>CM053405.1:23128939-23364642 GCA_028644305.1 Xerus rutilus | reverse complement strand
TATCCATTCATCTATTGAAGGGCATCTGGGTTGCTTCCACAGTTTAGCAATTGTGCTGCTATAAACATTGAAGTGGCTGTGTCACTGTAGTATGCTGTTTTTAAATCTTTAGGGTATGGGCCAAGGAGTGGAATAGCTGGATTAAATGGTGGTTCCATTCCAAGTTTTTTAAGGAATCTCCATACTGCTTTTCAGATTGGTTGCACCAGTTTGCAGTCCCACCAGCAATGTTTAAGTGTGCCTTTTTCACCACATTCTTGCCAGCCCTTATTGTTGCTGGTATTTTGGATAGCTACCATTCTGACTGGGGTGAGATGAAATCTGAGAGTAGTTTTGATTTGCATTTCTCTAATGACTAGAGATGTTGAATATCTCTTCATATATTTGTTGATTGATTGTATACCTTCTTCTGAGAGGTTTCTCTTCAGCTCCTTAGCCCATTTAGTGATCATGTTATTTGTTTTTTTGGTGTTAAGTTTTTTGAGCTCTTTATATATCCTGGAGATCAGTGCTCTATCTGATGTGCATGTGGCAAAAATTTGCTCCCAGAATGTAGGCTCTCTGTTCACTTCATTAATAGTTTCTTTTGCTGAGAAGAAGCTTTTTAGTTTAAATCCATCCCATTTATTGATTCTTGCTTTTATTTCTTGTGCTTTTGGAGTCTTGTTAAGGAAGTCGGGGCCTAATCCAATGAGATGAAGGTTTGGGCCTACTTTCTCCTCTGGTCTAATTCCTAGGTCTTTGATTCACTTTGAGTTAAGTTTTGTGCATGGTGAGAGATAGGAGTTTAGTTTCATTTTGCTGCATATGGATTTCCAGTTTTCCCAGCACCATTTGTTGAAAAGGCTATCTTTTCTCCAATGTATGTTTTTGGCACCTTTGTCTAGTATGAGATAGCTGTATTTATGTGCATTACTCTCTGTGTCTTGTATTCTGTACCATTGGTCTACATGTCTATTTTGGTGCCAATACCATGCCGTTTTTGTTACTATAGCTTTGTAGTAAAGTTTAATATCTGGTATTGTGATGCCTCCTGCTTCACTCTTCTTGCTCAAGGTTGCTTTGGCTATTCTGGGTCTCTTATTTTTACAAATGAATTTCATGATTCCCTTTTCTATTTCTAAGAAAGGACTTTGGGATTTTAATTGGGATTGCATTGGTCCATTTTCAGAATATAGTGTTCAGCCGTAAATGTAAACTTTGTAAGAAAGGGAACCTGTACCTTATCTATCTAAATTTCTGGATCTAGTCTCCAGAAGATATCCCAGTTATATCCAGTTGTAGCCATTTTAACTATAGCCCTTCCCTTTGTCCTCTCCAATTTTAAAATCAGCCAATTGTGTACATTGCAACACTGAGCTCTTGCTATCAGAGTATTGCTACCATAGAGATAAAAACTAGTAGATTGCCCACCAAAATGTGCTTTCTTGCCAGACTTTGTTCATTAACATACCTTTCTGCAGAAGTAAAGTTTGCCTTGCTGAGCTACTTCCAAGCCTGTGTCTGATTCTTTCTGGCACCTCAATATTGCTAACAATTGCCTCTCATTCTCTGTCCTCTTTGGAGACTCAGCCTCTTATATCCAGCCATTAAATGCTGAAATTCCTTTAGGATTAATCCCAAACCATTCATCTATATCCATTGACACCTTAAATTATATAATAAAATCAAGTGGAAGTTGATGGTGAATGTTAGCTGAGTGACAATTTGGGATGAAAACTAAAAATGACTATTCTGGATGTTTCCTAATCTTGATCAGAAGACTCTTATACAAAACTTCTACATGAGATGCGGATGTAGCTCAGTGGTAGAGTGCTTGCCTTGCATGCATAAGGCCCTGGGTTCAATTCCCAGCACTGAAAAACAAAACAAAAAACTTGTGCAACATGAAGATCATTTGAATCTTCATCCGCCCTTGAAAGTTGACTGAGCTACCCAATGTTCACTGGACAGACTTGTTTTCAAAGAGTTCATAATTTATTTGTGCATATATACATATATGGTGAGGATCTTTTTGCAAGGAATTTTCAAGTGTGAGAAGATAATGTTTAAGGGATCTGCTGTCTCACTAGGGTGCACAATTTTGAGAATCACTATCCTACTCATATAGTCAAAGAGCATCATGACCCTATACTGACTTATTCACAAAGCACCAGCAGTCAATGAGTTTCAAGATCAGAAACATCCAATTGTATTTAACTAAAATGTTTAATTGTTTGGCCAAGCATATGTTGACACACTGTGTTGCTTTTGAACTATGTACCAATAAAATAACATATCCATCCATCGTGAGTCAGACATTATCCCCTTGTTATGTTCTTTGCTGTGCTGCTCAAGAGATAATATAATAAGTGTGATTTCTTATTTTAGAGCCATACATTAGAAGAGAGGTAAACTGAGTTGAAAGGCAACATGGGATACCCAAAGGTATATCTCTCTTTCCCTCCTTGGGAATGGAGTGATGCTAACTGGAACACAAAATTGCCAGGCTTAATGTACCAGGTTCTGATTTAATATCTGCTGTGAATAAAATGTGATGAACAGGAAAGTCATTTAAGATGAAAAGTATATATTCCTTCTGGTCATTCTGTAAAGTTAACCAAATTGGTTTTTGTGACCTCCAAAAGAAGTCAGCTATTTCAGCTTGAGGGGAGATCAAGACCTAAGATCAGGAAGGAATGGACAATGATGATTCTAGTCTAATCCAAGAATATAAGTATGTGACATGATGACCTTACAATGAGCTTACAGAAGAAAATCAGAAACCAAGATGAAGTTGTCTTCCCATCATTAGGAACACACACACAAAATGCTTATAAAGAAAGCCCTACACATTTATGTAATGAAACTAGGTAGAATTTGGTAATGAATGTTACCTGAGTGACAGTTTTGGATGAAAACCAAACATGAATATTGTGGATGTTTTCCACTCTTGATCAAAACACTCTCAACTTGTCAAAACCTTGCAACCCATCTGACTTTGAAAGTTGACCTCAGCTACCCAAGGTTGACTGATTGGATTACTTTCAGTAGCCATAATACAGGGATTATATGGAGAACTATAAAAAATACAGCACCACCTCACACACATTAAGATGGCTACTATAAAAAATTATAAAAAATGATATGTGTTAGCAAGAATGTAGAGAAACTTGAACTCTTGTGCAGTTAGTGGGATTGTAAAGTGGTGCAATTGCTATGGAAAACAATATGGAGGTTCCTCAAAATATTAAAACTGCCATATGACCCAGCAATCCCTCTTTCAAGTATATATCCAAAATAATTAGAAGAAGAGTATCCAAGAGATATTTGCACACCCATGTTTATAGAAGCATTATTCACAATAGCCAAGAGGTAGAAGCAACCTAATATCTATCAACAGAAGAATGGATGAACCAAATGTGGTATAGACACACAATGGAATATTAATTAACCTTAAAAAGGAAAAACATCCAGTCACATGCTGCAACATGAGTGAATTTTGAGGACATTACACTAAGTGAAATAAGTCAGGTATGAAAAGACAAATACTGTACAGTTCCACTTATATAAAGTATCAAAAGTAGTAAATTTCATAGAAACAGAAATGAGAGTGATGATTACCAGGGGCTGTAGGGTGGGAGAAAGGGAACTTCTTTAATAGGTGTAGAGTTTCAGATCTGCAAGATGAAGCACTGGGGAGATGTGCCTTATGACAGTGTGAATATACTTCACATTACTTAAAAATGGTTAAGACGGGATCTGAGATGGCAAACGAGAGGGAGATTGCATTCCTTGTTGCTCCATGACTTTAGATTCAAGCAGAGGAAATACTATTCTCTGCAAGAAAGCCCTCACTGCCTACAGATCCTCTGCTCTTTTCCCTCATTTGTCTGTCGTGATCACCAGCCTTTTGTGGGTATATAGCCCACCTTTTGCATGCAGATCGCTCACTGACTGCTGCCAACTGCCCACCAGTTGCCCCTATGCCCACCTATCCACCTGCAAAGCAATCATGGTTTGTCTGCACACAGCCCACAGACCGTCTGCCAAGCTCCTGCTGCTCTTGCCGCCTGGAAGTCCATTGTTAGGGTAACTGCAGGTTTGGTTACACACAGCTGCAGCCATCTTGGGACACTGGCCAGGGACTGGGAGTTCAGGGTCAAGGGACCTGCAAGTTTGCTGGCTCCCACTGCTGCCATCTTGGGGCAAAGCTGCATCAGTCTGAGGACATTGGCCATGGCCTGGAGGTATACCTGCAGGTCTGGTGCACCTGAGATCTTCCTGCTGGGTATGCTAGTGGCTGCCATCTGGCTGCCTCTTTGCAGGGTAGCTCCTTTGTGTGGGCACCTCCTTGGTGGTCTCTGCAAGTTGGAAGAGCATTGAGATCTTGAGACTGTAGCAGGCAGAGCCTGGGGAATCTGAAGCCCAGATCTGTCAGATTGCAGCTGAGACTGTGTGGGCCAGTCTGGGCCTGGCAAGCTTGTGGAAAGCCAGAGACCAGGGGCAGTTGGGGGGTGTAGCACAGGTTGGAGAAACTGAAAAAAATCGGGCTCTCTACAGTTCAGTGAGTCCTGAAGTGCGTGGGGATAGAAAGGGGCAGCTACAATGGGCAGGAAGACTGGAAAAGGGCATGAGGTCATCTTGCTATCAGCTTACCCAGCCAAGCATTCTGAACTGGAGCTACCATTAAACTTCAGACAACCCCACCTAACCTCAGAGAAGGAAAGCTGAGAAAATTTTTGAAAACCAATGTAAGCAATTGGTCAATTTTCCAAAGATACTTTCCTTTTTTTTTCCCTCTCTCTCACATCTCTACCACCTTTGAATCCAAATATTTTTCAGGCATCAATTTATTGAGGAGTGGGATGTCTGAATAGTATATTACGGTTTGGTTGTGTACTCTTATATTTTTACTTTTTTAAATTTTTTTAAATCTATATATATTTTTTCTCTCACTTCTCTCTCCCTGGAATCTCTTTCATGCTTCTCTCATGCTAACAACCAACCTCTATTAATTCTTCTTTTGCTTTTACTATAAATTTTTACCTCATCTTCTCTCCTTCTGCCTCATAAACATCACATCCTACCCTACTTCTTTTCCCTCTTTGTCCATCATTTGAAATGGTAAAGCCTTTTAGTAAACTTAATGTTTATATTGTAGACAACAATTGAACACATCATTTCTGTTTATTGACACAAAACTGTAGACGCATCAATAGGAGCTATTTGGTTTAAGATTATATATCGTGTGCATTGGGTTCTGTTGATATTGGTCTCCCCCTTAAAGGTGAGGTACTGGAAGCCTTCAGGGACAGTATAAAATTAAAAAGTAGAAGCTGTACTGCCTCAGATATATACCACTAGATGGGAAGACACACAAACAACATGATAAAACAAGGAAACCAAGTGGCCCAAACAAACAAAGATGTTCCAACAATAGAATCTGTAGACAACAAAGTAGAAGAAATGTCACAGAAGTAGTTTAGAATGTACATAGTTAAACTGATCTTCAAAGTAAAGGATAGTATAAGGAGTGAAATCAAAGAGAAAATACAGGAAGTGAAAGATCACTTCAATAAAGAGAAATTGTGAAAATAAAAACAAGCAGAAATCCTCAAAATGAAGGAATCAGTAAACCAAATTATAAGTTCAATGGAAAGCATCATCAACTGACTAGACCATTTGGCAGACAAAACCTCAGGCAATAAAGACAAAATATGTGCTCTTGAAAATAAAGTTGACTATACAGAGAAGATGGTCAGAAACCATGAACAGAACTTCCAAGAAATATGGGATACCATGAAAAGACCAAATTTAAGATTTATTGGAATAGCAAAGGCATGGCAATACAAACCAAAGGAATACACAATTTTTTCAATGACAATATCAGAAAATTTCCCCAAACTAAAGAATAAAATGGAAAATGTTACAGGATCCCAAATGTACAAAATTATAGCATACCCACACCAAGGCACATTATAATGAGAATGACTAACATACAGAATAAGCATAGAATTTTAAAGTCTGCAAAAGAAAAAAAATCAAATTACATATAAGGGGAAACCAATTCAGATCTCAGCTGATTTCTCAGCCGGGACCCTCAACACCAGGAGGTCCTGAAATAACATATATCAAGTTATAAAAGAAAATGGATGCCAATTGAGAATTTTACAGCCAGAAAAATTAAGCTCCAGATTGGAAGATGAAATAAAAAGCTTCCATGATAAACAAAATTAAAAGAATTCACAATTAGAAAGCCTGCACCACAGAATATTCTCAGCAAAATATTCCATGTGGAGGAAATGAAAAAAAAAATGAAAACCAGCAAAGAGAGGAACTAAACTAAAGGAAAAGTCAATCAAAGGAGAAACTAAGTCAAGTTAAAAACCAAAAACAAACCTAAATGACTGGGATTACAAATCATATCTCAATAATAACCCTAAATGTTAATGGCCTAAACTCATCAATCAAAAGACACAGACTGGCAAATTGGATTTTTAAAAAGTCTCAACAATATGCTGTCTTCAAGACACTCACCTCATAGGAAGAGACATCCACAGACTGAAGGTGAAAGGATGGTGGAAAACATCACTCACATAGACTGCGTAAACAAGAAGGAATTTCCATCCTCATATAAGATAAAGTGGACTTCAAACTAAGTTTAGTCAAAAGGGATAAAGAAGAACATTTCATACTGCTTTAAGGGAATCATATCAACAAGACATAACAATCATAAATAAATATGCCCCAAACAATGGAGCATCTACATATATCAAACAAACTCTTCTCAATTTCAAAAATCACATAGACCACAATACAATAATACTGGTTAACTTTAACACAGCTCTCACACCACTGGATAAATCTTCCAAACAAAAACTAAACAAATAAAGCACAGAACTAAATAATACAATCAATGATTTAGATTTAACAGACAGAGAGTATTTCATCTGTCATCGAGTGAATATACTTTCTTCTCAGCAGCACATGGATCCTTCTCTAAAACAGACCACATGTTATGTCACAAAGTAACTTTTAGCAAATACAACAAAATAGAGATTCTACCCTGCATTCTATCAAATCATAATGGAATGAAACTAGAAATCAAAAACAAAATAAAAAATAGAACCTACTCCAACACTTGCAGATTAAATAACATGCTATTGAATGACAAATGGATAGCAGAAAAAAATCAGAGAAGAAATAAAAAAATACTTAGAGGTAAATGAGGACACTGATACAACATATCAAAATCTCTGGGACATCATGAAGGCAGTACTAAGAGGAAAATTCATTGCATTGAGCTCATTCATTAAAAAGAATTAAAATTCACAAATAAATGACCTAACATTACATCTCAAAGCCCTAAAAAGAACAAATCAACACCAAAAGCAGTAGAAAACAGGAAATAATTAAAATCAGAGTTGAAATCAATGAAATTGAAACAAAAGAAACAATTCAAAAAATTGACAAAACAAAAAGTTGGTGCTTGGAAAAAATAAATAAAATTGAGAAACCTTAGCTGTAGCTAATGAAGACAAACAGAAACCCCAAACTACTATAAATCATGATGAAAAAGGAATATCATGATGGACATTACTGAAATACAGAAGACAATTAGAAATTATTTTGAAAATTTATACTCCCGTAAAATATAAAATCTCAAAGACATCAGTAAATTTCTAGAGACAAATGAACTACCCAAACTGAATCAAGAGGACATATACAATTTAAACAGAACAATTACAAACAATGAAATAGAAGATGCCATCAAAAGGCCACCAACAAAGAAAAGTCCAGGACCAGACAGATTCTCGGCCAAGATATACAAGACTTTCAAAGAAGAATTAACATCAATACTCCTCAAAGTATTCCATGAAATAGAAAAGGAGGAAACCCTTCCAAACTCATTCTATGAGGCTAGTATCACCCTGACACCAAAATCAGAAAAAGAAACATCAAGGAAAGAAAACTTCAGACTAATATCCATGATGAACACAGGTACAAATATTATCAATAAAATTATGGCAAATCACATACAAAAACATATTTAAAAGATATTGCACCACAATCAAGTGGGGTTCATCCCAGGGATGCAAGGTTGGTTTAATGTATGGAAATTAATAAATGTAATTTATCACATCAATAGACTTGAAGACAAGAATCATATGATCATCTCAATAGATGCAGAAAAAACATTTAACAAAATACAACACCTCTTCATGTTCAAAACACTAGAAAAACTAGAGATAGTAGAAGCATATTTCAGCATTGTAAAAGCTATCTATGCTAAGCCCAAAGCCAACATCATTCTACATAGAGAAAAATTGAACACATTCCTTCTAAAAACTGGAACAAGACAAAGATGCCTTTCACTATTTCTATTCAACACAGTCCTGGAAACTCTAGCCAAAGCAATTAGAAAATAGAAAGAAATTAAGGGAATACAAATAGGAAAAGAAGAACTCAAACTATTACTCTTTGCTAGTGACATGATTCTATTTTAGAAGATCCAAAAAATTCTACCAGAAAACTCCTAGAGCTAATAAATGAATTCAGCAAAGTAGCAGGATATAAAATCAACATCCATAAATCAAATGCATTTCTATACATCAGTGAGGAATCCTCTGAAAGAAAAATTAGGAAAACTACTCCATTCACAATGACCTCAAAAAAAAAAAAAGTTGGGAATCCATCTAATGAAAGAGGCTAAAGCCCTCTACAACGAAAACTACAGAACAATAAAGAAAAAAATGGGGCCTGGGGTTGTGGTTCAGTGGTAGAGTGCTTGCCTTGCACATGTGAGGCACTGGGTTCAATCCTCAGTGCCACATAAAAATAAAAAAATAAAGATATTGTGTCCATCTACAACTAAGAAAAATATTTAATAAAAAAAGAAAGAAAGAAATTGAAGACGACCTTAGAAGATGGATAGATCTCCCATGTTCTTGGATAGGAAGCATTAATATTGTCAAAATGGCCACACTACCAAAAGTGTTATACAGATTTAATATAATTCTATTAAAATCCCAATGACATTATTCATACAACTAGAAAAAGCAATCATGAAATTCATTCGGAAAAATAAGAGACCCAGAATAGCCAAAGCAATCCTTAGCAAGAAGAGTGAAGCAGAAGGCATCACAATACGAGATCTTAAACTATACTACAGAGCCATAATAACAAAAAAAACAGCATGGTATTGGCACCAAAACAGACATGTTAGCCAATGGTACAGAATAGAAGACACAGAGACAAACCCACATAAATACAATTATCTCATACTAGACAAAGGTGCCAAAAATATACATTGGTAAAAAGATAGCCTCTTCAACAAATGGTACTGGGAAAACTGGAAATCTATATGTAGCCAAATGAAATTAAACCTCTAGCTCTCACCCTGCACAAAATCAACTCAAAGTGGATCAAAGACTTAGGCACTAGAACAGAGCCCTGCAGCTAATTGAAGAAAAAGTAGGACCAAATCTCCACCATGTCGGCTTAGAAACTGACTTCCTTAACCAGGCTCCAAAGGCACAAGAAGTAAAATCAAGAATCAATAAATGGGATGGATTCAAACTAAAAATCTTCAGCAAAGAAAACAATCACTAACATAAAGAGAGAGCCTAAAGAATGGGAGAAAATCTTCACACACATACCTCAGATAGAGCACTAATCACCAAGATATATAAAGGATTCAACAAACTTAACACCAAAAAAACAACCCAATGAATAAATGGGCTAAGTAGCTGAACAGACACTTCACTGAAGAAGAAATAAAATCAATCAAAAAACATAAAAAAAATGTTCATCATCTCTACAGATTAGAGAAATGCAAAGCAAAACTAAGATTTTATCTCACTCCAGTCAGAATGGCAATTATCAAGAATACAAGCAACAAGAAGTGTTAGCAAATATTCAGGGAAAAGGTACACTCGTACATTGTTAGAGGAACTGCAAATTGGTGCAACCACTATGGAAAGCCTTATGGAGATTTCTCAGAAAACTTAGAATTGAACCACTATTTGACCCAGTTACCCCACTCCTCATCATATACCCAAAAGACTTAAAATTAGCATACTATAGTAATGTGGCCACATCAATGGTCATAGCAACTCAATTCACAATAGCTAAACTATGGAACCAACCTAGATGCTCTTCAACAGATGAATGCATAAAGAAAATGTGGTACATATACACATTAGAATATTACTCAGCCTTAATGAAGAATTAAATTATGGCATTTGCAGGTAAATGGATGGAGCTGGAGAATATCATGCTAAATGAAATTAGCCAAACTCAAAAACTCAGAGGCTGAATGTTTTCTCTGGTAAGTGGATGCTAATCCATAATGGGAGGTGTGTTGGTGAGGAAGAATGAAAGAACTTTGGATTGTGCAGACAGGAATGAGGGGAGGGGAGGGGACGTGGGGATGGGAAAGATGGTGGAATGAGACAGACATTATTACTCTATATACGTATATGATTATACTACCACTGTGACCCTACACCATATTCAGCCAGAGGAATGAGAAGTTGTGCTCCATTTGTGTGCAATGTGTCAAAATGCATTCTACTGTCATGTGTAACTAATTAGAACAATTTTTTTAAAAAAAGAATTAATAAATGGTTAAGGTGGTAAATTTTATGTTTTACTTTTAGCATAGAGAGAGGGGGGCGGAGGGAGGAAGCATCACCAATACCTTCACTGCAATTAACTTCAGGAAAGATTGGGTGGAAGATGTTCTCACAAACAACAGAAAATTGAGTGGGGGGAGGAATACAGAGTTTTAGAGGGTGTAGATTGCCTGTGCCTCACAGAATCTAGGGACTATTGAGGCTGCAAAGTGTAAATAAAGACACAGCTAAATTAATAACCTTAGGATGCAAGAGGTATTGTTCCCGAGGTCTGGAAGCTCATTCCATGGAAAAACCAAAGCCAGAGAGAAGAATGTTTGAGGGAAAGAAGAGCTTGACTTAGTGGCCTAACAGTGAAGAAGTGTGAGTCTCCGTACAAATCAACTTCCTAATTCCAGGGGGTGGAGGGCTCACAAATACAGGGTAGGAATAATGAGGGTGAGGGACAGGCTAATAAGGAGGAAGCACAGTCATGTCTTTCCTGGGAATAGAGCTTCTGGGAACTCGGATACCACCTCTTTTTACTCCTTTCAAGGTCTGGTGCTTCTGATCATTACTGGTAGGTGTTTTTGACCTTGAAAATGGAAAAGAGAGGCTAGGCAAGCCTAGGTAAAGTTAACCCTATGTTATAAATCCAGACAAAACATTTCTCAAATGTTTAATATGTCTACACACAGAGCTGTGTGGAGCTCTCGCCCAAAAGTTAAGGCAGCAAAAGAGGCGGTCACAATATGAAGGCTGATACTAGGCCTTTCACCCATTTCAGTCACCCATTGGACATCTGCGGGCCCAAGGAAAAAATCAGTGTTTTCAACAAAAGCAGTCTTCAAGTCCCTGAAAAGTAACCTAGCCAGCTGTTACCTTTATAACACGCATATCAGAGGTGTTATCAAGATCAAAGCTAGTGGGAGATTAATAATGTATTGCCCAGCTGTGTGACTTCCAAAATTTGTGATTCATCAGTCCACTAAGAGCAAGTGAAGCTGGAGGGTTGATACAGGTTTTTCCTGAGTAACTATTGAATAGGCTTATGTAAGTTCTCCTTTCTGCTAATCTGAGATCTCCTCCTTCCAAATGATTTGGCAGATCTGTATTTCTTGGTACCACAGACTCACTCTCTCATCCTGAGAATATATACTACTTGAACTTTCAAAGCAGAATCTAAATATAATTTGCCTCTGTCAATACTAGGGCAAAGACCAAGAGAAAATACTACAACCAAGAGCTAAAACACAAAAGTGGGTTCAGCCTGGGGAGAGGTTGGGGGGGGGGGGTCAGGTGAGTCATCTAAAGGTGGCCATTCATGTTTCTGCAGATCAGAGCAAGACAACGGTTCAAAATCAGGCAGTGAGAAAAGACAAGGCAAAAAAGAACTGAACACAAGGCAAGTCTGTGAGTCAGAGCTTAAGAAACAGACCAGTAATCTGGACTGGAGAAATGAACAGGTGCCAGGTGGGAAGTCTGACCAATAGAAGGCTCAGGACTCAATCAGGTGGTTCAGGCATCAGACCCAGGAGCCCCACAGCAAAATATGACCCAATGTACCTGTCACAAAGCTCCAGATGGCCCCATTCAAAAACTCATTTCACCTCCCAAACTGTGATTCAGGACTGCACCAATGCCTGACACTTCCTGTTAATGGTTAAGAGGACAGCCATTGTCGATCTTGTTCAGATTACCCCCATTATGAAGACTTCATTGCTGGCAGTGTGGACAATATGATGACCTGGAAATGTTCACTACACATGCTGCATAAACATTAACAAACATTCTTCTAAATGCATAGCTGAACTTGCCAGAAAAATCAATGGAAGGCTCCAGGGGCCACAAATTTTAGGTCTTACACACTTGAGTGGTAAGAACATGGGCCAGACGGCCACTGCCTTGGGTATGAGGGGGACAGTTAGCCAGTTTGCAGAAATCAGTAGTTGGGCTTAACAGCCATGCAGAAACAGAATGGATGTTTCAGAGAAAATTTGCCATGAGGAGTGTCTGTCTTGGGTGACCCCAGATGACTTCTAGTTTCCTGGTTGAAACCAGCCCCAGATCTTTCTTCCTACTGGCTGGTCCTGAGGAAGAATACAATGAACTTACATCTTCTGGATACATTTGTTTCTATCAGAAAGTGGAGAACATTTTAAGCCCCAAATAACTACAATAACAGATCCTGGAGCGCCTCGGGACCCTCCAGCATGGAAAGCATTTCATGACCTAGAGACTTCTGTTCTCATGTGCTGCCCAGGGTGACAAGGTTCAGACGTACATTTTCTGCTCTCCAGGCCTGCCCCATTCCAAGGCTTCTAGATTCTAGGATCTATAACCTCAAATGCTCTGAGCCCAGAATCTACCTTGCCTTAAAAAGAACAGTTAGGCTTAGAACATTATTTCAGAGAATGAAACAATTCTTCCTTTTAGAAGGAAGGACTTTGCCTTTAGCTTTGTTAAAGCCAAACACGATGCTTGTCCTTCAACAAATCTCCATAGTGACAGCTTGATGTTGGACACCTCAAGTCCAGGACCAGCACCTGGGAGACAAATTGGAGGTCACAGGAAATGGCAACAAACCGTTAGGGCAGGGAACCAGCAAGCACTTGGAAAGGGAAAAGGAGCACATGCTACCAGTAAAAACAGAGCTCCTGATCGGGGTTTCTTTCTCCACAAACAAGGAATTCCGTGTTTCCCTGAGAAGGTAAATATGAGAAGGTCAGTTAGCTCTAAGATGACTCACTGACATGCACCAGGGCAGCTGTATATTCACCAGGAGACCCCCATCGGCATTGCCGGCTGTAAATTATGGTCATTCCTAAGAGGTAACAAGAGAGGTTCTGTCAGCTGTGCAATTACTTTGTTTTGGCAGGACACTTTGGAGTCAAGAAAACATTGGCTGGAGTTCAAGGCCAAGATTTTGGATCAGCTGCCACCATAATTTTTCAGAAATGTGATGACCGTTCCTCAAGAAATAGTTTCCTAAGTAGGCTACAGGAATGTCTCCCATGCGTGTTCAAAAGGGACTTAGAGAACGAAGCCTGTGGGGACCTACCATTACAACTGAGTTACCATAGGCTTTCCAAGCAAGGGGTGAGAAGTCCAGCTCACTTCAGAAACCCTCTTCAGTGAATACAGTCAAGTGAGTAGAGGGTGGCTTCCAGTGAGTGAGGACATGCCTGGACTCTGTCTGTATCTTCCACATTGACATGTGAGCACAGTAGTGGGAAATCTACCTAGGTTGTCTGGAAAGATCTCTTCTTTTCTTAATTGCATGTTCTATGCTAAACTAAACAATATAACGTCTCTACATTGCCCAGTATCCATTTGGATGTGATGATGGTGATGAGGAGAATCTTACCAACAACAAAATGGCCCCCAACTTTCCAGAGGTTGATGAAGCCCTAGATGGAATTGCTTCCCCTTTCTTGCCTTTCCCAGTCCCTCATTTGTACAGAAGAAAGAATCACTCATAGTTTAGAAAGTCAAGAAAGCACTGCAATTTGAACACCCAAGTCTATGGCATGGCATGGAAAATGTTCTCTGCCCTTCTTTATTTAGCATAACATTGTCACTAGACACTCAATTTTTTGCACTATATTATGGTTGTTGAGGGAAACATTTATAATGTGCCTGAGTTTCTAAGGTAGAAAATTAAGTTTGAGTTGTGGGATGGTGGTTGTGAAACATTGAGTAGAAATGTCATTCTGGAAACACAGATATGACACCTATGGAGATGCTGAGCATGCCTGGCCAGGGAGGTGAGAGAGAAAAATGTCTATTTGAGGATGGTAGCTGGACTAGGCAGAGGATATCCTAGAAATATGAGCCAAGTCATATTACGAATTATCAATTCATTTTATAAATTTTATGGGAATAAAATTAAGTTACTAATAAATACTCAATGTAAGAGTATATTTTTAAATACTTGTGGCTGGCCTCTGAGGATTTGTATAGTTAAGATAAGTGGTTTCCAAAATGGAAGCTGAGGCCTAATCTAAATTTTCTAAGGACATTGTAGTCATTACTCAAGGAAGCCTGTAAAAATTCCTCTGAGTGATATGAATGTGCTTATATTAGTTCCACATTACAAATATCATATTTCAAATATCACAAGGGTTTGGACTCCATCTTACTTGGAAGGCTTATTATATCTCGATCACTTCACATTGAATTTTTATTTTCTATATTTTTAATCATGTTTCCAACTTTGCCACATGTGCTACATGTGAATATGTGGTATGGGGAGGGCACTGTAAACTTAGGAGGGTGGAGGCCTCGCAGATTCACAGAAAAGCCTCCAATTGTCAGATTCCTAATATTTCTCATCCTTTAAATCACCCTCCCTTTCCCATCCAGTCATCCCCCAAATTGCAATGCACACACTAATCTCACTAAAATACTGAGGGTTTCTGGTGAGATAACGATGTGAGATTTTCAATGAGGCAATAGAAGTCCTTTGATATTTTAAGGATGTCTGTTACAGCAATCAAAATCTTTGATCTTTTGGCAGACACTCAGAATAGAGGCATCATGACACTGGGGAGCTTCTCCTGAAACCCTAGGCTTCTTCTAGGGTATCTCTCATTCTCTAACGTAAGGACCACTGTGTAAGGTTTTGAAGCCCTGGGCTCCAGTCCTGAGTTTACTGTTTATAATACGTAAGACTTTAAACAGATCACTTAACATTCTTATCTGTGAAATACAAGTGTCATTGATGGGTTGAGTTGTGTCCACCTAATAAGAAGAGAATGGTGGACACCAGTTTTCTGCTGAATCTCTCACTACCAAGTCTGCAGGGAATATGCCCTACTTTATAGCATCTGTTGTTTCTCATGGCATAAATACTTGCACCAGAGCCAATTCCAAGACACCAATGTGACATCATTGGACACAGAGTTGGGAGGAAATGCACAGCAGCCCACTGAGATAAAGTATATCCACAGTACAGGTAGAGTAAATAAACTCCACAGCATAGTAATAGGAAAACATAGTCAAATAAGTAGCAAATGATGTGTTTTGAATTTTTATGACCTTGATTTTTCACAAATTTAATGTAGGGTTTTTTTTTTAATGTTTTATTTTTTAGTTGTAGGTGACAGAATATCTTTATTTTATTTTTATGTGGTGCTGAGGATAGAACCCAGTGCCTTATGCGTGCTAGGTGAGCACGCTACCACTGCGCCATAATCCCAGCCCCGTAATGTAGGTTTTTGTAATTTTGTTTTTTAAGAAAAGCTCACAAAATTCCTGAAAACTTCATCATTTGTTCTCACAAGCTGGTGTGGGTGAGCTCCAGCACACCACCAGAGGGTTCTGTTTGTTCTCTGTGATAGAGAGGAACCAGAGAATGCCAGTTAATTTTTAAATAAGATCTAAAAATAGCTTTGAGCCAAGGCTTACTTGAATGAGAAGATACAGGATCATGGCTGGGTAGAAATAAGAATAAAATGCAAAAAGAACCCATGCTGATATGCATGGGTTGGAGTCAGGGGCTTTTCTCTTAAGTCACAGCAGGGAAGTTTAGAAAAGGCTCACAGTAAGAAAAAAAAAAGTTCCATACCATGGTTTATAATGATCTACCAAGTAAAGGCCTCTGAAGGGTTGGCACTCTATAGTGATAGTACTTCACTATCATTACTGCTATTATTAAAATAAGCTGAGAAATCGAGATGTTTTCCCCTAGAAGCTGCTAATAATTACAGTTAAAACATATTGAGAAACATTGAGTTAAAACATTTCTCAACATTTTGAGAAAAAGCTATGACAAATTCTACATCATATACAACCAAAAGAATGAAAAATTATAGTCCATTTATGTATGATGTGTCAAAATTTGTTATATTGTCATGTGTAACTAATTAGAACAACAAATTTTTTAAAAATAAGTAAAATAGAATATTTAGCTACAAGACCAAAAAAGAAAGACCAGAAAGAACAAAAGAGCTATGGAAAGCTTCCAAGGAAAGAGATATTTGTTTTGCCAATGGTTTAGGTCTGAGGGTGACTTGTTAATCACTTGACTATAGTCAAGAGTGAGAGAGATTTCTCAAAGAAGAACAGAGATAATCCATTAGAAATCTGGGCTAGCACACGGGTTTTGTGTGGGCCTTAAAAGAACCAGTAAGCAGGGATTTACCAACAGAAATGTCTAAGTCGCTGGGATACAAAACAAGGGGAAGGTGTGTACTTCAGGCAGACAGGCACCTGTGCTCTTGGACTGGAGTCCCTATTCTCACACCCCGGCTCTGTCATTTCCTGGGTAGCTGACCAGGCTAACCACTCCATGTCTCAGAAATGACCACAGTGCCTGCTTCACAGGGCTGTGGTGATGATGGTGTGGGACACAGGGCCTAAGCCAGCATGTGGCAGAAGATCCGTGCCATCCACCTGAGCACCAAGCTAGGAGCCCACATCCATAATCTTGTGCTTGCCCAGTGTCCTCAGCTATAGGATGAGGATAAGGATTGGAAAGGATGTGAATCTGCTCTAAGGTCACATACAAATAAGGCCCCAGAGCCTTAGTGATGAGCCAGTCTTGATACAAAGAGCCCAGGAACTCCAGAGGCACTTGCAGGGTTTACCTCATGAAAATCTTCATGGCTCCCTATCTTGGTACACATCAGGCGTTGCCCAAAAACCCCACAAAGGAATTATTATCTTTGTACAAAGGAAAGAACTGAGGTTCCGAGTGGTCCTGTGATGTGTGCAAGTCACAGAGCTGGCAGACGGAAGAGCAGGATTGAGCTCTACAGCTTTTCCTATGGGAAGACATTGAAGAATATAGTTTTAAGAAAATCTGATTTCACAAAATAGAAACACTATGGAGTGAGTACTAACACTGAAGAACCCTATGGAGTTTTCTGAGTAATAGTTCTTCTTTGTGGAGGAAATAGTTTGCTTTGGGATCAGTATTTGACCAAGAAGCCAAAGGGAGAAAAATAAATCTACACTGAGAGGGAATTCTTCGGAGATGGGCAGCTTGAAAGCTGCAATGCTAAAAGAATAAGGTAGCAAGAAGGGAGATGGCACAAGGCCCCACATTTGCCCAATTAGCCATACTTAGAGTCTGCAAGCCTCAAGGTTATAAGAGAAATTAGTGAAGAAGCCTGGATCTAGGAACACTGGGAGAGTAGGGATTTGGGCAAATTGGAGGGCATTGGCCGCATACAAAGGCATTCAAATTCCATTTTTTTTCTAAACACTATCCAACAAAATAGATCTGCAGACCCCACACACACACCCATTCATAATCCCTGAGATGACTAATGTCCCCAAATAAAGTAGAGCTCTTTTGAGATTAGGATTGTCAGGGAAGCTGCAGAATCTCAAATGTGGACACCAGTGTAGGTGGCAACTGTGGTGTTGATGATGGGGACCTCAATGGTGGCAGCTGCAGGACCTGGGGAACACTGCTCCAGCAGTAGGATTTGGTGCATGTTTAAAAGAAGTCACCAGTAACTTGGAGAGAGAAGCAACCCAGAGGCAACTGAAGGCGCTAGAGGCTAGTTATTCTGCTTAATATCCTGGAACCTGGGGAGCTCTTGAGAATGACAAAATGGACGAGAGTCTCTTTAAAGTGGAAGATGGACGTAATAACATGAGTCAATGAGGTCGACTGGAACCATGAGTGTTCTCCAGCTGCAGAGACTCAAGAGAGTGGTTATTAATATTATATTATTATTCCTTCACCTGCTAATTCAAGGTCTTCCCCTTATTTAAATAATATATTCTTATTTCTTTAAATTTCCCTTTGCTGAGCAGAAATTCTTGAGTCCTTTCGTGGGTATCACTCAAACATCCATCAGGCCCGCTGATTGATCTCCTACTTAAACTAATCCTAAACTAAAAGCCCCCCGGGGTAGAAAACAGAATGTCCACATATGGACATGTGCGGTGTATGTTGGTTGAATTATACACAGGGAAAGTCTTCTGTGGTTGTATTTTTTTAATGAAAACACATTGTTATACTCTTGAGTATGTGGCATTCTTGCTTAATATGAACATTTATAAGAACACATACACATTTATATCCAAACACAAAATGAAGTAGGTATTTTAAATGATCAGTTTGCACCAGAAATAAAATATATTATACAAAATGGGTTATATCCACAGTCATTAATTCTCATTTTCTACACAAAACAACAATAAATTAAATCACATTATATGCAGATAGTTCTACTTACATTAGAATAATAAACTGTGTGTAGCTTGTGCAACTTTTAGTTTTACTTTTCTACCAGACTTGCAGTAGATTGTATTGAATGGTAGTCTTATATTTATGTTAACAACTTATAATATGGCCCAGAAGACAAGAACCACAGAACTGATCCTCCGTTTCATCTATCCTATATCTTCTTGGTTTCATTAATGCACAGGGAACAAAGCTCCAATTCCCAGATACATCGGTCTGCAAACTCACAGCATCTGCATGGTGTTGAGGGGCCACTTCTTGCTGTCTTACATCACACTGAACATTTTCAGGTCTTGGCATTGACTAATAAATGAGACACCCTATTTCAAACTCCAAAATTTGCCCCTTTCCTAGCCTTCTCTGTCCAATATTAATTATGTATTATAACAGCTTTGTTCTAATAGCAAATGAAAAATAATTTGGTAGCCTGTGTTGTGATTTATACAATTTACACATTGTGTAGTAAGTGGACTCTTTCTTCCTTGTGCATAGAAATTTAAATCTTTAAATGTGAATCAAAGCAATGCAACATTTTATTCTACTTGTTCAAATCTCTCCACTGGGAATCATCCCACACCTGACACATCAAAGAGCTTTTATAATACATGATTGTGTTTTTGAGACTCTGGTTCCCACTGAAACCCTTCCACGTTGTCTTTTAACATGAACATAACAGCATCATCTGGTGTAGAATACTGTGTCTTTGGTATGAATTAACATTAGTGGTTAATGAGAAATTTGAACAAACTCCAACACAGCACCTTTGGAAAGTTATTTTAATCCTGCAGTCTAGCTGTGGGGTATGCTGCAAGAGATATTTGTGAAATCCACATGCTGAAAACCAAAGTCAGACTTGCTGGAGTTGATGCACATCACAGGCTTGAACTGTCCCACGGGCATGTGTGGTCAAGTTAGTACAAGGGTTCTGATGAAAAGCCAGCTACCTTCTTACAACTAACACTATTTTGCCACTTTCTCTCTGAGGAAGTACGGAGGCCTGTTCACAAGTTCCCACTTGCATGGGTGAGATGCTGACATATCTTTGGAGCCAAAATGGATGGAAGGTGGGGTTGGCGTAGGAAAGACAGTGACAGCTGCAAAGCTACACTCCTCCTTTTCTATCAGTGGATGAAGCTCCTACTGTGCCTGGCAGTTGGAGAGGGACTAAATTGTTGGTTTTTCAATTCTAAAAACCAACTGAAAAAGAAACTCATCCCTCTGAATATCATCATCTCGTCCCCTTTGCTTCCATGCTGCCCCTGAACACATCCTGTGTTTTTAAAAAGCTTCAGTTTTTTCCACTGAATAAGAAATTCAGCTTATTACCAGCTTCCTTAGAAGGCCCTGAACCACAGGGTGTAACTAAACAAAACCCATGACATGTAGATCAAGGAGCCTGATTTAGGTTGGCATTTACCTATAGGACTGCATCCACTCAGCATCTGAGTTCTTTGTGTCCCAAGAAACAGATACTTGCTCCTTCCAGTTTATAAACACTCCCTTAATACTGGTGGCATAGTATTCCATTCAGTCTCCTGAAGAGACTTCCTCAAATAGCCAGCATGTGCTCACTTAGGGGAAGGCAACAATGCCACCGGACCTGCTTCTGAATCCCCTGCTGTGTGAGGTCTACCTTGGCTTTGACTTTCACTGCCCACTGCAGTCAAATCAGTCTTAGGCCCCAAATCAGTCCCAACCAGAAGAAGAGTGGTAAGGTGTAGGCAAAGAAAGCACACGTGCCTTGAGTTAATTAATGGTCCTTGAAGCCTGTGAAGAGGAAAGTGATTTGGCACTCCAAAGTCAAAGTCTTTGAACTTAAGGGAGGAGAAAAGGAAGCATTTGTTTTCTTTCCATACATTTCTCCCCTCCATCCATTAAATAGGACGTCTGACATGTAAAGAACTATTATAAGGCCTATGGAGCCATATCTGTGGTTCAGAGAAAAACAAGTTGATGGCTCTTCAGAGAAATGCAATGTTTCCAGGGGCTTCCTCATAAACCTGTGGTCAGGCTGTAAGGAAATATAGACTCTATGCAGGAAGTTCCTTCCAGACACAAGTTGTCATGTGGGGAAAGGTTTTGTTTCTGAGTTCCTCTCCCATCCTCCAAAATCTAAGACAATAATAATGGCATAAAATCTATACTTATTTCTAATACCAAAGGGTATATCCTCATTTTGATCTGTATCAATGTAAGCTTATATGTCACCAGATGAAGAGTACTGATAAAATATCCCTTTTGAAATCTGAACACCTGGGATTTCAGGGTAAAACTTTATAGAATGATTTTAAGAACTAAAGCTCTATTTATTTTATTATATAATTTGTGGCTACTGGCAGAGTATGAATGACTAGTTGTCAAGATGTTGCTTAGCAATTAGGAATTTAAATCCCAAAATACAACCTCTGGAGGTCTTAATGCAGGACAACCTTGGGCCAAACATCTATCCTTTAAGAAAGGTTTCCCATTGTGGAGCTTTCAGAACCTAATGGAGTTGCTAATTCATATGAAGATTTCAAGGAAGAAAAAACAATAGAGATATAAATAAGCAACCAGTCTTAAGAATACTAGAAATACTTTAAAATTAGAAGAGAATTATATCCACATACCGGAAACCTTGTGACCTGTCCTGCCATTCTCAAAAGACTAAATTCTCACTTGTCTTTAAGATCTTATCTAGGGATATAATATTAAATTTAGAACTATTTTTCTATCTGAAATATAAAAAAAAGAGATGTACTCTAAAAATGTTGGTGTTCATGGGCCACTGTGTAAATTCTAAAAGATTAGAAACATTTTTATAACCAAAGACAATAACCAGGTAGAACAATAAGCACCCAGGCTTGGAAGGTTAATGTTCTTACCAAAAACAAGATAATAGAAAATGAGTATCTCTAAAATGTATGAAAAACATCATTGAAAAATAGGAGTTAAAGAGAAATCAGTTCTCTGATTCACATAACTAAGGTGGATGCAATCCCCCCCAACACCCCATTTTGGCTCTGGGGAGCCCTTAGCCACCACACACTTTGTTTTCCTGTATTTGCTTCTCAATCTTCCTACATTAGAATTTCAGCAGTTTGCCTCTCTTGACTTCTTTTTTTTCCCATTGCTTTTAGAATTCAGCACTTCTTCCCTTGCATTCAGCTCGGGCACCTACAACGTAATTGTTTCTGTTGACCATAGTTAACCATCTTCCACACCATCTTCCACACACTCCCAGCTACCTGCATCCCATTTTCTAAACAAAAGAAGGAAAACTGGCCCACCTAGAAATAATCCATTCACTTTGGATGATGAAGTGGGAGTAAGGGACCAGTCCCCTGGGAGAAGCCAGCACAGGGCAAGGGCCAGGACCTGCCATATCCACTCAGCTTCTCTCCATGCTCTTATAAGCAGCACACCATCTCCGAGGAGCTGTTCAGACTGCCCTGTCTTCCTTCCTGCCCATGGCCTTTTATAGGTATGAAGATTATTTTTAAAACTATGTTTCAAATCCTCAAAATGGCTGAGGAAAAACCCTGGGGGAATAATTACAATAATTACACTACCATTGCAATGGTACACTCATCAGGCAGCCGCCCATCCTCCCCACTGTCCATTTTCTCCACATATGATAAGTGAAATTGGCAACCTTAGTTTAAATCTCTGTGCACAGTCATGGATGCAAAGTAGATATCCAGTAAGTACTTACTCTCCTCCCAAATTCCTTGTCTGCACCTAACCCATTAGTTAACACGAGTGTTTAGTGGGTGGCCATGAAGGTCTGTGGAGTTGACTGAAAGCAGATATGGTCGACATTTAGATTCCCTCTTTTAGCCAAAATCACCACTGTGCATTTTGGTAAATATCATATATGCATTAATTTTTTTTAATTTATAATTTCTGTGCTTACTGTCAAATTCTCACTATTTAGTTGTTCTTGAGGAAAAACAGCTACCTCTCTTTATAAAACTCTGTTTAATTCTAAGTTGCTTTTCACTCCTGATCTTGAAACTCAGTCTAGCCAGAATTGGAAGGGATATAACTGTAAAATGATCTGCACTGAAAACAGTTAAAAATGCAAAATGGTTTTGAATTTATGACTCCAGTAGCATCTATAACCTGAGTACATTTCTAACTCTCTGTAATTAAAGCAGCAATTAGTGTCTGGCCAAGAGGAAGAGGGAAACAGAAGAGAAGCATCTTTCATTATCATTGATTTGTTGTACACTTTACCCATTCTTTCAAAATATAAGTGAAATTTAATCTTCAAAATGAAAAAATAGACATATTTTTTCTAATACCAAAATATAAGATTAAAATACTTAAAATGTTAGTGTGAAATAGGGTTTTTTTACATCAAAAAAAGAGAAACATTTTAGACTTGCTTTTCTTGTAAAAATTCTCCTACCTCACTAATATTTACAACTTTCCAGAGTAGCTTTTATGAGACACAGAGAGAGACAGGGAGGATCCTTTCTTGAGATATAAAGTCAGACCTGAATGCAGATGTTAGACAGAGCCCTGCTTGACCACAACCTGTCCACCAGCTTCAGAGAGACAAGCACTGTATTTCCAACCTTGAATTTTTTTCATTATAGTTTCTTCTCATTGGATGTTAAATTCTTTCTGAGAATATTCTACTTGTAAAAATGATTTTATTCTAGCTACAAAACTTTTCATTTAAGAAAATCACATATTTATATCCTTGTTTGAAATGTCCCCAGAAACCATCCAGATATGGAGACATCAGGTTTTAAAAACATAAATCTAATCCTATGCCCTTCAAGCAGTAAGAACATTTAACAGAGTGACGTTACATCCTTATATTTCTTTGTCATGAGATGAGAGGCGAGGAGGCCAATGGTGATTAATAATAGTTCCTGAGCTTCTAAAGAAATTTTAAGACAAAATGACTAACTGCTTAAATGAATGAATTCTTCAAGAACGCCCCTTCTGTTCCATGGATGTCTTTCATCCTAGCTATCTCCTTAAGAATCTCAAGCAGAGGGGGGAAAAAAGCTTCTTTTAAGCCACTGAAAAATGGGATCTGATGGAATCTTCCCGCAACTCCCGATGTTTTCCAATGTTACTTTCTTCTTGCTGGTTTCGCCTCTCAATGGTTATTCTGTATTTCTTCCTGGGTAAAGGGAAAGTAAATGTAGTAATAAAATCTCACTGGCTACAAAATACTATGGTTTCTCTTACAAAGAATGCCCTCAAGGGACATCTGGGTTTGGTTTGATAAATGAGAAGTGACAGAATATGAAACCCTGGTCAGAGATTAAAGTAGTGTGCCCCAAGGCGTTATGTCTCTATTCAAGCACGAAAATTGGCGCACTCTCTGAAATACCATAGAACAAGCCTTTCCCTTCTTCCCTGGGTGCCTTGTGGGTGAATTCTTGTCCATTCTGCCACAGAGGCACTGCCTGACTCCCAGGATATGCTCCAGATAACATTAGACGAAGTGTACTGTGACCAAGGAACAGGAATACAATTGTTCCCACAAAGGGTCACACACACTGGGAGTTACAATTCCATGCAGAAGTAAAGAAATTTTGGGTCTGATGACTTAAAAATAAGTCACAAACCCAACCATTAGAGATCACAAAGGAATGGACCACCTTGCAGAATGAAGCAATCAGCACCTTGGACACATGAACAGAATACAATTTTACAAGGCTTGGGGCTTAGCCACTGTGGAAATCCAGCAGGCAAGTCCTCCAAGTTCAGTGCACGGAGCAGCTTGAGAGCGCGGAATGCTCAGAGCTCCTCCTCCTCATGAAGAAGGTGGACACAGGCACCTATTCCTGCACCGGAGAATGCCTGAGCACGGGGAAGTCCCTTGCACCTCTGTCCAGATTCCCTCTTTATTTACAGGTTTGGTGAGTGGCAGGAATGCTTGTCAGAATATCTGTGATCAAAGATTGCAGCAGCTCTCTGGGCCTGGGGATTGGGGGTCATTACAACAGAAATTCATGACGCCAGTACCCACTATGTTAACCCACTGACCATCAAACCCGAGGTCACACCAGAAGAATGGCTCGGGTCTTTAAACCTCCAAGCTTCTTGGGGAAAAGAAAGATGCAGACAAATCACAAGAAGCACTGTGCAAGGATAACTAGCAAAGGCAGTAGAGGGAGTGAATTTTAACCTTATAAATGGTCCCCACCTGAAAAAGTAGAAGGCCATTAGCAAACCAGCTCCAAGTAGGGCCCCCACAACAATTCCCGTCACTGCTGATTCTTCTAGGCCACCTGCTTGAAAAAGAGACAGATAATCAGGGTTTATTTTGAGAAACTGGTAGAAATGAAAGTTTCATTCATTGGAAAGTGTCTCTCAATCTCCCTCTTGAAGCAAAGCTTCCTTTCTTTGTAAGAAAAAAACTCCAAGGCATCCTTGTTTCTTTATCTGTCTGTTTCCTTGTTTAGTGTAAAGCTTAAGAAAAGTTTTTGGGAAAGCACTAGATAAACATACTGCTGCAAGAGACAGAGCAGAATGGGAACAGAAACAGATTCAAGAAGGATTTGAGGAAAACTAGAGACCAAAGACTTCAGATATATCCACACTCTTTAAAGCTGATAGTCAAAGACAACAGGATGGACCACAGCACTGACCCAGCACTTCTTTTCACAGATGGATGGTAACACTTTCAGGTGCTAGAAGATTTGGTGAAAAATGCATTGGGTCAGGGTTCTGTTTTTAGATATTCTCTCACAAAAGCCACAGTTCCATGTCAAAATGTCCTATATAACTCTGTGAAAAGGTGACTAATAATTTGAAATAATCATGTTTGGTAGTGTCCTGGTTATATAAAAATGATAAATAACTAGCTCATATATAAAGAGTTAACATAAGGCCTTTGGTGTATTTTCTCATGTAGTCCTCACAGAAGATTTAAGAGTTGGCCACATTTCTTTCATTTACATATGGGGAAACTGAGGCTTTGAAAGAGTTAAAGGAATACTCCCAGGGTCACAAAACCAGCAAGTGATAAGGGTAAGCATTCAGAGCCAGGTCCACTAACTCCAGAAACTGTGTTCTTAGTAGAGTTCTTCCTCAATTCCTTCCCATAATTATTGCCTGGATATATATACTTTATAATTTGAAATAAATAGTCCCAAAATACAATGAGCATATATATATTCACCTAGAATGATAAAGTTTCCTGAAAGGTAGATCCTCACTTGATTCTGCATCACCAGCTTGTAAAGGATCTAAAGTGATGGATTTTAACTCATTGCCTTCCTATGTGAGTTATAAGAATGTCCACTTGTATCTCTGTTCAT
The DNA here is from genome assembly GCA_028644305.1 of Xerus rutilus. Lineage (NCBI taxonomy): Eukaryota > Metazoa > Chordata > Mammalia > Rodentia > Sciuridae > Xerus > Xerus rutilus. Next base: position 23,338,570 of record CM053405.1, on the reverse strand, counting down.
GTACAGAGGCTTTTCATGAATAACATGTTTCATGCTTATTTGCCAATGTGTTAAATTTTCAGGTGTTTAAAAGGCATTATCTGTTTGATTCTGAGGATCTGGAAGATAACTGCAAACCAAAAATCAGAGTGAGATTTGTTATGATAGACGAATAGGTGTGTAAAGTTTAGTGATTGGTATTTTGATTTTACCTGAAAGTGGAAACCTCAAATAACTAGGAGGTTACAGTAAGAGATATAAAAACTAGGAGAAGGCTTTTACTATTTTGGAAGAGACGAATGGAAGAGAAGAAAGACCTAGAAGCCTCTGATAAAGATGGGCTCCAGTTTGTGAACTGTTCTCATGTGTTTTATCACATCAGAAAAAGGAAGAAAAAAAAAAAAGAAATGGAAGAAAAAAGAAAAAAAAAATGGAAACTTTCTGAACAGGAGCTCCCAGAGAAGGTCTGCACGTGAGACTTCACACAATCCTGAGATTCAAGAGGAGAAAACACACAGCAAATTACGTCTCTAAACTTACACGATTTGCAAGGAGAGCCACTGCTATGCTCCACAGTTCTGGTTTCATCTATTCGCAGTTTCAAAGGGCCCCAAGGATATTTAACATTAGGACGCATTTCAAAACGACCTTCTTTACCAAAGTAATCGCCAATAACCTACAGAAAGGAAAAAAAATTTAAACAAGAAGTCAAAGGTATCTGTTTCCAAAACAGGCACTAAGCTCACAGCCTTGCATTACCACCACCACCCCCATCAAAATGCACAGCCTGAACTAAATGCCTCCAGGTACCAAGGAAGCCAGATGCCCCCCGCATCAGCTCACCTCTTCAGGGAGTGGCACCAGGAGCTGTCCCTGGTATTCTGCAGTTATACTACCAAGTGGAAAAGGAAGAGTTCTCCCCCAACCCCCTACAAAAATAGTGATCTTGGAATTCATAGCTTTTCTCTTGCTCATCTGACAGGGCATCTCTTCACCCATCTGCCACAGAGCAGCCACACGGTCAGCCATTTGTAAAGCCCAAGTAAGTCACTAGTCTCAGGGATGAGTGAGGGAAAGCCAGCGGCCACTGAATACCCAAGTTAAGCACACGACAGGTCCACGTTCTCACATCCCTCAGTTAATTTAGCATATAATCAAAGTATTAAATAGTATCTTTTAAGAACTTCCTATTTTACCTCATTCAGTTGATAGGCTAGTCCTTTGGGGATCACATTCTTCTCTCCAGTAAATTCACCCCTTTTCAATCCCCATTGCCAAGCTGAACTCTTTCAATTGTCCCCCGGAGCCCCTGGAAAACTGTTACTCTTTCCTGGTTCAGTTTTAGGGTCATCCCTCAGATTCTGGTTAAGATGACCGACCAGCTACCTGAGCCCAGATCTGGGACTTCTCAGATTTTGTCTCTCTTTTGTCTGAGCTGCTCCTGGCTCCTAGGCAGCTGGTGATACCTCTTCTCCCTCTCTCCCTCTCTCTCTCTCCCTCCTGACTGGGGCCCAGCAGAATCTCACAGGCTATGTGGGGTCATGGTAAAAAAGAGTTCTAGTTCCTTACAAAAATATAGCAATCACTAATGTGTACCGAGATGTTACCAAGTTCCTCATACACTTTCACACCTGCGGCCTCACAATGGACCACAATGGAACATTACTTCCTACCTTTTCCTGAGGAGGACCCTGAACTACAGATGAGACCCAAACTACCAAAAAGGTAAAAAAAAATCATTCTGTAAGCAGTGACGGTAATGCCTGCTGCCTTGTGTCTCCTGCACAAAGGCCAGGCATGCATACAGGGGGGGAAACAGCAGGTTCCACATGCCAAGACCATAAAGTACAATAAGAGCCCTGACCTTGGACAAGAACCATCAAAGACAAACAGGAGAAATGGCATTAGTTGCTGGAACACTGCATGTTTGTATAATTCTTATACACATATTTATCACCAAGTGTGTACAGTGCTTTTCTAGGTTTCATTTTATCTGGTCCTCAAAACAGTCTTGTGAGATCAGCAAGGAAGATACTATGATTTTTATATTACAGATGAAGAAACTGAGGTAGAAATCGCACACCCCCAGTAAGCATCAGACTCATCTTTGGGCACTCTTTTCACTTCAGATGCTATCCCAAAACTATATGATCTTTTGAAATATTAACATGTGTAGAGTTTATAACCAACCACCCTCCCATAAAAAAATCCAAAAATCTAAGGGGCAAATACAGTTTCACTTTACCTCTTTCATCCAATACCCCTGTTAAATAGGACTATGTGTGATTCTTGATCACTTGAAAGTTTAGATTTCCCCAGTGAGAATAAACATGGAACTATTTCCTGACATCCTCCTCGACACCCTCAGCCAACAGTGAACCCTCCCTGCTTGAAAATTCCCATGTTTTCAACTCCTTTTTATCTGAAAGCTGCTTTGGGGACAGCTCTTTGGACACCAGGACAGATTCGCTCTTGGTGTACCCACTTGCAGAAGGAGCTACGGATGCTGAAGTCTCATTTGCTCACCTCCTGGGTCCCTGTTTCGATGTCTGTCATGGCGATCACAGAGAAGTCCCCATACCGGTCTCCGTTGGCATCTATGGAGACCTGCCCAGCAATACCTGCAGGACAAGAGGTGAGGAACTCCAAGTTGGTTACTTAAAATACCTCTGTCTGCCAAGAAAAGCCAGAAAATGAATTGAGAGGATTTCTTTAAACAAATTCATGCCACAGGGAATCTCATCAGACTGCAGCATTTTTGTTGGCATCTGGAAAGACATTGTAATTTCATCTGTGTCTGCATTCCTAAATTCTTAACATTTCTCCATTTAAAAATGAAAAGAAAGAGAAATAAATGATCTTCTTTAGAGAGCAGAGTTTAAAAAAAAAAAAAAAAGATTAAGGCTAATCCTGAAAGCAACATGCTTATTCCAGAGTTTTGTATCAATTTTTCTAAAAAATGGCTGAGTGGGCCATGGAGGTGGGGTACATTCACAGCCTTGCAACAGGTTCCATTATCATTTGACAAATGTTACCAAAGAAAAATCAGTCCAGGACTAGGACTCAGCGAATGTGCTTATTTCCTGTACAGGAAAGCAGAGGGGCTCCTTCATGGGTCATCAGAACCAATAGCTGAAGCACTATTCTCCTTTATCCCAGTTGAGCTCATATCCACATGTCTGGAAGATGACTAGGTGCTGAATTAATGTGGCAGCTGAGGCTAACTTGAATCAGACACATTCTCTGCTCAAGAGAGGGACAGGCTGAACTGGGGATTTAGTCACTCACCTGAGAGTCTGACTGCTTGCACTGAATTCCAGCATTAACATTTACTACCTTTGTGATCTTGGGCAAGGCACTTATCTCTCTGAGCCTCAGTCTCCACAACTGTAAAATGGGCATCATAACATCTCCCTCCCAAGGAGCTGGAGAGATGATGACATGAGATAAAACAGGTAGAGCACTTCTGACACATATGTAAGAGGAGTTAGTTGTTTCCTTCTAGTGCTATAACTATCATTATTGTTAATACTACAGAGTGATATTCTTTAGCCAAAATGTTTGGGACCAGAAATGTTTTGGGTTTCAGGGTTTTGCATATTTTGGAATACTTGCATATTAGATGTGAGATATCTTAGAGATGGGACCCACATCTAAACAGAAAATTCACTTATGTTTCATAGACATCTGATGCACATAGCCTGAAGGTTAATTTTATGTAATATTTTAAATAACTTTGCTCATGAAGAAAACTTTCATGATGAGGAACTTTCAGCACTCAAAGTTTCAGATTTTGGAGCACTTCAAATTTTATATATTTTAACTAAAGATGCTTATTCTGTATTTATCTTATAATTACTATTATTATTACTTTGCTGGAGCTGATAGAAAACACCTGACCATGCCCAACCTCTCAGGAGGAACTAGCCCATGGAGTTGGAGAATGAGGTGGGACTCAGTCAAAGAGCAGAGATTTCATGGGTACGTGGGAGAAAATCTGTCACTCAGACAAGAAGCAATTGAGAAGTGTGAGTATATAGGCAGAAATGTTGGCCTATCTGTATTTACAAAGGCCAAAAAAGAACCAGAGGAACTGTGAGGTTTCCAAGGAGATGGCCCCTGTGCATGAAGGAGCACAGTTAGATATAAGGCAGAAACAGGCGGCCAGAGCATGCAGAAAGTGGCATACACACTTGCTTTGGCCAACAATGATTGGCTGATTTAATTACATCTATATTCTCATTTTCATTCACCAAGTTGGAGAATGCATACATCAGCCACATTCTAATTAACTAAAGCTATTTGTTTTCTTTGTGGAGGAGTTCCGTGTAATTATTAATTGGCATTTCTATTGATTTAGGTCTCTCCCGAAGTACCAACTGCTCCAGTAAAATGGTTGTCTGGGGAAAAGCATCCCAAGGGAAAGTTCCATCCTCTGGTGTGGTTTGGAGAGGGCAAGTATTTGGGTTTACTGTCCTTTGGGCTGTGGTTTGAAGGTCCACTGATTTTTCCAGACTTTGGTCTACTTTGCTGGAAACAGAATGGAGCTACCCTTCATCCTGATTTTTTTGTCTTCTTAATATAGACTGGTTACAAAGAATACACCTATCTTCAACTTGTGTATCCTTGACAGATTTTAAGACATTTAAGCAATAGATATGTTTAAATATATATATACCTACAGTCATATTGGCTATCCAAAACCATTTATCATTCTGTGCAGAGGTGTTTGAGATGGTAGGTCCTGCTAAGTGTTTTTCAGAGTATTTTATAAGACAAGGTGGCCCTAGTAATCCAAGACCTCATTACACCTTTAAGTTATGACAATTCTGCCAAGAAAGGGAGTGAGAACCCTCAGGGTGGCCAATTAGCAAAGTGAGATTTCACCTGAGAGTATCAAACATAAGGCGAGATTGTCAGGTTGAGAGCAGAATTTTCCCATACATGAGTAATGAAACCTTCCACCCTCATTTCCATTTGCCTGCAGCGGATGGAGCGCAAGGTTGGAGCCACAGTCCTATTTACCTTGTCGCTCTGACCTCTCACACAGAGGAGACTCAGCTTCTTCCCAAGCCATTTATTGAAAGTCTTGAGAGTTGATCACAGGTTTCGTGGCAATAAAATCCAAATTTGTCAAATAACATCCAGAGTATTTTTACCTTGACAACTTAATGATCACTTATGGTGACCACTAAAATTAAAATTGTTTTTAATTTTAGGAAGGCTAAGGTTTTTCTTCATACAGGTATCTTAGAGTTCTTTGGAGGCCTACCCTCAAATGGATCATTGTTTAGCAACTAAAAAGGAGCCTGCAAACCATTCAAACACAAAACTCATCTTGGCTTCAATTACCTTTACATTTGGACACATGAGATGTTAATTTTAGACCGAACTATACAATTGACTGTTTCAGGAATCATTTCAAATTGACTGTATAGACCTCACCCTGGAAAGGAAATATCAAGATGGCCCATGGGAAAATCCAGCCCATGCCCTGGCTCTAAACAAAACTATATTCCAACCATTGTGGGCACCTGCCTTTCCCTTAACAACCTCCCTCAGTGGTGCCCTCCAGTATCCCCCAACTCTGGCTCCTGTCCCTCTGTCAAAAGACCAAGAACAAATGACCACACCAAGTAGTGAGTAATAGCTACGAATGGGATGTGGCCGACCAAGGTTGTGTCCCCACACACTGGCTTCTCAGCGTATTGTGTACAGCTTCTGGGAAATTCGGCCTTGTCCTAATATGCCCCTTGAATTACCTTGTCCCCTTGAATCACCCTGTTTGATCCCAGTTCCTCAGCTGAAGCACTGAGAGGTAAAGCAAGATCATTCTGGAGACTCACTCACACCTGACTATCAGCCTAGAGTAAAGGAGATGTCACTCTGGTTTCAAGTGAGACACAGCATCCATTGAAACCACCATGGAAAAGTGAAATCCACCAATGGCCACCATGGCTACTACCTGGACAACCCCAGCAGGAGCGTGACCCCTTCCTTCTGCCCTGACCTGTGTAATGACTAAGGACAAGGTGAAGCAGTGCAGTGGCTGGAAGGCCCTCACAGGGAAAAAAAAAATCAAAAGTGCCCAAAACCTGGACTTGGCAGTAGTTGTCCCTGACACTGAGATTTTTCACTAGTATAATTATGAAGACATACATTTGCAGATCCCAATCCATGAAAGGGTCAGAGGAATAGTTAGCACAACGTAGGACTAAAAGGGCCCTTGCCAGCCATCAGCTAGTCCAGAAGCTCAGAGGACCAGGTTATCAGTCAGTGGCTGGGCTGAGGGTCTCTGATCCCTGGTCCCGCAATATGCACTTACATCAGTGGTTCTCAGAAGACGCCCCTCAGCAGACTATAGTTAATTTCCCACAGAGCAGCCGTAAGGCAGATAAAAACCCAGGCGTGCATTTCCGAACCACCCAAATGGAGCCCGATTTCTCACCAAGGCATCTGGGTCCACAGGCTGTCTGGTTTTGACTCCTATCACACTGCCCCCATGGAACACTCAGTCACACAGACCTCTCTGCTCCTCAGGGGACACTGCTCTTTGCAACCAGAGGCACTGAGGCTCTGCACTCGCTGCTGCTCCTGCAGTGCTCTCCCCAACAGCTACCTAACTTCTCCCCCTTCTCAGGTCTCAGTCAACTGTCACTTGCAGGCAGAGCTTCCCTGACCACTGAACCAGCACCTTCTAAGCACCCTCGCCTGCTTCACTTTATCACCCCTGAAATGGATGCCCTTTTTTTAAAACTCTCTGTTCCTCCCTCTTGATGTAAGCTCAACTGGTCACAGGGAACATTTTTAGTTCACTGGCAAATCCTCAGCACCTGGAACCGTGTCCGGCATATAGTAGGTACTCAATGAGTGTTTGTTGAATGAATGAATGAATGAATATTCCCACATCAGATTCTTTTGTTGGTTTTGAGGTTAGAGGAACCTGTACTCTCCTTTACATTGTTGGCAGAAATATAGATTAGTAGATCTTTCTGAAAGACTATATGTTAATACCTAATGCAATTTATAAAACATCAAAGTATTTTTAGACCCAGAAAGCTCGCACTGGACATGTTCCTTGTTGGAAATAGTCACCAAAAAATCACCCAAATGTGCAAAAAGCCTGTGACAGCATATTGTATAATAGCAAAAATTGTAAACACCAAAAAGTTGGGTAAAGAAATTCTTCTACAGCCCTAAGGTGGAATAATATATAACTCTCGTTATATGTCGGATCTGTGAGTGCTCATGCAGAAAATTCTTTTGTTGACGTGCAAGTAGGAAAAAAAGGCAAGATGAAAAATGATATTCAGAGTATGATCCTTTTGTGTAAAAGTTTTAGATGAGATAAAAACGCATAGATGCTGGAAGAAGGCATAAAATATTTTTAGACAGGAGTGCATAGGAAACTGTTGATACTGATTACGTTGGGGAAAGAGCACCAGAGTGGAAAGGAAAGCATCCACTTCTCATTTTGTACATTTTATACTGTTTAAATTTGTTAGCCAAGAATAGTCTCATGCTTATATAATCTGTAAATGTCACCTGAGGTTGCTTGAGTGCTGAGATGACAGACCTTGCGCTGCGCTGCTGTTCTTACACTCCTCTGTTTTCAATAAAGCGCACTACAGCAGCTCAGGAGGCTGGGGCAGAAGAATTGCAAGTTCAAGGCCAGCCTCAGCAACTCGGTGATGTCCTAATCAATTTAGTGAGACGCTGTCTCAAAATAAAGAGGTAAAGAGGGCTGGGTATATAGCTCAGCAATTAAGTGCCCCTGGGCTCAATCCCCAGTACCAAAAGAGAGAGAGAGAGAGAGAGAATATTAGCCATTTTAAAAAGTAAAATAAAAGCAGAGAGCCCAGGTGGACCTGCACACTATTTTCAATCACCAGGTTTAACCATGACAGCAGTGTCTTCTGAGCTTCACAAAAACCAACACAGTCAGAACAAAGAATGTCTATCTGGGATTCACACTTTTAAAACTGATCACAGGGCTCTTCAAACCGATTGCTCTGCTGAGAATGAAGCTTGTGTTCAATGTAAATTGAAAAAGCATAAAGTTGTTACCCAAATAATCAGAAGAGGGGCTGGGGTTATGGCACAGTGGTAGTGTGCTCGCCTAGCATGCAGGAGGCACTGGGTTCGATCCTCAGCACCACATAAAAAATAAAATAAAGATATTCTGTTCACCTACAACTAAAAAATAAATATTTAAAAAAATAAAAATAAAAATAAAGTAATCAGAAGACAACAAGACATTTCTTATTTTGGTGGGACCTTCTCAAAGCACATCCACACGTCTAATTTCATGGAATTTTTCACAAGCCTACGGATGGGTAGATCTTGATTTTTATCCATACTTTAAAACTAGGAAAAGCAAGACATCGAAAAGTCCTACAGTTGCAACAGAGAGAAACAGACCCACAGAAGCAGCCGCTCATGCTGTCGCCATGTAGATCAAATACCTACCTTCAAATGTTCTGTTCCAGGTCTGCTGGATGATCTTCCCTCCATCCTTCTTGCTGTAGCCAGCTCTGAGTACCTCATGTAAAGCCAGGACGTAGAGGAGGATGGCATCATGGAATCCTTCGACGAACATGTTAACCTGTAAAGGAAGCCCCACTGAGTGATCCCCAGCACCAACTGACACATTCACCATATAACATAAGCAATCGCAGTAGTTAACAAGTGGCCTGGGGGTCTGGGAGCAGTGGCAGGGATGGGCAGAGAGGAACTAATAAGAATCATATCATAGTTTTCCTGGCACTGGCTTGGTGAAGGCACCTCTTCCCCTGTTTGGGGGTTACAAAAGCCAAGAAGACCATACCTACTGACCAGGTGAAGTATTCCAGGCACCGAGGCCTTTGCCAAGAGTTGCCTGTCACGAGTGTCCTCCTTCCACATGTCTGCTCTCTACTTCAAGCCAACATGAGTCCAATCCCTAAAACACCCCAAGATTTTCTTCACCTCAACAGCCTCCATGATCTCTCTAGGCTCTGAATGTGGAATATGCTACATGAACAGCAGGGACCCATATTCAACTCTTACCAGGTGCCCATTAACAAGCTAGTGCTAAAGATGCAAAGAAGAATGTACACTACAATTTCTGCCTGCCTGAGGAGCCGGGGTTGGAGTTTCTCCTCTACTAGCTGTGACATCTCAGTTTCTCTTTCCACCCTGCCAAGTTCGAAGGACAGGAGTGGATCACAAGCTTGGGCTCTCAGTGTTTTCTGGTGGAGTTCTGTCTCGAGTTAAGGTAGCCTTGCCCTCCAGAAACTTACAGTTTCATAAAAAGAAACAGTGTCCATGTGAACTTGAGGCTGTCAATTAATCATGCTGAGCTTTGTTTCTTCCATTTATATATTGACCATGAGACTAGCACCTGCTTCAAGAGGTGGTTTCAAGAATCATTTGGCACAAGCAGCCTAAAATGCTTAATGACATGATGTGGGCACACATGAAGTAGTCCATGAGTATGAGCCAGTGCTACTGTGACTATTTTATGAACTCTGAAGCGTTCTCAGGGCTGTATTAGAGGTCTGTTGAGGGTACAGTATGATTACAAGAGAAAGAGAAGTCAACACTATGGGCTGGGGAAGGGCAGTAAGAGAAGCCTACCAGGTGGCAAAAGTTGAACTTTTTAAAAGTGAAAAAGTGTTTTTCAGGGTAGGAGGCTGAGGTTGAGTACTGCAGATAAGTGGCATGGGCAAAGGCATATCCTGATACCCTGGTGCACTGAGCACTGAAAATGTTCTGCTAGGCTGGGCAGGAGAGGGGCAGGGTCCCCCTGAGACACCAACATTGGCAGACAGGAGACTCAGATCTTCGAGACTCAGGAGGCCACGCTAAGGAACTTGGGCTATCTTCAGCTGACATGTGCTCACCGGGGTTTACTTTATTCCCTCCTCAGCTAGATTAGAAGCACCTTTTGATAAGTCCTAATACCACATTTAAACCCGTAACATTCATTGGACATAAAATGACTGAACACAATCTTGACACACTGGGAATCAACACTAATTCACAAACTCTCTGTAGAAAGCACAAACCCCAGGCTTCTTATTTCAAGAGAAAGTGCCAATGATGGAATGCCAAGGCAGCAGAACCCACCGGGCAGCCCTCAGGGGCCCACCTGGGAGCTCCTGTGTGAGGCACTACCTGCCCCAGCAGAGGAGAACCACGACCGGCCCTGTGTATCCTCAGATCAAACACATGCTCTTTACAGGAGAGACCTCAGCTCAACGCCCTGCTCCTCTTGGCTTCGTCCCAATCCTAAGGATGGTGAGTCCTGTTTGTGTTCCAGAAGCAAATGTTTCAGATCTGCCAAATCCCAGGGATGAAAAGCAGCTTAAAATAATGGTTCAAGAGCCCAGGTCCCCTTTTCAGTTCCAAGCCTCAGTTTCTTCATCTAGAGTATGAAGGAAATAACAGTATCTATCCACAGGTGGCTGTTGGGGTTAAAAGAATTAGTGAATGTACCATTTGACCCAGCTATCCCACTCCTCAGTTCATACCCAAAGGACTTAAAATTAGCATACTACAGTGACACAGCCACATCAATGTTTATAGCAGCTCAATTCACAATAGTTAAACTATGGAACCAATTTAGATACCCTTCAACAGACGAATGGATAAATAAAATGCAGTACATATACACAATTGAATATTATTCAGTCATAAAGAAGAATGAAACGATGGCATTTGCAGGAAAATGAATGGAACTAGGGACTATCATGCTATGTGAAATAAGCCAATCCCAAAAAGCCAAAGGCTGAATGTTTTCTCTGGTAAGTAGATGCTGATCCTTAGTGGGGGATGGGTAGGGAAAAATGAAGGAACTTTGGATTGTGCAGAGCAGAGTGAGGGGAGGGGTTGGGCTGTGGGGATGGGAAGGATGGTAGAATGAGACAGACATTATTATCCTGTGTACATGTACTGCTGGTGTGACTCAGCACCAAAGTTGCGCTGCACTTGCAACTCAGTAGACCAAAGGAATGAGAAGTTGTGCTCTGTTTGTGAACAATGTGTCAAAATACAATCTACTATCATGTATAACTAGTTAGAACCTTGATTCTACCCTGGGTACAGCCCAAGTTGATTGATCCCACTGAGCCTCAGGGACAGGTGAGGGTGAGACACAGTGCTGGCTCACAGGAGAGCTGAGCTGTCTGGCTGGGTCCACAGTCCAGGCCCGGCCCTGACATCACTTACGCTCTCCAATCTTCAGTTTCCCCATCCCTTAAGTAGGGGTTAGAACTGACTCACCTCATAAAGAGCTTTTCTGAGGCTTTAATGAACCAGTGCCCATAAAACACCTGAAACAGGGCTGGGGTTGTGGCTCAGTGGTAGAGCACTTGCCACTGAGTGGTGAGGCACTGTGTTCGATTCTCAACACTGCGTATAAATAAATAAATTAAATAAAGGTCCATTAACAGTTTTAAAAAAAATGAAAAAAAATGAATTTTCATTTATTAAAAAAAAAAAAAAAAAAACCCTGAAACAGTTCCTACAACAGTGAAAGCATTGGAAGATACTGACGCTTACTCCTGGCTGTCAAGCTTATAGCCCGGAGCCATTATTTTCTTGGACAAAAAATGATACAGAAATAACATCTACTAGTCAAAGATAATTTTCTGCTACTTTGGCTGTGATAAGTCAATTTTCCAAAGAAATACGAAATGTTCACTAGGGCCATGAAGTCATTACGGCTTGAGAAAGCATGCGTGCAGATGAATTTTAACAAGTAGCCTTTGGCTGGGTCACTTAATTCTGAAGCCACTCTTCTTTTGCAAAAGACCTATCTTCTCTTGATAATGGTATAGAAACCACCTTGCTACGGAGGAAGTCATGGAATCACAGAAATGCAGGCATCTAAGAAAAGCTCTCGTTTAATCCCCTCCTTACTTTGAAGCCCAAAAGAGCGTTGCTCCCCATTCTCCCTGCATTCTGAATTCAAGTGTGGTGCTCTGTAAGCTCCTGGGTCCCGGGGCACCTAGAACATTCCTGCTTAGATTATAAAGTACTTGCTCTTATCTTGATTTGATCTTATCTTGATGTGAAAACTCGGTCTATCTTGATTTGCAAGTGCAGCGCAACATTTACCTTCTTTTCTCTCAAAGTGGTTGAGTGTCTCCCTCTCCTGCCAAAATTAGCAGGTGAGCTGCTGACCCTGCGGAGGTTCACTGGCACCCTAATCTGCTGCGGAGGAGGTTTCATAACACCTACCTCATAAGACCTCAAGCCAGCAGCAAAACCCTAGAGACCGTCTTTTCTCAAGGAGAACATTTTCACATCTACACGTGTTTTTTAGGAGGAGGAAAGCCCGTTAACACATTATAGACACTGAAAATTGGAAGTGCAAATTAAAGGGGGAAAACTGAGGGAGAAAAAAAAAACCCAGAGTATTAAGTTTGTCTCAGGAACACTTTCCACTGAACCTCCAGGCTGAAAGGAACCAGGTCATTTGGTCTGTCCCCCTGTCTCTGGACACAACATCACTTGAACCTCAAAATCCTGACTAACACAGATCATGCCATTATTTCCAATCACAGAAAATGGGATTTCATCACCTGAGTAACTTATTCTAGCATTTAGCACCTTTTCTAGCCAGAAAGTTATCCCTTACCATTTCTAGCCACAGGTCTTCATCACATTTCTAAAGGCAGCCATTCCTCTGCTAGCCACTGAACAGCTGGATTAAGAGAACAATCCAGTTTTTGCAATCTCTACCAGACAGCACAGCTGCTCTATACAAACATAGAGATGGGCTTCGTGCATGGAAGTGGTGAAGTGGACCACCATGAGGGCCTTCATCCCTGGTAACACCTGCCAGCCACATCTCCTTTTTAGAGTTTTTGAAAATTTGCTATCGCAGCAAAAGCTGAAAAAAAATCTCGGGGTGGGGATTGTTTTTGTTTTTTAACTGAGCATAAAGAGTTGCCCATATGACTTGGCTCCTATCAGTGACTCTGGACAGAGGGTGGCAAATTCATGTTTAGATGAATTTCTCAATGTTTGTATTCCAAATAAATAAGCAAAGGCTGCTGCATGCCTCAGATGTTGAATAAAAAGGGAGTGACCTGTCATATGGGGACCCTGCATATCTGAGGAAGCCTGTGAAGCTATGAAATAGAGGCTCCTGGAAGATACTACCAGAGTTCAATGGCAGGCACAGCAGTTCTGGGATGTTGCTTGTGGTATGCACGTGAACTCATGCGTACCACTCGGTGGATCTAGCTTCCTTACCACAAACCAGTGGTTTCCAATGCAAAAGAGGGAATCTGAGGGTGTTGAGCAGAATTTCTCACAAGTCCTTTGAAAAAGATGTGCCTTTTAACCTCCTATTCAGCTGAAGGGCAGATGGGGAAAGCAAAATTTTGATGGAGAGCAAGTAAGAGAAGAGTCCATGACCTGACCTTCTCCCTCGACAGCCAACGATGACAGCATTACATTGTCCAATTAGCAAGAAGACCCCAAATATGAACCTTGACCAGCTCTCCTGGAGACAGAAGACAGCAGAAGTACCTAGGAATGCTGTATGGGTAACTGAAAGGTCAAAGGTTATTCTACATCTGATGAACATTTTACATGCAACTTCTCCTCTTCAAAAATAAAGTATCTGTTTTCATTCAATTGCCTTTTAAATCATAAAATCAAAAATCTACAATTTAGGGTAACAGCAGCAAACTCTCATGTATCAAGTGATATCACCAAATGCTTAACATCAAACAGAGGAGACTTCAGTCTTACTTACAGACATCCCCACATCTGCTTTTCTGTACTAGGCTTATCTTCATGGAATGCACACTTGATCACCTGCTGACTTTTTTAGCTTTGAAGAAAGTTAAACTAAGCATCTGCTCCTTTATCTTAGTTGAACTTTGAGAAAATGCAAAGGGCAGTTATATAGCAGACCAGGAAGAGAGCTGACATCTCCATCTGTGGCTCTGTGCCTGGCTGAAGCATCACTGTCCTGTCTGGCAGATTTCTTTCTTCCCAAGTTGAAGTTATGGCTTACTTGGGCTGGGAGTTTGCTCTAAGTTTCCCAAACATCTGTCTCTATCCTGGGATCAGCTCCATCCATATAGCAATGCCCTGGTCTAGCAAATTAACATATCTTACAACCTAGAAGGAGCTGCCTGCAGATAGATTTTTCTTCTCTCTCATCACCTAGAAAAAATAGTTTATTTAAAAAAATATCTCTTTAGGAGATCGTTAAGTTATGACCCTTCATTCATCTCCCATAATGGCAGTGGAGGCTGAGCACAGGGGTCACAGAACTGGCATATGGAATCCAGGCATGAACAAAGCCCATCTAGGAAAGCCACCCAGGATCTGGGGTAGTAACAGCTTCCTATTTTGCAAGTCTTGGAGTTCTTTGCCATCCTTTACTGGCTTTCTTCAATTCCACACATCTCTGCTAATTAGGTTATCTTTCATGTTCTTTAGGACTGGCTTCTATTTCCTCCCAGGACCCACACACAACCTTCTATGAGCCACTCAAACTTGTTCCTGCTGAAGACTCTGAACCACCCAAGTTCTTCCTTGCTCCTCCAAGTTCCCGTCGTGCAAAATTGTGTTATTTCACGCATTGATTTTGCACTTTGTTTCCCCTGTATTGAGAACTGAACCCAGGGCCTGATGCATGCTACGCCAGGCCTCTGAATTACATCCCCAACCCTTTTTTACTATTATTGGTTTTTTATTTTGAGACAGATCGTTGCTAAATTACTCAGGCTAGCCTTAAACTTGCGACTTTCCTGTCTCAGGTTTCTGAGTAGCTGGGATTACCTCGCCTATATAATGCTTTTCCATGCCTGGGCACCCTGACACTGCATAAACTCCCTAATGCACAACCAATACCATAGATATATTTGACCCAGAGTCACATCTAATACAGAAACTGCACTCGAGGTGTCTCCATTGTCATCTGTCACTTCCTGCTACTCTGACTGTGCCTGCCTCTAGAATGCCATCTTCTCTCTCACTTGCTAATATTAATGTTCTGTAAAGAAATTGCAAGGCTTGTTATAGCCATACTTAAAATAAGGGTAGGGCTGATGGTGTAGCTCAGTGATATGGCACTTGCTTAGGGTGAAGCCCTAGGCTCAATCTCCAGCATCACCAAAAAAAAAAGAAAAGAAAAGAAAAAGTTAGAAAGTAAAATAAGGATAAACCAGGCACTGCAGCATGTATCTGCAGTCCCAGATACCCAAGAGGCTGAGATAGGAGAATTACTTATCCCAGGAGTTCAAGGCTGGCCTGGGCAACATAGCAAGATACCATCTCAAATCAAAACAAAGCAAAAAGGGTAAATCAGTTCTAAATGAGAGTTTGAGAGACTCTCCCATGATAAAATTAATAAATCACATTTCTATTCTAAATGGTCAAAGGCCTTCTTTGCTCTTTACCAGCTCAGGCTTCCATAAAATTGGTTCAGAAGCTACTGCCATGGGGAAGATTTCCAGGCCATTATAGAGAAGCATATCCTGAAACTAACAATCTCAATCTGTGGATGAGAAAGCTCAATTTTTGCTTAAGAAATATTTTCCATCAATAATTTGCTATCAAACTAACTTATCATCTCCCTCACAAGAAACTTAATTTCCTACATTTTGGACACTGGTAATGGATGAAGTTAAGGAATTATCAACTTTTGGGTGTGATAATAGTATTTTTAAAGGGAGTTCTAGAAGTAGCAGAGTAGTCTGTACCCAGTTAACTCCACAAAATAACCATTATACACTCAAGACAAATTTTTTTAAAGAACTATTTGAAAGTTCCAGGAAGTAACCAAAAGTAGACTCAGCTGCAGAAGATTTGGCCCCTGAAAGATGGAACCACACTGCATGGAACCAAAGGTACACAGATTTTCCTCCCTGGTCCAAAAAGCAAGGAGCAGATGGGACTCAAACAGAAAGTGACAGGATTTGTGGCTTTTGAGTTCAAGATGTAATTGAGAACCAACACTGAGGGCATAAATTGAGGGAATAAATCCTAGGAAAAAAGAAAACCCCCAAAAGTGGATCACCCAAAGCCATCTATAAACTTCGACTGCCTTTTATTGATCCCTAACCTGCACCATGCACAGGGCAAACACCAGTGAGTTCAGTGGAAGACTGGAAGACCAATGGAATGTTTGCACTGTGATCTTCGGCAATCAAGATAGTCTGGAGCTTGAATACCACCAAGTTAGAGACACGTGGGAACCGTGAGCACCCTAGGAGTAAAGGCTATGTCCCAAGACTAAGGATTCATCCTAAGACTAACAGTAAAACCCAAACAGTGACCCCTTAAGAAGTAGCTACATCATTGCCCTAGGTACACGTATGACTGCACATATGGTGTGACTATATTGTGTACAACCAGAGAAATGAAAAGTGGTGCTCCATTTGTGTACAATGAATCAAATTGCATTCTGTGGTCATGTATATCTAATTAGCATAAATAAATAAATAAGAAGTAGCTGAACCAAGTCTCCAGGCATTTAAAGAAATCAGTCAGCAATTTAACTGCCTGATGGAGTAAAATTAACTCTCAGAGAAACATAACTGAATACACTCTCTATGACATATAATAACATTCAGTATAAAATTTTAAATTACTAGACATTTGGGGGCAAGGAGGTGGCCTGCAGTCAAGAAAAAAATGTCTAGAAAGTGACCCTGACATGACGTAAATTTTGGAACTAGCAGATAAGTTCTTTAAAGCTGCTATTATCAATATGCTTAACAACCTAAAGAAAAATATAGGCAAAAAGAATGAACAGATGGGGGATTTCAGCAGGGAAATGGAAGCTATAAATGAAAATTCCAGAATTTAAAAGTACAAAAAGGAAAGATTCGCTAAATAGGCTTAAAAGTCTATCCAGATTGGCAAAGCAGAAGGGTCTGTCAAGATGCATCAGTAGTAAATATGCCAATCTAACAAACAAATAATGCAAAGCCAGTATACAAAAATAAGTTGCAGTTCTGTATATTATCAACAAACAATGAAAATGGATTATTTTATTCTGTTTGCAACATCAAAAGATAAAGTTATTAGTAAAAAATTAATCAAAAAGTGCAGGACCTCCACACAGAAAACTGCAAAAATTGATGATAGAAATTAAAGAAGGCCCAAACAAATAGAGAAGTATCTTATTTCAAGAATTAAAAGAATCAATATATTTAAGATGTCAATTTTCTCCAAATTGTTCTATAGATCAATACAATCCAAATCAAAAATCACAGAAGGTTTTTTTAAAGAAATTGAAAAGTTGATTCCAATATTTATGCATAAAGGAAACAGAACAGGCAAAACTTCCTTGAAAAAGAAAAACAAATTAAAAGACTCACATTAGCAGATTTCAATATTTACTATAAAGGTACAGTATTTAAGTATGAATTAGTATAAAAACAGAAAGATCAATGAAACAAAGTGGAGTCTAAAAATCACACATGTACAGTCACTTGAGTTTTGACTAAGATGCCTGAGCAGTTCAGTGGAAAAAAATAAAGTCTTCAGCACATAGTGGTAGAACAAAAAAAGAGAAAAATTAAAACTTGATTCTTCACTTGCAGCAGATGAAAATTTTATTTGCAATAGATCATAGACCTAAACGTAAAGTTAAAACTTCTATAAAGCTCTGAACGAAAAGAGGAAAATATCCCTGTGATATTGGAGCTGGCAAGCTATTACTAAAGACAAGACCAAAAAAAGGACTGAACATAAAAAAAATTGATTTCACCTAAGTAGAAAACTGTTCATCAAAAAAACATCATGAAAAATATTAAAAAGCAAGAGAAAGACTGATAGAAGATATTCATTACACATATATTTGACTTATATCCAGAATATTTTCTTAAAAAATCTTAAGTCAATAACAAAAAGTCAAATAATCCAACCTAAATGGGCAAAAACACAGCAAAAGACAGGTCACAAAGTGAAGTGGCCAGCAAGCACATGAAAAGAAGCTGTAAATTACTGGTCATTAGCAGAGTATGATTTAAAACCACAAGATGACATTTTACATCCATCACAATAGCTAACATTAAAATGCTGGTAACAGCAAGTGTACAGGAGTTATGGAACGCTCATTCATGGCTGGTGGAATGTCAAATGGTGCTACTTTGGCAGTTTCTTATAAAATTAAACATGCGTCGATTCTACAACCAGCAATTTCATTCCTAGATATCTACTTAATGGAAAGGAAAGCACGCGTCCACAAGAAGGCTCATTGCAGCTTTAGTCATGATAATCCCCGATTAGGGGAAACATACATATCTTTGTTGGTTATATATACACCAACAGAAGAATAAGAATAAACAAGCTGTGGTATATTTATACAATGGAATGTTATTCAGCAATTCTTAAAAAGAAGATAACACTGCAGTAATACGCAACACCAGGCAAAAGCTCCAAAAGCAACATAGGGAGTGAAAGCAGCCGGACACAAACACATTTAATAAATGATTCCCCTCACAAGGTATGTGCTCTGTGAATCAAAGAACTGGCAGAATTAAAGTATGGGAATATAAATAAGGAAAATACTTGCTCTGGGGGATGAGGATTGATTAGAAAGGAATACAGAGGAAATGCATGTGGCTGTGCAGACCTCCTGGATCTTGAATGACGCGGTACTCTTAGAGACTCACACTTACTACAGGCAATCAGATTCTACAACTAAGACCTATGCAGCTAACTCTATATAAATTCTATTTTGACAAGATAATAAAGAGCCTCTCTTTCAGGCACATACTAAAATATTTACAGATGGAACAATGATGCCTTTGATTTGTTTTGGAAATATCTGAAGTGAGGGTGGGAAAACGTTATAGATGAAGTTAGAGCTGCTAACTGCAGGAGCTGAGTGATGGGAATGTGGCTCTCCACTTGTGAACATATTTGAAATATGCTATTTTAAAAAGTACTTTTATTTATCAATTCTCTACATGAACAACCAAAACCTGGAACATCATGGAAGCTTTCCTACAATCAGTGAGTGCACTCAGAACATATGAAAATACATAATAATAAAGTCAACATTTATGTTTTGTTCAGTTCAGTACTATGTTTCCTTATCATTGAACCAAATAAATGTTTTAAAAAGACATCTACAGATCTCAAATATCAATCTAAAAGAAAGAGGGCAACATACCAAATGATCCCTCAATCCCATTTGGGACCCATCATAATGAACTGATCTAAATCATTCTCCAATCCATTTTAAAATAGTCATTAGAAACTATGCAATAATGAATTTCATATACCTACTAATTATCAGGAAAAATAGCAATTCTGCATAACTATCCTTAAAGTATTGCTTCAAGTTTACAGTTTGAGAATTCACTTAAGTCTCAAATTTTAACAAATGTCCCATAATCTTCACAAAGTTGGATCATGATATATCTTATTGTATATTTTGAAGATTTGGATCTTGTTAGCTTACTTCAAACTTTTCCACTATCTTGTGCAATTAAAAGATATTCTAATTATTTTTTAAAACCTTAGGGCTGACATACTTTACTTGTGTGCAGAGACTCTTAAGAAAGCTGCCTAAATTAGGCAGAGTATTCTGGATACAGATGTATCATGATTTGAATCATGAGGCTATTCCCAATTTTTTGAAAGAGGGAATAATGGCCTGATGTTAATAAATACATTGGCCATAAAACAAGAGACTCCTGAGTACACATGTCTTATAGAGATGCATTATCTTAACCTTATAGGCATTCTTAGCCTATAAGAATTACAGAATCACAAAAATGTAAACCAAAAAGGAACTGGGAGTTCATACAATCCAAACACTCTATTTGTACATGAAAAATTGAACCCACAACAGTTGCCTGATTGACCCAACATGATGCAGAGAGGAGGGGAGAATGAAACTAGGACCCAAGTTGCCTGACTCCAAACAAGCACCTTCAGCATCAGCTAAGGAATGGATCAAGCAAAGCTCCTCCCTAACACCTAAACCACACCCAGAGAACCAAAAATACTGGCCTCTTCTTTAGAAGACTTAATCTGACTTCTCAATTATGTAGAAAGATTGCTAAGATGTTATCTGCACATCACAAAGAAGGGGAATGAGGAAGTTTTCCCTAGCAAACACAATTTTTAACTGCCAGGAAAACAGGGAAAAGGAGGCAGGGAGTAATATTGCTGGTCCACTGTGGATATTGGATTGTTAAAGTCAGCTTTAAATTGCTGAAAAAATTGTAAATTGACATAAATCCAGGAAAAAAAATGTTTAGTCTCATTGAATTCACTGAATTCACTGATGATAAAGGCAACACTTATTATCTAAGGAACAGCTATGATTTTTTAAGAGTTGAGAAACAAGGAAATCAAAGAGAAATCTGTGGAATAGAGGAAGGTGACAGAGGGGGAGGGAGGAGAATTTGGAAAAGGGAGAAACAGTGGAATTAAATTAACCAAATGATGCTATGTACACATATGAATATATCACAGTGAATTTCACCTTTATGTATATCTATAAAGCGCCAATTTTTTAAAAAACCTATAAACAAATAGAAGGAAAACCAGTAGAGTAAAGGAAGGGTAACAGGGAAGGAAATGGGAAGAAAGAGGAGGCACTGAAGACTGAAGTAAAGCAAATTATATCATACGTAGGATGATTATTGAAAATGAATCCCAACATTATGTATAACTATAATGCACTAATGAAAATATTTTTTTAAAAGAGCAGAGACACAAAATTTAAAAGAAAAAACATATTAACCAGAAAATGTGTCTCAAGAAACAGACACATCAAAAAGTCTATGTCAGATATCACTATCGCCTGGTGCACGGGACTTCCCTCAATACTAGGGCATGAGAAATGCATCAAGAAGGCCAGCAGTGGCTCACATTCTTCCTCTGCACCCACATTGCCACAACTATCGTGGGCCACCTCAATGTCCTGGTCCACTGTGCATTCATTCAACACCATAACTTCTTGGTTTCCTGACAGCTGTTACTATTACTATGACACATATCATTCACTCACACTCAGACACGCACTCTCAGTCAATGCTTCTCAGGTTTTAATGTGCATACAGATCACCTGGGGATCTTGTTCAAAGACAGATTCTGAGTCAACAGGTCTCAGGGATGGAAGGCTAAGCTTCATCATTTCCACATTCTCCCAGGTGGTGCTGCTACCGCTGGTCCATGGACCATTCTTTGAGGAGCAAGACACTCAACCTTATCATCACCTACTCTCTAAATCTACTCTCCAAATCCTTGAAGTCATGTTTTGCCACAATCCCCTATCCTTCCTATATTCTTCTGTGTGCAGAACAAGCTCTTTGGACTCAGACTTCCACCCTCCTTGACTTCTCCTCTTTTCTTGGTCTCAGAGCGCTGAATGGAGCAATCCCCAGTAAGAAGATGAGGTAGGTAGACATCGTGTCATTCAGGCAGAAGTGCCAATGGGAAATTAGGAGTGAGGTACTGCTACTTAGGAAAGAGGTTAGAGTCAGAGACGTACATATAGGTGATCACATATAGACGTACATATAGGTGATCACATAGAGGTGATCAACCTGCACAGGTGCATGCACTGCCCAGAAATAGTGTTAGAAGAGCGACAAGGAAGAACCTAGGGAAATACCAGCATTTGTGCTACAAGCAAAAAGGAGAAGTCATTTAAGCAGCAGCCACACATAGCAAATTAGAGAACTTGGAGACCATAGTGTGTGGGTGGCCAGTGGAGGAGCATACTTCGAAAAAGAGAGAAATCTTTCCAATTTATTATCCGAAGGAATCCCTCCATTCAAGCTGAGTTGTTGCACTATTCCTTAAATGTGTCTAATACATTTTTATTTCTAAGCTTGGATTCCTTTGTATTTGTCTCATTTAAGAGGCTCATTTGTTCCCATCTGTTTTGACCCACCAAAAGCCACTACACAGGGACTGAGCTGTCCTCACCTACACAATACTTTACCCAAAGGAGGAGCTCAGCAAGCTTATTATGTGCACAGAGGTTCAAACGACAACCATCTTCAGGCCTAACAGCACATGCATGGTGATACATGGGTCAAGAGGTCAACAAAATATATTTGCTCCTGGAAGACACAAAATAAATGAACCAAATCTGAAACCTGTTCAACTCAAGGAATCCTTGGATATATGAGAGCCATAAATATATGTCACCAATGAGTATAGAAAGGAAAAATGGCATAAAATTTAAATGAACATAATTTGTATGGTGGAAATGGGCAAATTAGTATGCCAATCTCATACAAGACTGCTTATTAATAAATAAATAAAATCCCTTTAAGATTTCTACGATAGGGTAGAAACACAACTATCAGACTTTAGATTTACTATTTATCACACACAGAGATAGCTAGATAGAAGAAATAATAAAGATCCTCAAATTAGGGCCAAAAGTCAAATTGTTTGCCAAATCAAAAAAATAAAATAAAATCCCTACCTCCAATCATAGCCTGCAGGATGAGATTTTTAGGTCTTTATAAAATGAAGTGAGTTCACTGCAGGGGGAGAATGTCAGAAGATAAAGATTAATTCCAAAATAATTTCCTAAAGTGCAAGCTGCCTTAAGATTTCATACACAGTAAGAGGGTTGAATCCCCTGGAATACATTATCTTAGCTCCTCTCTTTTAACAATTGGCTGGACTTAAGGAAGGATGTCATTTAAAAGTGCTACTACACACTCCTTGCAGGGACACAGGGATGTTCTCGCAGCAGACAGGGATGTTTTCTTTGGACACTGTCACTCAATGCACTTAAGCTTTTAAAACTACTTTATAATCATTTTTCATAACTTCCAAGAGCAACTCGGTGTGGTTTTCTCCATTTAACAGATTGAAGTCTCTGGCACACAGGATGGGATGCCCAGGGGTCATCAATTGTTTTAATGCCCATCAATGAATATTTATTGAACCACTGCATTGGGCTCCTTCACCACATCTACCCGCATGGATGGCAGCATCAATGGCTAGGCATTATGAACCAGAACTCTGCCTTAAGACTTTAAAAACCTGTGGCCGCTGTCAACATCAAACACCAGAGTCCTCTATTAGTACAGTGGCCAAGGAAGCTGGCAGTGGCCAGCTTACTTCCAAGCTGGAAGGCTCAATACCTGGGAGTTCCCTTCTGGTTCCTGTCAAATGATTTGAAATGCAGTTATTTGGTTGCTGGTTTGTGAGTTACATACAAACTTTCATGGGAAAGAGTTCAAGTTTTGAAAGTACCACACTGCCCTGGCCATGGGGTGGTATGATGAAAAACACATTTCATGAGCAGGGCTCTCCTGCAGGAGGAAACGCTGGCATTTGAGGGATACTCTCTCATCTCTCCTGGACAGCAAAATACCACCTTTAGATTCACTTACTTTTATGCTACTTTTTCCAGGTTCCTCCTTTCAATGCAACATCCTGGTAAAGTTAATCTACTGCACTCCAATATTTTTGTGTAAATGAGTTCTTCAACAACTAAAGAAAAAAAGGTGCTGAGACCTGAGGTGCGTGGGAATTGGAAGGAGGGAGAAAAGCAGAAGCAAGGAATCTGAGTTTTCACTCTCCACCGTTTTGCTGGTTTCCTTCACTTACAACTCATGGCTACAATTATTAAGGCTGATGCATGTGTTTGCACCAACTAAACTGGTCATATATCTAGAGTCAATATTTGAAGTGGTCTGACCGTTCTGGAAAAATATTAATTGTATTTCAATCGTGAAAAAGTTGGCCAAGTGAGCTGAAATGCTCTTCTACTCTAAAGCAGTGACAATAAAAGAAAAAAAAGGAAATAAAATAGTTTAGCTTCTCAATCATGAAACGTATTTTCACACTGCATTGTTATTTTAGTCATGCATGATGACCCATAATTGTTCTTACAGTTATATGTAATTGTCACTACTGCAAAATATCTTTTTAAAATATCTTTATTTATTTTTATGTGGTGCTGAGGATTGAAGCAATGCCTCACACATGCTAGGCAAGCGCTCTACCACTGAGCTACAACCGCAGTCCCTGAAAAATATTTTTCTAACTCGAATTAATTACATCACTCACATAACAACAACAAATTAATGATTGTCTTTCAAAAGGACAAAATGAAGTTTATTGCTTGGGAAAGTCTTTTTTCATGAGCGAACACTGTGGTTCTTCACTGAGTACTTTCGGATTAGACCAGTTCAACAGTATTTCCTGCAATTAATAAACCCACATCTACCATCATGTGACAAGCACAAGCAAATGGATAATTACTTATAATCAGACAAAAAAAAACATGTTAGGGTAGGGCTGTAGCTCAGTGGTAGAGTGCTTGTCTAGCATGTGTGAGGCACTGGGTTCAATCCTCTTCACCACATAAAAATAAAACTAAACTAAAATAAAGGTATTGTGTCCATCTACAATTCTTTTAAAATTTTAAAAATACTTTAATTAGGACATTTCCAAGTTCTTCAAATACTCTAATGTAGCATAACTAAAGCTATTTAAATGTTACATAGATAAGCAATTTAAAGCAATTTTCTCCTTTATTTCAAGAAAAGTAAAGTGATGGGTTTTTTCATTTCAATACGTCTTTATTTTAATGTGTTTTGAAAGCCAACAAATATTTCTTTGGCTAGAAAAGGCCTCTTGCCGTGGCTCTGTCCATCTGATTACATTTTCCCAATAAAGCTAATCTGATTAATATGCTGGCATGTGAACTCATGATTTCGCTATTGTTAAAAGGCAACTTGTGGTTTGCTTTTATTCTCTCAAATACAATTAGCAAAGCCCTCCAGTGCCTGAAAGGGCCTTTTCATTTGGACAAATTATTCCCTGGCTGGTTCTAAAGAAAGGGGTGAGGGCAAGTCCGGGAGAGGGCAGCCTCCTCGCATTCTGAAGCAACTCTTGCAGAAAAGCTTGTCTGTGCACAGCGACGCCGCAAGGGAGGCAAATTCAGCCTGCAGCGCCTTTTCTTTTTCTTTCATTAACTTGACTGAAAAACTATCTCTTTTAACTTTTTCAGTTAGAGTATACAGTCCCAATTAAGTGATATTACATAAGACAAGAGGGGATGAAATGTCTGGCCAAGATTTTATGGATGATCTGATAACTTTTCAATAATGTCACCTCCCACACGACTTCTGTGCAAAACCAGTGTCAAAATACAAGTTGGTTTCAAAAGCATTGAGGCTGGGCTTCCTCCTCCTTTAGGGAAATTAAAGCGTTGTTTTTCAACATCTTGGACTTTCCAAAATGTACTGTCTGCTTTCTTTAAACAATTATTTATTAAACCCCGTCTCTCTTCGAATACCCTGGCTAGGTAAACCACACACTCCTCAGCCTCACATTTCATTTTTGAGTGTCAGAGGGAGACCTGGGACAGAGGGAATGCCCAGATATACATCCCACCTCCCTGACAATATTTCTGTGCATTGGACACAGCTGGAATATTTGTTTAATTAGTTAAATTTTCAACTTTTAAATAAGGAGAAAAAACAAGCTATGGGTGGCCCGCTAACCTCAAACGAGCAAATATCCAAAGTTATAAAATCACCCCCTGCTCAGAATACCTGGTTAGAAATAAAAACAGCATTTACCAAATTCTGCCCCAAGTCAAGAACAGAAGTCGCATTAAGAAGTATGAAGCTGAATTTGAAAGCCAAAATACTAAGGATGCATCATTATTTCATTAAAAAATGGACTCTACTCATCTTTTATAACTAAAACAAAACTCCCAAAAAGCTATCTCTGATATAAATCGAAGAAGTTCTAATCCACTCCTTAAAAGCAGCCTCTAATTCCGTGGTTGCAAAACTACACTGGAAGTTGTATCTTTACAGATGAAAACTGCACAGAGAACACTGCTATTATTTAATCTGTGTGTACAACCGTGGGGTTTGCATGTTCAGTTACATGCCAGAGAATGGTGAATGATTTGGAGCTGAAGAAAAACAAAGATCTGATCAGGAGGGTACCTGGCACGGATGGAGATTGGCTGAGAATTGAAACAGAAAACAAGCTGAGGTGCTAAGTGCGCAATCCTGAAGGCAGGAGACACTCCCCCTCCCTGGGCATGCAGCGCAGCTTATGACCTTCAAGAAGGGCTCAGAGAATTCTCTAGTGACACTGACCAGGGACATGACTTCACGATAGTTATATCTGGTATAACCATTTGAAAAGACACATTATCCTACCATGAAGTGCAGCACTAGACAACATTCATACCCACAGAGCTTCCCAGGAGCTCCACAATAGCTCCAACAAGAACT
Source organism: Xerus rutilus (assembly GCA_028644305.1). Taxonomy (NCBI): domain Eukaryota; kingdom Metazoa; phylum Chordata; class Mammalia; order Rodentia; family Sciuridae; genus Xerus; species Xerus rutilus. The sequence continues at coordinate 23,312,378 of CM053405.1, read as the reverse complement.
GGTGGGAACATAGAGGCAGAAGGGAGGGAAATCCAGGATATTTATTTCTCCCCATCCCTGCTGCATCTCCAGCAGAGACTGTATTACTCCATGCTTCTAGCTCCCATGGACAGTCCTAATTTTTGAGTCCTGGTACTAATTCTCTTGTCCTTAGGCTTTCCAACTCTAGGATCCTAGTACCTCTTTGCTATGGCTAATCTCTGACTTGCCTTACTCTTTATTCCTTTTTTCATCTCAGCTTTTTCTACACCGTAAAGTAAGTTCCTCCTATTAAGTTCCTTCTGGCCTAGCACAGTGGCACACACCTGTAAATCCAGCAGCTGGGGAGGCTGAGGCAGGAGGATCACTAGTTCAAAGCCAGCCTCAGCAATTTAGTAAGGCCCTAGGCAACTTAGCCAGATTTATCTCAAAATTTTTGAAAATAAATAAAAAGGGCTGGAGATATAGCTCAGTGGTTAAGCACCCCTGGGTTTAATCCAGCACTACTCTACCTCCCGCACCACTACCAAAAAAAAGTTCTTCCAATGAGTTTCCTGGCCTAGGTTCTATTTTCCTGATTAGGACTACATGGAAACAAACAAGAAATCAAGACAATTTATAACTCCAGAGATTACAAAGGGAACATTTATATGGTCATAATAACAAGCTTTTTAGCATTTCTTCAGATTTTATTTTGTGAATATCTCTTTAACCAGAAACTGTGTTATAAAATATTGAGAGGGTGGGTGGAAAAGGCAGTTTTGGTAGAAGAAAGGCATGTAAAAGAGGTAAATAATTTCCCATTTCAGGAAATTTAAAGATAATATTAAAATATCAGAAACAGCAATATAGCATGAGACCCTAATTAGAAGAAGTTATATTCCATGATTTATGTCAAAATACACTCTATTGTCATGTGTATCTAAAAAAAATAAAAACTCAAAAAAAGAAAAAAGCAATACAAATATTTTATAATATTTCTAATATTTTAGAAATACAGAAGAGCAAAAAAGCAGATAAAAACATGAAGGATTATTGCCCCAAAGGACTGAGAATCAGAAGAAGAGAGAATTCACGTTTATCTATAACTCTCATGATACCACGGAGTTATGTGTTAATTCAATTATTTTCACTCATTGTGTTGGATCCTTTCAATCTGGAAAGTCATATATCATTCTGATTTAAACAACAACATCAAGGAAAGAAGGTGAGCTTCATGGAAGGGCAGAGCCAACTGTCATAGAGCATCCAGTGAATGCGTCTCAAAAATGCCAAACACAATAGGAAGAGTGGGTTAAGGCCAAGAGCGGGATTTACAGGAAGGAGAAGCCAAAGAGGGTGCCAAAGCGGAAAAAGTGTCTCCAACATTGGCTCAGCCTGACCTGAGAAACAGTAACAGGGACAAACTTAAGTCTACCTTTTAAAAGCATAATGCAGGAACAGAATTGATCCTCTATTCTGGAATGAAGGAATGAATTCATGAATGAATACCTTGTTCATCTCAGAAATAAAACTAAGTGATTTTTTTAAATACAAGATGAGGTAGTAGTTGAGCATTTATGTGCAGCTTCATTCTCTTCCAGGGAGTGATTTTTTCAATGTAACCCTGTTTGCACAATGTTACCATACCCTGCCCATGTGAATAAACAGCGTCAGGACAATAACTGGGCAAATGGTATGCTAACCACCCATGATCTAGTTCAGCGACTCTCAGCTTTTTGCTACATCCATCCCACTAAGTATCAGATGAGAAGCATTGACTCCTCTTTCCAAAAATACACATGTGCACTTACACCCAAAATTTTGAACATAATTATGAAAAGGTAATGCAACTTAGTCAAGAAACCTTGTCCACTTACAAAGCTCATAGAAACTTGGGTGAATGTGAAAAGGAGCCTCCTGCTAACGAAGTGAACGCACTCCCCTTGATTTTGTCTACCTAGGAAAATGGAGATTTTCACATGATGCCCCACAATTGGTGCCGACACATCTGTGAGTGCCATCAGTGTTTCCAAGTGCTTCATACCATGGTGAATGTTTTCTCTGTGTGCTGGTATGGGGATGCAGATCTTAGAAACCCCTAGAGCTCATGGCCACAGATACTCATATGCCCACTTAAGAATGTGTAGGGGGGAGGATCCTACCCCTGATGGTACCACTCATTATCCAGAAGCAACTGACAATCATGCTCCCTGGAGCACTCCACAAACAGCATCTGATGATCAAGGAAAGAAAAGTTTACACTTCAGGAAAAATTAGGGCTCACAGTCACTATAGCTGAAGACAGAGTCTTAACCAGACTTCGTCAAGTGCGTAAAAGAGTAAAAAGAAACTGATATCTTCAGAGTGTATATTTGAGCAGGCGGGTGCAAGGGAAGGAAGGAACTGCTGCAGTTCATGGTCCCTGCCAGGCTCACTCAGCGCCTGAGACACTTAATCTTTGGGTCATGGGTTTGCCCCCTTATTGGGCACCTTGTGGTTTAAAGGGTCAGACTGATGTAGTGGAAAAAGAAAGTCACTGGCCCAGGAGTTAGGGGATGCAACTAATCTTGGCTTGGCCACCACACAGTGCATTCTAAAGCCAAATGCCAGTGCTCTGGAATTGGAACTGCTTGTGTGGCAGAGGCCAAGCAGCTCCATTAAGACGTCCTTGAGTGAGAGCCACTGCACATGTAAGCGACCCAATAAAAACCACTAGAGAAGGCCAGGCAGGCACTTGGCAAAAACTTGCCTACACCATGCCTGGAGCCCTCCTGACACTTGAGGGCCTCTCCAGTGGGGCTTTTCTTTCCACTCTGATGACCCCCAGATTGTCTCCAGAACCCCATGTGGAGCCCTTTTACTGCTCCCCATCACCTTCTCCCACAGTACAAGTGCAACTGAGTGCCTGGCTTTGTGGACCTGAGAAGATCTAAGCACAGGACCCGTTCCCAGGTGACACTCTTGTGCTAACTGAGATGTACTAGTTACATCCGGAAAGGTTACCCCACCTCCCTGAGTCTCCATTTCCACCACTGGACAAGAAGGGGGTTCAATCTGAGATCCTTCTGATTCAACAATAACAAAAATAAGCATAATACAGGTTGAATATCCCTTATCTGAAATGCTTGGGACCAGAAGTATTTCTGATATTTTTTTATTTTAGCAGATATATGATGAGATATCTTGGGGATAGGACCCAAGTCTAAACATGAAATTCAGTTGTGTTTCAAACATAGTTTATACCCACAGTCTGAAGGTAATATTGTACATCTTTAGTACCCCTGTATTTCAACTGTGACCCACAATCAGGTGAGAATGAGGTCAGGAGGGCAGTTTCCCTCTTCGGATGCCATGTTAGTGCTCAGAAAGCTTCAGATTTTGGAGCATTTGGGATTCTGGATTTCCAGGTTGAGGACGCTCCTTTTGTTGCAATAGTTCTTTGATTGGCTGCTTCCTTTGTGCCACACACACAGCAAGAGAATGCCAATAGTGAACAGAAAAAGACCTGGTTCCTGCTCTCGTGGGGTTTGGAAGAGACCAAAGTCAATTAGAAAATCACACACAGAGGCGTGTGGATATGCCTGAGGGATGCGCTCTGGCAGAACAGATTCGAGTGCAGTGAGACAGTGCGGAAGGACATCCTCAGAAAGTGGAGTGTGACCAGGATGGCGGAAGTACTAGGCACACAGGGCAGGCAGGAGCATCATTCACTTGACCTGGAGTGTAAAGAAACACCCCTGAATACTTACCACCCTCTGAATCTTCACTAAGGGCCTGGAATTGTGTGAATTACTATTTATATACAATTCTTGAGCTTTTTCAACAACTTTGTCAATTAAAAATTATTATCCTTTACAATTAGAAAAATGTAAATTAAAACTACACTGAGATTCATCTCACTCCAGTCAGAATGGCAATTATCAAGAATACAAGTAATAATAAACGTTGGCGAGAATGTGGGGGGAAAGTCACGCTCATACATTGCTGGTGGGACTGCAAATTGATGCAACCACTATGGAAAGCAGAATAGAGATTCCTCCAAAAACCTGGAAAGGAACCACCATTTGATCCAGTTATCCCACTCCTCAGTATATATCCAAAGGATTTTAAATCAGCATAGTACGGTAACACAGCCACATCAATGTTTCTTGCAGCACAATTCATAATAGCCAAGCGATGGAACCAACCTAGGTACCCTTCAACAGATGAATGGATAAAGGAAATGTGGTATAAACACACAATGGAGTATTACTCTGCCATAAAAAAAAATGACTTTATGACATTTGTCAGTAAATGGATGGACTATTATGCTAAGTGAAATAAGCCAATCCCAAAAAGCCAAAGGTCTAATGTTTTCTCCGATATGTGGAAGCTAATCTCCAATAAGGCAGGTGTGGGCAGAAGAATAGATTAGACAATGGAGAATGAAGGGAAGGAAGGTGGAGCAGGAATAAGAAAGACAGTGGAATGAATCTGAAATAATTCTCCTATGTACATATATGAAAACAACACAGTGAATCCCACCATCACGTACATCCATAAGAATGGAATTCTAACTAGAATAAGACATATTCCATGCTTATATAATTATACCAAAATGAATTCTGCTGCCATGTATAACTAAAAAGAACCAATAAATTTTTAAAAATAAAAACAATTATCCTCATTTAATAGTGAGTAAACTAAGGCAGTTTCAGAAACATGCCTGAGAAAACAATTACTTAGAGGCAAAGTCAGGTCTATGAAACTCCAAGCCTGCATGTTTAACCACTGGGCAAAGCTTTCTCCAATGGCCGCTACTGGCCCCATTAAAGCCTGTTTTATCAGAATGGATACAACAGGTTCACAAGCAAGAGAAAATGTACTTATAAAATGTTATCCAAAGGAATATACATGGTCGAGACACCGTCATAAGATACACGCACCAGTAACTAGATGATTATAGCACACGTAACACTCACAGATGGTAGCCCTAAGCACTCTCAGTTTCTATCACACCACACACATGTACTTCCCAACCAACCACCAGTTCAGTAAAGCAGGAGCGCATGTATTTGACCCGGCAAAGCTAATTCACAGGCTTCCAGAGCCTTTAGGATGGTCCAGCCTGAAGAACTCCACCAAAACAATCAAGTAGAGGATTGGCCATAATTATACTCTCCAGGGTTGGGGTTGTGGCTCAGTGGTAGAGTGCTTGCCTCGCATGTATGAGGCACTAGGTTTGATTCTCAGCACCACATATAAATAAACAAAAAAAAAGGTCCATGAACAATTTTTTTAAAAGGTATATATATTTAGAAAATTATACTCTCTGAAATATGAACTGCGAGAGAGAAGCTCAAAGTCTTGAGGTAGAGAAAATACAGAGATGGTGAAAATTAGGAAAAATCTGGTAATGCAATTCATCACATTACAATTTAATAACAGAATAAATTCCTTGGTTTATACCCAAAGGACTTAAAATCAGCATACTACAATGATGCAGCCACATCAATGCTTATAGCAGCTTAATTCACAACAGCCAAGCTATGGAACCAACCTAGGTGCCCTACAACAGATGAATGGATAAAGAAAATGTGGTATATATACCCAGTGGAATATTACTCATCCTTAAAGAAAAATGAAGTTATGGCATTTGCCAGTAAATGGATAGAGACCAATCCCAAAAAAACTAAAGGCTGAATGTTCTCTCTGATATGTAGATGCTAACCCACAACAAGGGAGGGCAGAGAGGGGAAGAACTTTCCTATCCTTTCCTTTCCATAACTTTCCTATCCTTATATATGAATACACAACCAGTGTGACTCCACATCATGTACAACCACAAGAATGAGATCCTAATTAGAATAAATTATATTCTAAGTATGTATATGTCAAAGTACATTCTACTTTCGTGTATATCTAAAATGAACAAATAAAAAAAGCTATCAATTATCTCAGTAGATGTAGAAAAGGCATTTGTTAAAATTCAAAGCCCCAAATACGCTCAGGTGATAAAATTGCATAGAACTCAACACACATACATACACACACACACACACTCACTCACAAGAAATCTGAGAGCCGGGAACAGTAGCATATAACATTACATGCCTATAATCCCAGCAATTTGTGAGGCTAAGGCAGGAGGATTATAAATTCAAGCCCAGCCTCAGCAACTTGGGGAGACCCTGTGTAGGGGATGTAGCTCAGTGGTAGCACACCCCTGGCTTTGATTCCAGGAAGGAAGGAGAGAAATCTGAGGATGATCAGTGCATTGTATCAGTGTCAATATCCTGTTGTGAGCTTATAAATAATTTTCCAAATTCTAAAATGTTACTATTGGGAAAAACTATTGGGCAATAAACACGTGGCATTTCTCTGTATTGCATATTAAAACTGCATGTAGGGGGAGCTGGGGTTGTGGTTCAGTGGTGGAGCGCTTGCCTAGCATGTGTGTGGCACTGGTTTCGATTATTAGCACTGCATATAAATCAATAAAAGGTTCATTGACAAGTAAAAAAATATTTTTTTAAAAAAACTGCATATAAATCTTCAATTACCTCAATTACAAGGTTAATTTTTTTAAAAGAGGGCAAGGGTGGACAGATCAATTTAACAGAAACAAAATTGTACTTATCATCAAAACTTAGTCAGCAAAAACAGAACATTAATCTCACTAAAAAAACTTCTCCACTTCATCCTTCCAATACTGCAGTATGTCCTGTAAAAATATTTTAATTTCAATTTTTTTTTGCATTTTCAGAAGTTCATAACCTTTCCAAGGATGCCAGCAACATACTAATATGAATATGATTCTAACACATGAAATACAATCAGGGATATCATACAATTTATAATGCCTAAAACAAAAACTGAAATCCAAAGGACCTTTCCTTAACCTGTATTATGCAATCCTTAATGCTTGCTGTGTGATATTTTTGTTTCAGTTATCCTAATAAACTTCACTGAAAACGGGAGGGAGCTTTCAATCTAGTTAAAACTCTCAAAAACCCCACAACAAACATCATGCTTAAGTAATGATATAAAAGATATGGAATCTGTTACATGCTCTTCATTTTAAAATTAAGATAACCACCACTACTGCTTATATTCAGTACCATACTGGGATCCTCGCCAGTGCCATTAAAATTTTTAAAGTTAATTTCACCTGGGTTTTTTTCTTTTCATTTTTTTAAATGTCTGGTAGAAAATTTAAATTACATATGTGGTTCACATTTGTGGCTTGCGCTGAATTAACAGCACTGATTTAGGAAGTCAAAAGGTATTTTAAAGGTGTTTATACTATATAGATATATATATAAAACATTTAAAACATGAATACGTTTATAAGATATATGATATTTGTTAAGCAAATTATTATAAAGACAAGTACAATATTATAACAGTAACTATTTATAGCAGAGGTACTAAGTTCCAACTTTTTGATGGGGATAGTGCTAAAAGCATCAAATTATCTGCATCTTCCCAGCAGTGAGGTGTCACTTGGATCTAGAAGACTGAGTAATTTGTCCAACGTCACATGAAGGGCAGAAGTGCTAGATACAGGCTCTGAATGTGGTTCTGTCTGAGGCCAATACCAACTGTCACACTGTCACACTGTCACACTTCAACAGAGACACTGGGAGAGGACCTGTTTGGAAATGACCATCTGTTGTAAAGTTGGTCATGACCCAACTTGAGCAGGGACTAAGCCATACACCTATCATTAAGGAGGCTTCTTTTCTGTTTTGCTCCGTGTAGAGTAAGCAGTTTTGGAAATCAACATATCTACTCAACTAGCCCAAGGGCCCACTGTTCATCCTGCTCTGAGAAAGGAGTTGCCATGGTGACACCATGGACACCTCGGACACATGGTAGAACAATGACACCCAGGAAGGTGTAGTCGGCAGCGTTCAGCAGTTCTTAGACAAGTTCCCCTGCTGAACCCTTAGCCCAGCCTAAGCTTCTTTTTTTTTTGGCAACAGGGATTGAACTCAAGGGTACTCAACCACTGAGCACATTCCCAGCCCTATTTTGTGTTTTATGTAGAGACAGGGTCTCACTGAGTTGCTTAGCGCCTCACCATTGCTGAGGCTGGCTTTGAACTCACCATTCTCCTGTCTCAGCCTCCCAAAGTGCTGGGATTACAGGCGTGTGCCACCACACCCAGCTCCAGCCTAAGCTTCTTACTTTAGTCCAGTCTTAGAACATGCAATAGTAACAACAGCATTATGGGAGTGGGAAGCTCCACTACACCTGAAAACCAAGCAGCTTGCAGCAGAACTGGGCAACAGCACTGTCTGCAAGAAAGAGAAGCTGACAAGCCATAAGGCAGAGACAGATTGCCAAAGGAGACGCCCAAATCCCAAAATAACTTCTGCCACCATGCTTTGCAGAAATCAGGCACGGAGAACCTGGGCTCTCCTTCAGTCATCTTTTCCTGATACCCTTCTAGCTGAATAGGTGATGGACGTCAGCAGACATTCTACTCCGCATTCCAGATCCCCACACAAAGGCAATTTTCCTTCCTGAAAAAGTGTAAGTGAAGGGCAAGGATGATGGAGGTGTGGTAGGTGAAAAAGGGAGGAAAACTGGCCAGAAAAAAAAAAGAAATAAAAACAGAAGGCAACAGTGACATTCAGACCTGAACTTGGAATTTCTGAATGGTTCAGAATGGGACACTTTGTCACCTCTGACTTAATTATAAGACTGTTTCCAGGATGCTGAAGGGCTAGGCTCATAATCAAGCACTTACGTAATCCTCCTCATTGAGCCCTTGTTTCTCAACAGAACTTTTCACCTCCATGGAAAACTTCTCAAACTCAGGTTTCACGGTCCTCAGTAGAGTGACTGTTTGGAGGGATGAGTACGCTTGCTTAGCTTCAAAGTCGTGTTTGTCTCCTCTCTTCCATGAGCCATCTCCTACAGGAGAAATAAAAATATTTATAATTCCAGGCCGGTCAACATAAAGAGGCCATTCTCTGTTTCAACCGCGATGTGTCCTACATATTACTTTTGGCAGCCAGGGCAAAAGGCATTGTCATAGTTTTGCACTTGGGTATAATGTGACAATGTCAAGATCATTAAAGGAGAAGAAGGCTCTTGGGACACATGTTCCTTTGAAATGTGAGAAAGAAAGAAAAGCTCTGTTGATGTAATTGCTTTATAATAACCATGTAACTGCAATTTTCAGCCCCTGGCATTGCAGAACTGCAAAAGTAAGAAGTAAGTCTTTGTTCCTTTCCATTCCTACTTATTTTTTAATACCTACAATCAACCAAGGAGGTGAACCAAGTTGTGTGCATGGTATAATAAACTTGATGTTATGTAAGCATGGAATGGCAGGTTATAGCTATGCACAATGGATAGGCATGAGTATTATAAATTTGGCACTGTTTAAAGAAAAAGAGTTTGCATCTCTCCAGGGTGAAAAGTAACTTAGGTAAACTTGAGGATTTGTATCTCTCAAATTTATTGGACAATATCCATCCATACATTGATGGTAATAAATAAATGTATTGAGTACATATGTAATAATAATAAAGGCTGCATTTATTAAGCACTTTGTATAAGCTCATGAGAAGCTATAATGGGAGTACTATTATCTTTTCCATTTTATAGATGAAGAAACTGAGGCAGAGACACTGGATAGCTGGCTGCTTCAAGCTCTGCCTTTCACCAAAGCAAAGGCAAGTTACGAGGATAAGAATCATTTTTCTTCGATTTATTTCATTTTTGTAAAACCTGTGGCTTGAAGGATCCTAAGGCAATAGGGACATCCAGCTTTTGACAACTTTTTTCCTATGAATTATGATTATAATTCCTGGAGATCTCTGAAAATACAACAAGGAACACAACCTGCTGAAGTCCAACACAGGTCATTTGTTCACCTCAAGCTCAAGCTCGGAGTGCACAGGAAATGTCTGGAGTCCCACAGCCAAGTGGCAAGGATGTCTCTGGAACAAGTGGCCATGTCTATGGCACTCACTGTACTCTTCCAGAAGTTCAGCAAAGACCTAGTGGCTCTGGAATTTCTATCACAGCTTGAATCAAAGATATTTGAACTGTGTGCATGTTATATGGAAGAATCTATGATAGTCACGGTGGGTATCATAAATGTCTTGAACAGTCTCTATCAAATTTAAGAGAGATTTAGCATCAGACATGTGAACAACTAAAGTGATTACAGGGTAGAACTAAAGGTTTACTATGCCAAGGAGGGGAGGAGAGATGGGGGAGAGGGTACAAGGAAGCAGAGCAGAATATAGATGAGGCAATGAGCTCCAACCAGGGGGAAGGTTTCATACAAGAAACAGGCATTAGCCTGGTCCTAAATGTGTGAATAGGATTTTAACAGGAGGAGAGAAGGGTGGAAAGGCATGCCTGGCAGAGTCCACAACACGGGGAAGGTGCAAATGTGTATGACATCCAGTGGGCAGCTGGGAACCTCAGTCTGGAGCATGAGAAAAAGCAGAGACAAAGAATGTGTTTGTGGAGGCATCAGTATAATCCTAATCCTAATCCTAATAATAGCAACCATTTATTAATTGTTTACTGTGTGCCAGGGAGCTGTTATAAGATAAATAAGACAGAGCTGAGGACATAATTCATTAAGGAGTAGATCCATGCTCAATGAGCAATAGATTAAATTTCAAAGCACCAAACCAAACTTGACAAAGTCTTCCTCCTCTGCTGTGAATCCTCCCAAACCCAGAAGAGGTTACAGCCTGAGCAAACCAAGCCTGTGTTCAGGGAGCCAGTGAGTCCAGCTTCACCATCGCCAGGCAGGGTAAACCCAGCAGGGTGCCCAAGCCCCAAAACACAATGTGGTGGTGTTTACTAAGGTCCAACCCATTGGCCAGAAAGACCCCAAACTCAAGAATACCTAGGAAATTTTCATCCCATGAAGGAATCCATTTCTTACAGACCTGCAATAAACACTTATTGATTCATTTTAAATTGACTGGAGGTCTCAAGACTCAGCAGAAGTGAAATTTCTTAGGCAAATAGAATCAGAGTTTCTCAGTTCAGGGAAAGAATTCTCTCCATAGGCACATGAAGGAAAATACTTAACCCCCTAGGACTTTATGCTCTGTAATTAGAAAATATATTAGAACTAGCAACAGCCATTATCTTAGTTACAGAAATGGAAAAAACATATTTGGGGGAAAGAAGTGAAATCTAGTCCAATAAATCTGTCTACCACAGTGTAACAGGTAATAATTTCGGAGTTTTGTTTTCTTGCAGAAAGAAGGAAAACAATAGTGCTTCATGAATCGAAGCCAAGTGAAATAAGTGACTATTCACAACCAGCACTTCTTGCTTTTGTGCGCATTTCTCACTGCAATGTGTCAGTAACAGCTCCCATATCGGCGTTGTTGAGCACTAGGAAAGCAAAGTTCGGCTTGGCATCACACTCCATCAGTGGAGACAAATTTAATTCAGTAGACAACTGGGTGCCTCTGGAGATTTATGGGCAGAACAGAAGAGTGACATGATGAGAATCGTGCCTTGGGAAATAGCAGTGGATTAGAGTGGGGAGACGCTGAGCATTCACAGCCACAGTAATGCAGGCAAGAGGTTGTAAGAGGTCACATGGGGGAAGTCACAACCAAAAAATAAAAAATGGTACTCTGAGTGCTTAGGCTTATGACAAACTTTCATTCTTTTTTATTTCTTATATTTTTTCTCAATGCATTAAGTTTTCAACAATAAACATTTACTACTTTTTGTAATCCTAAAAAGAGATACCACTCTTGAGAATGAAAGTAGAGGACTGTGCGAGAGGAATTCCAAAACTCTACAACAGTTAGAGAGGAAGGGATGACAGAGAGAGAGGCTGCCAAGGAGAACAGGAAATCAGGTGATTATTAGAAGAAATAGCGGAGTCATGGGGAGGGAGGTGTGCAACAGACATGGAAATGATGGCCTCGGTTAGGGTCACAACAAATCCAAAGTCACTGTGGAATGTCCATGTAACACCACCAGGCCAGGGTCAGAAACAGTGGTGAGGGATAACAAAAGTTGGGTGTCACTTCCACAGAGGTCACTGTTAGAGCTCAGGGGCTACCTGCCCTGGAGAAGAGAAGGGGGAAGAGTTAAGCACAGACACTTTGGGGAGGCTATTTTTAGAGGGCAGGAGGAGTAAGAAGAGAGAGTACCTAACAGAACCAGAAGAATGCTGTGTCATCACAGCTGGGAGCATAGGATTTCCAGAGAAAGGTGGATGGAAACAATATTGGATGCTCTAGTGTCATACTGTCTAACATATTAGCCACTAGACACATGAGTGACTGTTTAAGTTTCAATTCATTAAAATCAAAAATTAGGTTCATCAATCATACTAGCCACATTTCAAATGTTCAATAGCCACATATAGCTAGTGGCTACCATACTGAGCAGCACAAAATAAAGCTAGACATCACAAAGAAATTTCCACTAGACAGAACTATTTTGGAAGCATGGAAGCACCTTAATTAGGGCCTTCTGAGTTCTTGGAAGGCAGGAAAGCTCTATAACAATTTTAATAATAATGATTTCAACTATCCTACATAGGATTTCCCAAATAACTTCCCACCTTACTTACATTCTAAGAAGATAATGCCAAGGGACAAAAATGCCAGTAGATGCTATTAAAAATTCTATAGGGCAATATATCTATCATCTTCTCTCTAGATTTTTTAAACCTCTTTTAAATCTTGTTCTAAACCCCCATAATACATTAGGCACTGAATCATAACCATATAATTTGGGCAAATCTGAGAATTTTTTTGAGTGCTTACTAAGATCAATCTAGTAATTAAGAAAAATGGACATACTACTAGCATATTTTCTAAAAGTCCAATATCAAGCAAGTATTGATTAAAATAGAAGACTTTCTCTAGAACAAGTATAAGGGTTTGGTATGAGGAGGCATAGGGAGAGTGGATATTGAAGAACTTTTCATAAACATATTTTAAAACATAAAATCTCTAGGAAAGCCCTTTATTAACGATGTATAACAACTTTGGTGTAGGTGAATGTGCCCATCATATGTTCTGTTATTTCTGCTCTAAGAACAAACATGGACAGTTGCCTCTCTATAAACATTCTCCTTTCTTTCTTACTAAGAGATTTCCAAATTGATTTAGGATATCCGTGAGTCCAAGAAAAAGCACACAATTCCTGACCTCCCTTGCAATCAAGGATAGCCAATCTTAGGTAACCAAAAGTTACCTAAGTGGGGCTTCCAAGAGAGCCCTAAAAGAACCAAGTCAACTGGAAGGATCTCTTTTCACCTTTCTTGTCTTTCCCCTATCTTGTCTAGAATTAAGACATGATCTTTGGCACCCTGGACACCATCTTTGATCTTGAAAATGGAAAGCATGCACTAAGACTGAGGGAATAGGAAGACAGAAGAAGTTTGTATCCCTGATGACACTATGGATTTTCATCTTTGTCTTTGACTTTCCACCTATGGAATTCTTTCAAGTGAGAGAATAAATCTCTACCTTTGTTTCAATCATTGTAGTTCAGAGTCAGTTTTGTGCATGTAGGTGTAATTCCTAATGCACCCAGATCCTTAGGATATATTAGATAAAAGTTAGTTTGTTAGTTTGATAACAGAATTTATGGCCCTAAATTTATCTATAAAACTACAACTAGAGAAACTTAATTGTACTTTTATTTTTTTTTAAATATTTTTTTAGTTGTAGATGGACACAATGTCTTTATTTTATTGCTTTGTATGTGGTGCTGAGGATCGAACCCAGGGCCTCACGCATGCGAGGCAAGCGCTCTACCGCTGAGCTACAATCCCAGCCCTTAATTGTACTTTTAAGTACCATGTGTAATGGTCAAAGTGAACCAAGACTAATAATAAATATAACTAATATTTGTTAAAGTTATGTTCCAAGAAGTCTACTAGGTATTTTACATACACCTCTCATTTATTACTCAGTCTGATGCCAAAAGACTAGTGCTATTACTATCAGAAGAAACTAAGGCTTGCTGAAAGGGTAGGGTTAAGTCACTTTGCCGGGGTTAAGGGTTAAGATATTAACCTTTAGTTCTTAGAATGAATAGTTAGTGTCTGGTGTGGTGGTGTCCTCCTATAATCCCAGTGACATGGGAGGTTAAGGGAGGATGATCACAAATTGAAGACCATCCTCTGCAACTTAGCAAGGCCCTCAGCATCTCAGCAAGACCCTGTCTCAAAATAAAAACTTAAAAGAACTCAGGATGTAGCTCAGTTCCCCTGAGTTCAACCCCTGGTACCAAAAAGAAAGAAAGAAAGAAGAGTTAATGTGTGGCTCAGCCTCTCAGGTAGACTTATCTCAAGATTCCATAGTCTGAGCAAACAGTGTAAAAGGTAAAATAAAGGGGATTTAATAAGAAACTTCGAGCATTTTTATAAGTTGTATAACTGTGCAATTAAGTTTTCAAGATGGAGAAAACTCAGCTCACAGGAAAACAAGTGTTTAAAAGTTGTCCAGCTTCCCAAAATGGCAGATTAGAACACACACTTGTGTCTCCATGTGATATAATTAAAACAACTGGAATTTAGCTGCTCCTTGAGGTGGATGACCATGGGAGAACACCAGAGATCAATAGTGGACAGCCAGGATTTGTAGAAACCCAGAGACATGGGTTAGGGAACAAAGAGTGAAAGAAAACACACCAGCACCAATGGCACAGAAGCAAGACAGAGTAAGAGGAAGGGCTCCCTGGCAGGGATAGAAGAGAAAGGGAATAGTCCCTGTGAGCACCACTGCCCAGGATTCAGCATCCTGCAGAAACAGAAGTTAAACAACATTCCTAAGATTTGCATGGTGAATTGGCTCTGGAGAAGCTCTCTGAACTTGCCAACATGTTCTCATGGTACCATAAGTGGGAGCCATTTTGAGAAAGACCCTGAGCTTACTGCTGAGGGAATCAGCACAGGGAGGAACAGAAAGTGCTTCCTTTGGGAATCAGTGGTTTGCCAGTCTGAAGAAGAAGCAAGCAGTCATGTGTTATGGCACACGGGAATCAGGTCTGGAAACACCAGAACCATGGGGGGTGGATCATGTAAAACCTACCAATATATCCTGCACAGCACACATCTTTGAAATTCCATAACCTCACTCTGCAGCATTCCCCTATCTCTGTGTCCCTATGGGCAAAGAGAGGTTTTTCCCCTGAGAGACATGGTGGGCACATGCCACAGGACTTGTGTTACCCCTTTCCTATGAGAGCACAGTTCCAGAGCACTTTGGGGAGATCTACATTCTGCACTAGTTCCCTGATAAGCCACAGCATCAGCTTCTATCCTGCTCTCAGAGTGCTCTGGAGAGAATTTTTTTCTGGGGAGCTCTGTGTTCTGCCCTATAACTGACTACAGCCACAAATCATTCTTGCTAGTCACCTGAGGAGCACCAGAAAGGAAAGAAGAGAAAGTGAATAATCCCCAGGTTTTGCTCTGATCAAGGGGTACACAGCCTAAGAACATATGGAGAAAAGATCTGATCAGCATAGGATAGGAGATTCTACTAGCACATTTTAACAAAGGAAAATAAATTTTGATTAATATTTTCTCAAAATCCACTAACCACAAAGAAACCAGAGGAAAAGTACACTCTGAAGTCCACTTAGAATTAAACTCAACACTATACAGCAAACCAATATCCCAGGACACATTGTGAAGATAAGGCTGCTTATTAAAAAGACTCTACCATCAAAGTGAAATAAATATTCTTCCTAAAAGATGTGCAAATATCAACACAGAACCACTAGAAATAAGAAAAAGCAAGGCAGTATGACACTCTTAAAGTTCATAACTCTAATGATAGATGTCAAAGATATCAAAGTGGATGAAATCCTGGACAAATAATTCAAAAGAATTATTTTTGGAAAGCTCAGTGAAATCCAAGAAAGTACAGATAAAAAGCTGAATGTATTAAGAAAGACATGAATGCTCATGTCAATAAAGAGATATTAGATGAGCACTTCAATAAAGAGATAAAATTTTTGAAAAAGAACCAAGTAGAAATTTCAAAAATGAAAAGCAAAATAAGTCAGATAATAATCTCAGTTGAAAGTCTAACAACAGACTAGAACAAAAGCAAAACAAAGAATATCAGAGCTTGAAGTCCACTCTGCCAAACTAATTGCCATTCAAATACAAAGAAAAAATAAGACAAGAATGAAGGTAATACACAATAACTCTGAAATACCATTAAAAGACAAAACATCTAAATAATTATCATACTGAATAGAAAATAGTTATATGCTAAGGGCATTGAAATAATAGCAGAATATTCCCCACATTTTAGGAAAGACATGAACACCCAGATACAGGATGTATTTAGAATCCCAAATAGACATGACCAGAACAGAACCTGTCTGCTACATATTATAGATAAACTGTCAAAAATACAGAACAAACAAAGAATATTAAAAGCTGGAACAGAGAAGTTCCAAGTCACATTTAAAGGCAAATCTTTCAGCAGATTTCTCAGGAGAAACTCTAAAGGCCCCATAGGTGTGGAATGATGTAATATGTATTTCAGATCCTGAAAGAAAATAAATGCCAATCAAGATTACTATGCCTATGAAGGCCAAACTTCCTATAGAAGGAGAAGTACAGACCTTCCAAGATAATCATAAACTTAAGGAACTAATGACCACTAGGTCAGCATTACAGAAGACACATAAGGGAATCCTACATCCAGAAGAAAAAGAAAGAAAAACAATCACAAGAGCACAGAATAGAATAAATCTCAGCCAGGTGTGGCAGCACACACCTGTAATCCCAGCACTTTGGGAGGCTGAGACAGGAGAATCACGAGTTCAAAGCCAGCCTCATCAACAGCAAGGCACTAAGCAATTCAGTGAGACCCTAAAAACTAGGGCTGGAGATGTTGCCCCCTGAGTTCAATACCCAGTACCAAAAAAAAAAAAAAGAATAAATTTCACTAGATGAGTAGACATGCAAATGAGAAATAAAAAGAATCAAATATTATCAATATAGTAAACTATCAAATGTCTAAGATGAAAAAAAAGAAGAAATGAACACAGAATATTCAAAACAACCCAAAGAAAATCAACAAAATGACAAGAACAACTATAAACCTTTCAATAATAACCCTGAATATAAATGATCTTAATTCTTCAATTAAGAGATATAAGTTGGGTAAATGGATTAAAAACAAGACACAAAAATATGCTGCCTGCAAGAAATTTACCTCTCCTGCTAAGATATATACAGACTGAAAATGTATTTTTAAAAAGTGTATAAAAAATGGCATTCCAAGCAAATGGAACCCAAAAGCAAGGGAAAGTAGCAATACTCAAATTCTACAAAACAGACTTTAAGTCAAAATCAGTTGGAAAAAACAAAGTAACCACATATTAATCAGAGAAATAATTCAATAAGATGATATAAGGATTATAAACATATACACACCAAACATCAGAACACAAATTATATAATACAGACACTGCTAGCAATAAAGGGAGAGACAGGCCACAATACAATAACAGTAGGTTACTTCAGTGCCCTCTCACTAATAGATTAATCATCCAAGCCAAAAAAAAATCAACAAGGAAATATTGGAGTTGAATTACACTACAGGTCAAATGGATTTAATATACACCTACAGAATATTCCATACAACAGCTGCAGAATACATTTTCTTTTTATCAGCACATGGAACTTTTTCCAAAACATATAAAAAATTAGGCCACAATTCAAATCATAACAAATTCAAACAACTGAAATAACTTTTTGCATTTTATCAGATCACAATGGATTGAAACTAGAACCCAAAGCAAGAGGAGCTATAGAAATTATACAAACTCATGGAGAATGAATAACACATCATTGAATGAATAGTGGATCATTGAAGAAATTATGGGAGAAATTTTAAAATTCCCACAATCAAGAGGTGATTCAAGAGGGTAGATTAGAGGAAGGCTGCATTTTTCATTGCTCCATGGTTTTGAATCCAAGTAGTAGGAGTGCTGCTTCTGAACAATGTGAGTGGAAGAGGGAATTCACTGAAATTCAAAGTTAGACAAGCCGAGTATCTTAAAGACTCAGAAACTTGGGCGCATTTAATGAAAAAAGAGTACATGGAAGCCAAGCTGATTGTAGCAGCAGAAGCAGTGGTACCAGTTCACCACAGAGGAGAGGGATAACACAGAGACATGCAATGGAAAAATATGGCATAGAAAAACTTTTAGAACAGAAAAGCATTCTGAATTTCATTGATTGATCCAGAGGTTGCAAAAAAAAACTGGTGTTTAAAAAGTGCTGTTTCTTAACTGGTAAATGAACAGCTGAATCAGGGGGCCATCCTGAAAAGGCTGCACTGTAGCTTGGTGGTGGGGGATCCCAGGAGATTATAGCAAATATTGCCGACTGTCCTCGCAAGTGCCTACTATGTGGCCTAAGATGTACTTAGTCAAATGTGAGTGAAAAGGGCACAGAGAAGGTTGTACATTGGGGAATTGAAGTCATAAATAAAGAAAAGAGTGCAACCCTCTTTTCCTTTGAGTCTTGCTCAGTTTTCCTTTCCTTCTTGCTCACATGACCAGCTGAAGAGGGTCAGGACAGTGGGGCAGACATGTATATCTTTAGGGACTATGGCTGGGAAGGCAATATTCATGGGCAACAGAGTGTGTGAGACATGTGGAAGGTTGACTACCCTGACCCAGGAGTAATTCTTGGGAGGTTCCTGAAATCCAGACCCCAGCAAAGATCAGTATCTTTCCAGCACTAGCGGTGTGTTTACCTAACATACCACCCAACAAAGTCCCTCAGGCCTGATTATAGCTAAGTCCCAGCCACCAAACTCCACTCTTAGAAGTCTACAGCAGCCTCACCCCGGGAGCACACCAACCTGGTCTGTCCAGACAAAACTCCAATTGACAGTATTCCCCATTCTTTCCCAATCTTGTACTGGTGAGAAGGGAAGTTGAAAGCTATTTCAACCAGCTTCAGTTTTAGGCCACTCCACCTGGTAGTTCCATGAGCATTACAAGAAGAGGAAGGGGTTAATAACCCCCAGCCCTTGTGTGCATGCATGTTTACATGTTCATACTCTCTCTCATAAACAGCAACCATCCATCCTTACCAAAAGCTTTGACCACCTCAGGAGAGATAATTCTTTCATTTTTCATTAAGAATCTTTTTTTTTCCTTTTCTGTGAGTGTGTGTGTGTGTCTGTGTGTGTTTCTTGATGTGCTGAATGATTCACAGATGTATATACATATACATGTCTGTTTCTTTTTTCTCATTTTTAGCATTTTTTATGATTATTATTTTTATCTTTTAAGTGTTAGGGTTTTCTACTTGCCTGTTTTGTTTTTTGTTTTGTTTGTTTGTTTGTTGGTTGGTTATTTCTTGTTTCTCCATCTCTCCTTTCTTCTCCCTCTAACAGCCAAATCTTCTTGTCTTTTTCTATTTTGTTATTTTTTTTTATTTTTTTCTCACCCTTCTTGCTATATCTGTCTGCTTTCTCTCTGCTCATATTTTGAACATTCTAGCTTTCTTTGCCTTTTTATAACATTTTCTTTTCTCTTAAAGAACTGTATTTTACCATTTTTTATAACTATTTGGTTTATATGATTCCTGCCTCCACCTTTCAAGCTGTTGCAGTCATTAGTACAGTGGACAGCATAGTTGATACTTACTGTTTAATTCAAGATCTAGTTCACAACTAGATGTGAACTAGACGTTTACATGTTCATACTCTCTCTCATAAACAGCAACCATCCATCCTTACCAATAGCTTTGACCACCTCATGAGAGATAATTCTTTCATTTTTCACAACTATTTGTGCTTGCAACTGCTGACCCCATCATCCCTATTTTTGTGGTACTGTGTTGCAGATGTCATAATAGGCACCAAATATTTATTTTAGTGTTACATATTACTTGCTTTTATTGTTGCTATTGGTTGTTCCTCCTTTTCCTGTGAGGTTCTGGTAATCTACTGGGATACTATAAATTCACAGGGAGAGATTCTGCTGCTGAGCTAAACCCAGCCAATAGACAGTGCAGCTTACTCCAAACACAGATTGACCACACTCAAACTTCCCCAATACTTTTAATAACAAGAATAGAACACACAAAAACCCCAACTAATGACCACGTTCCAAGTAGAAACAGCCAGGAGACACCCTTAGATCCCTCTAATGGACATCCACTCTTACAGCAAAAAGAGAGAATTAACACAAAGGCTGTGGATACCACAACTAAAGGGAGTCTCAATTTAGATCACTCTAAGACACTTGGCAAGAGAAGGCTGTGCTCTAAAAAGGTTCACACATAAGAATGGAAGAGAAATCCAACAGATTCTCAAAACCAAACACAGGAATACAAGAAATATGAAAAAACAAGGTAACATGACACTTCCTAAAATTCATAATTCACCATCAAGTGACTCCAAAGATATTGAAGTGGATGAAATACCAGATAAGAATTCAAAAGAATCATTATACAAATGATCAATGAATTCCAAGAATCAAGAAAAATAATTGAATGAGTTAAGGAATGAATGAGAGATTCAATAAGGGGACAGACATATTGAAAAAGAACCAAAGAGAAATCTTAGAAATGAAAAACACAACAAATTAAATACAATGTTCATATAAAGTCTCCATAATAGAATATATAGAAATACTGCAGGTAGAAATTTCAGAACTAGAATCTGACAAAGTGGACAGCCTTGACTATTCAAACAGTATCAAAGAAAAGAAAATAAATAACTATTCTAGCCAGATTTTTTCATTGCTGTAACCAAACAACCTGACAAGAACAACATCAAGGAGGAAAAATTTATTTGGAGGCTCACAGTTTCAGAGGTCTCAGTCCATAGGCAGTTGGCTCCATTCCTTGGGCTCAAGATGAGACTAAACATCATGGCAGAAGGGCATGGTAGAGGAAAGTGGCTCAACACAACCAACAGGAAGCATGGAGACTCCACTTTCTTAGGTACAAAATATATACACCAAATGCACACCACCCAACAACCCATCTCCTCCAGCCACACCCTACCTGCCTTCAATTACCCTTCAGTTAATCCCCATCAGGGGATTAATTCACTGATTGAGTCAAGGCTCTCGTAATCCAATCATTTCACCTCTGAATGTTCTTGCATCATCTCACACATGAGCTTTTGGGGGATACCTAATATCTAAGCCACAATAGTAACCATGACCAGAATATACAAGAACTCTGGGACAACACTAAGATATAAGAATCATTGGCTTGACATGCAGACTAATGACAAGGACAACCTCTTCAAAGAAATAATAACAGAAAATTTACCAAACTTTGAGAATAAGATGTACATACAGATACAGGAGGCACGCAGAACCCCAAATAGACAATATCAAAAAAGAAACTCTCCATGACACATTATAATTAAAATGTCTAACATACAGAACAAGAATAGAATTTTTAAAGCCTCCAGAGAAAAACATCAGGTCACATTTAGAGGCGAGTCAATCAGAATTACTTCCAATTTCTAAGCATAAACTCTAAAATCCAGGAAGGCTTAAAGTGATGTGTTCCAAAGTCCGAAAGAAAAAAATTTTTAACCAAAATTGTAATATTTAGCAAAGTCACCTTCATAATCAAGGAAGAAATAAAAACCTTCCAAAATAAGCAGAAATTAAAAGAATTCATGACTACTAAGATAGCAATACAGAAAATAGTTAGAGAAACACTACACACAAAACTAACACCAGAGCTCACAAATGAACAAATCTTACTTGGAAAGTAAGCAAATGAGAGACAGGACCAAAAGAAAAATATAAAAATGGCAGGAATTAATAAACATCTCTCTATAATATCATTGTATGCAAATGGTCTCAAGTCTCCAATCAAAAGACATACTTGTAGAATGAATTTATATAGAAGACCCAACTATATGTTGTTTACAGGACTCACCTTACAGGCAAAGACAGCTACAGGCTGAATGTTAAAGGATGGATATTGATATACTATGAAAATGGAGCCTGAAAACAAGCAGGAATAGTTACTCTCATATCTGACAAAGCAGACATCAAGATAAAATTAGTCCAAAGAGACAAGGAATGTCATATTGGTAAAAAGAACATTCCAACAAGAAGATATAGCACTCATCAATATTCATGCCCCAAACACTGGTGCACCTAATTACATAAACAAACACTACTCAAATTAAAGACTCAAGCAGACCCCAGTACAATAAATACTGGGTAATTTCAACACAATTCTCTCACCAATAAATAGGTCATATACACATAAACTTGATAAACTTTTCAGACAAAGAATATCATAAATCAAGAGAACTTAACAGACATCAAAGAATATTTCATCCAACAGTAGCAAAATACACTTCCTTTTCAGCTACTCATGGAACCTTCTCCAAATAGACCATATTTTAGACCAAAAAGCAACTCTTAGCAAACACACAAACTATTCATATCATTCCTTCCATTTTATCTGATCATGATGGAATGACATTAGAGATCAACACACACACATTAAAAAAAAACTGCAGACAACATATAAACAAACACATGGACATTGAACAATATACTTCTGAATGAATGGGTAACAGAAGAGAAATCAGGGGATAAGTTTAAAATAATTCTTAGACTCAAACAATATCACAAAACCTCTGTACACTATGAAGGTGGTTCTAAGAGGAAAGTTTACAGCTGTGAGAGTCTACATAAGAAAATCAGAAAGATCCCAAATAAAAAACCTAATGATGCATCTCAAGACTCTAGAATAACAAGAACAAACCAATTCTAAAACAAGTAGAAGAAAGAAAATAATTAGGATCAGAAGCAAAATCAATGAAATAGAGTATACAAAATACAAAGGACCAATGAAAAAAGAGCTGGTTCTTTGAAAAGATAAGTAAAATTGATAAACTCATAGTCAAAGTAACCAGAAGAAAAATAGAAAAGACTTAAATTAACAAAATTAGACATGAGAAAGGGGAAACCACCATAGATATCACAGAAATCAAAAGGATCATTAGGAAATATTTTGAAAATTTATACTCCAATAAATTGGAAAACCTAGAAGATGTGGATACATTTCTAGACTCATCTGATCTGCCAAAATAGAATCAGAAGAACACAGAAAACGTAAACAGGCCAATAGCAATCAATGAGATAGAAGTAGTAATAAAAAGTCTTCCAACATGGAAAGGCTAGGATCAAGTGGATTCTCAGCCAAGTTCTATCAGTCCTTTAAAGAAGCATTAATCCCAATGTTCCTCAAATTATTCCATAAAATCTAAAGAGATAGAAGCACTTCCAAATTCATTCTATGAAGCCAGTATCTTCCTCATACCAAAACCAGATAAGGACATATCAAGGAAATAAAACTACAGACCAATATCCCTAATGAACTTAGATGCAAAATTTCTTCATAAAATGCTAGCAAATCATATTCAACAACTGTTTCAGTCAGCTTTTTCATTGCTGTGACTGAAAGATCCAACCAGCCAACTGTAGAGGAGGACAAGTTTATTTAAGGGCTCAGTTTCAGAGGTCTTAGTCCATAGAAAGCTGACTCCATTGCGTGGGGCGGGAAGTGAGGCTGAACGTCATGGTGGAAGAGTGTGGCAGAGAGAAGCAGCTCACATCCTGATCAGAAAGCAGAGAGAATCCACTCGCCAGATACAAATATATACCCAAAGCCACACCTCAATTCTCACCTCCTCCAGGCACACCCTACCACTTCAGTTACCACTCAGTTCATTGCTACCAGGGGATTAAATCACTGATTGGGTTAAGAGTCTTATAACCCAATCATTTCTCCTCTGAACCTTCTTGCATTGTCTCACACGTGAGTTTTTGGGGACACCTCACATCCAAAGCATAACAACAACATATTAAGAATATTGGGGGCTGGGATTGTGGCGCAGTGGTAGCGTGCTCGTCTAGCACGTGTGAGGCACTGGGTTCGATCCTCAGCACCACATAAAAATAAAATAAAGATATTCTGTCCACCTACAACTAAAAAAAATAAATAAATATTTAAAAAAAAAAAAAAAGAATATTGTATATCATGACCAAGTTGGTTTTATCCCAGAGTTGCAAGCATGGTTTAACATTTGTAAATCAATAGATGTAATTCACCACTTAAATAGAGTTGAGGACGAAAATCACAGTCATCTCAATAAATGCAGGGAAAGCCTTTGACAAAATTCAGCAACTCATTCATGATAAAAACATTGAAGAGGGCTGGGATTGTAGCTCAGCGGTAGATCGCTTGCCTCGCATGCGTGAGGCCCTGGGTTCAATCCTCAGCACCACATACAAAGCAATAAAATAAAGACATTGTTTCCATCTACAGCTAAAAAAAAAATTTTTTTTTTTAAAAAAAACATTGAAGAAACTAGGGACAGAAGGAACCTACCTCAACGTCATAAAGGCTACCTATGACAAAAGGAAAGCCAGCATTATAGTGAAGGGGGAAAAATTAAAAGCATTTCCTTTAAAATCTGGGACAAGAGAAGGATGTCCGCTTCTCACCATTCCTAATCAATACAGTACTAGAAATTCTAACCAGAGCAATTAGGCAAGAGAAGAAAATAAAAGGGATAAAAATAAGAGAAAGAAGATAAATTATCCCTGTTTGCAAATGATATGATCATATATTTAGAATATCCAAAAAGCTCCACCAGAAGACTGCTAGAGCTAATAAATTCACCAAAGTAGCAAGTTACAAAATCAACATACAAAAATCAATACCTTTCAGCATACCAATAATGAATCTGCTGAGAAATAAATCAAGAAAACAATCCCATTAACAACAGCCTAAAAAATTAGCTAGGAATAAATCTACCAAGAAGGTAAAATACCTTTACAATGAAAACTATAAAACACTGAAGAAAGAAATTGAAGAAGACACAAGAAGATGGAAAGATCTCCATGTTAAAGTCATACTACCAAAAGCAATATACAAGCTCAATGCAATCCCCATACACATATACAACCAACAATACATAATAGAAGACTTGGATAAATATCCCATGAGCACAGTCATCTGATACAATGCTAAGGAACCAAACACATATACTGAAGAAAAGATAGCATTTTTAACAAACAGTGCTGAAAAAAACTGTTATCAATATGTAGAAGAATGAGACTATTTCCTTATCTCTCATCCTGCATAAAAGCCAACTCAAAATGGATTAAAGAGCTAGGAATTAGACCAGAAACTATGCAATTCCTAGAAGAAAATGTAAGATTAACACTCAACATATAGGCATAAGCAATAACTTTCTCAGTAGGAACACAAGTTCAGAAATAATGCCAAGAATTAATAAATGGGATGGCATCAAATTTAAAAGCTCCTTCAGAGTAAAGGAAACAATTAAGAATTAAGAGAAAAGCCAGGCGCAGTGGCACAAGCCTGTAATCCCAGCACTTTGGGAGGCTGAGACAGGAGAATCTCAAGTTCAAAGCCAGCCTCAGCAACGGCGAGGCACTAAGCAACTCAGTGAAACTCTTTCTCTACATAAACACAAAATAGGGCTGGGGACGTGGCTCAGTGGTTGAGTGCCCCTGAGTTCAATCTCCAGTACCTCCCCAAAAAAAAAGAATTAAGAGAGAACCTACAGAATGGGACAAAAGTCCTTGTTAACTATCCTTCTGACAGAAGATTAATATTCAGAATATATAAAGAACTCAAAAACTGAACATGAAAAAAAACAAGTAAACAAATAAGGAAATGGGAAATAAACTAAACAGATACTTCTCAAAAGAGGAAATACAAATGGCCAACAAATATATGAAAAAAGTATTCAACAGCATTAGCAAGTAGGGAAATGCAAATCAAAACTACACTGAGATTTCAACTCACACCCATCAGAATGGTAGCCATAAAGAATAAATAAATGCTGAAGAGGATGTGAAGAAAAAAGGAACACTTTCACACTGTTGTTGGAATTGTAAATTATTACAACTACTATGGAAATCAGGTTTCTCAGAAGACTAGGCATAGAACCACCATATGACCCAGCTATACCACTAGATCAGATTATGGAACAGAACATGAACATTAGGAAACAAAGGTGGTAAATTTCAAGTAAGGCCTGTAGTTTAGTTAGTACTCTAAAAATGTTAATTGTCTTACTTTGATAATTATTAACATTGGAGAAAGTTTGGTAAAACATATACATGAACTATACATATCATTTTTGCAAGTTTTCTATAAGTTTAAATTCATTTTAAAATAAAGTTTTTGTAAAAAGTTGTCCAACAATTACCTCTAGAAGAAGTGAATTCCAAATCCAAATACAGAGTTGAATTGCTTTCATATTTCAAGGGATGTACCTATGGTATATAAACTGTTCTAGAGCATTTAAAACAACAGAAAGTGTCCCAATTAGTTCTATAAATTTAATGCAAATTTGACATTCAAATTTAGCAATATCACCTTAAGGCAAGAAAACTACTGTCCAATCTCACTCGTGAATACAAATTCAAAATCCAAATAAAATACTAAAACCTTAAATTCAGTAATACATTTCAAAATATCATCATAATACAGTAGACTTAATTCCAAGAATGTTATAATGGCTTACTATTTGGAAATTTACTAAAAATATGGGGCAAAAACATTTGATAAAATCAACATTCAACCCTTATTTTTAAATCACATTTCACATACTTTAAAATATAAAAGTATATTTTAACATTTACAAGAAGTATACTTTAACATCTGACAAGAATTCAGAAACATAAGTATCACCACTATTATATAATATTACTTTTTAGGATCTTGCCAATATAATAAGAAAAGAATAAGAAATAAGATGTTCAACTATCAAAAGAGGAAACACTGCTATTGTTATGTGATAATGACACAAAAGCAATTAGAATAGAGAATTCAATAAGTGGAATTCTTGCAAACAATAAAAACTCATAGGCTTTTCTATATAACTACAGTACAAAATGTAACAGAAAAACCATGATCATAAGAACAACCAAAACCATAAACTACCTGAGAATAAACTAACAAAAGTGTTATAGAAGGGAAACATACGTTTCAAAATAACTAAGTTAAGTTTCAAAAGTATCACCATAAAAATACCATGAATGAAGCCAGGCATGGTGGCGTAAGCCTGTTATCCCAGCACTTAGGGAGGCTGAGACAGGAGAATCATGAGTTCAAAGCCGGCCTCAGTAACGGCAAGGCGCTAAGCAACTCAGTGAGACCCTGTCTCTAAATAAAACAAAATAGGGCTGGGGATGTGGCTCAGTGGTCAAGTGCCCCTGAGTTCAATCTCCAGTACCAACAAAAAAAATACCATAAATTATGTGACAAATACATGAATTCATTTGATTTAGTGACTCCACATTGTACACATATATCAAAACATCACACTGTACTCCATAAACATATGACAATTATAATTTGCATATTTTTAAAAATATTAATTTAAAAGGTAATGGTTGAACCACAGTGTCAATGTAGTAAGAGTCACAAAACTGTTGACATTGAAGTGATTAATATTACATTATTAAAATTTAAAAATTTCTTAAATATGCTAAAAAAATAAAATTGCATAACTTTGCTTATGAATACAATAAGAAATTTAAATAAATAAAGTAATTTGAAAGAAAGATTATGCAAGGTTCACCAACATATAGAAAAACAGATAATCTCATACTTCTGCGTGCAAAAGTATGAATTGGTAAACCTCTTCCTAGGGCAACTGAGCAATACTTGTCAAAACTCAAATGCACATAACCTTGTTGAGTCAGCAATTCTTCTAGAAATTTATCTTACAGAAAATATATATGCATCAATAGTGAGTGAATGCATGTGTGCACACAAAGTACTCAATGTGGAACTGTTCTTATAGCAAAAAGCTAGAAACAACATAAATATTGAAAAATAAGAGACTAACCAGGCGCGGTGGCACACGCCTGTAATCTCAGCACTTTGGGAGGCTGAGGCAGGAGAATCGTGAGTTCAAAGCCAGCCTCAGCAACAGCGAGGCACTAAGCAACTCAGTGAGACCCTGTCTCTAAATAAAATACAAAATAGAGCTGGGGATGTGGCTCAGTGGTTGAGTACTCCTGAGTTCAATCCTCAGTACCAAAAGAAAAAAGAAAAAAAGAGACTGATTTAAAAAACCATGTCAATATTATAAAATACTATTTGATATGATATGATCATTTTATATATGATAAATGATATATAAATGATATTATCATTTTATTAAAAAATATTTTGTAAAATAAATATATATGCATATGTGTGTATGTATTTATAAAGCAGAGTGTGCATACTTCTAAAATTTACAGTGTACATTTATCCAATGGTATAATTATAACTTGTCTTCTTCCCTGTTTTTTCTGTTTTCCAAATTTTCTACACTACTTATATATTACAATTAGCAGGGGAAAATAATACAGTCTTTTCTGTGGTCGAAAGGAACTCCAGCATCACGTATGCATTAAGTACTAAATGTACAATGCATGTGAATGTGCATTATAAATGCACTTGCTCATTTACAATGTGCTAATGTGCATTAATATGCGTTGCCTCTAAATTCTACATTTGCAGTTGCCATCTTGCAAAACTTAGAATAAATGCTTTGCATTTTCAGCAGCTTCAACCACTGTGTCAAAAAACTCAAAGTTGCAACCAATAATGTAATGACATTCTGATGTTAGGTCAAGAAAAGAAAGCAATACCCCATTTGTGGAAAGGAGAAAGAAAAAGATCATTCTGGCAGCCATGAGGGCAAAACAGCCTGTTGATCTTGCAAGCGTCAAATCTCCTATTTTATCCATGGCAGAAAACTGTCTACATTTGTTTCATCGACTTTTCTTGATCCCCATGAGAAGTGTGTTATAGGATCTATCTATACACAATGATCTACTGCTTAAGTAAGCCAAGACAGCAAAGCAGGCAACCAAGGTGTGTGTTTTAAGGATTAGATCCTGTCTAATCACATATCATCAGCAAGAATTCAAAAGTGGAGCTCAGTAAAACATGCCATGTGTGATCTGCACACTTGCTGTTCCCCCAGAACATCTCAGCTTTGAGCAGCCAGTGTTCAGGCTTGAGAAAATACTCTGTAGCCCTCATATCTATTTCAGAGAGAGCCGTAACCACATCTGGAAGGGAATTATGCCCGTGATCACGGTGATCTCCTTAAACAGCCCTCATCACAGGGACCCTGGGAATTGCCCAGATCCATTATAAGGAATTAAATGTTTTCAACTCTCTATATCAATGGCTCCCAAAATTCTACATCAGAGAGGTTTAAGGTGTAGTAACTTGGAAGGAAGAGGGGCTTGGAGCAGTGGCTTTCATGTTTTTACCTCAATGTACAGTAATTGTTATTTTATATCTCATTGTGACCTATTACAAGCATATGTGAACTGTGAATAAATACAAACACATGCACTTACATTACTAAAATAAGAGTTTTACAAAGCAATACACATGCTGTGTAATACATCTTGTTCTATTCTATTACGTTATGTTCCAGTGCATTCATTCAATTTAAACTTCTACCCAAATTTCACTAAAATTATTCTGATAGTCTGTTGTGATGGCAGCAACCTGCAATTGGAAAACTATTGGGCAAGGGATCTTTGGGGCCTGCACTTATGATCATTTGGAGCTTGAGAGTGAGCTATGCTGACCCCCCAACAAGTGCCTTGACACCACAAGTACACTGTGTATTTTTGCTTTCATTGAGTTCTTGGAGAAGAAAAGCTTCAGAAATTATGATATGCTATAGAAGTGTTCAGAATCACAAATTTCCAAAATCATGTTTACAGAAATCACACCTATAACTCAAATTTTTGACTTTTCCTTCCAACCCCTCTTTGACACCTTGGCAGCCTTGGGTGGGGGAAGCTGGTAGCGGAGTTACCATAGGAAGAACTGTTGAAGAGTTCAATGTTGAAGAAGGCGTAGTCTCCACTGGTCATGCCATGTCTGTGTGCCGCCAGCATGATACTCCGGATGGTGTCACCGCTCGCACACATGATCACCACTGGGGAGAGAAACAACACCCGTGAGACACCCAACACGGCAGACCGTAAGCATGCAAAACCAGTCTGGGACGCGGGACATGGCACAGGGTAGTTAATAGTCCTGA
This sequence comes from Xerus rutilus, assembly GCA_028644305.1. Classification (NCBI taxonomy): domain Eukaryota; kingdom Metazoa; phylum Chordata; class Mammalia; order Rodentia; family Sciuridae; genus Xerus; species Xerus rutilus. The sequence continues at coordinate 23,282,328 of CM053405.1, read as the reverse complement.
AGTACTTCCTCACATAAGTTACCTTCTACAGTAGTCCCCCTTCTCTGCAGGGTAAATGATCCAAGGACTCACTGGATGCCTGAAACGGTGGATAATACCAAACACTACATAATATCATGTTTCTTTCTATAAACAAATACCTGAAGTAGAACTTAATTTGTAAAGGAGGCAGAATAAGAGACTAACAACAATAACTAATAATAAAATAGAACGCTTATAACACTATACTATAACAAAAGTGTTTAATACACATGAATTATTCATTTTTGGAATTTTTCATTTAATATTTGCAGATCACAATTCAAAGCAGATAACAAACCTCAGACAGCAAAACCACAGATAAGGGGGAGACTACTATAATCACAAAGGGAAAAATGTTAACTTTATAGAAATTAACAAAATCACTGAAATAAATTATAACAAAGAACATTTCTTTATATTTTAATACTTATACCTTCAAATTAAAGGAACAATAAATCATTTAAACTATTTCACTTAATATTTATCCCTTTGATGCTAACACTGTGTATAGAAAAGAATGTAACATTTGTTAAATCAATTTTATCCATTTATGCATGCCCAGCTTCTATAATAAATACTTGATCAACTTTCATTGGTGAATTAGTGAAATTTTCCTAAATCAAACATTTGTGATTATAATCTTTAATGTTGTCTAGTCTTCCCATAAAATAAAGTTGTATTTAAAAATTTAAAACATAGTGACTTTATTGAAGGAGACTAGCAGAAACCACAACAAACAAGTGAGCCAACATCACTAAGGGAAAGAAGGCTCACCAGCCTCCTGACAGAGCTTATATCCAGTAGGCAACTCGCACCTAGTCAGGGGGAAGCAGCCACAAACCCAGCTGGGGGACAGTCTGTAGAACAACTGGCCTGGGCTCTGTAAAATGGTCAATTTCATGAAAAACCAAGACAGGTTGAGGACACATTCTAGACTGAAAGAGACTTAGAAAACTGAATGCAATGTATGATACTTAATTGGACTCTGGACTACACATATATAGAAGTTTTGCTATAAAGGGCATTATTTAAACAGCTGGTGAAATTTGAACTAGATAATAGAATTGCATCATCACTTTTCATTACTCTTCTGGGGTTTGTTAAGGAGAATCTCCTTGCTCTTAGGAAACACATCCTTAAATGTTTAGGAATAAAGAAACAATGATCAGAAGGTTGGGGATGTAGCTCAGTGGCAGAGCGCTTGCCTAGCATGCACAAAGCCCTGAGTTCAGTCCTTGGCCCTGGGGGGTGGCGGGGAGAAAATAAAAGAAACAATGATTGTGGGCTGGGGGTGTAACTCAGTGGTAGGGCACTTCCCTAGCATGTGTGAGGCCCTGAATTCCATCCCCAGTACTGAAATGAAGAGGAGGGGGAGGGGGAGGGAGGGAAGGAAGGAGGAAGAGAAGGGAGAAGAGGAAGAACAATCCTGTACTTATAAAAATATGTATTGTGTGTGTGTGTGTGTGTGTAGAGGAAAGGGGAAAGGGAGAAAGTAACAGATTTGTAATGAATAAGCAAAATGGTAATATTTACAATTGGTGAAAATCTGAGTGAAGACTACACAAAGCTTCTTTATATTTTCCAAAAGTGTAAAACTATTTCAAAATAAAGGGATTTTTTTCATTAAGCATGGTGGTACACACCTCTAATCCTAGCTACTCCAGAGGCTAAGACAGGAAGACCACAAGTTCAAGGCCAGCCTGAGTAACTCAACAAGACCCTGTCCCAAAATTAAATTTAAAAAAGGGTTGAGGATGTAGCTCCATGGCAGAGTGCTTGCCTAGTATGTGCAAGGCCCTGGGTTCAATTCTACTATCTCAAAATGAAAGGTTTTTTCCCCTAAATAATATATTAAGTAAATCACTGGATTTTCCCATTATAAGATAAGAAAGAGTACCAACTGCTTTTCATACTTAACAGCATGGTAAACGCATTTCCCTTCAAAAGCAAACTCAATGGCTGTAGAAAATAAATGCTCTTCTGGCGGATCAGAAGATGCAGTGAGTGCCACAGGCATTCTGCTGCCTGCATTTGAAAACATTATTTTCAGGCTGTCTCAACACACAGAGGAAATAGTTAACAAAAGTCCCACGTTCTCTTTCCGTATCCTTTCAGTTTATCGTCACAGTGTGGGATCTGAGAGGCTTTAAGCAGCTCCAGATGATTGCTGCCTGACACCCAATAGCAACATCAGCTGAAGTAAAGTGAGGATGTGGCTGTTGTCCACTCTGGTCACTGCTGATGGCCCCCAGACTCCATGGCCATATATTTGCTGCATACACACTGTGCAGAGGAGAGACCCGCAGAGACCTGGGTGCTGTAAACCATGTTATCACGATGCATGCCAGATCTTCAAGATGTGTATTTTCTTTGTAAAAGCATGGGTGCTGAAAGGTATAAAGTGCAGACTGTGCCTGAGCGACTTTGGCAACCTGAGTGAAGGGCTGGGTCTTGCTGATATTTCGTTTACTGCACACATAAACTCAAGAGTTGAGGTCTTGACTCTGACATTTCTTATTACAAAAGGGCTCCATGCATGGGATACAAGCTTTAGAGAACAAGTTTTTAAAACAGTGTACAACTGCTAAAGACCTGTAACTATGGGGTTAGGTATTGTTTGTGCTTGGAAATATAGTTAAATACATTTGGGATAAACAAATGTCATGATATCTTAGTAAGGAAGCTCTCAAAGAAACTCCTAGTTATTCATTATGACAGACCCTTGTTTTAGTTCTCAATCAAATCTGGCCCCTTCAATTAAAAAAAAAAAAAAACAGTCAAGATGTCCCACAAAATAGCTAGTTAGGGGGTAAGGCTGGACAAGTTTGAAGAATGCGGATTCCAGGAGTAAGCATCTCCAGAAAAGATCCAGGAAGCTCTATCTGGCTGCCTACCAGGCAGCCCCTATCATTTTTTAATTAACTGCTTGTGGTCTAGGATCTGTTTCTCAGTACACATATGCAAAACTTGATTCTGCCAGTACAGAAGGTAAAGTCATTGCTTAGGGGAAGATTTCCAATAACCTACATCAGATATTTATAGATCATCTAAGCTGCAGATTATTTAAGTCTCATGGAGACTAGAATGGTCACAAATACATTTGGGTCAACATGCCCTGTACCCTGGGCATGCCAACTGGAGGGACCAAATGATAAGCAGTAGGATGCTAGTGAGGATGGGATCAGAATGAAGGAGATTATTTGAAGGATTCAAGGATCCAACGGCACCAGCCACTGATAACCTTAAACGCCCATATAAGAGGTATACCTGGCCAGGACTGAACAGGTTGTGCCTCAGGGCCAGAGCATATGCTTCCCCAGGTCATGGGCAGGCTCTGCCCAACACTGGCTTCTGTGGCACTTCTATTTTTATACTCCTGGCCCATCCCTTACTCTCTCCCCATCAACACTACCCCAACCTTCTGATGGGGACATTCTTTCTTTAAATGTTAGTACCAACTTAGTCTGAGCAAAAGTGTTATAGTGCAGCATTTATCTAACTATGCAGACTTTGATTATTTTCAATCTTAGCATTCTGTGTCAACCATATGATTTACTCTCAAAAGGAACCCCTAATTTCCAAGTTCATGGGCAGGGCACTGTCTTTCTTGAATAAACCAAACCCATAATGCACATTATCATCAAGTTTCAATGCAAGTTGAAGCAAGTACTTAATGACCCTAGCAAAGCAGAGTGCAGAATCCCAAATTGTTATGATGTTCTCCAATCTCCTTCAGTGTCTTATTCATGCCTAAGTGAATGGCAAGTATTTTTAGCAACTTGTCTTTATAGAGTCTATCAAAAGTTTTTAAATAGTTTTCATCGAAATAGCTTTCTCTTCCTATCATGTCATCAGTTTATACAATAACTAATTAAATTAAATAATAAGCACAAGTGGCATAAACAGATTTGGAAAGTATTCAGAGAAGTATGAGAAGTGCCTGGAATACTCCAGAGAAATATTCTACGCACCAGCAACAATAATATTTCCCAGCAGGAAGAAAAGGAGAGATTATCTGCTTGGTGAGTCTGAAAGAAGACATTGGACATTCCAGGCTCTGTCCTCTTGCTTCCCCTTTGAGAGGTGTGTACTCACAGAAAGCCCACTTTATGGGTTACTTCTGTCACATGGTAAGAGGCCTGCTCCTAGAGGAGGAATTTGTGACTTGGTGAATGTCTCTGCCTAATTTGGGAGGAAGTACTACTAAGCAGGCCCTTTTGGCATCAGATCAAAATCTGTGTTCTCCAATCCATTCGAGCAATAATAAACAGGAGATTTTCATAATTCTCCATCTGACTTCTGCACCTCTGTTCCTTTTAAGTCTAAATTTAGAAGGGAAACAGAGATGTTACTGCATGGAGGCAAAACAAAGTGTACCACATCCTGCAAGCTGAAAATGTGATAACAGAAATGAAAAACCAAAACTCAATAGTAATTTTGGAAGAAATACAAAAATAACAATTTGAAAACCCTCTGAGAATAAGAAATAAAAAATTAAAAAATAAATCATGTGGTAAATAGGAGAAAATCAGAAAATAAAAGATTGATCCAAATTTTTAAAAAATCTCAAAAGAAAAAAGCAGTGAGATAAAAATCATCAAAGAAGGACAGGGGATGTGGCTCAGTATATATAAAATATATGCACATATAAGATGCACATGCACACACACACACATATCACAAATAAACACTCATCAAAGAAATAATTTAAGAAATTATCCAAGAATTAAAAGACATGAGTTTCTGGAAAGAAGCAACCTACCAAGGATAATAAGGCAAAACACTGGCACTAATGCACATCCTAATAAAATATCAAAATACTGGGAGCAAAGAGAAGATTCTAAAACTTTTTAGCAGGGGGAAAAAAGATAAGATTACTTCCAGAATCTAAATCAATTCAAGCTTCCTAATAATAATATCAGGATTTAGAAGACAATGGTGCATGCTGTCAAACACTGGGAGAAAATGACTTCCAATCTAGAGTTCTGTAATTATGTTTAAGGGCAAGATTTCCATTCATGAAAGGTCTCAAAATTCAGTTCTCATTCATTCTTCCTCAGAAAGCTCTTGGAGGACAGACTTCCCTAAAATGAGGACATTAAGCAAAAAAAGGAGCACAAGCCAGATGTGGTGGTATATGCATGTAATCCCAGCACTTTGGGAGGCTGAGACAGGAGAATTGCGAGTTCAAAGCTAGCCTCAGCGAGGGCGAGGCGCTAAGCCACTCAGTGAGACCCTGTCTCTAAATAAAATACAAAACAGGGCTGGGGATGTGGCTCAGTGCAATCCCCTGTACCAAACAACAAAAAAAGAAGCACAGAAGGACCTAGCTCAAAGACAGAGGTGACTGAAAACCCAGGAAGATATTAAAGGAAAAACCCAGTATGAGGACTGTGCAGTATACCTCAAACACAGCTACACTGAAGCAGCTCAGGAGCTTAAAACAGAGATGGTTTAGTTTTAAGTTCATAGGAAACTAAGAAAACAAAAAAATGTGTTGCTTTTTTTTAAAATTTTAACCTAAGCCAGAAAGTGGGACAAGAAAGGCAGTGTCATCCTAGTAACCCGTATGTCTCAACTGTGAATAGTATTTAGAAGAAAATAATAATATTGATACTGAATACTGAGCTAAACAAAATTTTGACAGGTCTATGTTAAAAGGAAAGTGTGTATGTGGTTAACAGATAGTAGAAAATACCTCAATCATCATCTTCCCTGGGGATACTAAGAGATAAAGTCTAAAACTGACAAAATCAAAAATAACATGTTATTTGGAGATATCAAGACAAATGTCTACAAGAACTGCTACATGAGCTAAAAATGATTGTCTCTGGAAAGTCAGAGATGGGAAGTTGAAGACAATAAAATTTTTGTAATCAGATTTGTATAATTTTATGACTTTAAATTATGTGGCTATATAATTAAATTTGGTAAATTAAAATCTTTTTTTCCCAAAAAAGTTTTCTCTGGCTGTTTTCTACACTTAATAGCAATGGATATCATTTGCAAAAATGAGATTACATCTTTTTTGTTGTTCACAAAGCTCTACCTGCTCCAAAGGTCTGGAATTTCTACATTGTAGCCTACAGTGCTTCTCTTTCCCATGTTCTTTTCCATCAGTTATTTTACACCAATAGTGTTTTATTTAAAAATTCTGTCAATCAACCAACCACTTGATCATTTACCTCTCATTTACCCTAGGCTAATAAAAATAAATGATCCCTGTATTGATTACTATTACCTCTACAGCTATTACCTAGGCCCAGTTTGATGACTATATTAGTTATATTAATAAGTAATATAATGAAACTCCAGTCTTTCATTTAAAAAAGCTTGTGTGTAGAATACTTTTAGTTCTGCATTTTATAAGGTATATAAACAAAACAACTACTGGCTTTTATTGCTTGAAAAATTACTTAATTCTAAGTCTGTCTTTTTAAAGATAAATCTGTCATTAAATGTGGGATATTGAGAGCAGTGATCGTATGCATAAGTGAGTCCATTTTAAATAAAGGTCGTTACTTTAAAAATATGCTCAGGTATGTGTATGTTGGTGACATGAGCTAAAGACATGAAAGGAAAAATGGTTTTAAATTATTGACTTACATGTAGTAAATCCCTAAGATGAAAGAATAATTGAAGTCTTTTAGTTTTTCCACAGTACAGCCCATAGCCAAATAAAAATTTAGTCATACAACGCTATTTTCAATTTTTGCCATTTAAGAGATTCAAATATTCATAATTTGGTTTTAAATATGAACTTAAGTATAGTACAAAGACAAGTGCTAAAAATGTTCTCTGCAAAAGAGAGGGCAAAAAAACTCTCTAAAGCATACTCTAGCTCATAATGCTTAATAAGGGATTTTCAAAGGCAGAAATATTGTCAGTTGCATTTATACAATTCTAAGGTGTATAAACAAAACAACAACTGGCTTTCGTTGCTTAAAAAATTAGTCAATTCTAAGTCTGTCTTTTTAAAGTAAATTTATCATTAAGTGTGGAATATTGCAGGCAATTGACCTGTGTACAAGTGAATCCATTTTAAATAAAGATCATTATTTCTAAAAAAAAAAGAGCATGTGCACAAATCAGAGCCACTAAACATCAGTTTGAAGAGGCCTACACTCTCACCAGAGTCCCTGTACCACAGGGGAGGAAGCTTAGGCACAGAGAAGTTCAGTGCCTTGCATGAGTCCCCAAGCTGGTAAGTTAAGACACCAGATCCCCAAGCATCTGCTTCTCAGCCCAGGGTTCTCTCTCATGGCACGACCTCTCATTCTCAATAAAAGTGCTTATCATCACATATATAACAGCCATTATGATGAAACCACACATTTATTGAGCCCTTATTATGAGTCTGGCACTGTTTCAGCACATTCCATGGGTTAGTTCCTCCCATCATCCCAAAGACTGGGCACTTCCCCTACCCCAATCTTACCTGAAGAGCCCAATGTACAGAATTCAATAGCAGCTCAAGATTCACCAGCCAGTGAGTAGCTGAGCGACAGACTCCACTGAAACCATATACTGAACCTCTATTTAACACATTAACTGTTTATGGTGAAGTAATAACTGAATGTGTTTGTAGAAGATCCCCTGATAGAGCTTTGTTATCAAGCAACTTTCTCTCCTGAGTAAGAAATGTGGAAGGTAGGGAAATGGTTTAGGGAGGAAATTATTTTATTTCATATTTCCAAATATATGTCAGGTCCCTGTTGGAAATATGTTTTAAAGTAAGAATCATGAAATCCTAACTTTATCACCTGTGAAATATAAACGTGAGCCCAGCAAACTTTCATCACTAAATTCAAATCTGGAAGAAAAAACAGCAGAGACTTGATAATGTCTATGAGGCTTTGAAATATACATAGTAATATATAAATTATATATATAATTATACATATATATTATTGGAGAGAAAGAGGGAGAGAGAGAGAGAGCAGTAGCAGCAGAATGCAGCCTAAATCCTCTAATGTCTTAGGCCACCAGCCTCCCAGGCCCACCAAGGGACTACTGTCCTCCCTGTGCCATGGCCTCAGCAACCATAATGAGGCTGAGAGGCCCCTTGGCTAAGATCTGCCCTCACTTGGGCAGACAGTTCCCTTCAGCCACGTGCGCTGAGGTCTCTGACTGCCCAGTGGACCCAATCCAGCAAAGGCAGCACCCACGTGCTTGCAAACCGCGGATCTCGCCCATAGACAGACACACCCCCAACCCCAATCAGCCCTAAGTCTCCAACTTCTAGCTCCTGGCCCTGGAAAGATGAGAACTGAAGAAGCAGGTTCCGAGTGGGGCTATAGCAGCCCGAGGTCTGCAAGGAAGCTGCGGCAACCCGGGGACTACAAGTGCAGAGAGAAACAGTTGTGGGTTCCCAGGGCAAGTGTGACGAGTCCGCAGCCTTTGAACACAAATGGTCTTTTTCATAATCAGCAGAGCCGGCACCTCGCGTGCTTAGCTGGCAGGGATTCGGCACAGGCAGCCTGGAGTTCGAATGCTCAAAACATGCCAGGCAGCCTACTGTCAACACCTTCTGCCCCTTCGTTCTAAAGGGTATGTACAGAGTCCGAGGCCAAGCTGGGGAGCGGGGTGGCTCCAGCGCCACCTTCCATGTCTTCTCTGCCCACTCTCACCTGCTTGTGAGGTTCCCAGCCTCAGGTTGCGCTGGCCCCCAAGGCCAAAGCCCAGATGCCTGTCTGTACCAAGTTGCAGAAAAACCCCGCGCATGGCTCTCAACCCTGCTCCCCTCGCGTCTCACCGGGTGGCACAGGGGTTGCGGAGAGTTTTGCTGGGGTTTTACCACTGGCACTCCAGGCGCGTGCGCACTGAAGGAAATCAGAGGCGGGATTCCCCGAGTACAGTTCACGCCAACCCTTACACTACCGAGAAGGAAACTGCGCTATGCTTGGATCTCACCCCGCCTCCTCGCAGTCTGCCTGCCGTAAAATGGGCTGCAATAGGGGCTTCCACTATTACCTTTCCTCGACCACCCACTCTCTGCCTTAGCCACCATTCCCAGTCTTGAGCTCTTTGTCCAGTTTGGGTATTATTCCAATCCCCGCGAGAGACCCACCGAGAAAATCTGGCGCGGAGTGGGGACAGGTGGAAAGGAGATTCAATTGTCGCTTCTCGAGAGAGCCCCCGCAAAGTCTAGTTCTGGGCGCTTTAAAGACTGATGCTAAAACGCGCCGGGGCAAATGAGTGTCGCCCGAGTCCAAATATTAAGAGACATTTTTGGTGGAAACAACAGAAGCTTGTTTATAAGGGACTGGAGGGGTCATGGAAGGAATGAGAGAGCGATACAATGAGCCTTTAAAAGAAGCCTGGGGTCTGGGAAAGAACAGCAAGGAAACGAGAGGCCAAGTGGCGGCGCGCAGCTGCACAGCGTCTTAAGACACTGCCACTAAGTTGGAGCGCACAACAGCAATGGACAGCGTAACAACTTCTTTCAGCCTTGACATGTTCCAGACCCTGGAGCAGGGCACTGGTGTTGCGCCTCTAATCACCAACCCTGCGCTGGCAAAGAAGGAGCTAGGGGAAGGGGGAAACCCAGGTGGTTTGACAGCACCTGTCCGACCCGGACCTGCGGAAGACGGCTTTCTCCTTGCCCAGACCCCCTTCACCTCCCCAGAACCCTCTACTAGGTACACCCCTCCACAGCGATGGGCGATCCTCAAAGGTCGCTGCCAGACAGCTCACACCTGACAAGTCCCCGCGCTCACCCTCCCGGGATCCTCAGCGCCGCAGGGAACAGTGAGGTCTGCAGAGGACAGGACCGGTGTGTAAGGAGAGCCGCGGAGAGAGGATGGGTTAGGACCAAGGGTCCGGGACGCGCTCCTGCTCACCTCGCTCACTGGCCTGGATGTAGCGCACGATGTCGTCCAGGTCCAAATCTTTGGTCTCGTCGAAATTGTAGGCGGACGTATGCAAACCCTCCTCCTGGAAAACCTCGTGAACCCCCTCGAGGGTAAAGTAACAGTTCCGTTCCAGTTTGTCGTCGCTGTAGACCAGCGCAGCGCGGCTCCAGTGGTGGTGGCGGAACAGGGCTAGCATCATCTCGCCCATCTTGGCGTAGGCAGGCGCCACGCGCGTGAGGTGCGAGTACTCAGTTTCCTTGTGTTGGAAGCCCGCGGCCAGTGCTCCGGCCGACAGCATGGGCAGATCCCAGTGCGACGCAAGTCGGGCCACCGGCGCTGCAGCGTACTCGCACACAGGCCCCAGAATGAGGTCCGGCTTGGCGCCTCGTGCAGCCGCCACGCGGTCCACCAGACTGAAGAGTGCACGGTTACCGCAGTCCGAGTCCTCGTAGGCCACCTGGAAGGTAGTGCCGGGCGGCAGAAGCCGTCTCCCGGTCCCGTTGCCCTCTACGCTGCGCAGGGCGTACTCGATGGCCGGCCGCACCCGAGCCAGTGAGAACAAGTACGAGTCGTCCTGGGGCAACAGTACCAGCACCTCGATCTTCTGAGGCAGCAGCGCCTCTCTTTCCCGGCGCCCGCTGCCTGGGCCCGTGCCCCCGCCGCCACCGCCACCCGTGCCGCCAGCCAGCAACGCCCAGCCGAGCAGGACGCACGCAGAGAAAGTGAGCACCAGCAGGGACTGCATCGTGCCGCAAGAAAGCGGTCGCCTTCGCCGCCGACTCGCCCTCTGCCCCCCACCCACCCTTCCTCTTTCTTCCCCACTCTTCTTTCCGAGGTCCCTGCGCCCCCTTGGGCTATCTAAGAAAACAGAATACCCCCCTTCACTAACGCGCCAAAAGATCAAGAGGAACAGTCCTTCTCTGCAATGTCACTACTTTTTGAAAAAAGAAAAAGTTCACCGAGTGTAAACCTGTGCGTCTGTAATATACATATATACTTATTATAAATATATATATATTCGCCCTCCCTTTATACATATGCTATTTGCTTAGAGGTGGCTTCTTATTTGGGCGTTGCTAAGGTTGCTTTTGAAAGCGTATTTGTAAAAGAAAAAAAAAGTTAGACTTGTCCAAGTGCTTGTAATTGACGGTGCATCTCCTTCGCGTTTGATCTCATTGATTCGCGCCGGTTCCTGGATCCATAGCCCGCGTTTAAATAGCGTGGCAGCGGCGGAGCGTGTTACCACACATGGCGCGCCGAGGCTGGACTTGTATTTCCAGCGGGTGGGGTGAGTGGGGGTGGGGAAAGGTGGGGGCTGGGCTGGAGGAGCCTCTCATTAACATTCTTACAACAGGGCTCCTCCTCGCACCCCTTCCTTGCCCGCCGCTCCCCTTTCCCTAACCCTCACTCCTGCCTGGCCTTATGCCTGTTCCTTGCAGCTTCAACCACCCACGTCTGCACCGGCGGGAGCCGCTAAAGATCCACGCGACTCTGATCCCCGCCTTTCCCTGGCTACGCTCTCTCCAGCTCCAGGCTTTAAAAAAGGAAATGTTTGAAAGTAAAGAAATGCGCGCGCGCGTGTGCGCGCGCACGCACACGCACACACACACACACACACACACACACACACACTGCAAAAATCGACAGGATTGGGAGAAAGGGAGTGGTTCTTGAAATTGATAGTTTCGGCGCTAAAATCCGTGGGTCCCCTTCGCTCTCACCTCTTTAACGATCTGGACACGTTCCTTCCCGGTGAGCCCACTCGGGTCCCGCACCTGACCTTCCCGGTCCCCCCAAGTGAAAGGTCAGAGAACAAGGAGCAAGGTCCGAATGTAGAAGGCTCATTTGCGGAACCGATAAGCCCAGCCGACCCGGCCGTTACCCTCACCTTTCCTTCCCTGACTCCACCGGCCCCTTCTCTCCGAGCCGCGCGTGTTCACTTTGGGAGTTGCAGCTGTGTCAGGGTCACCGTGTCCGCGCACACAGACGCACTGAGAGCAAGAAAGCGAAACTTGTTGCTCCGGAAAGCGAGCGAATGGTTCGGCTCCTGGAGATGGCACAAAGCTTGAAATGCATCGCCAAGACGTCCTCCAGGCTTTGTTTGTAAACCAGGTAACTAAATAAGGGGACTGTCTCTCTGAACTGCTGCTTCTTGGAAGATCCCCTGAGTGGAGACGAACGCACCCCGCCAGACCCAGCTCCCACAGATCCTTCCGTTTCTTCTCCCAAGTGCGCTAGGTACTGTGCTGGAGATTTGTGATGCCAAGGAAGGTCCTGCTTCCTAAACCCAGTCTATTCACTGGTCACAGCCGCAACAGTAGTAAAGACGCGGTGGAAACTGGTAGACTCCATCGCTAGAGGAGCATCGCAGGAAGGAGTTCGCCGCGCAGCTAGGCAGATCCGAAAGGAACTAGACCCTCTGTACGCTGTAACACACCGAAGTCATTTGTATTGTGAACGTGCTCCATCGCACGAGAGAATTCTAACACTTAAGTTCCGCAAATTAAAATAAATTGAAAATGTTTTAAAATCTTCTTTCATTTGACTGGGCGTCCCTGTCCACAAATTTCTATTAGTCTTAAACGTACGCCCTCTCTCGGCAGAAACTTACATCAGTGCCATTTCTCAGGCGCTGCTTTTTTTTTTTTTTTTTAAACACTGAGGCCCTAAAGCGCCCTCACTCTCATTTGTGACGGTGAAAAGGCAAATTGAGGTTTCCGGAGATGTGGCAACTTTTGGCATCAATTCTCTTCGTCGTTAACGACACTCCTTATCGCTCTTTCTGGCATCATAAATGTAATTATGGGTAACGTTTCAGCCTCTTGGTCATTTAGATTTCAGATTATGCATCGTGGTGCCTAAATCCTAAAGTAGGAACTTCTAACTCCTGCGAGAACTAATTTAGTTAGAGCTGCCAACCAGTAGCAAAAGAGACATCTATAAAAAATGTAATTCCACAAACAGGGTCATCCACACACTGGAAATTGAGATTTATCTCTTCACAGCAATTAAATCCTTCCTGAACTCCTAGTAGGGCGGACGTTTGTTTACAGAATCATAGTTACTTAAAAAAAAAAAAAAAAAAAAAGACAACAGGACACCAGCTAAATCCAGAATTCCAAGGGTCTTAATGGATTTCAACTGGTTGCCAGGAGACGTGAAGGACCGAGGTTTCCAATTACTCCCCGGTATGCCCAGTGTCTGGGGAACACCGGCCAAGGGCGATATGATTCTGCAATGTGTGATGTGGGCTTACTCGGAGAGTCTGGGGTTTCAGTGGCGACCGGCATGAATGCCTCTCCTATCCCAGGCTCTGCCTAGCCTCTCCTGAAGGTCAGCTGCAGGGCAGTGCGATCACATTAGGGTAGCACCTTAGCCTCCCCTGGGCCTTTAGATAGGCACTCTCAACTTCAAGCTTGTCGCTGAACAGTTCTCACTGAACAAAGTTTTGAAAGGGAAGAGCTCCCACAAACTAGACAGTAGAACCACAAAAGCTGGTGTTCCTGCCCTTGCATGTACTCCAAACACCCCTTAAAAATTTCAATGAGCAGAAATTAGGATTCCAAAGAAAGTTCTTCAAATGCAAACAGGCGAAAGATTCACCAAGTATTATAAGTATATGAATTTTAATGGTATAGTCTTGTTTTCTTTCCATCAAATCAGATTATTTTTTAGCAGCTAGCTGAGAGTTTGTGTAAATATCATGGATTTCTGCAAGAAGCCACTCAGCCTGACATCTCTAGATCTCTAGTGACAAATTGAGGTCCAAAGAGTCTAAATCATAGGTATAAATACTTCATCCCCAGAGAACATCTTTAAATGAGATTGGATTAGAAATGATCGTATTATACCATGTATAAAAGAGAGAGCTAACTCCCACTTCAAGTAACATTATTTGTATCAAATTTTATATTATATATTGCTGTTTTCAAGTTATAGGGCCCAGTAAAAGTGAAAATAACAATTTTATAATAGAATTTGTAGTAATATCATAAAACTAAAACAAGAAAGAAGGAAAGGGGTGAAAAAATAAAAATAGCTCATCCTTTGAGCTCAATTTTATTTTATTTTTTTTAATTTTTTTGATGGACCTTTGTTCATTGACCTTTGTTGTTGATTGACCTTTATTTATTCATTTATTTATATGCAGTGCTGAGGATTGAACCCAGGGCCTCCCACATGTGAGACAAGCGCTCTACTGCTGAGCCACAACCCCAGCCCTTGAGCTCAATTTTAAATATGATTCCTTTTCACTTTGTAAAACAATGAAATGGGAGAAAAGACACATATTTTCTCATTCAAATAAAACACTATCCTTTTTAATGGGTGCATCCTTTCTGGCTTCAAATGTCACATGAAAACATAGAAGTTATGAAGAAATGCTACAGAATAAAATTAGCCAATTGAAAGCCTAAAGACAATGTTAGTCCTAAATGTGATATTATAGAAATTAATAGACTTTTTCATGGGTTTAGATATGTTTCCATCAATATCCAAAAACATTTTTTAACTTTAAGCTGTTAAAATAAAGAGGCAAATTTTCTATAGAATATGAAATTGTTTAATTTCCAACTCTGTGAACTAAAATTTGTGTCCATATATTATTCTGCTACTATCTGGAAAGATAGCACCATATAGGTGTGTGATTCTATGTAATGTAGTAGCAATGCTACTGGAATGAAGTTTTCTCTACCATTTTTAAACAGTCTCTACAACCCTGCTCCCTCAGAATCTTGACTACAACTTTTGAAGTGGCCTGTTCAGATTTTCCAGGGGCCTCTTCTTTGTCCAGCCAGCTCAGAAGTCACACTAAAGAACACTCCTAAAGCCTATAGCCTACAAGAGAATACCTTGTGGGGACTGTTGTTGAAAACCAATTAAATGTATTCAATATTATACTCATGAAGTTACAGTACGGATACTTTGGAGATAATGTAATGTTTTGTTTGGTAATATAATAATCTATTTGACCTCAGTATGGGCATAAGAAACACAAGCTACATGGTATCACTGACTTAGAGAAAAGTTATTTTGTGTAATTGTTGAAAACACACTTCCCCCTAGAGGCAGAAAAGATGAAAGAACATGACACATAAACTAAGAACAGTTCTGTAATTTAATGTGTCAAGATCTTCATTTCTAACATAGAGTTGATATTTCAGAGGGAACTCAAGAAGTGGGAGAAAACTCAACAGACATCAAAAAATTAAATTAAAACTTTGCCTCTGGGTTTCAGCTTTCTTTGCAGGGACTCTATTAATTGACCCCTTTTCTTGTATTATACAAATCTATACTTTTTTGTCTAGCACTACAAATAATAGCAACTGTGTTTTTTTTCTATTTAAATTTATTAGTCAATTTCATCTGAAACTGCAGTTAAATGTGGCCTTGAGAAGGCTTCTATTGAAAACCCACTTTCTGTATTACTATCCTTTTAGTCTATCAACTACAATCTTTTTTTCCCCATTTACTTGAAGATGTTCTGAGACAAACTGGCACTAGGAAGATTTCTGAAAAATGTATTGCTTGTCTGTGATTTGACCTCAGTATGGGCATAAGAAACGCAAGCTACATGGTATCACTGACTTAGAGAAAAGTTATTTTGTGTGTAGATTATTGTATTACCAAACAAAACATTACATTATCTCCAAAGTATCTGTACTGTAACTTCATGGGTATAATATTGAATACAATTAATTGGTTTCTTTAGTTATACACTGTGTTCTTCCAAAAAGCATTTTAGAAGGCATATAAATATATAAAATGGAATTTTAGAAAACTTTCACTTAGGGCAACATGCACAGTCATTGGGCCCTACTCTCTTGGGATTTACTTTCCTCCTTAAGCCTTTAGTAGTGGACACAAGCCTCAGAAATGTTCTGCTCTCCCAGTTGAGTTTCCACAACATTCCTGTTTCATGATCACACTGAATTGTATTTCCATTTAACAACAAGATCTCTTTGGGTTGAAATAAGTCTCTGGGGTTTTGCAGTGTGGAAAGAGCATGCATTCAGGAGCCTCACAAATAAGTCCATAGGTTATCATCTGACCTATTTGACTTTCAGTTTCCTCTATTCTCACACTTTTAAAATGGAGGTATTGTCCTTGTGTTATAGAAGTAAGGTTGAGAAGAAATGAAAGCTAAATGCTTGTTATGCAGTATGAAAGTAATAAATGGCAACTCTTGTTATAACATTCCCTTCGATGCCTGGTTAAAAAAAATATTACACCAAGAAAGTGGTCAATAAGTGTTTATGGAATGAATGAATAATGAATGAATTCAAGGGCCAGGCGCAGTGGCCCACGCCTATAATCCCAGAGGCTCCAGAGGCTGAGGCAGGAGGATCACAGATTCAGAGGCAGCCTCAGCAATTTAGTAAGGCCCTAAACAACTTAGAGAGACCCTGTCTCTAAATAAAATATAAAAAGGACTGAGGATGTGGCTCAGTGGTTAAGCACCCCTGGGTTCAATCCCCAGTAACAAAAAGATAAATAAAAATAAGTAAATGAATTCAAAACTCTAAAAATATGGTTTATGTGTAGCTTGATTACAACAGACCTTATTTTATAATGTTTATTTGTTAACAGCAGCCTCCCTGGGGAAACCCTTTGGCAATCACTTTGGTATTGGCCCTAGATTCCCAGCCTCAGCTATTTCCTGGTAAGCTTGTGACAAGAGCCTGTTCGATATTCTTTCTCCTCCATAATGGGGCAAAGAGAACAGGAGCTGATGGTTGCCACCCTGTACCTACCCATAGCAGGCTGAGAACTAAAGAGAATAAGGAGAGACAAGGGTCATTTGGGGAATAATAAAAACGAAGGGGGAACAGGAGAGGCTGTGCAAGGCACAGGAATTTGAGGATTGAGAGGGAGGAGGAAGCAGGAAGTACAAAGAGGATTGTATTGGGAAAAATGTGGCTATGTCATAGATCAGAGATATTATCATAAATGAGGGAGCAGATTACTATGAAACACAATTTAGAAGAGAAATAATGAAGCAATAAAAGGAAAAAGGATAATTCAAAGAGAAATCAGCTCATATATATAAATTCATGTATATGAAGTTCTAAAATTTCCAGAACATTCAGATATGATCATGTTGGATTTCTGATTATGTAAACAATGTAAGAGATCAAAGATCCTAAATACCAATTTTTTATGAATTTTTTTTCTTGTTGTTGTCATTGTTTTGTTTTATGGTACCAGGGATTGAACCCAGGGGTGCTGAACCACTGAACTGCATCCCCAGCCTTTAACCACTGAGCCACATCCCCAGCCCCCTTTTTTATTTTTTATTTTGCAACAGGGTCTCAGTAAGTTGCTTAGGACCTCATTAAGTTTCTAGGACTGGCTTTGAACTTGCGATCCTCCTGCCTCAGCCTCCCAAATCACTGGGATGGCAGGTGGCGCCACAACACCCTGCCTAAATACCAATTTTAAGTGGTCTTAGCACATTGATTTTTTTACCAGCACCTCATCATTCACATCTAATTCTTGATTATTTTCCTGCTAATGAGAAAAATACAGTACACACATTCTTAAAAATACCAGTGCATTATCTTTTATCATCCTCTGAACAGGAATTAAAGGTGATAAGGAAAATTTCTGTTACCTTCATGTGCAATGTGTGAGATACAGTTTTTTTCTTTCTTTCCAACAAGTACATTCCACTTGGCATTGTATCTAGGATAGCTGATGCATGAGACCAAAATAGAACAGAATGCCATGAGGAAAACATCAGGAAAATTCTTGACATTTGCCCTCTCATATTTTTGGTGATCATGTTATGACATCAAATTTCACCCTCACATTAAGGGAGAAAATTGTCTCATCAAGTTGACATTGTTCTCGTTCGATTGTTGGTAACTCCTTAGCATTACATGTTCTTCTTTGCTGTTTATCTAACCTAAGAAAATATTCTCCTTTCAGCCTTTTTGTTCTTTTTCCCTTTACCGTCTGCCTGGAGAAATACTGAGGACTATTTTCACCCTAACCCTGCTGCTTTGCAAACTCTTGATTGCTTTTAGGTCTGACCTGGAAACAACCTTCTACATGCATGATTTCTTATTTTCAAGTTCATATAAATGTACAAATTATCTTAAATTGCAAATCATGCAGTATTCTAGTGAATCCCCTTGGGTTCTTTTTGAACTTCAGGTACAAATTTTTAAATTAACTGTATCCTTAATCCAAAGCACATTCACCGTCATTCTATAGGTTTTGCCTTATTCAATTTCTCCCCTCCATTTTTCTCTTCACATTCCTTTTACTTAGAATCCTTGTTAATATGATTAAGAGGCCACAGAGAAATTCACATTCTTGAACAAGAGTGTTCTTTGTGCATATATGTGTTATCCAATTGAGAAATTGTACTGTATTCTTTTTTTATTTTCTCAGAGAGTGACATGGATAGGTCTGATCATATACTAAATGTAAAATTTATCTCATGACTTTTTTGTATTGCATAATATTCTACCATATTTTACTTATTCATTCTCAAAGATTTTGACCCCTGTGTTAATTCTCTGCTGCCAGAAACTGTCCTCATGAAGATCTTCATCTGTGTTCCCTTAGGGACTTACACGAGCATTTCCCTAGGGTTCATGTTTCTGGCTCAATGATATATGCATTTTTATTTTACTTAGTATGCTCAGATTACTCTGCAGAATGGCATCATCAGTTTGCACTCCTATCAGCTCTATAGGAGGGTTCCCTTCGGTACAAATTCAGTATGTTTCTAATGCCTGTCAAGAATGTCTCCAGCCGAGCAAGGTGGCACACGCTTGAAATCCCAGCACTTTGGGAGGCTGAGACAGGAGAATCGCAAGTTCAAGGCCAGCCTCAGCAAGGGCGAGATGCTAAACAACTCAGTGAGACCCTGTCTCTAAATAAAATAACAAAATAAGGCTGGGGATGTGGTTCAGTGATTGAGTACCCCTGAGTTTAATCCCCGGTACCAGGAAAAAAAAAAAGCATCTCCATTACCAAAAAGAAGGATTGAATTGCTTTCCTGAGATTCTTCAGAAATCTTAGCTTCAGACTCTTTTTTTCTAGATGAAAAGAGAGTTTGAACACAAAGCCCGAACTTGACCTCTAATTGATCTTAATCAGGTCATTTACTTCTTTCTCTTCAAACACTGTGGGCAAAATAATTGCATGTGATTACTTAATAATTGACTGCCCTAAGTAAAATCCCAGTGTTGTTGCCAAGACAGGGACAAATGGATGATGAATGACCAAAAACAAAGGTAACTGGAAAATACAGTTGTCCTTTGGTATCCATGGAGAATTGGTTCCAGGCCTCCTTATAGATATCAAAATCCATGGATGTTCACATCCTTTACATAAAGTGAAGGATTTGAATATTACCTACACACATCCATATATTTTAAATCATCTCTAGATTATTATAATACACAAAAATGTAAGTGTTATGTAAATAGCCCTCATGGTGTATTGTTTAGGGAATAATGACAGGAAAAAAATCTGTGCATGTTCAGTACAGATGCAATTTTTTCCTGAGGGTTTTTAATCTGTAGTTGGTTGAATCCACAAATGTGAAACCCACAGGTAGCGGGTACAGAAGGCCAATTGTGTATGCTCAAAACTACAACCTTGTAGTTAGGAGTATGACCAACCCACAACCTAACCCAGGTCACAACTTCTCTAGGCAATATCCAAGATGCCTCAGTTTTTTATTTCTGCATAACAAACCACCCCAAATGTAATGTCTTGGCCTTGCATCTTTTTTTTTGCATTTTTTATTTGTTCTAATTAGTTATACAGGACAGTAGTAAACTTAATGTCTTAAAACAGCATTTCTTTACCTGCAATTCTGCAGGTAAGTTAAACTAGGTGGTTCTTCTGGTATCTTGTCTGAGATTGCTTATGTGGCTACAACCATATGGCAGTTTATTTGGGGCAAATAGGTCCAAGAGACTCAGTCACATGCCTGGAGGTTAGCAGAAGCCATCAACCAGAATATCTCAGTTCTTGGCCTTGCATCTTTTCCAACAGGATAGCTGGGTTTTTATAAAGTGGTGGCATTATTCCAGGAAGGCAAGTCCCAATGCATAAGTACTTCTCAGGCTCCTGGCATGACACTTGCTGGTGTCCCACTAGCCATAGCATATCACATGGCAAAACCCAGAATCATTGTTGGAAGGCGCTACAAAGAGAGTGAGTACCAGGAGCGAGATTCATTGGAGATCATGACCTTGCTAAGGCCATCCCCTAGCTTCTTACACTGAAATTGAGTTTCACTAAAAATCACCTAAGAAGAGGTACAACCACTGAAGAACTGAAATCAAGTATGACAAGTCCACAGAAATATCTGGCTTCTTCAGCTCAAGCCAGCCCATTGTATAAGGAGGGAGCACCAAGGTGATTGGCATTAAGATGACACTTCCACATGAAGACTAGAGAGACATGCAGAGCACAATCAAAATGCACCAATGGGCTTTGAGCTTGATCCAGGTTCTTGGAGCTGAAGACATCTACTGAACAGAGCTCCTGAGCCATGTAAGTGATCTATGACAGAGATGGCTAGTTGCCCATCCGATATCCACTCTCCCCTTTGTCTTCATTAAGAGAATCCTATTTTATTCAAGGCAACACTCTTCCCTGCTTAAAAATTATACTAAATAGCCTCTTTTGAAACTCAAAGTATGGCTAATCAAATGGAAAAGGAGGATGTTGGGAAAGTTCTAAGAAGGCTCCTTTTTTTTTTGGTATCAGGATTAAACCCAGGGGTTCTTAACCACTAAGCAACATCCTCAGCCCTTTTTATTTTTGATTTAGAGTCAGGGTCTCTCTAAGTCTCTTAGGGCCTCACAAAGTTGCTGAGGGTGCTTTGAACTTGTGATCCTCTTGCTTCAACCTCCCGAGTTGCTGGGATTATAGGTATGAGTGCACCATCACACTTGGCCCAAGAAGGCTCTTTAAAGGAGAGCATACACAAAACCCTTTGGCCTTTCCTCTTCTTCCTTCCTGAAATGTGTACATGATGGCTGGAACTCCAGCATTCCTACTAGATCTTAAAATGACCCTGAGGATGAAGCCCTCGTACCAAGGGTAGTGGAGTAGAAAAATCAGGGTCTGAATTCCTAGACCTGCAGGCTTCTTTTACAAGAGTGAATAAACTTGTATATTTTATGCTATTCTTTGAGTGTTGGGTCAATGCATATGCACTTAATCCTAATGTATCAAGATAAGTTGAGTTATCGTATTATGTAAAGTGAGCTATTTGTGGCTTCTGGAAACTTGGTATTTATTTTTCTTTTGTCCTCTCTTGTTATATAGAAAAGTCTTTGGAAGTTAGGTCGTTGTTTCATTGTGCCCTGGGAATACAAGCAGAGAGGATTTTGCCTATACACAGATTGAGTATGGCTTGCTCAGGGGTCAGCGTGGTGGTAGTGCTGGTGGTAGTAACACAAGGGAACCTAATTAGGACCACAAAGGAGTCTCCCCTTTCCCCTTGAACACATTGTTGGTCAAACATGAGACATTCTGATTCACTAAGAAAAGCACATTCTCTTTATGGACCCTGGAGAGCCATCAGACAAACCTTGAGCCATTCTTTAAAAGATGGAAAACACTTAACACAGAAATGAAATGACAAAGAATATATATTTCATGTATGGGTTTGGCATAAGCATGAGCTTTCTGTCCGAGTGTAGCACACTGGGCAGACCCACTGGGAGCCAGGGTTGATGGTGGAGTCATGAGAAGTTTGTTTGGAGAAGTTGGATGAGAGGAGAATAGAGAAAGCATTTCATAACATTTTAGGGCTTGAGTGTCCTGAAATCTTGAGGACAGCCTGAGGAATTTGGAGCAAGGATATAATATAATAAAACTAATATATTGTTGAAGTTAGAAACAACTGTGCTACTTTAACTTAGCAAAATTAAGTTTTCAACTTTCACCTAAGCTAAATTCAAAAGAGAATATGTTTCCCTTTGCCTGAATTTGTGCCCATTGCTCTCAAAGGAAAGTTGAATGAGAGTCCATTAGTACAATATAAAGACATGTAAATTTTTGCTGACATCAACCATCAGACAAACTGAAGATAGACATTGGCAAAGCCCCACAGATAGGCAATAATGTTAGCTTATAATGTTCACCTGAGGCCACCTGAAGATGATCATTCACCTAATTCTAAGTTGTGAAGAACTGAAGAGGTTAGAAGTCCCCCTGGGTGCCAAGTATGGTGGCGCACGCTTGCAATCCCAGTGACTCAGGAGGTTGGGGCAGGAAGATTGCCAAGTTTGAGGCCAGCCTCAGCCACTTAGTGAGGGCCTAAGCAACTTAGCAAGACTCTGTCTCAAAATAAAAATTAAATAAATCAAAGTGCTGGGGATGTTGCTCAGTGATTAAGTACCTCTGAGGTTCAAACCCCCTGGGAGCAGGAGATATTTCCTTGGGAAAGGGGGCTGTGTGGAAAGATGTAGCTGAAAACTGGTATTTTTTTACCATATGATTACAACATATTAAAAACAAATATAGACTATAATCCTGCAAGTCAAGTTTAAATTACCCCATTGTCTCCTCCTATGGAGTCTTTAGGCTTAGGGTCAAGTAATAGCAAACTATCAAGGAACAACAAAAAGAAATAAGACAAAATGTTCTTCTGGAATAAGGACAGTAACATGAACTCAACATTAACTTTCCTCTCTGTCAGTCCTTACAGTATCCTGATATGCTTGCTCTGTTATGGAGTCAGGATAAATTTATCCAGTTTCCATGAAAGAATTTGCAAATTGATCTCTTAATTCTTTTCCAAGTTCCCCATCCCATCCCAGTGTGAAAATCAAGCCTAGAGGTCCACAGTTTCCAAAGTCAACTTGCTCCTCAACCCTATCCTAAATGGAAAATAATACTTATGGAATTTCCCACATTCCACTGAAACAGATATCAGAGTTCTCCAATCAGTAGTCCATGTTGTTACAATATCCCAAATTAGTCCTCTTGGGGTATAATCACACTTTGCAAATTGAAAGTCATACAATCTAACATCTTCCTTTCTACTTTTCCTTCCTTCAGATTAACTTTCCTCCATATCAGTCAGGTATGACAAAAGGAAATCACACCACCACAGGTATTTCAAACAGAAAGGGCTTTAACACAGAGATTTAGATGCTTTAAAAACTATTGGAAGTTACTTTGTATTCGTGTATTAAATGCCTTCTACAGCCCTCCCAAATTTTTTTAAACAACTTCTATTTTTCTTAAAGTTCACTTTAACAGGGTTGTTTTTGTTTTTGTTTTTTTGGTATAAAACTTCTGCCTGTTACTTGCACCAGTCATTCTTTGTTCAGTGCCCACATGCGGAGCCCCTGTTTTGCTTCAGGCACGGTGCCAGGAATTGGAATATGTTTCTGCTTCTGAAAATTATAACAGGTAGAGAGGAAAGCCAAAATTCTACAGCTGGCATTGTACCAACCCTGGAGAATAGATTAATTTTAGTTATATTTCTCCGTCGGCACTAAATTTACCTAATTGTAATTGTAGGTGCACATCATTTTAAGAAAACAAACGTGTTATAGGGTGATTATACTGTTTTAAAGAAACTATACTCCAACTAAGAAAAAAACCATTGGAGTCGGAGGAGCAGACCTGGAGACCTCAGCCAGGTATTTTCGAGAAGTATATACCACCTTCTAGCAATGTCAACGTTAGAAAATGGTTGCCACGACTTCGACCTCCACTGCCCTTTGCTCCAAAGATGGTGTTTCAGTCAGCTTTTTTGCTGCCGTGACCAAAAGACCTGACAAGAACAATTTTAGAGGAGGAAAATTTTATTTTGAGGCTAATACTTTCAGAGATCTCAGTCCACAGATGGCCAGCTCCACTGCTGTGGATTCAAGATGTGACTGAACATCATGGCAGAAGAGTGTGGTAAAGGAAAGCAGTTCAGGACAATGTCACCAGAAAGCAGGGACTAAGCTCTGCTCACAAAATATACATCCAAAAGGCACTTCCCCAATCACCCACCTACTCCAGTCACACCCTACCTGCCTGCAGTAACCACCCAGTGAATCCCTAACAGAAGATCAATGTACTGATTAGGTTAAAGTTCTCATAACCCTGAACTATAGGACATGAGTGAGGCTTCTTGGAAGATTCGTGCCTGCCAGAGCCCACCAGCAGCCACAGGGACACTGGTCTTCCTCCCTTCTGCTTGCCAATCTCTGCAGATGCATCCAGTATTGGAGCAGCAAGGGAGTCTAGGGAGTTTCCCAGACGCTGTGATACACGTAGGACACAGAAGAGGGTGAAACGGGTGATAACCATCCACATTTTATATCTAACCTACCCTCCAAGTCAGAATGTTTTATAATTTAACAAAAATATTTAGATGCTGTGACCTTTTACATATAAAGATAGGATGCCATCCACATAATGAGCCTCTTCCCTGCACCTCATTTTATTCCTCACCATTCACGGTTTCTACCCCCTACCTAACCCTGTCCCCACTCCTGACCTCACCCCATTTCTGCTTCGCACTTCGTCCTTGACCACAGCTCCATTCCAATGCCGGTTCTCTGAGTGTCACCCCCCTCCTGTCCCTCACCCTTTCCCTGAGTCTCACTGTATCCACCACCATCACACTATCCTTGAACTTCACCCCTTTCTCCCTAGGTAGACATCTGTCCCTTTTTTCAAATGTGAAGCGCCCTATTTTAGAAAGGTCACTTGACAAACACTTGACAAGCATATCTTCCATGGCACCCTCCTGTCACTCTATTTTTAAAGAGACATCCAATGCTATTGGAAGCAGCTACCCCATCCTACATCTCTGAATTTCTCAAATGTTTTCTATTCTGTGTTGGAAGCAGCAAAACAGTAGCAAGCTCAAACACTTGTCTTCTTCACTCAAGACAAACTGAAACCTAGGGACTCAATTCTTCTGGCTACAGGGCAAAGACAGGCGGAAAGCAGACACAGCTTGGTCCTGATTGGTGACTTTAGTTGAATGCAGTGCTTTTTTAGGTCACTCATATGAAAGTCGAGGGATAGATAAGCAGAAAGCGGCACTCTGAGAATAGGTAGGGGGACAGTGGGAGTACTTGGTGCTCTGCAAGCTCCCTCCCCCACCAAGCTTCCTTGATCCAGGCCCTTCTCCCCCCATTGGAAGTCTGATCCTAGGTTTCCCAAAAAGCTCAATGAAAAAGCCAAGTTTTGAAGAAGATGATTTACATACAAAAGAATTATAGTACGTTAGTAAGTCACATTAGCAGAAATCTAGGAAATGTATGAGTACTTATTCTGAGAATTTTTAATCAAGTAAAAAAAACCTAGATTTCATTTTTAAGTAGGATTAAATTTTTGTGGGGAGGGGATATTAGGGATTAAACTCAGGGACACTTAACTAGGGAGCCACATCACTGGCCCTATTTTGTATTTTTATTTAGAGACAGAGTCTCACTGAGTTGCTTAGCACCTCACTTTTGCTGAGGCTGGCTTTGAACGCACAAGCCTCCTGCCTCAGTCTCCTGAGCCTCTGGGATTACAGGCATGCAGCACAGTACCCAGCAGTAGGATTGAATTTAATGTTATAGGTACAGTGATGGTCAAATTTTAAACTGATGTAATAATTATACATATTGTGGGGCATGATGCGATAATTTCATGCACACATACAATATAGAATGACTAAATATGGGTAATTAACATTTTTTGTGTTGGGAGCTTCAAACTCCTCTTTTATTAGATATTTTAAGGTATAAAATAAATCATTGTACACTCTAGTCAACCTACTGTGCTACAGAACACTAGAACCCACTCCTCCTACCTTTTTCCAACCTCTCTCTATCTATCCCCTTCTGTTAATCATTACTATACTCTCCACTTACAGGATATCAACTTTTTTAAAGTTCTGCATGTAAATAAGAACCCACAGTATTTGTCTTTCTTCTCCTAGCTTATTTCACTTAACATAATGTCTTTCAATTCTATCCATATTAACACAAATGACAGGATTTCATCCTTTTTATGGCTGAATAGTATTTCACTGGGTATACATACCACATTTTATTGCAATGGTCAGTTTTATGTGTCAACTTGTCTGGCCCATAATTCCCCAGTTATTCTAACACCCATCTAAGTGCTGCTGTGAAGGTGTTTTCTGATGTGATTAAAATCTATAATCAAATTTCCCTTTAAGTACTTGCTTTAAGTAAGGGAGATTATCCTTGATTATGTAATTCTAGATAGTATGGACGGGTCTTTCAATTAAAAGGTTTTAATTTTAAAACACTTTACAGAGGAAGAAGAAATTCCACTTATTTAGCAACTAAGGTTCTTACCCAAGAATTCCAGCCTGCCACTCTTGATGACTGGTCCTGTGAATTCTGGACTTGCTTTGGCGATCTCCCCACCCGTGTAAGCCAATTCCATGCAATAAATATCTTCACATATAACTTCTTCTGGTTCTGTTTCTCTGGTTGAACTCTGATAGAGATATCCTCACCTCCCCCAAGAGTCTGGATTCAATGTGGCAACTGGAGAAGTTCTGGGTTATTTTAATAGTTTGCTCCACTTTTAAACTATGGTGACCAAGACTAAACCAAGATGAAGTGGCAAAAATCCATTGGTACAATGCAAAGAACACAGAATTGTAAGTGGATTTAGTATTCCCTCCCCTTCAGCTTGGACCTACAGCCGTATGTAATAAAGTCCCTATAACCAGCTAATGGAGAGGTACATAAAGTTGAAAATGGACCCTGCAGTGCTATGATCTGTTTGGGGATAACCCTAAAACACAGCCGTGAGGAGAATATTCATAGTGAGTAGAACTTTGGGCCATAACCTGGTCATGCACTTCATGTGGAAACAGAAGTGGTTCGAGGTAAGAATATGTTATCCATCTCTTCTGATTCTCCATCCTGGTAAGAACTGAAAAGACACATTCATCAGGTCATTGACTACAATCCATGTGCTTAAGGTCTTGTTCATCTGCACGAGCAAAGATGCCCACATTTGGAGACATGGCCAGGTTGAGTTTTGGTCATCTGTAATCCTCCAGGTTTTTAAAGTAGCCAAGTCTGTGAGTTAAATGGGGCCATTGTGGGGACCACTACCCCTACATCCTTTATGATGTTAATCTGTGCTATTTTCCATGAGGCTGTAATATTGTTTTGATGCAGTAGGCAAGAGATGAAGAGTTTCCAGGACTTTCTCACTGTGGTTTCTTATTCCTCAGGTCAAGGAGTCAATGTTGAGGTTCTGCCATCTAACATAGGGCTAATTATCACTGGTGGATCTATGAACCCAAAAACCCACTGTAACTCTATTTATTACCTGACTTCCCTTTTGTCCCCACTATAACAGTGGTCCACAAAAATGCATTGGGTTCCAAGATCCTAATGCCAACTTGTCCAGTGGTCTTTGAAATGTTTGGGTATTCCCTTTTCCCCAGTGACTATTGTAAGTTGAATTGTCAACTTGATTGTATTAATAGATGCTGATGGTTAAGAGACTTATGGGTGCATTGATGAGGGTGTGTCCAGGAATAATTGGCATGTGGGATAGCCAACTGAAAGGAAGACCCTCCCTAAACATGGGCAGCACTGTCCAATAGGATGATGACTTGGCTGGAATAAAAGTTGGAAGAACAAGGAAGTAGCAGCAGATGCAAGCTCAATTCTTCTTGACCAGGTTCTTGATTGCTGCTGCGATCCTCTGAGGATATTGGACTGGTTTCTTCACTCTTCCAAAGTGGACTCTGCCAGTGATTCTCCAGAAGCCTTCAGTCTTGGACTAGGGTAGCACCATTGATCCCTCTTGTTCTGGGACTTCAGCCTCCTGGACTGCACAGCTACTGGTTCTTCCATCTCTCCAGCCTGCAGATGGCCATTGCTCACTATCCAGCTTCTGGTTCACTTAAGCCAACCTAATAAATCCCCTTTTTATAACTGTACTTCCTGTTGATTCTGTTCTTCTAGAGAGTCCTGACACATACACTAGTTATCTGAGTAAATAGCCATAGGTCTCTGTGGGGAAGGGTTGGGGGAACCGTAGCCATGAACACTTGCCTTGGTATTGCAGGTGCTTCCCCCTGGACACATGGTTTCTCCTCAATTCATTGGATCTGTGTCTTCAATCAGGTCGGAAACTTACCAAGAGATCATGCCTTTTTTATTGGTCTGGGTGCCTTCTGCTTTTTATCTTCCATCTTTTATTTCTCTGAATTGCATAAATTAAACAAAGCCCTTATTGCCTGCCCATCTATCTTGTTCTTAAGTAATACGTCCTCTTTTAACCAATTCTTTAGACTTCTTAATACATCATCTTGCCCCCATGGCACTCTGATTTTGTTGTTTCATTGTTTTTGATGGATAAGTACCACCAGTGTTCTTTATTATTTTGCAATCCTGACATCTCTAAGCCATCAGCAAGACCAGCTCTCTATTACTATCTCCTGTCATCCGGTCTAATCAATAGGGAGAGCCACAATGAGAATCTCAGCAAATTGGTGCCCTTTCACCAGAGTGTTCTTTAACACGCTGATAAATGAACTGTCCTCAGGGCCCCTCCTTGGAACGTAGTCAGCTGGTGGTTTTCTGACCTTAGGCGACATGTGCACTCTAGCTCACCCTCTGCTCTCATCTGTTTGATTCATTTCCCCACCATCTGCCATATCAGTTCTTGAATTTCAAATTTACTTAGTGTAAACCTTCACTTTCTTCCAATTTCCAAGTCATGGTTTCTCAGAGTCATTGTCAAAGGAGTTAAGTCATATATCATGGAAAAACTGAATCCCATGATCCAGTTCCATATGCATCCTCCCAGGTGCTTCTAGTCCATACTGGTGGGAACTTGCAGTTCCTCCTATTCTGCCTTAGCAGGCCCAGCACCAGATGAGTTATATTGTGATTTAACCCTAATAATTGGTCCTGTAGCCAGAAAATGAGATGGGTGTAGATCCTGAGGGGTTTCCCATTGTCATGCATGACAGAGACTTCTGTATTATCCTCAAGCAAGAGGGCAGCAGTCCTTTAACAGAAAGCCTTGTGCCCTTTCTGCAGGCTTAGAAGGTCTGGAAAGATCTGGGGATGCAATATTTTCTAATACATTGAGTCAGATGTCATTGTCCCATAGTGTGCCAGTCTTACCCAATCAGGGCCCTGACCTTGGTGTCACAGACTTTCTAATGTTGAGAATTCAACCTCCTCTGGAGCTAATTCTATTATTATTATTATTATTATTAATTTCCAAGGCCTAATCCTCAGGTTTTTTGGCCTCAAGCTTCAGAAGTCTCTTCATGTACTGCCAGAGCAGCCCTCTCTCTTTAAGGCTTAGCCTGTACTTAGTGATCAATACCTTTGAACTTTTCGTTGTCCTGCTGTGCTGCATTCATCACCCCCAGTGATAGCCATTTACCTCCACAATCTCATGACCACTAATCTAGCAAACTTCTCCCACACCCGTTGTATTGCCCTGCCTCTGCGTTTCTTTCCATACACCAGCAGTGAAAGTTGTTTGGAATACACCAAACCTGCACGACAGGGGCTTTCAGTGTTACACCTGCCACCGAGGATGTTGTCCTTTTTTTTTTTCATTGTTATTCTTTTTTTTTAATTTTAATTTTTTATATTTGGTTACACATGACAATCGAATGTATTTTGGCAGAATATGCATAAAGTATAACAGTCTATTTAGGTTCGCACTCTTGCAATCATACATGATGTGGAGTTACCCTGGTCATGTATACAAATACAAGGAAAGTCATGACCAATTAATTCTGCTATCTTTCCTATTCTCTTCCTGCATCCCTTCCCTTCATTTCCCTTTGTCTAGTCCAATGGATTTCTATTACTTCCCTCACCCAACCTCCCTTATTTTGGGTTAGCATTCATAAATCAGAGAGAACATTTGGTCTTTGGTTTTTAGGATTGGCTTATTTTACTTAGTGTGATCTTCTCCAGTTCCATCAATTTACCAGCAAATGCCATAATTTCATTCTTCTTTATGGCTGAGTAATATTTCATTGTGTATATGTACCTCATTTTCTTTATCCATTCATCTGTTGAAGGGCATCTAGGTTGATTCTATAGCTTAGCTATTGTAAATTGAGCTGCTATGAACATTGATGTGGCTGTGTCACTGTGGTATGCTGTTTTTAAGTCCTTTGGATGTAGAACAAGGAGTGGGATAACTGGGTAAAATGGTGGTTCCATTCCAAGTGTTCTGAGGAATCTCCATACTGCTTTCCATAGTGATTGCACCAATTTGCAGTCCCACTAGCAATGTATGAGTGAACCTCTTTCCCTATATCCTCGCCAATATTTGTTGTTCCTTGTATTCTTGATAATTGCCATTCTGACTAGCGGGAGATGGAACCTCAGAGTAGTTTTAATTTGTACTTCTCTAATTATTACAGATGCTGAACATTTTTTTCATATATGTTTTTTAACCATTCGTATTCTTCTTCTGTGAAGTGTTTGTTCAGTTCCTTGGGAACCAAATTCCTCAACAAGACTCCTAAAGCACAATAAGTAAAATCAAGACTCAATGAATGCGATGGTATCAAACTGCAAACTTCTTCACAGCAAAGGAAACAAGGAAACAATCAAGAATGTAAAAAGAGAGCCTATAGAATGGGAAGATCGGACACTTGCCAAAAGAAGAAGACAACGACAAATGTCTATTTCATGCAGGGGGGGGAATCCTAATTGATGGCTTTGCATCAATCTTGAACTTTATTCAAAACGATTGTAATAGGTACAGGGACCACAGCTATGGGATTTTGCAGATGAGGCTGATCAGATATCAGTGGGGGTAACGGACTTAGCTGGGATCTGCTAAAATTGGATTTTACACGGAAGTGCATAGATAGGCACCAGGGAGTCGAGCCTGACTAACGTTTGGTCAAGCAAAGGATCTTTGTCATCGTGAGGAGGATAATGAAGCCATTGGCTGACCTCTGCTCATACCATCAATATGACAATCATAGTCTTTGCCCTATGCTTAACAAAAATGTCTATGGTACTAAAGCTTTAAGCAAGTAAAAATGTCATGTTCTTTCCCAATATGATATTGGCTTGTTCGTTTTTTAAGCTGTTGTTTCTTCAGTTAGTTTCTCTGCCTTTATAAACTCTGTTTTGACTTATTTTCTATATTTGCAAGATAGTTTATCTTTCTCTTATCTAGCTATTCTGTTTTTTACCCAAATATCTTTATATTATTTATTAATCATATCTCATTTTTATTTTATTTATTTATTTATTTTTATGTGGTGCTGAGGATCGAACCCAGTGCCTCACGCATGCAAGGCAAGCGCTCTACCACTGAGCCACAATCTCAGCCCTAAGAATATTTTTGAAGTGTGTAGAGATATAACTCTATGATAGTGTTGACTGAATCTACTA
Organism: Xerus rutilus; assembly: GCA_028644305.1. Taxonomy (NCBI): domain Eukaryota; kingdom Metazoa; phylum Chordata; class Mammalia; order Rodentia; family Sciuridae; genus Xerus; species Xerus rutilus. Next base: position 23,251,082 of record CM053405.1, on the reverse strand, counting down.
AATTCAGTTTTACCAAGGAGGTCATTTTTTTTAACCTACTAAAAATGTTTTTTAGGAAAATATTTTTTAATACTTACTTAGTCCTTCGGGCTCTATTTCTATTTGATTTATCCTTTCCTGGTGAATCACTCATTTTCTTAGAAGTCCCTGTGATTCACAATCTCACTGTGAGCAGATGCTCTTCTGTTTCCCTGCGGGAGTTATTTTTAAGCTGCCAGAGCTATGGAGATCAAATGGAGGCTTTAGTTGACACATCTTTTACGCATTCAGTTACTGGGCTTGGGTAAAAGATTCACATTGTGCAAAGTTTACATTTGGGTGGCTACAGATGTATTTTCACCATATAAAATCCAGAAAGCCTCTTATTTCATGCAGATATTCGAAGATGAAAAAGCAAAACAACACATTGCTTTCTTCTTTGGAACAAGGAAAAATCATGCAGACTCAGTTAAAAACTAAGAAAAATAGGAGCTGGGGTTGTGGCTCAGTGGTAGGGCACTTGCTTTGCATGTGTGAAGCACTGGGTTCGATCCTCAGCACCACAAAAAATAAATAAATAAAGATATTGTGTCCATCTACAACTAAAAAATATTTAAGAAAAAAAACTAAGAAAAATAAAAATAGACTGTGATACCCAAAGGGCATTCTATATTATGGAAGAATACTTTGTCCACACAGTATCCACAGGGCTGAACCACAGGGCTGGGGCTATTCTCAACCTCAGGTGCACATGAGCCTTGCAGGGATGTGACTATACACTGGGAGAGCATGACACTTGTGTTATAAAATGAAACGGTACCCCAGGCAGCTTTTGAATGTTTATGATCAAGGAAAGATGGCAACTGACCTCAGGATTTGCTTCACTCAGATAATGGTAAGGTGACAAATTCAAATACAAACACATTTGAAAGAAGACATTTTCTTACATTTCCCAAGAGAAGGAGACCACCACACCATGCAGGGCTACCTGGGGAGGCACCAAGGCCAGCAAAAACAGCACAGCAGAAAGCCTGGCCTGGAATTTTATGGTGATTCCCTTGGGAAGGAATGGGTTTGGCAGGATAGGCAAGTTTAAGTTTAGGATTGGGCAGTTGGAATGATTTCAGAGAGCCCTGGGCCATAGGAGTGGTCTCTCCTTGTCTGGTCTCTGATCTTAGGGTGATTTAGGACAGAATTAGATAAAGGAGGATGGGAATACAGGCTTTAGATGGGTTGGTTTGTGTTTGAAAGGTGTGCCAACAGGGAGTCATTTGTTCTCCCCTGCAATTAGCTAGGGACAGTCTCACCCAGGCCAACAATACCCCTCAAAATGTCAAAGAGCCATAAAATGCCGAAAATAGAAGACACAATTATCATGCAGGTTCTTTTAAGACAGGGTTAACCAAAAACAAAATTTCATAGTCCAATTACTATTTGATGTTTGTCAACTCATGAAAAACACAAGAGGAAATTTATACAATCTGTAGATTTTGCGTGTAGTTCTGCCCTGGATATTGCTAGATGTTGGTGGATGTGTTACTGGACTCACCTAAGTCATAGGAATATAATTAAGTTTAGGAAGTTTTACATCATTATAAGGACAGGTGGACATTTTACCCTCTTCCTCACTAAATACACACTTGCCTTTTTGTAACAGGGCCCCTCCTTTAAGAAGCTGCCCTTAGCCGACTCACTTCCCCTTCTGCTGCCCTTTGCCCTACCACAAAGGTTGATACCCTCCCTAATCCTTCGGTCCTTACGAAGTCCCCTCCGTTTTGCTGAGCTTTCTAAATTCTCAAAAGAAGCCCCACTTGAATGGTTAAGAAGTTAACTGCTAAATCTTTCTATAGCATCAATTAACACAAAGCATGTAAATTGATGTGAGGTTTAAGTTTCAGAAAAGTAATATGACTATCTAAAAAGAACCATAGAAATCAGTTCTAGGAGGTTGAGGTCCATTATGATGTTTTGGAGAAGAAAAAAGGAGACACTCCCTAGATGAAAATGACCCGGCCCAGCCTGTCCGGCTCCAAACCAGCAACTCCTTTCCCTCCCTATAAAAACCCTTTGCACCCTGTAGCCCCCCAAAGTGGAAGTATGAGGGCAATCACCCCTCCATCTTCTTTAGGACCAGCCCTTGAATAAACTTGATTCCTTCCTACCAACTTTCATCTCCCAAATATTGGCCCTTCAAGTGATGAGTGTAAGGTAAAGGCAGCCCTTTTGTTATTTAATTTTCATATTTCTTCTCCAAAAGCCTAAGGCAGCTCCTGCCCCAGGCAGTTCCTCTCCAGAATATTCCACCGGGGAGAACAAAGTCTGGCCTCTCAGGTTACCTTTCCTGCCACATCAAAGAAGATCACCCCGGCCTATCTATCTCGCCGGTTTTGAACTGACCAATCCAAAGCTCGCCACCTGGTTTGTAGCGGTGCTCTATAAATTCCCTGCTTCACGTCCCTTCTGCCTCCCCTTTTTTTCCTCCTTCCTTCGCCTGGCGGCCCATCCCCTGAATAAAGGATCTCCTGGCTGCATGAGGTGTCTGTGCCTGTCTGGCCACCATCCTAACAATGAGCAGCAAGGACCTTGTTCCAATAAAATTTTCACATTAACATTTTTTCACTTGAAGATGTTACTTTTCAGAGAACAGTTTCCATTCTCTTCTAAATTTGTAGTTTTAGAATAAAAGGTAGAATTGTTGATCAGCAAAGTCTGTATTCATAGCTAGTAATTGAAAACAGCCTAAATATTCAAAACTAAGAGATGGATTAAATCACAATGTATCAATGTTATCAATAAAAAATGACATTTCATTAAATTAACATTATAAAATTTTTTAATTACAAAATTCCATGTCCCATATGATCCAGTTTTCTGAAGAAAAAGAGAATTATTTGAAAGCTTTTAAAAAGGGAAAGAGGCCACATGCAGTGGTGCAAGCCTGTAATCCCAGCAGCTCCGGAGGCTTAGGCAGGAGAATTACAAGTTCAAAGCCAGCCTCAGCAACTTAGCAAGGCCCTGTCTCTAAATAAACTACAAAAAAGGGTTGGAGATGCTCAGTGGTTGAGCATCTATGAGTTCAATCCCTGGTGCTGCTACCTGCACAGCCATTAATTAGAAACCAGAAAGGGGGATGGGGGATTAAGAAAGACAAAAAAATACTTACAGAGAGAAAGTGGGACCAGGTGGGACACTGCTCTCTAATGGAGGAACAATGACCCAGAGCCAGTACAGCATGTTTATTATGTAGGCTTTGTCATCAAAAGGTTATCTGTGGGAAAGTTTCTTCAGAGCAGACAGGCTGGAAGGACGTGGTCACTTGTGAGACATTGTAGTTATCTTATCATGCCCAGAATTCTCTGTCCCTGGCTTCTGGAGCCTGAGCTTGAGGTCCAGAGTGATATAGTTCCATGCCTTTGCACAGAGCCTCCTCAGGCAGGGTGTCATCATAGCAACTGGGCAACCCTGACCTGCATCTTTGCACAGAAAGTTCCCAGGGCAAATGCAGCCATGAGGCAATCAGAGACTATGATCCAAGTCACCACTCTCCACACCCTGGTACCAAAAATAAATAGATAAGAAGGGAAAGGATGGGAAAATAGGGAGTTGCTAGTCAGTAGGCATAAAATTTTCAGTTAAGATGAGTAAGTGCTAGAGATCTGCTGTACAACATTGTATCCTGCACAATAATGTATTATACCCTTAAAGTTTTAAGAGGGTAGATCTCAAGTATTTTTACCACAATGAATTATTTTTTTAAAAAGAGAGAGAAAATAGCATTATACCCTTAAAATTTTAAGAGGATAGATTTCATAGTTAGTGTTTTTACCACAATAAAATACTTCTTTAAATAAAGAGAGAGATATTTGCAACAAAGAATTTCATCTGTTGGTGGGGGGCAAGGGAAGAATGGAGGAATTTTGGATTGGGCAGAGGGGATCGAGTGGAGGGGAGAGAGTATGGGGGTGGAAAAGATGGTGGAATGAGACGGGCATTAATAACCTATCTACATGTGTGACTGATTGGTGTGACTGCACTGTGTACAATCAGACAAAAGAAAAGTTGTGCCCCATTTGTGTGAAATAAATCCAAATGCATTCTGCTGTCATGTATAACTAATTAGAACCAATTTTTTAAAAAAGAATTTCATCTGTTTAAAAACAAGAAAAACAAGATAGATTCCATAATTACACAGATTCATAGATAATTTATTTTCTTCTTCCTCCTTATTTGTATTCTTTTTTCTTTTTTTAACCTTTCCCATAGGTTTATCAGCTTTTAACATAATTTTGAATTTAGCTCTCTTTAATAATTCAAATAAATATGCCAACTATTTGTGTGTTTGAGAGAGAGTGGCAGATTGTTTATAAGTTCTGCTGTTAATTCATGAGCATGTCTTTAATATGATATACAGAGAAAAAATGGCAATGTCAATCCAAATATTGTACAAAACTCAAAGGCATATAAAAATGTTACAAACAGTAGTGAAGGTACCAACATAACACTAGAGTATTTGGGGGATACAAAATGAAAGATAATACTATGTCAAAAAGAATTCAAAATCCCTAAAAACAGTCAATGGATGAATGGTGTTAGGTGCATAATAATAGGATTTCAGGTGCAAATCAGGGAAAATACAATAAAATTAAATGTAACCTCATCAATGGCACATAATATTTCTCTAATAAGCATGCATATTTTATTAAAATGAGAAAGCAAAAACATTGTTTATTTTCATTGTACTGGAGTTCCTTTGCCCAAAGATATTTTCTTCTTCAAAATCTAAACAGGCTCACCAAGCTTTATGCCTCACTCTAACCCAGGCAAGGTAAAACCCCATTTCTCTCACAATCCCAAATGCTCAGAGCAGTGGACTGTAGTTATTCACCAAGCCCCTAAACTTTCTTGGTGTTTCTTTTCCTTCATGAGCACAAGTGTCTAGCTAAGGCACCAAAGGAGTTTGCTACCTCCTGACACCAAGTCTCACAGGCATATAATTTCATCAATGACAGAATATCAAAATGATCAGAATTTCAAATATCAAATATTCAAACTATATTATGATAGAGAGTAGGAGAACTGACTTAGTCCTCTGTTAAGCAGTGGGATGGGATCTATATTACAAACACCTTGGGGAATACAATCTGGCGTGCTATGACTGAGTACAGGTTTTGATCAGCCAATCTAGCACACTCTTAATTTGACTCCCAGGAACTAAAGTCAACACGTTAAATCCAGAATCTTGTGTGAGTGCTCCTATGTTAGTAAATTCAGACCAAAAAAGCTCTAAATGTCCTTTTTGGTCTTCTACCTTGAGAATCCACTCTTACGTATGCTCTCCAGATTTGTCCCAGTGCTGATCAGTGACGTCTTCTAACTCTGTGTCTAAGACCTCTCTTCCAGACCAGGCTTTGTACCTCTTTGTCTGGGTTCTGTCAGGTTTTAACTCTTGATATTGGCATAGAGGTGATGAGTGGTACACCTCAGGAGGGAGGTGATTGCCAAGTGTTCTCATTTAGAAGGTTTCTAGCACAAAAGAGTTTGTTCCTCTGCTGACAAGAGAGTTACTACGTCCACCAGATGACTCTTGGGAGCACCGCTACCAGTTCCCTTACCCTAGGGCAAGGAGTCTAGCATTTACTTGGCACTGTAATGGTTCATTCTTGACCCCTGTGCTGTACCAATCCTGCAATGGCTTTCTGGTCACCCATGTGTCTTCTTCATTCTGTGTTCATAGCTTCACACTTCTCAAAAAGAGCCAGATGACTCCACAATCTTTACAAACACTGCCATCACTATAGTGACTAAGTCCTACAGCCATTTGATCTCCCAACATCTTGCCCACCACCTGCACTTCACATCTTATACCTCCCAGTGATCAGTTGAGTAATCAGGATGCCACCGCATGCCGTGAATTACCCACATCCCATTCCCTCCATGGCCAACCGAGCAATCTTTGTATTTCATAAACATATATACAACCCAACCCCAAGATCCTGCTGCAGGAAGCTGTTTTCTGAGCTAAAGTGAACTACTATTAATAATAACTGCTTGGTAACGCTCAGTTCAATAATCTTGTAGAGAATGCCATAATTATATCAGAGATGAAAACTATTCCCTTCATTTTACATAAGGTAAATTTTCAGCCTAGTGGAAACCAGGATGCAGAAACTCAGTCTCTGCTGACATTCAGCCCAATTTTAACAACTATTTGTTGAATTTTTTGGTAGTCTCTACTGAATACTATATGGTGGAGTCAATGAAAAGGATCACATTACATAACTTTTCACTTTAAAATCTCATCCCTTGTCTTCCAAATACTCTCCTCCTCCCTACTTTGCTATCAGGAATGTCTGTTGGCTATTAATAAGCACTTACTTATGAGTCTTGTTTTTTCCATTTGAAGCAGAATGTCAATGTACTCCTTCCCAAAAAAAAACAATGTTTTTCAATGTTTTTTACAGTGATTTGGGAGGCTGAGACACAAACCTTGAAAGTTCAAGGCCAGCCTGGGCAACTCAGTGAGACTGTCTTAAAATAGAAAGCAAAAAGGGATGGAAATGTAGCTCAGTGGTAAAGAGGCTCTGGACTCAGTCCTCAGTACCAAAAAAAAAAAAAATGGACTAAATTTATTTGTTCATTACTTTTATATCCCCAACAAACCATTCAATGATTCCATTAAAACAAAATTGTAACAATTATACTTTATATTTTTGAATGTCTGTTATGTGTCTTATATACTGTATCTCATTTAATCTTTATAACAATACCATGTGGTACTTCACAGTTGCCCCTCACTGTCAATGGGAAATTGGTTCTAGGACCCCCAAGGCTTCCAAAATCTCTTCTATAAAGTGACATAGTATTTACATATAACCTACTGTTGTAGTTTTGATCTTGAATGTCCCCCAAATCCAATGTGTTAAAGACTAGTTACCCAGTTTAGAGCTATCAGAAGTGATGGAAACTTTAAGAGGTAGGCCTAGCAGGAAAACTTCAGGTCATTGAGACGTGGATATGCAACCTTGGTCTCTTCCTCTTTTTCTCTTCATTTCCCATCCAGGAAGTAAGTAGTTTTGCTCTGCCACATACAAGCCTGCCAAGAGTGGCTGCCTCTTCAAAGACCCCAAAGCAAAGGGGCCAACTGCTCATGTACTAAAACCTCCAAAACTGTGAGCCAAAATAAACCTTTTCTCTTTATAAGTTGATTATCTCAGGTATTTGTTATAGTGGCAGAAAGCTGACTAACACTTCACTATCTGCAAGTATATTTTAAATCATCTCTAGATTGCTCATAACAATGCAAATGCTATATAAATAGTTATTGTATTGATTAAAGAATGGCAACAAGGAAAAAAGTCTGTACATATTTAGTACAGATGCAGTCTTTTATCCAATCATTTTTTTATTTGAGGTTGGTTGAATCCACAGACACAGAACTCAACAATATGGCAGGCTGACTATACTGTTACATTCCCCAATATTATGAGGAAATTATGAAGAAGCTGAGGCTTAAAGGGTTGAAGTAACATACTCAAGGTTGTACTCAGTTGATAAATAAGAGAACTAACTCTATTTGATTCTAAAGCCATAGCCTCCATAGTTTTTTTCAGCTGTGTTTATAGAATTTAGTCAGATAATGAGCCTCATGAAGGCCTCATGTATTTTTAAATTCTTATGGCTTTATTCCCAACATTATTTTGTTGACCCAAACAAATTCTAGGTATCATCAATTAACTCTTTTGCCAAATCTCTCCTCTTAATGACTCCATCAATGGTGGCATGGAACAGAAACCACCTCTGGATAAATTAAAGATTTGTTGAAAGACAAAGGGCAGCCCATAAAACTAAAGCAACAGATGATCAGCAAGTCTTGAAAATGACAGAATTCAGGCAAAATCAGAGAGTGCACTAATGGACAGGCTGTTTCGGCCTCCACCATGGGAATGAATCAGCTTCGACTATTTTCAGTTCTTGTGTCACTCTGCTTGAAGCCTCAAATTCCAGTGAGAGTCTGGCTGAAGTCATTTGGATCCCCTGTCCAGCCTTTGGCCAGGGAATAGGGGGTGAGGGGGATGGGACACTATGATTGACACTTGCACCAAGACTGCATTCCAGAAAGGAAAACAAAGGGCAGAAAACCAAGAGGTTTCACAGACCCTGAGAAGGTAAATACAAGACGTCGGCTGCAGTGCCTTTAACACATCCACTATCAGAGGAGCGAGATCTATACTATTGAAAATATTCAGGGGCTGGGATTATGGCGCAGTGGTAGCGTGCTCGCCTAGCACGCGGGAGGCACTGGGTTCGATCCTCAGCACCACATAAAAATAAAATAAAGATATTGTGTCCACCTACAACTAAAAAATAAATATTTATAAAAAAAAAAAAAAAGAAAATATTCAAAGGAATATACTATACAGATAATTCCTAGAGAGAAGGTCCAAAATTTTTAGAGCACTGTTTTACAAAAGGATCATTTTGGATTCAAAAATAAATTGTGTTAAAAGGAAAGCTCTCAGAAACCATCTAGTGTTGTCTTAAATTATTTTTGACTGTGGTGTTACTTAAGTATGTACAAGCATAAAACCAGGAGTAAAAATCTTGGATTTATAGCACTTATAAAATTTAAAGCCACAATAAATTTTAAAATGCAATTCAAACCAAATGACAAAAGCAATATAATTCCAAATTACTTACATAAGTTTAACTTGACAGATGATATTTTCCTGAAACTGATCTTCTGCTCCCGAGGTGAATATAGTACGCCTGCTAAGTTACAGGTATTCTGGAGTTCAGAGCTACTATGCTGTTGCATGGTGTTACGATGACTCAGTTGTCCCACCGCTTTATCCCTTCAATCCACAGGGAACCTTGAGACAGCAGGGTCAGGTCATTACTTGGCTTTCACTTAGTGTGAAAATATCTCTGTTTTTTTCTTATTAACCCATGACAGCTAGAGTAGTGTTATTTCAAGTTGAATTGGAAATACAAGTGCAAACAGGGCCGTAAAATTCTTGGCAGCTCTCAGTTATGAATTATCTAGATGGTCCATCTAGACTATTAAGTAGGTGAAACCTCCCATTTATACGAGTACTTTCATATGTGGTTTTTTTCACGCCAATATCTGTGCACATGTATGGATGTTGCTTCATTGTGAAATGGTATTTAAAACAAAATGCATGAATTGAGTTCATGGATACATGTTGAGATTCAGACTTTCCCTCTGGCTATGATAAGCAATATATACATATACACAATAAAATCGACTGATAATTATCTAGTTATACTTCTGAGTAAATGCATGTATGGAGAATTGTTCTTTCTTGATTTGAAATATTTCTGTTCCAGTAAGACTGAGCAACATTCTGTTTTATTTAAAAAGATGAATTCAACATGAACAAATTTTACATGTACTGACTTCTTAAACGAATTCTAAAAATTATTATAAACTATATGACAGAGTTACACTAAGAATCATAGTACTTACATTCATACATTGCTGGTGGGACTGCAAACTGGTACAATCAATATGGAAAGTAGTGTGAAGATTCCTCAGAAAACTGGGAATGGAACCACCATTTGACCCTGCTATCCCACTCCTCAGTTTATACCGAGAGGACTTAAAATCAGCGTACTACAGCCGAGAGCAGTGGCACATGCCTGTAATCCCAGCACTTTGGGAGGCTGAGACAGGAGAATCGCAAGTTCAAAGCCAGCCTCAGCAACAGTGAGGCACTAAGCAACTCAGTGAGACCCTGTCTCTACATAAAACACAAAATAGGGCTGGGGATGTGGCTTAGTGGTCAAGTGCCCCTGAGTTCAATCCCCAGTACCAAAAAAAAAAAAAAAAAAAAAATCAGCATACTACAATGACAGAACCACATCAATGTTTATGGCAGTTCAATTCACAATAGCTAAACTATGGAACCAACCTAGATGCCCTTCAACAGATGAATGCATAAAGAAAATGTGGTATATATACACAATGGAATATTACTCAGCCTTAAAGAAGAATGAAATTATGGCATTTGCAGGTAAATAGTTGGAGCTGGATAATATTATGCTAAGTGAAGTAAGCCAATCCCAAAAAACCAAAGGATGAATGTTTTCTCTAATAAGTGGGTGCTGATCCATAGTGGAGGCCGAGTGTAGAGAAGAATGAAGGAACTTTGGATTGTGCAGACGAGAGCGAGAGGAGGGGTGGGATAGTAGAGATGGGAAGGATAGTAGGATGATACAGACATTATTACCCTATATACATGTATGATTACACTACGTGTGACTCAGCACCATGTACAGCCAGAGGAATGAGAAGTTACGCTCCATTTGTATACAATGTGCCAAAATGCATTCTACTGTCATGTATAACTAATTAGAACAAATTTAAAAATTATCAAAGAAAAGAAAATAAATCTCACTGAAAGTATATTTCTCACTGAAATCTCACAGGTAAATATGTGTGAAATAAGCACTACAAGTATATTTTTACATTAATAAATCTAAATGTATATACATTATTAAATTTACTTTAAAATATTTAAAAAAAAAAAAAAGAATTGTAGTACCTAGAAAGAGAGGAAAGAGGCTGACAGTTGAAAACAAAAGCTTTTGTATGTGTTATAGTTAGATCTGGAACATCCCCCAAAATTTTATGTGCCAGGCGACACAACAATATTCAGAGGAGAACAGATTGTATTATGAGAGCTCTTACCTCACCAGTGAATTAATCCATTTGATAGATTAATAATTTGAAAGGACTACTGGAGGGCACCTGTAGGCAAGTGGTTGCGGCTGGAGGAAGCAGGTCACTGGGGACATGGCTTTGGTGCTATATCTGTTCCTGGCCCCTTCCTGTCTCTCTGCTTCCCAGCTGCCAAGAGCTGAGCAGTTTTCCTCCCCAATGTCCTGCCACCATGATGTTTATGCAATGGAGCTGGCCGACCATGGACCTCTGAAACCATGAGCCAAAATAAATCTTGCCTTCTCTAAGTTGTTCTTGTCAAGTGCTTTAGTCAAAATGACCAAAAGCTAACACAATGTGTAAAATAAATATAAGAATTCTACAAACTAAAAAGTTTCTTCTCAGCAACAGGAACAATCAATGAGGTAAACAGAGAGCCTACATTCTGGGAGCAAATTTTTGCCACACGCACATCAGATAGAGCACTGATCTCCAGGATATATAAAGAACTCAAAAAACTTAACACAAGAAAAACAAACAATCCAATCAATAAATGGGCTAAAGAGCTGAACAGACACTTCTCAGAAAAAGATATATGGTCAACAAATATATGAAGAAATGTTCAACATCTCTAGCTATTAGAGAAATGCAAATCAAAACTACTCTAAGATTTCATCTCACACCAGTCAGAATGGCAATTAGCAAGAATACAAGCAACAATAAGTGTTGGTGAGGATGTGGGGAAAAAGGCACACTCAAACATTGCTGGTGGGACTGCATATTGGTGCAACCAATCTGGAAAGCAGTATGGAGATTCCTTAGAAAACTTGGAATGGAACCACCACTTGACCCAGCCATCCCACTCCTCAGTCTATGCCCTAAAGACTACATACTACTGTATACTACAGTAATGCAGCCACTTCAATGTTTATAGCAGCACTATTCACAATTTTGCTAAACTGTGGAAGCAACCTAGATGCCCTTCAATAGATGAATAGATAAAGAAACTGTGATACATATACACAATAGAATATTACTCAACATTAAAAGAGAATAAAACCATGGCATTTGCAGGTAAATGGATGGAGTTGGAGAACATCATGCTAAGTGAAGTAAGCCAATCTCAAAGAGCCAAAGGCTGAATGTTTTCTCTGATTAGTGGATGCTGATCCATAATGGGGGTGAGGGTAGGAGCACGGGAGAAACGGAGAAACTTTGGACAGGGCAAAGGGGAGAGAGGGGAAAGGAGGAGGCATGGGGGTAGGAAAGGTGGTGGAATGAGATGGACATCACTACCCTAGGTATATGCATGAAAGACACAAATGATGTGACGACTACCTTGTTTACAACCAGAGAAATGGAAAATTGTGCTCCATTTGTGTACTGTGACTTGAAATGCATTCTGCTGTTTTAAAAAATAAAAGTAAATAAATTTTTAAAAAAATATAAGAATTCTATAAGAAGGCTTAAATTTTGCATTTATATTTATAAAATTACCTCAAAAATTTCACATCAGCATGTTATAGATTATATGGGTGCCCATTTTTACTACAACAGTGAGAAATATTTTGCTCATAAAAATCAGTCCCTTTAATTTATAAGTATGGTTTGTTTATAAGTGTCTTGGAAACATGAACAAATAGCACTCATATCATTCATTTAAGAAAAAGCAGTTTTGGCCAGGTACGGTGGCACTAGCCTGTAATCCCAGTGACTTGGGAGGCTGAGGTAGGAGGACTACAAGTTTGAGACAAGTCTGGGCAAATCAGTGAAAGACTATTTCAAAATTAACAACAACAAAAAATTTAAAGGGCTGGAGATGTAGCTCAGTGGTAGAACATCCCTGAGTTCAAACCCCAGTACCGAAAAAGAAAAAGAAAAAGCAGTCTTACATGTACTAGTTCCAAATGCCAAAATGATTCAGATTGAGTAGATTAAGAGGACTAGTTAATGTACTTGAGTTATAAAGAGTGACTTCACAGAAAACTCTTCCTAATGTGCAGTTTCATTTGAAACAAAATATAATTCTTAACTTTACAGCCAGAAATTCAAAGAATTTGCCTTTAATAGTAATACAGTTAGAGTAAAGTGTTCTATCAACATTTTGTATCTCTGTGAAAACTCCCATGATGAAGTTGGTCATAGTTAAAGAATGTAGGGTTGGGCATGTTTAATTGTTTGCACAATTTGGAAAGAGTTAGTAGTTGGATTACAGCAAAAAAAATTTGAGCTTTCTGTATCATCTTATCACTTTTGAATGGCACCTTTTATAGTCTCTTATATGAGAAAAAATATAAAATTTTGGGAACATCAGAAAACCTATAGATAAGTCCTTTGTTGGTGTTAAGTTGGGTATGGAAGAAGCATCCTGCAGTCAAGCATTTTATGGTCCCCACTTTCTAAGTGGATATTAACTAATTTATGAGCACCATGTGATGGAGTAGAATGGGTGGGCGAAGCCAACCAGGTCTAGGGTTGAATACAGGCTTTGCCCTTTATTCACTGTGTGACCTCGGGCACATCCTCCTTAACCACTCTGAATGTCAGCTTCCTAACGCTGGTAAATAGAATAATAAGACTTACCTGTAGGAGTTGCAGGCCTTAGTTTCTTTTCTGGCTCTCTAATTTTGGTTCTGTCATTTCGTCAAGTTATATGACTTCTGTTATGGTTTGGATCTGGAATGTCCCCCAAAGGTCATGTGTTGAAAGCACTGTCCCCAATGGAGCAAAGTTCAGGGTGGGCTTCTAGACAATGATCAGATCATGAGGGCTCTGTCCTCATCTGTGGGTCAGTCTATTCGTAGCAGAATGAACTGCAGGGAGGTGGGACCTAGCTGGAGGAAGCAGGTCACTGGGGGTATGCCCTGGAAGGGTTTCTCTTCTCCCCAGCCCCTTACTCCCTCACTCTTTCTGTTTCCTAGCTGCCATGAGCTGAGCGGCTTTATCCGCTATGCCCTTCCTCCATGATGTCTGCCTCACCTCAGGCCCAGAACAATAAAATCAGCGAGCCAAGGACTAAGACCTCCAAAACTGTAAACTAAAATAAGCTTGTCCTCAAAGTTGTTCTTGTCAGGTATTTCAGTCATGGTGATGCAAAGCTAACTAACACAACTCCTTAGGCCTACCTAAGTTATGGTGATAATGAAGGGGTCGTGGTTCTCAACAAGAGTGATATTTTCTCCCATCCTAGGAGTGTCTGGAAAGTGTGGGCATCACCAAAAAAATAAGGAAATCAGAAACACGCTACGATTGGAGAAAACAGTCCCATTCAACAAAGAATTTTCATGTGGAAAAACAACATAACCCTTAGAAACCAAATTAGATCCCCTCTGAAGTTCTTTCCACTTTGATAGTTCATCCTTTTATTTTATGTCATAGCTTCTTGACAGATATTTTGCATGAACTCAATCATTCAATGCTGTCAACCAGCAAGAGGCACATGCACAAGTGTATCAAAATAAAGAGCCGTGGAGTGAAGAGTTGGCTTTGTTCCGCTGGAATGGAATGCTTAAGGCAAGTTTAGGAGTGAGCGGAGCAGATGCTTCCCTGGAAACAGTTCCAAAAAATAGGCTCACTAGGAAAAGTAAACACATTCAACAAGCACAGTTACAAGTGCCTCGAGCTGTACTATCCCATTCCATTCACAGCAACCCTGGGTCATCTGTCCTGTCTTCCCCATTTCACAGATGATGGCATCTACCTACAGCTCCAGGGGATTTTTTTCCCCCAATGTAGGTGACCAGAATGAAACTTAAATTGTATGTTTGTTTCTGAAATTATGGAAAAGAAGTACAACACATAGCACATTAAAGTACTGTCCCTTATTCTGGGTCCCTTCCCATCTGTCTTTAGATTACATGGCCTAGTATACCCACTATCACCACCACCACCATCAACACCACCACCACCACCACCACCACCGCAGGGGCTTTCTGAACATTTCCATTTGTCAGCATCCAGACCTGGCCCATCCCAGGGCCAGAAGGAAGCTCTTCCCCTAGTTTGGGTGAGATCCACCTGGTACATCCCCACCTCTTTCTCAGTGCAGACCTCTTTCTAGAATGGCTGGTGAGTGGACCACCTTTTCCTTATGGGGGCAACTCCACTCTCCGTCCACAAGAGTGTAGTATCCTTCTTAATCCCAAAAGACATCAGAACACACTTCTCTATTAGTATGTTAGCTAAATGGGTCAGCCAATCTTAAATAACTCCTTGTAGGATCAACCATAATCCCATCCAGATTCCTTTCCTGGGCACAGTCTCTCCTCCAGCATAAGAAGGGGAAAGATTATGGCCTGCATGTGTTTCTACACTCTCAGGCTCCTTGCTCCTGATCTGGGAACAAGGATATCCATGGCCCTAGTGTCCAGGGCAATGACATACAAAACAGCATGGCCTGGATCTGGACCTATGAAAGCCTTCTCAGAAGGAGGGCAGTTCTGCCCTCAGTAATGGCCCCTGTGGACAAAATGGATAAATCACCAAGCTCACACCTCTCCATTCCAGAAAAAGGTCTTTGTTCCACATTTCATTACTAAAGGCCTGTGATGGCTAGTTCCCCAGCACAAATGTGCAGTCTATAAACAAAAAGTCACGAGCCTGGAAAATACATCTTGTTGTCCAGTTTCAGCTCGTTGAGTGTTCAAACATTAGGTGGAACAGTGTGAGTCAAGATCACTTGTTACAGTGCAACCAGCATTCATGGATTGCCCATCAAGAACCAGGTCCAATGACAAGTCTGAAAAAACAAAAATGATTACAGGAAATAAAGCTCTGGACTCAGGAATAAACACGTATAGAAAGCCAGCCACAAGTTCCTGATAAACAAATCCTAGCAGCAAACCTTCACTGCCATACATCTCTTTGGCAAGTCTGAGAATTTCCATGCCCGTAAACCTAAGTCATTCCTGATAGGCATATTTAGAAAAGGAAGACGGGGGGTAGGGTGAGTGAGAGAGTTGAAAATAGAATATGAAGGCAAATCACTGGGCATGTCTGCAATGAAGCCTAAGAAGCTAAAGGAAGCGGAGAGAAGCCTACTTCCTCAGAACTGCCCTCTGGGATTATACAGAAGGAAGGAACTAGGACATACATAACAGAGTCTGACAGCCAGGGCTGAGCAGGGACACGAAGATGCCCCTGGTAGGCCAACACATTAGCATGTCTTCAATCTTTTTTTTAAATTGCTCTACGGTTATTTATTAGAGGTAGGGTTTTGTTGTTGTTGCTATCAAAAAGTACATATAACTCCTCTTCTTCCCCTTCCTTTCTCCTTCCTTCAGTCCTAAAGCTACTAGATGAAAAGGAACAAGGGAGCTGTCTGCACCAGATGCGGACAGAGCTGTGATGGACAAGAGCAGCATTGCATATGCGGCAGCCCAGGGGGTGTCAGCAGCCTAGCATGGAGAGAAGGGGGTCCTCCGAGAGGAGGTGCTCTGTGGGGTGTTGGGCAAAAGTGAAAGGATGTCTTCGTAGAGAGGCAGCCCAGCAAAGATGTCAGCACTCTAGGAGTCAGGAGGGCATATATATTGAGAGAAGCCACACCCAATAGCAACCAACACACCTATTACCCAGATCTTGAATTCTAAATACCATTCTCCATTAAAGGAACCAGATTCAGGTGGAGATGAGGGAGGGAGACAAAGGTGGGCATAACTATAAAAGGATAACAGGAAAGATCTTGTGGTGATGGAAAATGTTCTGGGTCTTGACTGTATCAGCGTCATTATCCTGGTTGTGATGTTGTCCTGTCATTTTGCAAGATGTTGTTATTGGTAGGAACTGGTAATTCAGGATCTCTCTATTATTTCTTACAATTGAATGCAAATCTACAATTATCCCCAAAAGTTTAATAAAAAAAAAGAAGAAGAAGAAGAATCATGGCTTCTTGAAGAAATGGCTCGTTCCAGGGCTGGGCAGGGAAAGTAAAAACTGAGCTGGGAGGCTCTTATGCCAGAAAGCAAGAAATTCTCAAAGAATAAGGGGACATGTCAAATGGACACAGAAGTCAACCTGAGCAGGGACAATTAACTATGGAGATAAGTAATTGTAGCATTAGATTATAACCCAAAGAAATAGGTCATACTCACATTGGTAAACAACCAATGAATTGTAAGTTTAATGAAGTACAGGATATTTACATAATTTTGAAGTCCTTCCCCACAAAGTATACCTGTAGACATACATACAGAGGGAAAAAGAAAAGCCTGGCTTGAGGGAGTTTCCTGTACTGTATTTGCAACTTTTCTGTTTGCAGTTATATATGTATCTCACCTAAAAACACCAATTCAATTCTACTAGTTGGAACAGAATTGATGGTCTGAAAAAATTCAACATTTCCAGTTTTTCTAATACATCTTTCCTTTTGGAATTTGTTAATCCTAGTCAATTGTTATCAGGCTCATTAAATAATAAATAAGTTATTTCCAAGAATATTTCTTATGCCATTCTTCTCTTGGTTGCAGAATTCCAGCTGTCTGGGACTTTTGATGGGTAAGACTGCATGTGGGCAGAGACTTGCAAAAATCTTTAGGCGACATAACTTGGCATTCAAGTTATTTGATTTCTACTTAAGGATGTTGTCAGGTAGAACCAACTTACACTGAAACACTGTATTCCTCTGCAAGTTGAGCACCCTCTGGATTACTGCTCTGAGCACATGCCTACTTCCACCACCCCTCCCTAGGCTCTGTCAAGGGCATCATATTTGGAACCATAGGTGAGTGTGAGAAATGACTGTCAACAGTCCTGACTCACAGGCCATTTGGCAGGACACACAGACACAGAGGAAGAAAAATATCTCTTACTAGACATGCTTTCTCATCAAAACCAAACAAATTTGCACACATTTTATCACAAGTGCAGAGGACAGCCTAAGAAATTTCTGTCAAGCAAGGGGTTGCTCATTTAAATTGTATTGTGTCTGTATTACTACTTTAAGATGTGTAAAACCCTATGGAAAAGTCAGAAGCACTATTATCAAAAAAGACAAAAATAACAAGTGTTGGCAAAGATGCTGAAACAGGGTAACTTTTATATACTATTGGTGGGAATGTAAATTAGTACAGCCATTATGGAAAACACTATGGAGGTTCCCAAAAACCTAAAAGTAGAAACACCATATGATCCAGCAATCCTATTACTAGGTATATATACAAAGAAAGGACATCAATACATAATTTATAGAGATATCTGTATTTCCATGTTTATTTACAACAGCCAAGATATAGAAGCAACCTAGGTGTCCATCCATGGATAAATTTTTTAAATGTGGGAGATATATATATAATGGAATGTTATTCTCCCATGAAAAAGAATGAAATTCTGTTATTTGCAACCACATGGATAAGCCTGGAGGACATTATGTTAAGTGAAATAAGCTAAGCAAAGAAAGACAAATACCACACATTCTTACTCATTTGTGGAAGCTAAAGAAGTTAATCTCATAGAAGTAGAGAGTAGAATAAAGGTTACAGGAGGCTGGGAATGGGGAAATAGATACAGAAAGAAATTGGTTATCAACACAAAAATCACAGGAAGGATAATTTCTAGTGTTTCATAGCACTGTGAGGGGACTATAGTTAACAATAATTTATTGTACATTTCAAAATAACTTGAAGACCCGGGTGTGGTGGTGCATGCCTATAATCCTAGTGGCTCAGGAGGCTGAGGCAGGAGGATCATGAGTTCAAAGCCAGCCTCAGCAATGGCGAGGTGCTAAGCAACTCAGTGAGATCCTGTCTCTAAATAAAATATAAAATAGAACTGGAGATGTGGCTCAGTGGTCGAGTGTCCCTGAGTTCAATTCCTGGTACCCAGGGGGGAAAAAAGAATTCCAAAACAACTTGAAGAAAGAACTTTGAATATTTCCAGCATTCAAAGTTCCACATCATTTTGAAGTGAAGGCTATGCTAATTACCTTGATTTGATCCATTACACATTGTATAAACATATCAAAATATCACACTGCATCCCATAAATATGTACAATTATTATGTGTTAACTAAAATGTTTTCAATGCTACAGATAATGCTCTCGAACACATGTATGGCTAAGCGAGTTATGCCCTGAACTAGGGTACCTGTCCAAAGGGGGCTGTGTCCACCAAGTCACCAAGGTGACTTTCAAATTTTGCACACAGCATATAGCTATGACCCAATAGCAGCCCTGAATGTATTATCTTTATTGCTCTAACATTGTGAAAACAATTGTATAAGACTTCCATATGTTCACTTCTGACTTTACTCTCTTGGCTCCATAAAATCTTATGTTTTTCAACTATAAATTCTCCTGCCCTGCAGGATGTTCAGAACCTCATCCTTGCAATTTTGGAAGACTAGAGAAATAATACAACATGATACTTGCAGAATAAATGTACAAAGTCCTGGTGGGCTAGAAAAGGAGGAGAGGTTGGATTAAATTTCTAAATAGCAGTTACTTTTAAATTTTTCTGTAACATATTGTATAAGGCAGAAACAGTACAACTGGTGAAGTTGAATTCTCTTATTATTTGGATAAAGTCCTATTCACTATTCGATATTATCATAGTGAAGAGATTATTCTGTATGATATTATAAAGTTTTTCACTAACATATTTTTCTATCCAATTCCATAGAAAAAATTAATGTCTGTTCCATAAGTCCCAGTTGCGAGGAGGGGTAGATTCTAAAACATTGATTTTACCCTATTAAAGCAAGTTCATACTGGAATTATCATGCTAGAGAGATTTTTAGTGAGAATTAGTATCAGTATAAAATCCCTACTACTCTATCAAGTGGAATTTGGCAAAAGAGGAAAATAAGAAAATACATTCTCAATGATCATGCTATTTAAGAAGATGTCTAGGAAATTTACTAACCTACTAATTATATAATAATTGAAGATCCTGAATTTTAGATTTTAGATAAGTTTTTAAGTCAGGGTACAATGTTGAAAAGTATAAATCATTAATTGGTTTAGTATGTAATCTTTTTAATATTATAGTGTTAACTTTCTACCTCTTTAATAAATAGCTGAGATAATCAGCTTAGAAAGAGAAAAGGTTTATTTGGGCTAACAATTTCAGAGGTTTTAGTGCATGGTTCATTGTTGCTTTTGGGCCTGTGGCAAGTCAGTACATCATGGCAGAAGCACATGAGCCCTCATCTCACAGTGGCTGGAAAGCAAAAAGACAGAGGAAAGGCTAGACTCCCACAGTCCCCTTCAAGAGCACACCCCCCAGTGACTTAGGGCCTCCCACTAGGCACCACCTCTTAAAGGTTTCCAACACCTTACAATAGTGCCAAGCCAAGAAGCAAGCCTTTAACACAGGGACCTTTGGGAAACATTACCAATCCAAACCACATAGCATAAAGAAAAAAGAAAAGGTTTTAAAAAAATAGTTAAAATAACTATAGTACATCTTATGTCCAGACATTTTAATTAACTTATGGTTCTATTTTTAAAGATTTCAAACTTTTCACAAGAGTATAGGGAATGATATAATAAATGTGTGGTGCCTGCCACTTATTTATAAAAAATACATTCATGTTGCTATATTCATTTGAGTTTGTTTTTGTTTTTGTTAAAGAAATGAACTAGATTTACCAAAGGGGCCACTACCTTTGTGTGGCTTCTCCAATCCCATTCCATCCCTCCTGAGCAACAGGACCCACTCTTCTGCAACTGGAGTGTTTCTATCCCAGACACAATTTTAGACTTTTTTTCCTACATACATATCCACAAATGATATAAAGTTATAACTTGTGGGTTTTTTCACTTTACATTATATTTTTAATATTTTTATGTCAATATATGCACTCTTAATTAATTTGTGGTAATTATTATAGGATATATCAACAGTTTTTTTTTTTTTTGTCTGTCCTTCTACTGAAGGAAATTTTAATTGTGGTTTTTCACCATTACAAACAAGACTGTGAGGAATACTTTCATGCATTCTTCCCAGGGCACAGGTGTGAGTTTTTCCAGCAAGACCTATCAATTCCATTTACTGTTCCATAAAGTCTGCCTAAGTATAACAGAGTTAGACAGCTATTCCTAGTGGCCACAGCTGGCTAGGAAATTCTTGCCTTCATGAAGAAAAAAGCAATGGTTGAAAAGGTCTCTGGGCCTCTACCATTTGCAACACTCTTACGGATGTCAGTCCAGTGATAACCATTTTTGGGGGGAGGATTGAATTCAGGTGCACTTGACCACTGAGCCATATCCCCAGCCCTATTTTTTTATTTTTTTTTAGAGACAGGGTCTCCCGAGTTGCTTAAGTGCTTCACTTTTGCTGAGGCTGGCTTTGAACTTGATTTGAACTGTGATCCTCCTGCCTCAGCCTCCCGAGCTGCTGGGATTACAGGCATATGCCGCTGCGCCCAGCTAATGATACTCATTTTTAACTTCTTTTAAAATTGAGATAATAAGCTGGTGTTGTTTTCAGCCACTAAGTTCGTAGTGGTTTGTTATATCAGCAATAGATGTTAACACCAACCAGGATTCACATCCTAGATAATCACAGAAGAGGAGGAGCACCATGAATTTATCCAGAGAACAGAGCTGGCTGATAGGAAATGCCAGGGAACGACAGGCTTGACAGAGACTGCCCATCAAAACTAAAGTCATCAGCAACACAGTTGTTCACGGAACTTGTGAACTGGCAACTTCTTCCTGCAAGTAGTCAACAATGACCTTTAAAAAATGGGTGTGGTTGGTTGAAGTAAATAAGTGTGCTGTTTGGGTTCCTTTTCTCACTAAGGATTGGAGGAAATACTCTCTGACATCGCTTATCTCCATAGTCAACTGGATCCCACTTGATACACACTTGCCTCCTTATTTTGGAATCCAAGGCATTGTTCTGTGTCCCTGCTCTACTGAGAGTTGCCCCCTGACCTCTACCAGGCTGGGATCCTGCACTCCAGCCAGGGTGAACCTTGCTCTGAGCTGATCTGCCTACCTGGGCCCTCTCACTCAGATTGGATCTCTGGATGTTGACCTCTGGCATGAACATGGACTGTGCTTTATGACAAATTTGGATTTTGCTGCCTCCTTCCCTGACCTTGTTTTGTCTATCTTCCAGCTTGGCCTGACGTTTTAGATCTAGACCTTGACCTATTAGTCAGTCAGGTCTTGTTTTAGCTTTCAGACTTGTTATATACAAAGCAGCCTTCCTAGCTAGTTCTTCCTGGTGCCCCGTGTGAGGAATACGAGGACCGGAGGTACCCCAAAACGTTACGGGGACCTGACCTGTACATAGCCGGCAGACTGAGCTAATCGGGGGCAAACAAGGTAAAGTATCCCTGGAAAGATGGGGCAAACTTCTTCAAGGGTGGATGACCCTGCGCTTAAAGCGCTGAAATATATGCTTAAAAGTAGAGGCTTAGAGATTTCAGATACTCAAGCCGAGAAAGTTGGGGAGACTTTCTCCCATGTGCTGCTCCCTGGCTTCCGGCAGCTCATCTCTTTAACGTAGATACCTGGAACAGGGTGGAACAATTAGCGCGTAAGCGGGAAATAATTTAGGGGAAGACCCCCCTATGGGGGTATATCCCACGCTTATGGCTTTAAAAGGCTGCTTTGTGCCCGATCCACCTCCTAGGACCAAAAAGGGGAACTCAGCCTCTCCCCGAGACACACTCTAAAGAGGGAACTTCTATCGGAGAACAAACTTCTAATTCTCAAGCTCAGGAGGAAAAAGGCAGCCTTACCACATCCCCTGAGCGCCCTATAGAGGCCCAAAGCCCACAGGGCCTCCCCACCTCGGCCCCTCTGGGGGAATCTCCTCCCGGTCCGCCGCCATACTGTCTTCCTCTGACTCAAAGTTTCCCGCCACTCGGTTCAGTTGGCGGGAAACCATTGCCATCTTGTCCCAATAGGGAGGAGCCAACGCCATCTTGCCTTTGTTCTGGTGGGGCAAAACCGCCACCATCTTGTCTTGAGGGTGGGTCTCTGCCACTGGCTCAAAGCCAACTGCCATCTTGTCTTCCCGGTGAGAACAATAGCCTGCCATTTAGTAACCTTTCTGAGGCCTCGCCCATGCCTACTTGTGCTTTCCCCGTTAATGTTAATCCAGGAGGTAGTAGGCCAGCTGCCTGGTATCCATGGGAGCCCTTTTAAATTGTAATTTAAAAGAGCTTAGGAAGGCTATAGCAGAGGATGGACCTAATTCCCCTTGGGTAGAATCTATTTTACAAGGCCTGGCATACCAGCAATGCACTGCTCAAGATTGGATAAACCCAGCAAGAGCTGTCCTTCCTGGGGCCCTATTTGTGAAATGGTTTGCATTTTTTACTGATGAATGTCACCTCCAGGCAGACAGAAATCAAAACGCTGATCCCATGGTTCCTATTACTTATGGGATGCTATCGGGAACTAGTGATTAATATCATACTGGCCTCCAGCAAACCGCTATTCCGGCCCCATATAGAGAACAAGTGAGGGCATTAGGGCTGGCGGCTTGGAGAAGGCTAGAAGAAGGGCCTATGGAACCCTCAATCTCAGGCATTACTCAGAAACCAGATGAGGAGCTTGCCTCCTTCATAGAAAGGGTAAATCAAAGTATCAAAAGGAAGGTCCCAGCCAGGCCCTCAAGGGAACAAATTATTAAAATGTTGGTTTGGGAAGGAATGGCCGCAGGTCACAAATTGGCATGCATGGGATTAAAGGAGCAATCACCAGGGCGCTGGGTCATAGCCTGCAAGGACATAGGAACCCGTGCCCACCAATCTGAGACGCTGACCATGGCTTTACAAGCCCAGGCAACTTCCATAACGGACTCCATAACAGAAGCCCTCACTAATGTTTTGGCATTTTCACAGACTAAGGAAGGGGGAACCTATGATGGGTGTGGCAAATAAAGGCATTTTAAAAAGGAATGTCCCAACAGGGGCAAACCCAAAGAGCCAAATCAAGAGTGATCTGCCATTCAAACCCAGGGTTACCCTGCATCCAAAATTGTCTGCCCCAGATGCCAGAAGGGACTCCATTGGAAAAAAGACTGTAGATCCAAGTTTGATGTTAATGGTAAGCCTTTAAACTAGAAGAGGGGCAACCTCCAGCCCCGTTACCCAAAGGAGGGAAACAGCATAAGAGACCCATTCGGGCACACTGGACTGTCCCTATAGTAGCTGGGGTCAGACCCAAGATGGATATACATATTGGTGGAAAGCAATTCCACTGCTTGATAGATACCGGTGCAGACTGCACCATACTTAGGAAAGAGGAAGTTCCCCCTCACTGGGAGCTCATGCCAGGGCCTCAATTGTTGGGGGAGGGAGGTAACACCAGATCTGAGGAAACTAAAAAACATCTTAAGTGGGAAGATGCAGACCAAAATGAGGAAGAGGTATGCCCCCTAGTGGCCACTGGGCTCACAGCCAACTTATTGGGATAAGACATATTAGGAGAAGCTGAAGCATTCATTACCACGGATGACAGGACTCTTTATGAGGATATTCTTGAGGAAGAAGAATATCAACAGCAGTTTAATCTACCTTGCTTCCCAAACTATAGAAGAGATTCTCTCTTTGAGTTCTCTCGTAGGGGAATTCCCACACCCAAAATACAACCTCACTCACAATCCTAAAGGCTCCAATGGCGCCCATGGTGCCCCCCCATTCAATGGAAGCCTGGGGCACCCATATGGGTGGAGCAGTGGCCACTTCCTCAATCTAAATTGACCCACTAAGGGACATCATCAAGGAACAATTATCCCAGGGCCACATTCGGGCTTCTCTGAGCCCATGGAATAGTCCCATTTTTGTAATTAAACAATCTTCAGGAAAATGGAGAATGTTACAGGACTTCAGAAAAATCAACAAGAGGATGCACCTTGTGGGCACCCCTTTAAGGGTCCTCCCCTGGATTCCTTCCATTTCTAAGGAACTCAAGCTCATTGTAATTGATATTAAAGATTGCTTTTTCTCTATTCCTCTGCATCCCCAGGACTGCGAGAAATTTGCCTTCTCTGTTCCCACTAGTAATTTTAAGGGACCTGATGATAGATATGAATGGACTGTCCTACCTCAGGGCATGGCAAATAGTCCAGCTTTCTGTCAACACTATAAGCCACAGGTCTTATTGCCCCTCAAATCTCAGCCTGGACTGACTTTATATGTGTATATGGATGATATAATATTAGGGGTCTTGACAGATTGTCAATTAAATGAGGCTTATACAAAACTAAAGAGCCTCTTGGGGGGGACAGCCTTTAAGATTTCCCCAGATAAGGTCCAAAATGTGCCTCCTGTAAAAATCTTGGGGACAAAATTGAAACTCGATGCTGTCTCCTCCCTCAAACCTCAGTTGGATATCCAGCCCTCTTATTCTCTGACAGAACTACAAAAATTATTGTGGGAAATTAATTGGCTCTGATCCTGGATAGGGACATCTACTGAGAACCTGCTTCCTCTCTGTTGTCTCTGTTGCTAGACAAGCAACCCTCGGATGTTATAGAGCTCTCTTTAGCCCACTTAAAACTCTTAAAGGACATACAACAGGCCATCAATACTGCTCAATTGGCCCGTTACTCGCCTGACTGTCCACTTTCCCTATGGATCCTCCCTGGAAATAAGCTCCTCACAGCAGCCTTAACACAAGAGGGACACCCCCTACAATGGATACATACCTCCGCAGGGGGAGCCCCAAGGGTATATTCCCAAATGGACCAAATGGCAGACTTAATAATAAAAGGGAGAGATCTTGCTATCCGCCATTTGGGGACAGATGCTGACATCTTGGTAGTCCCCCACCGACTTTCAGATTTCGAGTGGATTCAAAGAAACCATTCTCGTGTGTCATGTGTCCTGGAAGGGTTTCTGGGAAAAATTGACTGTCATTACGGGTCATCTAAATGGGTCACATCCTACTCTCCATTACAGTGGACACCACTCACCTTATTTTCTACCTGGCCTCTACCAAATGCTACTAATGTGTTCACTGATGGAGGCAAACAGGGAGCTGCTGTCATAATTTACTCCCCCAGACTTACTGAGTCCACTCTGCCAACTAAAACCCATCACTTTCTCTCTGCTGATGGCTCGGTCCAATATAAAGAACTACTTGCTGTTGCCATGGCCCTGACCCACGTTCACGATCCCATAAATCTTTTTTCAGACAGCCTATATGTTGTTAACCTACTCCCTGCCTTAAGCCTGTCCTATATACGCTTGGACTCAAACCCTATAACTCCTTTAATGATCCAAGTGAGGACACTCCTGACTGAACACTCTAACCCCACCTACTTATAACACTTAAGGGGACATCAAAACCTGCCAGGGTTTTTGGCCTCAGGTAATAAGGAGGTTGATCAATTGGCCACAATGGGTCCACAAGTCTTAAATGCTCAAACTTTACCAGACACACAATTGGCTCAAAACCTACATGATCTCACCCACCTTAACTGGAGAGGATTACATCATAAATTTCCCCTCATCCCTATTAAGAACTTAAAAAAGATTGTGCACACCTGTAAATCTTGTATGCCATTTTTGCAGGTACCCCTCTCCAGCCCCCCGGGATCAATCCCCGAGGTTTGCTACCCAACCAAATTTGGCAAACTGATGTCACTCACTATGCCGCCTTCGGGAAATTAAAATATATATTTATGTCTATAGATACTTATTCTCATGCCTGCTGGGCCACTGCTCATACTGGAGAAAAGGCTAAACACACTGAAAGCCATTTTCTACAATGCTTCGCTATTTTAGGGATACCTCTCCAAATTAAAACAGACAATGGCCCATGCTTTATAAGTAAACCATTACAAACCTTCCCATCTTGGAACATTAAGCACATCACAGGCTCGCCCTATAACCCTCAAGGACAAGCAATAATTGAAAGACATAACAAAACCCTAAAGGATCAATTACAAAAACAAAAAGGGGGAACAGACTCCCATACCCAACTAAGGCTGGCATTACTTACACTAAATATTTTAAATTTTTCAAAGGACTGTCCTCTGACAGCATTTCAGAGACACTGGTCACAACAAGTACCATATGTCGCCATTGAAGTTCAATGGAAAGATCCCCTGACAGGTGACTGAAGAGGCCCAGACCCGCTCATAAGTTCTGGGTGAGGATTTGGATGTGTATTCCCTCATGGAGAGAAACAGCCTATATAGGTTCCAGCAAGAAATCTTAAATACACTCCATCTAATAACCCCTGCCCAAGAGAAAGCCTCTCTCTTGAGGAATGAATCTTTATATCTTACAGGAATACCTAAATTGTTCTGGACCCTCTGCTTGATCTGCGTGAGATTACTTACCATCTCCCTGCTCACCTTTATAGCGGTAACCTGCATTTTAACAGGGCTAAGTATTTTCAACTACACTATAACCCCTTGTTGCCTGACCGACCTTGGACCTCATTAATCATGAGCATATACCTTCTCTTTAGGTTAACCCTTGGGGCACCAACCCCAGAAAGTAACCTTAATCCCCATCAGGCCTATTACATCACTTGGGAAATATTTAACCCAGACTCTGGAAATATTGTAACCAAGGTTACAGGGCTTCATCCAAGGACCTGGTTCCCTTCCCTGACCACTGATTTATGCCAATTAGCAGACGGAACCTGGGGGAAAATCGACCACTGGTGCCCATCTCCCCAGCTCAAATGTGATTACAAAGACGACATACTAGCTCTTCAACAAAAACAATTCTATGTATGCCCTGGACACAAAAAACAGTAAAACTGTGGAGGCCCTGAATCCTTTTATTGTGCAGCCTGGGGCTGCGAAACTACAGGTACAATACCCTGGAAAAAGGAGAAACCTAATGACTTCATTCAAGTCTCCAGGAAAGGGACGCCCAAATATCAATTTCCTAAACATGCCCAAAATGATTGGGTTCAAGGGATCTATTGCAACCCAATTTTTATTAACTTCACAGCCCAAGGTCGGGCTACACCCGCTTGGGATGGAGGAGGTATTTCTTGGGGACTATGGCTTTACCAAAATGGGCAAGATGATGGGCTCCTCTTTGGAATCAGGAGAAGAATAACAACCATTTCTCAAACCATTGGGCCAAATAAGGTCCTTGCCCGCCCCCAAGGTCCCTGTCCCTTGGCCGGGCCCACACCCCCGAAGAGACTGGAGTCCATAGTCCCCCAGGGTAATGCTCCTATGACCTCCCCCCAAACCCCCATAACCTCACCCCAGGGTCTCACTACCCCCTCTTTAGATCCTCCAAAGGAACCTCCCAATCCCTTATGGGACGTTATTTCTGCCATGTATGATACCCTCAATGGGTCTTACCCTAACCTCACTGATACCTGCTGGCTGTGCTATGATGTTAATCCCCCATTTTATGAGGCAATGGGAATGAACACCTCCTTTAGCTTGTCCCATGAGACCCCAACAATCTGGACGAGTAAAAGAATTGGATTAATCTTAACCCAAGTTAGTGGCCAAGGTACCTGTATACGAAATGTGCCTTCCCACAAAAAGGGCCTATGTGCCAATGAATTTGAATCCCCTTGCGCTGGAGAAAACACTCAAAATTGGCTAACCTCCAGTGGAGGGGGTTACTGGGTTTTCTCCAAGACGAGTCTGACTCCCCACATGTCATGCCAGGTGTTTAACCAATCTCTAGAGTTTTGCATTACAGTGGCTGTTCTGCCCCGCGTTATCTACCATGATGAAGATTATGTTTTCTCACATTGGGATAAGGGGCTCTCACAGAGGACAAAGAGAGAACCCCTTACTACACTGACTGTCACTGCCCTATTTGGTCTGGGATTGGCCAGGGCTGGCACTGGCATTGCCTCACTGGCATTGCCTCATTACCCAACAACAAGGGCTTACTTCCCTGCAAGCCGCTGTCGAGAACTTAAAACAAATCGAACAATCCATCAGCCTCCTGGAGAAATCTCTGACCTCACTATCAGAGGTGGTCCTACAGAACTGGCGCGGACTTGACCTATTGCTCTTACAACAGGAGGGCCTTTGTGCGGCATTAAGGGAGGAATGCTGCTTCTATGCTGACCATACCGGGGTCATTAGGGACTCTGGCCAAACTCAGGGAGGGACTCACCAAAAGAAAACAGGAAAGAGAATCACAGGAGACCTGGTATGAGTCCTGGTTTAACCAATCCCCATGGCTAACTACTCTAATCTCTGCCATAGCCGGGCCCCTAGTTCTTCTGCTACTGGCCCTGAACTTCGGTCCCATTATTGTAAATAAGCTAGTGGCCTTTGTCAAAGAGCGAATCGGGAGCATACAATTGATGGTCGCAGAATGCCAATACCAGGTGATGATGGCCAGTCCTCACTATGAGGAACTCTCTCAGGAAGAGGAGGACCCCTCCCCTGGGGCGTTCCGTCTGGACGACCTCTAGGCGAACGGGACCCGAAGTGCTAGTGTGGTAGTCAATGACGGGTAAGATCCTCTGAAAGATGGGGACAACCTAAGACAGGCACACACTCGAGTACAGCCAGCTCCGCCTATTACAAAAACAAAAGAGGGAAATGTGGGGGCATGGCGCCAAGCCACCAGCTCAGGGCAGACCATGCCGCCCTGAGAGAGCCACATCATCTCACCCCTATTGGCTGACCTCTGCTTCCGTGCTCATGGACAATGCATGATTTCTACTCTATATGCCCCTATACTGTTTCACGTGAACAGCACACTTCAGCATTCTTAGATAAGAAACAAAACCTCATTGTATCCCTGCCCATATATAAGCTTGTAACTTCCCCTTAATAAACAGTTAATCCTTCTCGACAGAACTCTCTGGCTCATGGATGGTGATTTCCTGCCGGACAACTTTACCCTTCTCAGTTCGTGTTTGTCAGGGACTCCTGAGGATCCCCTCCTCCCCGCTGGCCAAGAGGGGAGACCAATATCTGGCTGGGAGGACCCTGACACTTCCACCTGCTCAGTTTAGCATCCCTGCATTAAAAGGAAGGTCTTTCTCTACTCAGCCTAAATAGAAGAGTGGCCACAATGAATCAACAGCCTATCCCAGTGCCTGGAACCATGGTGGCACATATGTTTCCCATTGGATTCTAAGATGCCAAGATAGGTCAGTTTGGAATATCAGTGCCTTGGGCCTCTTCTTCTGGCAAACACACCTCTATTTCAGAGAACTGCTCCCCATCACCCCTATGACTGTTGAAATAGTGGATGTGGCTAATCACAGTTCTCCACTCACGCAACCACAATAGTGGTATGTGAGCTGAGCTGACTAGAATACCCCATCCACCCCTCCACCCTAGTGACTGGGCCAAGATTGGGTACAGGAGCTCAAGTCAGGGGCTAATAACAGCCCTTCTCCAGAATGTTTTTAATAGAAATTGGAGGAGGAGCACTGGGGAGGAGGGAAGGAGGCAAGCTGAGAGGTGGAAGCCAGACCTCTGATCTCCTGGGGAAAGCTGATCGAAGAGAATGAAACAGCCCCATGGACACAAGAGTCATACATAGAAAACGAACTTTGACAGCATTTAAGTCCCTGGAAAACACAAAGTCAGTAGTTCCAAGTGTGGGTGCAGAGTCACTGCCGTGGCAACCTTGGCAAACCTCTCTGAACTTGATTTTCCTCTTTTGTAAAGAGAAGATAATAATAGTACTTAAGTCATGGAACTGTTGTGGGGACCGAGCAAATTAATGCATGTGAAGCATGTTGAACAGTGTCTGGCACATTGTCATCTCACAATAAATATTAACGATTATAAGCTTCTCTAGTCATCCGTGAAGCTATCTCCACCCTTGTCCTGCCTTTGGTTACTAGAGCAAATGGTTTCCACTTCTCACCTAAAGTAGTGTTTGATCTCTATTACTTTCACCCTGAAGTCCTGAGGAATGTAGTCATGGTTTCCCTAATTCCATGAGATGCTTTATGGAAAAAAGTTTCCATAGCAACACTTAAGTTCCGGCAACACTTAGCTATTCATCACATTTTAATTGATGTGTTGTTCCCTCTTTGAGAGTCACATTATGTTTTGAGATATTAAAAGCTCTGAGTGATCCTACAATTAGAAAGCCAGTTGAATTTCATTCAACTTAGCACTGTGGTTCCCTTTTGTTCCTATGACATTTTTTTCTATTCTGCAAAAGTCATGTTCCATAGAATACACTTTGGTGTGACAAATGGAACATCTGGATAAGAAAATTGAAGAATCTTCTGAGTCACAAGCTGAGTCCAGATCTGTTTTAATCTAAGATGTATGCTCTTTCACTATTTTTTTTCTTTTTTGTGGTACTGAGGATTGAACCCAGGGCCTCATGCATGCCAGGTCAAGTGCTTTAGCACTGAACCATATCCTCAGGACTAAGATATATGCTCTTTAACAGCTCTGCACACATATACATAGACATGACTATCATTGGCAATGTGAAAGGTAAGTGTTAGACACACTGATTTTTAATGTGCTTTTCCATTTTGTTATTTTTCCATAGAAGAGAGTTTCAAGTGCTTGAAATATTCACATATAGCATATAAACATAAAAGGCAAAATTAAAGCTTTTCAAAACAAATTTGAATAAAATTAGCTGAAGTAGTCAACAACCTCTTTGGTGAAAAATTATAAAAAAGGTGGCTTTCAT
Source organism: Xerus rutilus (assembly GCA_028644305.1). NCBI lineage: Eukaryota > Metazoa > Chordata > Mammalia > Rodentia > Sciuridae > Xerus > Xerus rutilus. Next base: position 23,219,894 of record CM053405.1, on the reverse strand, counting down.
TTTCTGGTAGTCAGAGCCAACTGTGCAGGAAACACACATGGGATATGTTTTCCCTCTCCTGGTGTCAGATACCTTTGTCTTTAATTTGTAGGATGGCCAAATATTGCACAAGTCATTCACATGTCTCTCTGGACCAAATTCAAACTTCCAATTATCTGAAGTGATGCATCTTGAGCTGTGGGTCAAATCTGGGCAATGGATATCATTATTATGATGATTGTTATTGATTGATATTGATTGCTGGGCCCCAAAAATTGTCAGACAGAAGGGACTTTTGGAACAAGGAAGAGACTGAGTTCCCTCTGGCAGCCTTACAATCTAAATTAAACTGAGTTGTATAACAGTTTTAGGCATCTGATATGGGACTTGCCAAATTTCATGGCTTCAGGCTCACGGAATGCACATCCCTGTTCCAGGGAGGCTAAATATTTTTCCAAATCAGTAGATAAAACAAACTCCCTGACCTCAACTTACTTCCTGGCGCCTGGAGTCCTGAGTAGCTGATGAGGAGTGTCTGTCTGCTATCAAGTGACAGGACACATTCAGACTGGCTCCTGCACTCGGGACCGTGTGGTACCTGATCCTGTCTCCATCTTCGGAACTAAGATTTTGGCCATAACTTAAAGATCCAAGTCCAGAGGGCAATGGGCCAGGGTTAGATACCATTAAATGCCATTGAATCAGCCTTGAAGGGCAACTGTGGCTTCCTGGTGCATGAGGTAATACACTGCAGCTGGAAGGTGGTGAGAGCCAGTGACCCCAGACCCTGGGCAAACCACGTCTCTAACGTCATATCTGAAATGAAGAGAGGGCGGCATACTGTCTTAAGGAAATACTATGCACAGATTTTAGACCTTATAGAGACAACCAAATAGGGAATTAATCCATCAAAGGGAACCTGAAGCTTCTGACCCCAAAGGCTTGTTGAGTGGGCACCTTGACTATTAGACAGTGACATCTACTGACTGTGTTGGACACTGCCACCTTACAAATAAAACAAAAAGTAGCTAAGTCTTGAAGACTCAAAGGAATGTTAAGTGGGAGGACATGTTTCCATGGGTGGTCTAGAAAGATGGAATAAATTAATAGCAGAGGAAGATGGCAGAGATTTGAAGGCATTATTCTGTGTTCTAGACAATAAAAATTAATTTCCTAATGGCACAGTCTTAGTCTTTCAGGAGAGGATCCAGCTCCACTGGGTGCCCTGTTAGACTTCCTATATTCCTCAGCTCATTCTGATGGCATTCACCTTGAGGTTTTTCCCTTTCCAGTCAATTCCAACTGCCTTCTAGACTATTCTGCATTTTCACTGATGAGCATAGCCATGCTTTCTTCTCCACTTTCTCCTCTCCCTGCCCTTCCTCTGCAAACAAGTCATGTTTGATCAAGAAACCTGGGTTCTTGATCCTTCTTTCTACAGAGAAATCTAAATACAGCAACTTTCTTTCTGATAATCTCCTGCTGAGCTCAGAGATCTGCACAGCATATTTTCCACTTCAAATCCTACTTCATACAACTATAAATTGCCCTAGTGGCTCAGGTCCTAAGACATACAGCCACACTTTATTCCAAACTGCTCCAAATTACGCAACCACCCTTCTCCACGTGCCACTGAGCTAAACCACCTGCTGCAAGCTCCCCAACCCAGTGCAGGTCCTGACTGTAGATTCTTGGAAGACAGGGAGCACTATGTGCCTCCTCTATGTCCCTTAGGACCTATCTGGTATGCTGTTATACATATAGGTGGCTCTCAGCAAATCCTAGTGTTTGAATTAATGATGCAGAAGCTTGTTTTAATTCCAGGACATCAACAGATTAAGAGTTTACTCATAGCAGTCATCATGCCAAAACACTCAAGATCAGAACCACGGATATTAAACATTTTCAAAGATCACCTGAGAACTGAGTCTCTTCCTGGCATTTTCTATCATTGTCTGGAAATGATCAAATTAGAATATTCTCAGTTTCTATAGTTTTCTCTCTTAGGAAGTGGATGTAAGTTCCTCAAGGGAATGTCCAAAGAGGATCCTGTGCACCAAGAATCAGGAGCTGGATTGGAAACTAGCATCAGCTCCTCAGATCTAAGATCAGGGACCTGCTTTCAAGAGTGATGTCAGGATGCTGATAACTATAGCTTCAACTGATTTAGGAAAATAAACAAAATCTTGATGTTTACTGCCATGATTTCTCTTAACTTGATCTTCATTTGGTAGATAAAAATGCATGTGTGGAAACAGTATTTTTAAATGTCACAAAGATTGGATATTCATAAGTGTTTAAGCATAAATGTAAAATTGTATTGCTTTCATTATTGCTTATAACTAGGGGTAAGCTTATGGATTAGGATGGATCTTGGTGTTTTCTGACATTGTTTAGTAATTATGAAAAATGGACTAGCCAAGCAAGGGCTGATATAATTATTTGGTCTCATCTCTTTTACTGTCTTTATTGGGGGCACTTCATGTCCATCATTTGGAGGGAAGAATAATGCAAGAGTGAACAGTCTAAAGGGATGATTTAAGGGATGATTGATCATCCAGGGCCCAGGTGGAAGGGTGACATGCAAACAACGCATTCCACAAAGGGTGCTGAGCACATCGTGATGACAGATCCTGAGCACTAGTGAGACAAAAGGTGGCTTACTCTTTAGCCACAGCATGGGAAGTGGGGTGATGACTCCCAGGAAAAGGCCACCCTGTCACTAAATTGTGGGGGGCATTCTGATATTATTATCATGTTGGGGTTCTGCCTCTTGGGCCAAGTCCTCAAAAGAGGGGTGTACCCGGCTAGGGAAAATATGGGATATAACCAAAAGGAGTTTAGGCATTCCCTCTGGGATTAGAACTTGGAAGGTTTAGGTGCCTTTGATATGCAAAAGCTAGGCAGTGGGGCTGCTCACTCCAGGGAACTAGAAGCCGGGAAGATTGCTATACTTCCTGTTGCAGTCCATAATTCTTCATCTTTTGTCACCTGGTACCCTTTAGGAAAGCTCCTAAATGACATAACCTGGTCTCAGCCATGCCATAGGGCATGTGTAGAAGGACCTCTGCTTCTCTCTTTGAGCCAGCTTTGCTAAAAGGCAAGAGATGCTCCCCACTCCCACCCCTGCCTCCACTCAGGAGTGAAGGCAGGGATGCGTGGGAGTGTGATTAACAACTGTGAACTGCAGCACAGGAAGCAAACCTCGGGGACAGATGTCAGTCTACAGATCCAGCAGCTCCTTCCCCACCCCACTCTCAGGAAATCCTTTCTAGCATTAACCTTGAAGGATCTGGTTATTCTTTTTTATAAAATTGGGGGCGGGGAATAGTTCCTTACAGCACATACTGTTTCCTGAATAAAATGATCAAATATGTGAAATAACAGTAAGCAAATGTTCTGGCTTCTGGAGCAATCTTGCCCTGTACTGAGGTGCCCATTAAAACTTAAACACATTCAGGGGTTGCTGAAAGTTCTTCCAAGTTCTTCATCTCCATCAGCTAGGTGACGGTTTGAACAAAGTACAGTGCATACTCCAAAGTGCCAGGGGGATGGTACTCCATGATGGAAAGATGATAGTATCTTTGTGGTTTAACAGAATTTCCTTTTCCAAGAAACATCAGCATTCTGAGAAAGAATTAAATTCTTATGTCTGTAAACACCTTGGTGGTATTTTACAGTATTGCTCAATAAGCTACATATTCCAGTTTGTAGCCTGTGGTGACTTTCAAATATTTAGCAGGTTACATGGAACATACTAGGTCTTCAGGCATTATTTGTCAAATTGAATTTCACTTTAGAAGAAAACACTAATTGGCTATATTTCTGAATTTCAAATTTGCTAGGGTTAAGAATTGGATATCAGATAAGTATTGGATATATCTCTGTATGCAACCCCAAGATAATTAATAGAAGGTATGCAATGGTCACTCAATACAAGTTGGCTTAGGCAATGAAATTTAACAAAACAGAAACCCAGAATGTTGAAATAGCTGGGGAAAACTGCAAGTTATTTTCTCATTGGATGAAGTTTGCTCATATTTGCCTCAGTTTGCCTCAAGTTTCTCAATCTGGGTTCTTTTTTTCGCCCCCAACATTCCTGGCATCATGTCAAAAAGATTGTAAAACAGCAATACTAAGACATAATTCAGCAATCCAAAATGCAAATGCAAATGCACCATTTCTTCTTGAAGTTTCTGAACCAAAAACACATGTATAGAATATAACAATAAAGGAAGTCAAGTGTCTTGAACTTTACAATATAGCAATTTTTGCAGTGTCAAATTAGTAAAACAGCTACTTTCTGTACAATGCTCTTATTTGATCATTTGAAAGCAGTTTCTTACTTGTTATCAGGCAGAACAATGAACTGAATTGTTTGTGTAATAACTTTCATTGCTTAACAGTGGAATGAATGTTCACTCAGATAACTGGTATCTCTCTAACCAAGTCATCTCCACTCCTTTCATTAAAATGTTTGTGTTCTTTCAAGATATTTTCCTGTGCTATGATATGTGCGCTGGAGCAGAGAAATGATTTTTCCTCTTTCTGACCTGTGGGTAAGGTATAGCACAATTATGAAAAACTGACATGGTAAGAGGTGAGGTCATTAGGGGAAATTATTGCCACTAATTAGAGCTCCTGTGCATAGATTGGAAACTTCTTGACTTTGACTCTTTTTAAAAACAAAAGCATTTTTTGTTTTGTTTTGTTCTATTGTTTTTTTCCCTTATCACATTCTTTTATTTAGTTTGCCCATTTCTGGAAATTCAGATTCAGGTTTTGGCGGCTTCCTACAGCAGACATTCCTATAATTCCCTTTGTCCATGAAAGCTGACTCCAAAGAAGCTGTTTTAGATGCAATGATTTGATCCATCTGCAAAATTTGAGCTTTGGTGAATCGTGGGTTACACTAGGCCTCCAACATGGTTAGGTTTTGGGGGTTTTGGTGGGTTTTTAAAATTTACATAATATTAATATTTTTAAAATTCGTTATTAAAGTAAAAAAAAAAAACAAAGAAAAGGGAAGATATGGCACCTTTGGGCTCCCTTTCCAAATGGCAGCAATTGGTGACAGCCAAGGAACAGCTCCTTGTTAAGATAAGGCATAACCTCTTCAGTCTGACCCAGCCCCACCATTTCCCCAACACACCATGGCCCACACCACTCATTCTCTTTCTCTGCCTGCCTACTGGAGACCCCTGAGTCTGTGACCTCTTACCTACATCAGTACTTGGATTAATTCACCAAATGAGCACAATAATGCCCATCCCACATCACGGGGTAACTATCTAGACTTGCACTGTCCAATGCCATAGCCACTAGCCACAGGTGGCTACTGAGCACCTGAAATGTGACTAGAGCAATAACAAAACAGAGTTTTCAATAATTTTATTTAATTTTTATATTTTAAAATTGAAATGTAAAACAACAGCATAAAGTTCTATTGAGCAGTTCTGGTCTCTAGTAAAGGAGATTGTTAAGATTGAAAGATTTTGTTAACTACATGCAAAAATAACTACCATTATTTTCCTCAAGATCAGAACAGACTTCCTGATTTTAGGTGCTCTTTGGTGAGCTTCTCCACACCATAAGTACTTCTCTTTCTGAGCAGAGAAGTCCATCAGCACAAACAATTCAAAGGCCCCAAGCTGTCTTCCTCTGTTTTACTTACAATGACCAATATACAGAAAATCACTAGGAAGTCATTTATATGCTGACATTTAAGACAAAAGTGATGATCTTCAGACTTTCTTCTCTACATGTGTTCCATTTTGCCCTCGAACCACCTAAGACTATGGAGGACACCTGGTGGAAAGCAGAGGATCCTGGGAGACAATGCATTGGCCCCCTCTTTGCTTGTTCAGCTGACGTGTACACATGTATTCTATGGGCACGGCTAGAAAGCAGGGAGGACTTTGAGAGAAAGACACAAAGACCTCTGTATGAATTGAGGATGGCTTGATCTTGGGACTTTTCCTGAGAATCCAGGGTCTAATTAGGACATCAGTGGAAGGAGCATTAGCAGCAGAGAGCACAGCCCCAAAGGCAAAGAGCAGCTGCCTACAGAGAAGAAAGGATTGAAAGCAGATTGCTTTACAGCCTTACCCAAATGGGCAGTGCTGGTGCTTCATCAAAATGCTTGGAATAAAAGCTGTTCCCCTTCTGTTCCTAAAATAAGATCAAAACCTCTTCTCTCAAATCCTTCCAGGTGATTACAAAACAAATTCCAACCAGTGAGGCCTTGGAGGATAAGCTTGTGAACAAAGAATATGGATGGTTACATCACACAGTGAGTTAATTGGGTTATCTGCTTGTCTTATATGCACAATCCCCAACTTGCAATGGTTCGACTTATGACTTTTCATCTTTACAACAGTGCAAAGCTGATATGCATTTAGTAGAAACCATTACTCAAGTACCCATATAACCATTCTGGTTTTCACTTCCAGTGCAGTTTTGGTAAGATACATGACATAATCAACACTTTATTATAAAGCAGTCTTTGTATTAGATGATCTGGCCCCAGAGTAGGCTAATGATAGTGTTTCAAGCATGTTTAAGGTGGGCTAGGCAAAGGTAGGTTACGTGTATTCAATGCACTTTTGGCTGACTTCTATTTTCAACTTATGATGGGTTTACTGGGATGCAACCCCACTATAAATCAAGCAACACCTCTATTGTCCTAGGCTCACTGAAGGACAAGAGCAAGAATAACCCCTTATATGGCATCTACTACATATGCTCATAGGTGATAAAACATTCATTTCACTTATTCTCCCAATAATACTATCACTAATATCATCTCATCTACAGATGAGAAAACTGAGGCTCTGAGAAGTCCAGCAACTTGACAAAGGCTCCACTGACTAATAAGTGTCAGATTCAAGACTTAAATCCAATATTGACTCCAAATCCTATACTTAGGTCACAACAAAGATCTTCTGAAAATGACAACACTATACAAAGAACATTATCCTCTTGTGAAAACATGGAACAATTTCTGAACGTGAATACAAGGAGCATACATTGAGGTCATCTGATTGAAGCCAAGGCATTCTACAACATGATAGTGTTTTGAAAGACAGGTTGGGTCCATGTAACACACTGAGTTAAAATACAGCTTCTGTGCTGGCCAGTGGGTATTCATATTGTGACCTGAGAGCCACATCTTCACCTCCAGATCCAAGGAGTTCCTGCAATGCTGAAGCCAAGAATGTGCAGCCTCAAGCTTCATCTTCAGCAGTTTCCATCCTTTACTTAAGACATCGCAAGTGCTGGGCTGAGAGTTCGCATTCCTGATGTCCTGGGTTCCGTCCCCAGCATAGCAAAAAGAGAGAGAGCGTAGGGGACACGGGGGCAGCAAAGATGGTGGAATGAGATGGACATCATTACCCTAGGTACGTGTACGAGGTACATTTGGTGCAACTCTACATCGTGTACAACCAGAGAAATGAAAAGTTGTGCTGCATTTGTGTACAATAATCAAAGTGCATCCTGCTGTCATATGTACCTAATTAGAATAAATAAATTTTTTAAAAGAGAGAAAGAAGCCAGGCACGGTGGCACATGCCTTTAATCCCAGCACTCTGGGAGGCTGAGACAGGAGAATCGTGAGTTCAAAGCCAGCCTCAGCAATGGCGAGGCACTAAACCAACTCAGTGAGACCCTGTCTCTACATAAAACACAAAATAGGGCTGGGGATGTGGCTCAATGGTCGAGTATCCTTGAGTTCAATCCCTGGTACCAAAAAAGAGAGAGAGAGAGGAGAGACTCGCATTTAATGAGTTCAAGGGCACAGAGAAGCACCCTTTATATTTGGTCCTCCTCACAGCACACATCTCTGCATCAGGGAGGAAGCGTGCCCTGTGCACACACTCGAATGTGTGCCATGAACTACAGCTTGTTTTCTGAGTATTTCCGTGAAATCTCCTGACCCTAAGACTGAAAAGACACTGGAAACTGAAGCTCTGTTGCCAGAATTTGTGGAATTTTGTTCAATGGAAATAGAATTATGGAATTTTAAGGCTAAAAGACGACTTCTAGTCACTCCCACCAAAGGCCTTTATTGAGAAATACTCTATCTATGGACATACTTCCTCCCATCCGGTATCTTTCACTCCCAAGACATGTGTAGGAGGAAAACACATCAATATTTTCTTTATTTGATTCTCTTCATCTTTTCATTTTATTATTTATTTCCCTTTTGAAAACAACTACTACGCTGTAATAGGTTTTCTAAGTAGATTTCAGCTTGTTCTTATTGAATTAGGAAAAGATGTAAATAACAAAGTGACTAAGAAGAGTAGAGTGGGAAGGCTATGAGGACTCGTCCTTTGTCTGCTCTGCACCTCCATTCACCCTCCCCTCAGAATCCCTAAGCATGAAGACAAAAGTATGACCACAGTTAGCAAAGGCCTATTCTTTTTTTTTTTTTTTGGGGGGGGGGGTGGAGGGGGTACTGGGGATTGAACTCAGGGGCACTCGACCACTGAGCCACATCCCCAGCCCTATTGTGTGTTTTATGTAGAGACAGGGTCTCACTGAGTTGCTTAGTGCCTCGCCGTTGCTGAGGCTGGCTTTGAACTCACAATTCTCCTGTCTCAGCCTCCCAAAGTGCTGGGATTACAGGCTTGCGCCACCACACCCGGCTATTCTTTTGATTGATCACACCAGAGTGGCCTCAGACATCCTCCTTCAAGGAGGATGAAAGCAGACAGAATTTTGAAAAGATATGAGTTTGGAATAAATATTTGAGACTCCCTTTTTCCTTAGCCTCCTATGAGCAGAGAATGGGCCTGTGGACTCCAAAGAGCAAGCACAAGACTTGGTTGCAAATCATGGCAATTCACCACAAACTTAGGAATAGTACCAGGGAATCACTCTTGGTCTTGGCTGTGCTCTAAGGAATTAAGTGGCATGGACAGGAGCATGGAAGTGTAGAGGCGAGGGAAGGGGTGGGTTAGACAGGGGAGACGGCTGCGTAAACATCTATTAAAAGCCACTGGATTGCTTGCTCTCAAGTTTAGAGCCTCCATAATACTTCACATCTGATTCCAGTTTCTTGCCATAGCCTATCAGGTACTCACTCCTAGTTCTCCTTATATTCTAACCATACTGCCTTTCTTTCTGTCCCTCAAAAACACCCTTGGCCCCAGCTGTCCTCCCTGCCTACGATGTTCTTCTCCCCACTTCATCCCATGACTGGTTTATGTCATGTGGTCTCGCCTCAGCTGTTAGTACGGAGCCCTTCCTTGACCACTGGAACCAATACTGCCCTCCTCCCCATGTTACTATCACATGACCTGTTCAATTTTTCAGTACCACCTATCATTTTTCAAAATTCTCCAGTGTATTTGTTTACTCGCTTGCTGTATCTCGGTCACCCACTAGAACTGATCTGTCCAATACAAAGGTCACTTGCCACATTTCAAGGTTCCGTAGCCACATGTGGCCGGTGACTACTGTATTGGACTGCTGTACAATCATCATCTCCAGTAGAAAGTTCTACTGCACAGAAATTTATTTCTATCATCTCAGAAAGTTCTGCTGGGTAGTACTGCACTAGAATGTAAGCTTCATCAAAGCAGCATCCTTATTTGTCTTGGACACTGCTATTTCTCTAGCATCTAGAACAGTGCCTGGCATATGGTAGACTCAAAAGAGAGTAAAAAATGAATAAATAAACTGGAGGGTGCATTAGGTGAGCAACAGCAGGAAAGGAAGTGAAGGAATGCTGATCACTTGAACAGAACAGAAAACAGGACCAAGAGAAGAAAACATTTGGTTCTTATCATCATCTTTTTATTCTAGTATTTCTTAAATTAATCATAATAGTCTCAATGGAGAACATTTCAACTCTTAGATTTAGCACTTTCCTGTTGGAGAATGTGTTGAATGCATACCATTGTGAAAATTTAAAGAACACTGAATTTTTTAATTTATCATCAATTTCTGATCTCTTAAGTTGAGGGTACTATGGACAATTTGTTAGAAATTTAGTTTCATAAATAGCCTTTGATTCAAAGAATTTTTAGTAATCATTTTATCATACTTAAGAGGTCAGAGCTGCATTTATTTTATAGTGATTTTAAAATAATGTTATGAAAAAACAGGACTTCATAAATCTTATGAATAAAAGTCATGCATTAAATAATAGGTAGCATTTCTTCCCAGCACTTAGGGAGACTGAGACAGGAGAATCGCAAGTTCAAAGCCAGCCTCAGCAATGGCAAGGCGCTAAGCAACTCAGTGAGACTCTGTCTCTACATAAAACACAAAATAGGGCTGGGGATGTGGCTCAGTGGTCAAGTGCCCCTGAGTTCAATCTCCAGTACCAAAAAAAAAAAAAATAGGTAGCATTTCATTGTTTTCCCAGTTTGTTCTTATTTTCTGGTTTTCATTTGGTTTAGTTTGGTTTTCATTGAGGGATGACACATAATTTTTACCCAAAGTCTTTGCTACCACCTTCTGGCAAAACAATGAACATTTAAGATCATGGATTAAAGTAAGTTTCCACAACTCTGTTTATGCTATAAACTTATTTCACTTGCATCTGCAGCAGCTAAAAACAAAAGCTGTTTGTTCAACGCCAAGATAACAGAAGAAAGCAAGACCACAGAATATCCTTTCTCCGATACCTGAGAAATAAAACTTTGTGTTTTGAGTTTGTTTTGTTTTGTTTTGTTTTGTTTTTGTACTGGGGATTGAACCCAGGGAAACTTTGCCATTGAGCTACATCCCCAGCCCTTTTTACTTTTTTAATTTTGAGACAGGGTGTCACTAAGTTGCTTAGGGCTAACTTATTGAGACTGGCCTCAAAGTTGTGATCCTCCTGCATCGGCCTCCCAGGTGCTGTGATTACAGGTGTGCCCCAATGCACCCAGTTTGTTTTTAATACCCAATATTCAGTAGTGGCAATAAAAGAACACAATGGTGGCCAAGAAAATAAGCACAAAACTCAGAAGGAAAACGTTTAAGGAAAATCTCTCAACAGCAGACTCTCCCATTCCAGCCTTACCAGGGCAGAATTGTTAACCAGGCTCCTCCAAGGGCACTGGGTGAAGTTGGAGAAACAGGCACAAGCTCATCAGGATGGGACACACCAATGGCTAGATGGAGCAAGTCCTAGCAGGGCATTTGATAGCTCATAAAATACTAAAAGCTCAAGCTTCTCACCAATGGCTGCACATGGTCCCGTAAGAACTGACCCCTGCCTATCATACCCACTTTTCTACAAAGAACATATATTGCTGGTGTACAGAAAAATGAGAGTAAAGCAATACACAGCCATCAAACTGTCATTCAAAAGGAGTCAAACAAATGGATCCTAAACAAAGTGGTAAAAATGTCAAGGAGAATTTACCCACACTATATAGAAGGAAATAGGTTTGGACAGAATTGCTTGCATTAAACATAAGCAATACGCAGAGAAATGGCACCAGAGAATAATAAAGCAATGAAACAAGCAAGCTATAATTACAGACAACCATGTGGATGGAGCTCACGCAGAGAATGCTAAGTGAAATTTCAAAGTACAAAGCCAAAGAATGCATGTTGCATTATTCTATTTACAAATAAAAAATAACTCACAGGCAAAGCTAAACTGTGCTATTATCAGTGAGAATACTGATTCTTCTGAGATGGGAGCAGGGGATGTCCATTTCTAGTGAATAGCACCTCTCCCAATTCCTAACCAATTAAATTCAAGTTTTTAATGATCTTCTTATTGGCATTTCCATAATTTTAACAAATTCTTGGTATATACATATATTGATTATGTAAAAAAATCTTCACTTATTGGAAATAATATAACATGGAATCATCTTGTCCACGATTCACTCTATAAAAAAAAACCTTACTATGCAGAATAAGCAGTATTGATTTTTCAGAAAGTCATGTTAGGGGCAGCTGTGGTAGTGAGGTTAGTTCATCAGTGGAGTCCATGAATTTGCTAGATCCCATTTCTCTAAATCGCTCTGCCTGTGGACCTGTTAGGAGAGCATCAGTGACCCAGGGCACATCCTATGTTGCTGGCACTTTCATCCAACAGTATTGCTATGACTTACCTACTTGGAGAGAGGAGTATATGGTCAAAGCTCTTAGCTGCAGGCATTAGAATCTAGCCCCTTGGTTCAGTAGAGATTTGTTATTAAGGTTAATGAATCTTCATTATGAAGGTTAATGAAAGATTCCAGACAGGGCTTCCAGGAAAGAAAGCCAAACCACAGTACCCAATAGAACTACACAGCGAGCTGCTACCTCTCTCAGCATTGGACACAGAATCAGAAAGCTACCACTCCTGTGGGTCTTGACTCACTAGGGCTGTGCTTACAAGACTGAAGCATGAGCTGTTGACATGTGTGATGAGCAGGTAGCACAGCTGCGTCTTACACTGCTTGCTCAGTTCTCTAAGACCAATGCTTTTCAAACTTTAAGATGCTTACAAATCACCTGAAAATCTGTTACAATTGTAGAGTCTGCTTCAGAAAATCTGAGGTTGAGCTTAAATTCTCAATTTAAAAAAAATTTTTTTTAGCTGTTAATGGACCTTTATTTTATTCATTTATTTATATGTGGTGCTAAGAATCAAACCAGTGCCTCACACATGCTAGGCAAGTGCTCTACCACTGAGCCACAATCCCAGACCTAAATTCTCAATTCTAATGAGCTCTGAAGTAAGATACTTGCTGTCCCTCTCAGACTACATTCTAAGGAGCAAAAAGCCAGAAGACCATCAGCCTAATCTCATCAAACCTTACAATCCTTTCCACCTTAGTCACCAGTGTCAAGCCTCTAGGACATCTGTAACCATCATGGTCCTCTGACCGCCCACCCACCCCCGTACCCCCTAATCTCACCCAATCTATCATGAGTGCTTTTTAATCAGACTCTGTCAGCAGCAAATTTCCTGGTGTTTTCAACTTGTCTCCAAGTCTCTTTCCCGCTTTAATGTGACTTGGCGTTCCCTGGAGAACCTGATCCTGCAGCCTATTTCATTGGTGCTGGAGTTTTCTTTTTGTTTTTCTTTTTTTGTACCAGGGATTGATCCCGGGGCACTTAACCACTGAGCCACATCCCCAGAGCCCTTTTATTTTTTTATTTTGAGACAAGGTCTAAGTTGCTTAGGGCCTCACTAAGCTGCTAAGGCTGGCTTTATACTTGTGATCCTACCTCAGCCTACAGAGCTGCTGGAGACACTGGGGGTTTTTGTCCTCACTTGTCATGCAAAAGACAGGGCAGAGGGTCTCCTTGATCCTCCCAAAGTATGCTCTCTGTCCCACATCATTTTTCCTTCTTTCCTCTTGAAAATTTTTTACTGGAAAAATCTAGCAGACAACTACCTTACTTAATCAAGTTCTCAAAGATGCTACAAGTAATAGGACAAAAAATAAATCATGTACCTCTTTATAAGGTGTGCTAAGAAGTCTCTCAGGTATTCTTGCCAAATATCCATAACCTGAATTTAATCATCAGCATACATCAACCTAAACTGAGAGATATTCTACAAAATAAGTAGTTGGTGTGTTCCAAAAATGTCAAGGTCAAGAAAGATTTAGTGAGTGCTTCAATTCAGAAAGCACTGAAAGGACATGATGAAAAAACGCAGTGTGTGATTCTGAATTGGATCCTAGACGAAAAAGAGGATCTTCATGGGACAACTGTGAAATCCATAAAAAAAAAATAATTTTATCAATGTTAGTTTCCTAACATTAGTTTTCCTAATGTAAGAATCTAAGTAAAGTGCTTACAAAAATCCTTTGTAATTGTTTTTTTGTTGTGGTTTTTGTTGTTCTGGTTCTATTTTTTGCAGTGCTGGAGATAAAACCTAGGGCCTCACACAAGCTAGGCAAGTGCGCGGCCACTGAGCTACATTCCCAGTCCTACTGTTTTTATAACTCTTTAAAGTCTGAAGTTATTTTTTAAAAGAAGAGTTAAAAGCATTTGTTTGTTTTGTTTTGGGTTTTTTTGGTACCAAGGATTGAACTTAAGGGCACTCAACCACTGAGCCACATCCTCAGCCCTATTTTGTGTTTTATGTAGAGACAGGGTCTCACTGAGTTGCTTAGCGCCTCACCATTGCTGAGGCTGGCTTTGAACTCGCGATTCTCCTGTCTCAGCCTCCCAAAGTGCTGGGATTACAGGTGTGCGCCACCGCGCCTGGCTATTAAAAGTATTTTTAAGCTACAGATTGTTTGAAACTCATGCTAGGAGACTGGATCCCTCATTAAGCAAGTCTCCACATTTGTTATCCTCTCACCCTTTCATCAGAGACTAGAATATTCTATGTGCTCCTTTCCCAGACCCATTCGTCTTAAACAAATCTTCCTCTACCTCTCTCCAATCACCTCTGAAATCTCAAATCAAAGCACCCAAACTACACTACCATGCACTGTACTCTTTCTAGCTTGTTTACCTGAAGTTCCACTTCTAAAAATTCTTTGACTTCATTGAGACCTCCAAGTCACTAACGTTATCATTTTTCCAGTATCCATCACCTATCTCACCTCCCACATATACCATCTTCCTTGTTTCCCCCCCTGGTTATATTCCATGTCTTGCACTCATAACTCCCTTGGCTATCTCACCCTCCTCCAAAACTCAATACTGCTTAAACCCACTATCCACCTGAACAGCTGAATGCTGTTAGAAAAACAATAACCAAAACAAAAATATGCTGACTTGTCCTCCTCCTACTGGCAACCATAAACAAGAATGGGCACTAATACCCAAGTGAGTACTAACACTGCCAGGTAAAGTTATGCTCCTGGTAAACTCACAATCACACTGTTGGAGAAACCAAGTGTAGATTGCATTTGGATCAGTACTTGGGGACACTTCATGGCTGGCATTCCTATAACTGTTGGGAAAGGAAGAAAGTATAAGTTGAGCACAGAATGTCTGAAATTTTCCTTTTCACTCTGGATAACTATATTTTATTGTCATGGTGCAAAGAGAAAAAAATTGTCAACTGGCTTTGTAAAATAAAAAATGCAAAATATTCAGGCAACACTTTTGTCTTTACTCTCACTCACTAACTAGTTTTTCTTAACTTTGACATTGCCCTGCTCCAATATCAAGACCCCAATTCAGGAAAAACTCTTGGAAAATAATAGGCTGTCCCTCACATCAGTGCAGATGAATGTGTTACCGATCCAAAATGAGTCAAGTATAGAAACTGAGAGAGAGTGCCCAGAAGCACTTACAGTAGTTTGACATTGATGCATTATCCAAACATGAGATCTGTTCCAAAGGTACCTGTCAGTTCAGGTGTTGTCACCCTCACCTGGTGGGCTGAGTACTAGTTATGAGCAGCAGTTACAATGTGTAGAACTGTATACTTTTTTTGTCAACTATAACCTAAAAGCATATATAAATCTTAGAAAATATAAGCATTTCTTTTTATAACTGGTTATTTTCAGGATAATTGTTATTTAAATTGATTTTTAAAAATTTATGGTTTTACACTACAGTTAAATTAGTGAAGTCATTTATATCATATATTAATTCATTTATTTTTCTTTTTATTAATAATACTTATGATCATGATAGTAGATCCAAGATTTTCCAAATAATCATGTATTTTACTTTAAGTTTGAAATTACTTTAAACTTTCAGAGGAATTGCAATATTAAGAATTCCCACATACCTGTTCTTCATATCTATTCAGCAACTTGTAACATTGTCAGTTTGCTTTACACACATACACACACATGTATATATATATATTTCTAAGCCACTGGACCTTGATGCTCCTTTTTACACTTTACCTTTTGAATTTCAACTGGAAAACCAACGCAATGCACTGCTTCATCATTGAGAAAGTCTTGCTATTTAAAAAAAAGTCAGATGATTTTAATAGTATATTTACTGATATTGGAAAAACTCAGTGATATAAAAGCTAATCTTTGAAGACAAGAATACCCTATTATGTAATAATATAGAATCTGATCATAAGCTACCATTGCCTGCTGAGATACTTTGGTTACTAAAGAGAGGAGTTCTGTTGAAAATGTCTGAACTAAGTTTAAAAAGTTGTTTCTTACTTTATAAAGATGTGAATTGAACAACTATATTTATAGCTTTCTGATAGCTTCAGTGTTTTCAATGATTTTAATACCTTTATGTAACATGTTTTCAAATGGAAAATAAGACCCAAGGACAAAAACAAAAGCTAGAATGTGGAAAGACAGATTTGTACAGACTGAAATAACATTTAATATAATTTAGCAACAATCACCAGCACCCAAGAAACTGGGTAGAATGTTATAGTGTTATTTTTTTATCAAAAGATGTAATGGATCTGGAATTAATTTCTTTCATCAAAAGATAACTATAATAACAAATTGTTAGAATTGGCTACTTATGAAGGATTGAAGATGAATTTTGGAAAATGTAGATTTACTTACTTTATTCTGCTTAAAAGATAAATAAATATCTTAAGTTTCCTGAGATGGTTTTAAAGTATTTTCTTCTACTACTAAACTACCTTGCCAGATAATTTCCTCCTCTATGTCTGTTACTCTTAAGTAGAAAGTTTAGTTAACATTATCCTGTGAGCAACTGTCATCAATTCAACTGACATTAGATAAATCCTAACAAGCAAGAAACAAGTTCATGTATCACATTAAAAACTAAACACTGATATATATGGTGTGTTCAAAACTATATTTAGTCATTTAATATGAGGAAGTAGTCATTATAATCTAACTTTGTTTAGTTAGATAATAATGCACAGTTCTTGTTTTATGTCCTGATTTGCTTGTTCCAGTTACATGTACTAAAATATTATTCTTTTTTATATAAGATTTTTTAAACCTTTATTTTATTTATTTATATATTTTGTATGTGGTGCTGATGATCAAACCCAGTGCCTCACGTGTGTGAGCCAAGTGCTCCACCACTAAGCCACAATCCCAGCCCTAAAATATTATTCTTTACTGAATAAAATATTAAAATGAAACTTTAATTTTGTATTTGTTTTTACATGATTTTTCTAACAATTTTTGTTGTATTTTACAAAAGTGCTGGTCCATAACTGATTGGAAATAATTATTTCACCTCAGATAATTGGAGCAGAAGTATAGGGGCCATTACACTCCCTGAATAGCCAGTAGGTGGTACCCAAAGATCTCCCAGGCTGTTTGCATCATCCTTGGAATGGCATATTCCATTTGAGAAGTAGTACCACACTTCAGATGCCACAACTTTTCCAATGTGTACTGGCAGAATCATCAGACCTCCTATCAAGTCGACAGAGAGGGTAATTTGTCTTGAAAGGAACCCTTGTAAACAGTGAAGTTGACTTACACAAATGAAGATAAGTATTTTCATATCAATGTTTTACCAATTGTTAAGCTTTCCAAAAAGTATACCCATACACCAAAACTGTTGTAACTACTGTCATCAAAACTATTTGAGATCCTCTTGTTCAACAGTAGTGACAAGAGTCAATTACATCCAAGCCAAATTTAAAAAGTCTATACATTTTTTCATTGCCCACATCTCCCAGAATCAAGAGGGCAGGAATGGTAGAATGGATTCTGAAAAATAACTTTCTGTAATCTCTTCACAGACCAAACTGCAAGAGGCCAGCAGTCTTGCATATAGCTCTCATGAATATGAGATCCATAGCTAAAAGAAAAACTCCCTCCCATAATATTGATAGCCCACGATCCTTTCTGCTGTTTCCTCAGAATCCACCTCACAAGACACTCCTCTAAAGATATGTTGGATGCTATTTAATAACACAAATGAAAGATGTTGAAGATTTCCATTTATAGGTATAAGAATCCAATGCCAAGGATCCCTGCCATAGCTACTCCCTACATGAATCTTCACCAGAAGTTCATTCCTTCAGCCTTGTTCAAGAGTGAAAACAACAACCTCCTTGTCACCAATACTTTTAAAAACTGCCAACAGTTTTCAATAGATTCTTACCTTGTGAAAGGCTTTTGCATCAGTGGGACAGATAAGAATGAAACCTGCCTCTGATCAAGGTTGACATCATTTCATGTGAAAAATATTCAAGGTTTCCAGGCCTGCCACTTGTGATTGAGTCTGATTTCCTACTAGTCTATGTCTACTCTGGCCATTCCTCAAGCTTGTTAACACCCAAGTACTCAGAAACTTCTACCTCTCCCTATCTAACTCTAACCTTGTTTTGCTTGGGCCATCTGGCAACCATATTTGTGAGTTAAATGTGGTAGGAATGTCCACTCTGTAAAAGAAGAACACAGTGGTATGGCAGCCACTGGTATACATCAATGCATAGGAAGAAGCAGTCGCCCTAGTTATTGCCAATAATATCCTGTTCCTCCTGAAGGCCTTGATCCTCTTCAGTATTAAAATAATACAAAGAGATTATGTAGCCTTAGGATAGAGAAGTTTCCTATTGAATTAGTGGATAGATCTTTGAAGAACTCTTCTTGGGATTAATTTGCTAGTTGATGTTATCAATTGGCCAGGCACAGTGGCTTACGCCTGTAATCCCAGTAACTCAGGAGGCTGCAGTGATTTTATCAGTTGTTTCGGGTCACTACTTACTGCTCTTAGTTGCCTTGTAGGGCAAGGAGGACCAAAGACATTAATAAGCAAAGTCTTTTGCAAGGCTAAATATGGACAGGTTTGAAGACACACTCACTTGTCTTCCTTTGACTCCAATGTAAAGGACCAGGTAAGAGTTTTTACTCCTGTTCCATAATCTGTCAATCTTATTTGTCCAGTTTGTCAAGTTCCTAGTTTGAAGAGACACACTCAAATTAAGCCAATTCAAGGAGTAAGATTAATTAAGGTAGCTTATTTACAAAGGTGTGGATAAAGCCTTAAGAAAACCAAAGGGTAACTCCAATCTAGTACAAAGGAACTATGACCATCCCTCAGCAGTTACAGAAATGAAAAAAAAAAAAAAGTGACATAGAGGAAGTCATCTTGAGTGGAGTGGCGAAAAAGCACAGTAGACTGAACTTCTTCCACTCCACCAAGCCCTCCTTTCACCATGCAAAAAATTCAACAGAAATAGAGAGCATGGCCCAGTGATTATTCATACATGTCAGCCTCCCAAGGCAGAGAACTGCAGGAGCACTCTCCGACCTTCAACCCCTCCCTTCCCTCTTTCCCCATTCTATGCTGATGGACTGCACTGCCTGACAGTGGTACCCCATTGTTTGTAACTTCCGGGCTTAAGACTGATCCAAGGACCATATATAAACTGTTGCACTTCCTGAAATAAACGGGCTCTGAATCTTGCTCCAGCAGAGCAGTCTTACCAACCCCCGGAGTGTGTGTGAAGTGACTGTGGACCATCACCCCCAACCCTTGCCCCGCAGGACCCCATTCCATCCTTCCTGAGGACCCCCTCAGTACTTTCGTCCCACAGGGCCCCAACTCATTGAGCAGACCCACGAGGCACGATATAAAACTACATCAAACAAGACTGGATCTGGGTTAGGGAATAGATGGAATATGTATATACACACACACAAGTATACATATGGCATCATTCAAGCCTTTTTGCCTTCTCTCTTGCATTCACCTGGTAGAAAGATTGAGTCCCCAACACAGGGTGGGAACAAAGTTCCACCAACTACCATTCTATTGCAAGATAATACCAATTTTCTCACATACCTGAAACCTGAAACAAACAACACTGGTGTTAGCCATATCATTTATTTCCAAGAAAATGCAGGGAGACATTAAAAACCTAAATGATATAAAACATTGTTATGACAATCCCAACTTCTATGAGGTTTGACATTGTAGCTGCCTTTGCCCACCATCCATCCACCCATGTTTGCCTCAACCTCTCTCAGAACCTTAGCCAGATCATCAGAGGAGTCCAGCACTTTCATGCTGGAGGTCTTCTATTTATGGGTTGTTGCAGCTTTTTATTCAAGATCATTGGTTAAAGGAATAAAAAAGTACCCAATAAATGCTTTGTTTCCATAGTTTTCCTTGCCACCACCATGTAGCAACAGTCCAATTTCCCTCAGACATTCAAGATCAACCAACTCAGATGGTATAACATCCTTCTTCACCTGCTGGTTCAGTGGCATGAGAAGCCCAAGATGACCAAAGGGTAATCTCCACTGCCAATGCAATGAATCCATGCCTCCCTTCTACATTAGGTCCCCAAAACATACATGCTTTTTTTTTTTTAAATATTTTTTAGTTGTAGATGGACACAATATCTTTATTTTTATTTTTATGTGGTGCTGAGGATCGAACCCAGTGCCTCACGCATGCGGGGCAAGCGCTCTACCACTGAGCCACAATCCCAGCCCCACATACATGCTTTTTGAAGAATTAAATACAAAAGAAAGGGAATGAAAGACACCTTTAAAATGCAGAGAACAACTGCCACCTTAACTTACCCAGTGATCAAATGTCACATGACCAACAGTGAAGCAACCTAACCTGATATAACTTTCAGTGTGATGCGACTGATGCAGTAAGAGTCCAGCACCTCACCTGTGTAGCATTCTTTTTCTAAAAAATATTTTTAGTTATAGTTGGACACAATATCTTTATTTTTTTATTTTGATACGGTGCTGAGGATTGAACCCAGTGCCTCACACGTGTGAGGCAAGTACCCAACCACTGAGCTACAACCTCAGCCCCACCTGTATAGTATTCTTATAAGACACTTTTAACCTGAATTGAGCTAAAAGGTACAGACAAGACATAGACAACCAACCTGGACTCTTAGCAAAGTCATAGAAAACAAAAATTGTAGGGAATTTGTCTTAGTTGTTTTCTGCTATAACAAACAACCTGTGACTGGGTACATTACAAGGAAAATAGAGGTTTATTTAGCCCAGTTTTGGAAGATGGAAGTTTAAGATAGGGCAGCTCCATTTGTGTGGCTTCTGGTGAAGGACTGCTTAGCTGTGTCACAACATGGCAGAGTAAAAGGATGGGAAACAGGAGAGGGTAATTTTAAGGGGTGGCCTCCTTTGTAACAACTCAGTGAGGTCCTACAAAAACTACATTAGTCTCTTCCAAGGGTGAAATCCCCAGTGGCCTAATTATCTCCCTACAGTAGGCCCTACTGCATAAAAGTTCCACTACCTTCCAATACTGCCACACTGGGGACCAAGCTTCCAGCACATGAACCTTTGGGGCACACATTTACATCATATCCAAACTATAATAGAATTATACTAGATTGAGACAAGGGAGACCAATAACCAAATGAAGTCATAAACATTGATCTGACACTGCATCTGAAAGAAAAAATATTTCTGGTAACTGGTGAAACTTAAATATGAACATTAGAAAAAAATTTGAATTAATTTTTCCAGGTTATAATACTATTGAAGTTAGGCAAGACAAATGTTTTAGTCCTGGGAAATGCACATTCAAGTCTATTAACTGTCTCAAAGAAAAGCACTAACACAACTGTTTGAATTACAAAATGAACCAGTTGCTTTTTCCATGGTACACCACTCTTACTTGCAAGAATGAATGACAAACTGTGGTCATTCAGACTTGTAGATATGGAAGACATGTCTCAAAAATGAAAAAACCAAGCACGTCACTTCAAGGAAAACAAGTGACAGCACTTGTTGCCAATGGTGAAAATTCAAGCTTCCGAGTGAATATTATCTATTACAACAAACCTTTAAGAAACTAAACTATCATTTGTGAAGTTTTATGACTGGTATCCAACAATTACCTGAGGTTATTTTAAAAGTCTCTTTTTTCCTCTGTGAAACCAAGTTTTCTTCACATACTTCAGCCTAAACAATATATCATACAGTTGTTCTACAGAAGAGACTAGCAAAAGGAAAATAATGTCACTCTTCTAATTTTTGTTTTTTTGGAAAATAGTTATTTTCCATCAAAAATGTTAACATTTATTACTAAGAAGTGTACTAAAGTACTGAAGTACTTAAAATGAGATATGTCTGCAATTTATTTTTAATAGTTCATCAAAACAAAAAACCTGGACATATGTATGTAAAACTGCACCACTTGACAGGGATTTGGTCTGAGAAATCTGTCATTGGACTATTTTGACTATGCAAACATCATATATGCTTAGATAAACTTAAGCTACAATGTTAGTAAGCAACATAAAACTTTATGGGATCACCATCACACATCCAGTCCATCACGGAACAACACTTTTATACAGTGCACGACTGCATATGTGTATTTGTGTGTGTAAAGATATGTGTGGTATCACAGAAAGATATTTGGTCTTTGTCCCTGGTTCCTGGCACAGAGCTTTTAAAGCCCAATTTCTTTCTTTGGTACTGGGGAATGAACTCAGGGGCACTCGACCACTGAGCCACATCCTCAGCCCTATTTTGTGTTTTATGTAGAGACAGGGTCTCACTGAGTTGCTTAGCACCTTGCCATTGCTGAGGCTGGCTTTGAACTCGCGATTCTCCTGTCTCAGCCTCCAAAAGTGCTGGGATTACAGGCGTGCGCCACTTCACATGACTAAAACCCAATTTCTTGAGTGGTAAGAGTGTTAGAAGCATCTTTCGTTTGATGAGGCAACCGTTGGCAGGGACCCTACATAGTTTCAGAATGGAAGCTGGTTGCTTTGAAAACCTTGATTAGAAACTTGGAACTTCCAACTTCATCTCCCAACCTCTGGGGATTGCATTAATCACCAACGGTCAGTGACTTAGCCAATCATGCCTACATAATGAAAACCTCCACAGAAATGTCCTAAATGGTGGGGTTCAGAGACCTAAGTTGGTGAATACATCTAAGTGTTGGGAGGACAGCATTCACAGAAAAGATGTTTCATCTCTCTTCCATTTGGCTGTTACCACATTATATCCTTTATAATAAACCAGTAATAGTAAATTTAGCCCTTTTTTGAGTTCTGAGACATTTCAATGAAGTAAGAAACCCAAGGAGGGAGTTATGAGAACCCCCTGAAATTTTTAGCCACTTGCTCAGAAGTACCAGTGACAACCTAGGACTTGCAACCAAAATCTGAAATGGGGCCAGTCTGGTGGGACTGAGCCCTTAGTTTGTGGGATCTGATAGTTAACTCCAAACACAGTGTCAGAATTTAATTATGGAACACTCAGATGGTTTGAGAGATAGAGAATGGGTGTTGGAAAAGAAAGGATGCTTTGTGTCAGAGTCTTGTATACAAGTTAAAAAACTCAGTATATGTGTACATATACATATGTATATATCTGCAGTTTACTTTCAGTTCAGCAAAAAAGAATACTACTGCAACATAATAGGTGAAGGATGAGTGTTCCCAGTATTATTCACTCAACTTTCCTACAGATGTGAAATTTTTCAAAATAAAACAAGGGAAAGATAAGTACAAGGTCAGCATAATGGAAAGCAAACATCCGTTAACCGGCCATTATATATGTAAGGCCACCTAGGACCTCCTCTGGTCTAGGAGCCACTCCCACAAATTCTCAAGGTTCTTCAAATATAGACAATCCTCCTGGAGAAGAACACATAGCTCTAACAGGGAACTGTCAATCTAATTCTGGTTATAGGGGCCTGCCTCTGCAAACAATAAGGATCTGGGGAAATTGTGAGGTTTAAATTCTCAGCCCTAATATCCCCATCTCCATTGCCCTTACTATAACTTGAGAGACCTGGTGTCTCAGGGACTGAGCATTAACTGGAGCTGCAACTCTGTAACCCTTACAACCAAATCTGAGCTTGTCCCAGAACTGCCCTGTGACCACAGATAAGAGAACAAATCAAGGATGCCATGGAGGCTCTCTAGCACTGAATTTCCTACTTCTGTGTTCATAGGCTTTTGTTTGAGATTGGTTCGTTGGTTGGTTGGTTGGTTCCCTTTTCCTACAGCTGTCATAAGTAAGGCATCTGCAAAATCTTTATAATTATAACCTCCATACTGATGATGTGCCATAGCCATTTGGTCCGCCAAGGTCTTGCACTCCAGTTACCCTTCTTTCCACAGTAATACATGGTGAGAGTTTTGGTTGTGGTGCCACCATATACCATAGTTTACTTCTATCCCGTTGCCCTGATCCCAAAAATGACTTTTTAACCTTATTGTCTTCAAATACAATTTTGAAGGGCAGTATCCTAGGGCCATCTCTGGTACCTAACACTGTAGCAGTCATGGTGCCAAACAGGCAGATGTTATACTCAAATCACAACCTGAAGATATGATGGTTTTAGGTGTCAGCTTGACTGGATTCAGGGATACGCTGACAGCTGACAAGACATGAATTCTGAATATGTCTTTGATGAGTGTTTCTGGAAGACTAGCATTTTAATCAGTGGGCTGAGTAAAGAAGATGCCTCCACAATGTGGCAGGCACCATCCAAATGGCTTAACAAAATAGCAAAGGTGAATACATGCTTGTCAACTAGCAGGCAAGTGCACACTTGCTTTCTCTCTCCTGGAGCTGCAATGCCCATCTTCTCCGACCCTTGGACATCACAACACCAGATTCTCTAGTCTTCAATCTTAAACTGAAAAGTTCTACCATGTCCTTTAGGACTTGGACTAAGTAATATGCTACCAGCTACCTGCAGCTATCTGCAGGTTCACCAACCTGCAGATAGCATATGGTTCTCAACCTTTGTAACAAATCCCCCCTCATCAATCTCCTGTTTCTCTGGAGAATTCTAATACAGAAGGTTTCGTAAAGACTAAACAGAAGAGTACAAGAATACCTCAGTGATATTAAGGTAAGCAGAACTGAGCTCAAAGGGTAAAGGAGTGGCTACTGGAAATCAGGAGAAAACTGAAGAGGTCACCTTTAGTTGAGGAACACAGTCCAAGGTGACCCTGAAAGTTAGGAGCTATAAAAATGTCTAAATTCATGTCCTTCCCTCCAATTTCCTAGTGGGGCTTTATACTGACCAAACCAATCATGAGCTGGAGAGAAGAGGAACATATCCAACCTAGACAGCCTGCCAGAGGGAGGAGAGTATGGAGCTCCAGATGACATCCCACGTTCAGTGTACAGATCCTCTGGGTCTAAACTCTACCATCTTTTCGCTATAGCTATTAAAAAAGTTGGGAGAAGGGGAGACAGTAAGATCAGAGATTTTGTTTCTCTTCCTTTGCCCAGCAGTGTCTCCATTACTGGCTAGTTTTTCTTGTACAATCACAAAGCCTGTTATCAGCAGAGCTAAGGGTAGTTCAATTTCTTTTTGGAAATCCTAACCTTTAATATTCAAGCATAATTCAGTTTACATCTATTTTTATGAGTTCTGGTCAGAGACAGAGACTGTACAAACCAACACAGAAGAATTTCTTGGTTTAGTCTTAACAGGTTCAGCAAGTGTTCACCTGAATCTAGCATACTACCTGAGGATGCAAGTGTGGACAACGGCCTTTTCTGCTACTACAGGGAGATATGAAAAGGTTATAAGGGGTCAGATTAACTGGGTCAGATACTAACCCTAGCTTACAATGCCAGACAACAAAAATCAGGGTCAGGGTTACTCAGTGAAGTCCATTGTTAAACCAATGAAATAAAAATTTTGTCACTGTCCTAGTCAACATAGTATGGGCTCAGGATCTGGAGCTAGCCCAAGATGGAGTTCATATCCTTTCTCCTGTTGCTTTTTGTGTCACTTTGACCAAATTAACTATTCTCTAGAAATCCCAACTTCATTGCCTATAAAATGTCTAAGAGTACCTTTCCCACAAGATGAAAATTAAATAGGAAAATGAATGTCTAACACTTGTTATGCCCACGTTTCTCCACCCTGGCACTCAACAAGTGGGGACCGTTAACCCACATATATTATACACCAGGCTCTCCCCATAGGGCAGTTGGCAGTAAGAGAATTTTTATATCAACTTAGTAGAGCTTCTGCCTTTTCTAAAAGAATTTCTAAACTTGAGAAAGTCTAACCCAAGTCCTTTTCAATACTTATAGAAATGAGTCCTAAGTACTCTTGTCCACATCCCCAGAGAGAGTTAGAAAGGTTGCAAGACCTTGTTTTCAACGCATTTTTATTTTAAACATATCATGCTCTTCAGCAGTTTCTAACAGAAGTGTCTTGCTGACATTACTCTGAATACCTCTTTAGACCAATAACAGTTCTCTCTACTTAAAAATTCAAGAAACACTGTCACAGTGCTCAAACATGTCAAAAATGTTCTCAACTGTTTCTAAGAACTTTCTTTGCCTACCAATTAATGGCTCTATAGAAAGCAAGAAGCATTTCCCCATACTCAGAAGAAAAGTATGAATCATAGATTAAAAACAGGTCCATTTATAGAAGCTTGGATATCAAAAGACCTTTGTGTCAGAGTAAGAATAATTGTCAGAATAAGCCATAGGGCTTCCAAAATTATTTTTCAATGAATAATATAAAGACCTGTTCTTCAAACCTGAATATCAGGAGTTATTTTGACTCTGGGTTATTAAAAGTAGTCATGGTGGAGGTGGCATTTAGGAAGAAGCCACCAGAAAAACTAAAGTGGGAAATGACTGAAATTTTAGCTGACACCAAAGGTCAATCAATATAAATATGTACTGAAGGAAAGCAACTCTGAACATGTTGCACACTATATTGTCACAACCCAACCTTGATTTCACAGTCCTCTATTAGCCACCATCCCATTTTTATCCTTCACAACCAAACTACTCAGACGAGTTGTCTACTCCTCATTGACCAAGCCTCTGCCCTGGCCTCTTCTATCAGTATCAGTAATGGCCTTCACCAAATCTTCAGACATGACAAGGTTGCAAAAGTCAGGAAAAAAACTGAACTACCAGACTGAATGAGACTAATGAAATAACAGCAAACAAGATATCTAATCCTGGGTTGGAAGCTTGTGAACTAAGACAAGTGAAAAAATTCGAACAGGGTCCCTAAGTGAAGGGATTTCCAGAAGTTCTCTTACATTCTTACACCAAAAGTGATACTTCACATCCACATTACTTTTCCAAGATGTTGAGTTATCACAAGCAATTTTAGCTGTGTTCTGGGCTTGGATGGTAGGAAAGGTACTTTGTATACTTTTGTAACCATATAATGTTACAGTATCCAACTGGTTGAAATTCACCTTAACTGCTTTTTTCCCAGAAAACTTAATAAGTGGTGTTGAACAATACATCACCCAGCAGGAGGATAACCATTTAAACTATCAGGAGCCTAAGAGTGAAACAAGGAGAGAAGAGTATTTCACTTAAAGTCAAGGAGTTGCTAGTAATTCAAGACTAAAATGGCTATAAAAATAGTCTCAAAATCTGAACTCAGGGTTGGGGATGTGGCTCAGTGGTAGAGTGGTAGAGTGCTTTCCTACCATGTGTGAGGCACTGGGTTCAATTCTCAGCACTGCATATAAATAAATAAAATAAAGGTCTGTTGACAACTAAAAAATATATTTTAAAAAATCTGAACTCTGTAAGGAACCCACCAAGCATGGGTGAAAAGGTTGTCAACTATGTAACAAGATTTTTTATTCAGGTGGACATGGATAGACTGTTACAGTAAACTATCTCGATAGAATTCTTTCAATATTTCATGCTTTTTATATTACATAAATTAAGCACTCTTCTTTTGACTACATTGGAGTCCCTGTTCACTGAAACCAATTTACAGCTGAAAATGGAATAAGAATCTTCATGGATCTTTGAATCTCTGTATAAATTCAGAAATTAAAAAATTCCTATAAGTAAGCAAAAATACTGATTAACAAGGAGAAAATAGAGACTTCATAAACAAAAATTATAAGTCTGAAATACTCATAAAGTTGAGTATACCAAGGAATCATCAGACTGCAAAGCCTTCAGGATGAAGGACAAAAAGGAGACTGCACACCTTGATATTTGCATTTTTCCATTTGGATCAGGTAGACAGAAAAAAAAATGGAACCACACCACCCCATCTCAAAGGTCTTCGAAATATTTTACACTCAAAGGCTAATATTGATTCCAAAGCATTCATATACAGAAAGGTATTGCAATTTGTTAGCAGAACCCATTCAACAAATAATCCATTCATCTTCAGGCTTGTGAAACTGGGAAAACACAAAGAGCACATTTCTTATTTTTATTTCAACATTTAAAATATTCACAAGTGGAGAATCATATTCACTGATATCTCCATGGAAGATGTACAAACAAAGTGTACAGGCATTCCACAATTAACAGAATTACATATTTGTGACTATGTGCATGTTTATACTAGAGTTTATCTGGAAAAACATTTTTTTAAAAAACTTGAGTGCTTCACTGTTATTTCCATAAAAAGTGAACCACAAAGAATTTCAGGAGAATACCTAAATATTGGTCAGTAGTTGTTTCTTTTTTAATTTTAAAACTTTAACATAATTCTGTCAGGACACTTAAATAATTAATATTCAATTCTTTCTCTTTTCCCCTCAGTAGCCAAGCCAGGATGTACTTTCATTTTCCCCACTAAGTCTTTGTTTCTAAATATATTATGTAGAATAGATTGATCATCACAGCATCTTGACTAACTAATGAGGTAGGATATTCTTTAAGAGAAGTTTTTAGGCATTTATGAAGCAAAGCAAAAGAGAATAAATAATCAAAATGCGAAGGGTTTTTCTTTTTTCAGTGGTTATTCTTTAAATAAAATCCAAAAGAACTAGAAATTGGTCTAATGTTCATACTTAAAAGACAGGAAAAACCTAGTAGAAAGCCCTGCTACTGAGTATATTAAAGGACAAAACCTGAGTACTGCAATTAATTAAATTCCTTTTTGGCATTACAAAGTAAGATACTATGCCTCAAAATGCTGAGCTTTCTTCCTGGGAGAAATCTTATTGAGGAGATAAAATTTAAACAGAAAATAAATGTACTCTATTCTTCCTTTTCAGTACAAACTGGTCTGTTATTTTAATTCAATTCTCATCCTTTCCTACACAGAGAAAAATATTAATAATTTCAATATACTACATATCCAGTAACATAAATGAATTTAGCAGTCAACTTAGCAAACTGCCAAACACTCCTTATAAGATTTTACTAATAGTATGCCAACAACTAGTAAATGCCTAGGTGATAAGACTACAGTGCCATCTCAGTATAAGCAGACTGTATACACCCTGGATTCACATAAATCTAGGAAATTTACCCAACATTCCCTCTTCATCTACACCAAAATCAAAGTTCTGTGTACTAACAACCCTTTCTCTGTGTCAAAAATAATACTTTTAAAAACTATCCAATTCATAGGACATGCATGTACCCAAATAAGGGGGCATACCAATCAAGAATGATGTGTCTAAATATATACAGTATTGTGAACACTTGAGTACCTATTATTTGATAAAGATTAAACTACCAGAAAAAAAGAGATCTTTATTTTACCAATTTGCACCTAAAAAATTAACTACGTGACCTGGCAGATGGCTTTAAAATTAAGTCCTTGAAATTATACTACAAAATGTTTTAAGACATAGGAATTAAACTTGCTAAAAGAACACTGCAATTCTCTTGATATGGTAGCTCGTAATGGCAGTAAACATTTGAGATCTGCTACCATACACAACTTGTCAAAAGTAATTTTTACTTCTAAGTCTTTTGTTTTTTACTGTTCTACCTAGAACTGTGTCCTATTAATATGATTAAAATCTCAAAAATATTGCATCATTTAGTTTGAAGAAAATTCTTTCCTCTTCACATGCCACCTTCCTTATTTTAGTAAGTTTCCTTTACACTCTTTTCTTAAGGCACACCATACCCTATTTATTGCTGCAAAGCCCCTGAAACATGTGCCTTAATCTGTCTGCTTCACTATGGTTAAAATGAAAATTACTTAAAAGCATTTACTAAAACTTAGTAACATCATGTCTACAATGCCATTGTAATAACTGACTCTACTTAAGCAAAGGCCAAAAACCTAAACATGTGCTCTTTCTCCTAAAAACTGACATTACCTAACTGTGACCATAAAGCTCAGTATCCTCTCCAGCTACACACAATTCATATTCAAATGTTATAAAATAAAATATTAGGCCAATAAGCTTTTGCAGTTTTTATTAAATCCTAGTCTAGTTTAACAATATCTGATTTTAGACTTCATCCCGTGGTGAACATGTTTATTAGGTGGAAGCTTATCAGACATCTAATTATTATTTTCTGTACACTAAGCAGTAAGATAACTACAAAGAACACTATGAGGTAATGACATACACTTGCTTGAAATTTTCATACAAGCCACGTTATCAAACTGTATCTGCTCTAATAATTACTACAGATTTAGTGATTGTAGTTTCCTTAAATTTTAATTATAAGTACCTTACTGAAATAATATTTAGACAGTTTCACTAACTTTTCAAATTAGCATAATTATTCAATGAAAAAGAGTGAAATGAAAATGAAGAGATTTGAATTATTAAAGGAAAATGAATTAAAGAAAAGGACAGTGACTGGACAAGTTTTGACATTTGGCTGGAAGATATCAAGATGCATGGATTTCACAAATCTAACATTAAAAAACTCAATGCCATACAAATCTTTTCCATGTAAAAACTGAGTTAAAACTAATAGGTCTACAAAACTGTTCATTTTGGCCTTAAGGAGTATCTAGTCTTTTGATCAAAAAAGGCCACAACAGTTAAGATTGTAATTACTTGATTTTATTTTACACTAGGTGGTGGGCACAAAGCAATCCTCCTTAATAAAGTTGACAATTAGCTTCACTCAGAACATTTTTAATAATGCACATTAAAAAAAAAGTATTCATCTTACAAATTGTTCTGCAATCCAAATATACAATAGCTTGGAAAACAACGTTTAGAAAACAAAAGCCAATGTAAAAAGACAGATTAAAACAACCAGAACAGTACAGGTTTTATATGGCTCAGATTTTACAGTTTTCTTACTGCATCATCAATGTCAGAAATCTGTTCCTTCAGCTGGCTCCATTGCTCGGGATTTAAAGAAATACCTAAAACAAAGTTTAAAAATTCAAAGTTGAAAATCTATTCAAGCTTTCTTATTTTCATACTTCCAAATAAAATATTTTTTATCAAAACTGCCATTGTTTTTTGTGATTTTGTTTTTCTGAGGATCAACCCAGAGTCTTGAGTATACAAATTCACCTGCTCTACCACTGAGCTATATCACTGGCCCTAAAACTACTATTTTGAATGGCACAATGCTATAATATTAGAAGTTGAACCTTTTTTTTTTTTTTGTACTAGGTATTGAACCCAGGGGAACTCAACCACTGAGCCCTATTCCCCAACCCTTTCTTTTATTTAGAGAAAAGGTCTCAACTGAGTTGCTAAGGCTGGTTTTGAACTTGCGATCCTCTTGCCTAAGGCTCCTAAGCTACTGGCATTACAGGTGTGCACCCCTGGCAAATCTCATATTTTTAATTACAAATTTATCAGTTTCCTAAGTAGATCAAGCTTGTATCCAATTTATCTTTGCACAATGCATCCTGCATGATGCCATTTACAACCAATGAGAACAAATGATAATTTGAAGCTGCGTCTCACAAATCACACTAGCAAGCTAAGTGGTCAGGCTTAGATACAGCATGTGAAATACCCACTAATACAAACTGTGAGTTTCAACACTTGCCCCAAATTTCTACAGAAATTCAAGGTGAATGGACACTCCTGAGTTCTTCCAGCAGCATTCATTTCACTCTGGAAAAATCCTGGGATGTGATTTCACACAGGACCTCTTAGAATGTATACATTGGGAGAGAGTGCATTCTAGAATCATGCTGTCAGGGTTCAAATCCCAGTCTATCGCTAATTTTATGACCTTAAAAAAATTACTTCAGTTTCCTCTCACCAGTAAAATGGTATTTACACAATGGGTTGTTGTAAATTATTAAACTAGGTAATATGAATAAAGAACTTGACATATTACCCAACACATAAGTAAATACTTGAATTAATATATTTCAGAAAAAACTGCTGAGAGGCCATGAAACTGAAAGAATATACTGAGATACTAAGGAAGATCTTGAAGCTAATCAAATTGTTTCCATACATGTTTCAGGAACACACAACTTGGCATTAACCACTCTGGAACAACACAAATAACCAATCCAGAAACGACTTGAATAAGAAAACATAAAAAGACATGAAAGTAGCTAGGCATAGTGGTACAGGCCTGTAATCCAGACTCAGGAGACTAAGGCAGGAGGATTACAAATTCAAGGCTGCCTAAGCAACTTTGTAAGACCCTGTCTCAAAAAATAAAAGGGCTACAGATGTAGCTCAACAAGTGAAGTACCCCTGGGTTCAATTCCCAGTACACACACACCCAAAAAGGAAAGCAGACAGAGGTTGCCTTTTAATATGCCTGAAAACTGCATGAAATAAACAAGTGGTACCTTGAAAATTGACAAAAAAGCACAGTAGTACTAAATAAGGAAGCATTTTTTATCAGCTAAAGATAAACCCCAAACAACTAACTGCCCCAAAATATAAATTTAGGTTGGTTTAACAAATGTTCTCTAGCTATTTGGTAATTGAATAAAGTATAGTTTCTACATGCAAACAGGATTGGGGCAGGATGAAGCACAAGAGAAGGGCAGCGACCCACTTGAAGGATACTATAAAGAATGGTCTTAAGGAACTGAACCAAAATATAAACCAGGAGTTTTCCATTTCCATTTTTTTTTTAATATTTTTTTAGTTGTTGATGGATCTTTATTTTATTCATTTATTATTTACATGTGGTGCTGAGGATTGAACTCAGTGTCTCACGCATGCTAGGCAAGCACTCTACCACTGAGCTACAGTCCCAGCCCCATCCATTCCCGATTTTATAGCCTCCCAGATAGTGCCCAATCTGCTTCAGAATTACTGTAAAATTAAAAAGAAAATTACATTCTTACCAATTAGCAACCTATTAAAGTGGTATTAGCATTGTTACTTTTTGTAAATTTTATTCCCAACAGATTTATTTTAAAAAGATTAAGTATTCTGCTTAAAAAGGGCTAGAAAAGATTCATTCTTGCCCTGTGTGCTCTGCAAACATGTCAATTTCAACTCAAGCAGGTTACTTAGAAATGTTTTAAGGTAGTCCCAACATTAGAACCAAATTAAAGAAATATAACCTCACCTTTTCTTCCTGGTTTCATTTCACCTTCTGGATCCATCCAGTATTCTCTAATATCAATTAGAACTTTCCCTTTAAAATCCCGAACACTGACGTATCTCATTTTCCCAATCTGCAAATAAATACATAAATACCAAAAACATAAAAAGCACACCTCATATTTTCAACCATTTTTAAAATCAGAAACATCATTAGTAAGACGTATAGCTGCTATGGAAAGCAGTAATGGAGATTTCTCAAAAATTAAAACTAGAGCTGGGCACAGAGGCAGTTCAGGAGGCTGAAACAGGAGGATTCCAAGTTCAAAGCAAGCCTCATCAACAATGAGGCATGGTGCTAAGCAACTCAGTGAAACCCTGTTTCTAAATAAAATATAAAACAGGGCTGGGGATGTGGCTCAGTTGCTGAGTGTCCCTGAGTTCAATCACCGGTACCACGCCCCCCAAAAAATTAAAACTAGAACTACAATATGATATAGCAAGCCCACTTTGGGATATACAACCATGCACCACTTAACAACAGAGTATGTTCCAAGTAATATGTAATTTGGTGACTGTCAGAGTGTGAACATAAGTGTATGTAGACAAACTAAGATGGCTACGAAGTCACTATGCAATATAATCTTATGGGACCACCTATATATGTGGTTCCTCACTGAATCAAATGCTTTGAGGAGCATAACTATATATCCAAAAGAAATGACAGCAGGTCTTTAAGTTATATTTGTATACCCATGTTTATAGCTGCATTACTATTCACAATAGCCAAAAATTATAAGCAACCCAAATGTCTACCCACTGATGGATAAAATGTGCAACGTACGTACATACAATGGAGTATTACTCAGTCTTTAAAAAAAAATCCTGTCACATTCCACAATATGCATTAATCTTGAGTTTGTGCCAATTAAACAAGCCAGTCATAAAGCAACAGTTAATACAGTTGATTCAATGAACCTGAGATATCTAAAAAGTCTAACGCAGTCATAATCAGGAGGAAAGAAAGTAAAATGTGGTTACTAGGGCTGAGAGAAATGAGAAAGGGAATTATTGTTTAATGTTTTCCAAGAGGAAAAGGTTCTGAAGATCTGTTTCACAACAATGTGAATAAACATTTTTTACCACAATAAAACAAATCTTTAGTAAGCAAAATCTAGTACAAACTACCTCCAACAAGAATTCAGATTCAGCTGGCTATATTGCTTTAGCAACCATTCTGAATACAGGAATCCAGTGTTCCAATCGCTAGCCACACTAGAAAGCTTTTCCCTTTGACATTCATTTCAAATAAGAACTCTAATGCACTTTACTAGCAGTCAAATTGAGAAAACTATCCACAAAAAACAAAACAAAACAAGAAAAAAACCTGTTTTTCAAAACTCTCTACACTGTTGCTTGACACAAACTACAAATTCCTGGGGAAGAAAACAAGCTTTACTCAACAAAGCATCTATTAGCACTTTGCAAGGCTCAGTAAGTATAGTTAAGTGTGTGGTACTGGATAAAGACAGACATACAAGGGATTAGAATGCATTTTCTTAAACAGAAATTAATTCTCTGAGATGTCTAAAGTCTTCATGGATCACTAACTTAAACATGAAAACTAAAACTATAAAACTTCTAGAGAAAAAAAAAAACTGTTAGAAATTTTTGTGGCCAAAGAGTACGCAAAGTAAGTCTTGGATAGGGGAAAAAAGCATTAATCAAAAGAGGGAAAAAATGGTAAATGGACTTAAATTTAAAGTTTTTCTTTAAAGATTAAATCAGAAAATAAAAAGGCAAACCACATACTTGAAAAATATAAAGTCTCAGCCACAGATCCTTCAAGCTTCCAAGTGAGACTGAGACAAGATCAGGTATAGATTCACTAAGACAATATTACTGTGGAGCAGAAGGCTAGAGAAAACAATGAACCTACTTAATCCGTGATGGCCTCATCTCCAAGATAGATAAATGACATAGAGGGTAAGTAACTACCAGGAGGAGGTCACATCTCCCTCCTCCTGATATCTATTCATCCATTTGATTCTCTTAGGTTCATGTTCTTTCCTCTATTAACCTTAACTCATTTTTGAACTAGATTACTGTTTAAAGACTAAAAATTTCCCCTGAAGTTTAAAAAAAAATTCACTACACTTACTTTAACAAAGGATTTCCAAAATACACAGTGTTGCAACTCAGTAAGTCAAATGACCTAGTTGTTAAAAAAGAAGAAGGAAAGAGCTGAACAGACTCTTCACAAAAGAGATAAAAGCAGCCAATAATCGTGATCAAAAATTTGAAATGAGCCGGGCGCGGTGGCTCAAGCCTGTAATCCCAGCACTTAGGGAGGCTGAAACAGGAGAATCGCGAGTTCAAAGCCAGCCTCAGCAACGGCGAGGCACTAACCAACTCAATGAGACCCTGTTCTCTACATAAAACACAGAATAGGGCTGGGGATGTGGCTCAGTGGTCAAGTGCCCCTGAGTTCAATCTCCAGTACCAAAAAAAAAAAAAAATTTGAAATGAATTAAGACATTCAGTAAATGAGAGTGAAATCACAATGAGCTGCTACTACTACTACACACTGGTTAACTAAAACAGATAAAATTAAAGACTAACACTACCCAGTGAGGATGTGGAACAACCCAAATCTCGCATGCTACTTATGGGTGTTTAAAATGGTACAGCTCCTTGAAAAACAGTTTGCTAGTTTTTTGTGTTTTTTTTGGTACCAGGGATTGACCTCAGGGGTACTCGACCACAGAACCACATCCTCAGCCCTATTTTGTGTTTTATGTAGAAACAGGGTCTCACTGAGTTGCTTAGCGCCCCGCCATTGCTGAGGCTGGCTTTGAACTCACAATTCTCCTGTCTCAGCCTCCCTGAAGTGCTGGGATTACAGGCTTGCACCACCACGCCCAGCTAGTTTGCTAGTTTCTTATCAAGTTACACACATATCCCATGATCCAGCAAATAAATATATCTGGTTCGTATATCCAAATGGTGCCTGCAGAAAGACTTGTCTGAGAATAGTCAGATTTATTCCTAACAGGCCAAGATTTCATGTCCAAAGAGAATGGATAAACAAACTGGAGAATAAACATGAAGAATACTGCTTAGCAGTAAGGAACCAACTACTGATAAGACACAAGGATCAGTCTCAACACATTATACAAAAAGAAGCCAATACACACACAAAGACAGAACATATATGAAGTTTCATATACGTTCCATTTATATGAAGTTCTAAAACAGGAAAAATATATTTACTCTGATAGGAATAAGACCAATTATTCCATAAGCAGAGATGTAACTGTAGAAGGAAGTCCAAGAGGTAATCTTCTAGGGTGATGAAAACACACGAGTGCATACATTTATCATAGCTCATCAATTTATGCTTTTTATATATGTACACATGAATTGCACCTCAATATTTTTTTTAAAAGATAAACTTGTCCAACACCAACCTCTCTCAAGGAAAAATGAATAAAATTCACAAATTCTTATAAAACACTGAAAAAGAAAAAAATGATGAGGAGACACTAGTTAAGGGATATACTAATTAAAAGCAGAAAAACTGTCCTTGCAATCACATTTCACAGGGAGAAATAACAGAATCAGAATACAGAATATAAACATTTTTACATCTGCTTCTCACCTGCAGAATAACAGGAAAAAGTAGTATTTTTTATCAATAGACATGTGATTCTTAAAAAAAATTTTTTTTGATTCCCTGTTTCCTTTGAGAATCTGACAAAGGTTATGAGGTTATGAATAATCCTTTCAAATAATCTCACGGGCTCTTTTTAAGGCCATTCATGCCCTCTTCCCAGGTTAAAAACATTTGATTCAATAATGGTCATTTTAAAAAATAATATCAGAGCTGGGAATATAGCTGGGCAGTAAAGCATTTGTTTAGCATGCATGAGGCCCTACATTTAATCTCCAGTTCCTCAAAAATAAATAAAAAAATGGTGATTTTAAATCACCAAATTTAAATCACCACATCAACTAAAGACAGCATTACTGACTATTTGTGCCTAATTCTGAAGAAAATACGAATGAAAAGTTCCTGCCTCAAGCATCCTGATCTTTTAAGAGACAGGTACTGAGGAATTACAAGATAGCTCTCTCATCAGCTTTTCTTTATCAGATGTCATCTTAGGCCAGTTATTGCCCTGTAGAAGCCAGTCCTCAAAAATTCAGAACTGAAGAAATCAGAAGGCAGGCATCTAGGAGTATTTCCTCTCTTGGTAGAATTCTCACCAAATCATTCCAGAGTTTAAAACAATAGTGTAGTCATTTGGGGAGGTCCAACTCACTTAAAATATTAAAGTGTTCCTTACATTTAATGTATATCACCTTTCGAGAATTTAAGATTATTTCCCTAGTTTTAGTCTCAAGGGATATTTAGCATAAAAAAAAAAAAATCCTGTCTTAAAGTTAACTAGCCAATACCCAAACAATTTTAATTTGGATTTCAGATCTATCTGTTTTGGTAAAGTATCTCTTATACTCTCAAAGATTCTAATGATCTTGCAAAATATATAAAGCTCTACTCTGTGGCTGTCTTTAAAGCACTTTGGTAAATGAAAAATATACAGCTCTATTTTAAAAAACTTACAAGACTTACAGTGGGATTACTGATTTTCCTTCCAAAATCTCCATCCTTCATCCATCTTCCTAATAATCAAACAATTATTACTAACAAAAATAAAGGCCTCATTTAATATTATAAAATCGATGTACTCAAATGTGTTCTTAAAATGATTAAAATTCAGTGTAAGCATTAAAAAGTTTTCTATCTATGGGGCTGGGATTATAGCTCAGAGGTAGAGCACTTGCCTAGCACATGTGAGCCACTGGGTTTGATCCTAAGCACAACATATAAGTAAGTAAAATAAAGGTCCATTGACAACTAAAAAAAAATTCTAAAAAAAAAAGTTTTCTATGGCCAAAAAAACAATTTCAATAAAAAGGGTAACATGGCAATGAAATTAAATATCACACCTTTGAAAGTAAGGCCTATGGGTTCTCCTACAGGTGAATTCTGAAAAGGTAAAGTGTCTAATGGACTTAGGATGCCTACCAACCTTTACAAATGAAGACTTAAGAATTGAAGCTCTTTTATCCAGTCACAATGATGCACACCTATTATCCCAGCTACTTGAGAAGCTGAAGTAGGAAGACTGCAAGGCAGAAGCCAGTCTAAGCAACTTAACAAGACCCTATCTCAGAAAAAATATATAAAAATATATTTATATATATTGTGTGTGTGTGTGTGTGCCAGGGATTGAACTCAGAGGCACTCAATCACTGAGCCACATCCCCAGCCCTTTTTTGTATTTTTTTATTTAGAGACAGTCTCGTTGAGTTGCTTAACACCTCGCTAAGTTGCTGAGGCTGCCTTTGAACTCGCAATCCTCCTGCCTTAGCCTCTCATGCTGCTGAGATTAAAGGTGTGTACCACCGCACCTGGCTCAAAAAAAAATTTTAAGGACTGGGAAATTAGTAGAGCTCCCCTGGATTCAATCCCCAGTACCACACAAAAGAACTAAACTGGTTTTTAGGGGGATAAAAACCATCTCCTAAAAATAGATCTGTTTTTTCACAAAACTACTCTAACAAAATAGAATCTCTAAAATGTGGGTCCTGGCTTCTTTAATAAAATTAGAGATGGAGTGGGCAAAACTAAAATCCACTCAAGAGGCAAAGATGCTCTATTATTATACAAGCAAAAGTAGGCATACAGTGAGTGAACAGAATGAGAGAAAAGTCCAAGATATTTGCCTAGCAAATATTTTAAAATATTAAAAAATTCCAAAGCAGTCCTTCATTCTCCACAGAAGTCTATGAAAGAAACATGCTATCTTGCAGATTTTACACTTCATTCCACCCCTAAAATAGCTTCCCACTTCACTCAGAATAAAACTCCAAACTCCTAAATATAGCTGTACAACAAAAAGGCCCTCTAAGATTCACCAACTTCATCCTCCTCACCAACTAGATCTCAACCTACACTTTTAGCCAGACTCTTCAGGTTCAAACCACCAAGGTTTTGTAATTCTGCACAATCTAAGATCTTTCCCACTTTAAGTTATTCACAAAATTTCTCTTACTTGGAAGATGCTTCCCCTTTCTTTACTTTGCAAGGTTAACTCTTCCTCAAGGTTTAAATGCCACTTCCTTAGAATGAAATTCCCAGACTATCTACTCTCGCATAATAATCGGCCCCTTTAGTTCCCTGCCCTTATCAAAATTTTACGTATGTGTTGATCTGTACAACTTCTGTCCCCATAAATTCTAGGAAGTTACAGACCA
Organism: Xerus rutilus; assembly: GCA_028644305.1. NCBI lineage: Eukaryota > Metazoa > Chordata > Mammalia > Rodentia > Sciuridae > Xerus > Xerus rutilus. The sequence continues at coordinate 23,180,620 of CM053405.1, read as the reverse complement.
CATTATTTTGTTCACCACTGCAATCCAGAACCTGGCAAGGCCTGAATGAAACAGAAAACACAGTAAGCATTCAATCTATTATCTATTCAAAGCCATGAGGGCTCTCACATAATTCTTCCTCACATACATTTACTCACATTCTCATCAAAATAACCTACTTGTTTGTTCCTCTACATTATAGACACCAGAGGATTTAACTCTGTACAATTCATCTGCACTTTCTTTTCTCTCTCCAGAAGTATTACATAGCAAAAATGAAAAAAAAAATTCAACTTCTATATTCCATTCTGCCTTTACTCTACCATTTCATCATTCAAAGCCACCAGCAGGTCAAAAAGTACAGAGCAATCTCATTTTCTACTCAAATAAATATGTACAGTCATATTCTGCACAACTTTTGTCTTCAACTAATACTTGTGCCTCCTTGAAACACTTATCCTTTTCTTGCTCCCATGACAGTACTCTCTTCTTTCACCATCTCCTATTGACCTAAGTCTTCTTTCTTCTACCATCTTTTATCTGAATATTCACATTTAAGAAACTTGGAAGGGGTAGGATAAGTATTGGATAATGTGACATAATTTTATCAACTTCTAATTTTCTGGTTTACGCTTTCTTCAGTGGATGGCTTTAGTTAGCCATGCTGATGGTCCCTCCAAGACTTCCAGGAGGTCCTACTTATTTTATTGTATTTACAATCAGGTCCAACTCCCTGATGATGGTTCTCTAGTCCATTCTTCCTCATCAGTATCTTTGTTATCATTACTATTGCTTAAGGAAAAACCATCTAACTAACCTTCACCATCCACAGATTAAAGTCTATCATTATCTCAGCAATCTCACCAGTATCCATTTATCACCAATGCCTCTTCCCTCACAAATTATACACTGATGCCAATTTCAAGTCTCCCTAAAAACATAACAAACCCAAGAAAAGAAACTATGCTAGTCCTCTCCAGGTGATTTCATAAAATCCTTTTTAATAGCCTTCCCTCACTTTACTTATTCAACCTACTCTCCTTTGTTGCTTATCAAACCTAATTAGACAGGTCATATTGCTGTTTCTCCTAAAATAATATCCTAATCCATACTTCAGTGTCCAATACTTAACCTACCCCTTCCAAGTTTCTTTTTTTTTAAATTTTTTTTAGTTGTAGATGGACACAATATCTTTATTTATTTATTTTTATGTGGTGCTGAGGATCGAACCCAGTGCCTCACGCATGCAAGGCAAGCGCTTTACCACTGAGCCACAATCCCAGCCCCCCAAGTTTCTTAAATGTGAAGTTCTCAGTCTCTTTTGGGGGATCTTCTATACTATTTGATTTTGCATTGTTTTAAATATAGCAAAACTACAGACTAGAATATTCTAGGCTTTAACAATAACCCAGCATCATATAAATTACTTTCACTTCTCACTTGTTCTCTCATCTTAATAGCCTTATTCAAGAGAATTGTCACACACATGAAAGACTTATGCAATACAGATCAAGATAGTGTTAATACTCTCCAGATCAAGTAAGACAATAATCCTCTAACTCTAAGGAAATGACCAACTTTACCTGAAACATGTTGTCATCTCTGCTGCTGCTGCTCTGCTTGGAAGATGACAGAGCTCTCGAAGTTTCACCAGTCTTTTGCTTCTTTACAGGTTTTTCCGGAGCAACTTGCTTTTTCCTCTTTAACTTGAAAGAAAAATAATACAGTAAAAATTTGCCATTTTCCAAAAAAACAGAATACTTCAAGTTCAAAAAACTGCGTTACTTTTGAAAAATTAAAAGGTCAAAAGAACATTCATTGAATAAGAAAAAAAACAGTTTCACTCAACAATAGAACCATGAATCTAACCTACATGTTATGTAATAATGTTTTCAAACTCTCTTTTCACAATCACAGAAGACACTTCAGGCATTGGTTTTAGCCAGAGGATAGGTACTTTGTGAACTGGGATCACACAAAAAGATTTCATTGGACGAAGGAAAAAAAAAATGGAAACCCACTACTTTTGCATAAACTTTTGGAAACCACAGGGAAACCCAAGCTCAACAACTGCTTTTTTTTCCTTTACAAAGAAGGTATACTTATTAAGAATACTGCCAACTTATTCCATTTCTGGGACATATTTACTTATGCCCTGCCTATTCCAATGGAGATTTAAACTGGTTTAAGGAATGTATGCTTAGGCAAAACTAAAGAGTTATTTTGGCTGGGTGCAGTGATGCATGCCTGTAATACCAGCAGCTGAGGAGGCTGAAGGAGGAAGATCACAAGTTCAAAGACAGCCTCAGCAATTTAGCAAAGCCTTAAGCAACTTAGCAAAACTCTATCTCAAAATAAAAAGGGCTGGGGATATGGCTCAGTGCTTAAGTGCCTCTGGGTTCAATTCCTGGAACCAAAAAAGAAAATTATTTTGTACCAGGCACTGGATGGCAATGAAGCAAGAACCTCATCAAAATTTAAAAACCCTGTAGATAGCAATGTATTAAGACTAGCATTCAAAATCTGCTTTATAAACAGATTATAAAAGCTTTTTGTATAGCCTTATTCTCAAAATCAGTTAACAAGCTAGGTGTAGTGGTGTACGCCCATAGTCTCAGCTTCTTGGGAGGCTGAGATGAAAGGATCACTTGAGCCCAAAGAAACACTTGCAGATTTGAGACCAACCTGGGCAACAGGGTAAGACTCCATCTCCAAAAAAAAAAAAAAAATTTAACCACTAATAAACTACCAGTTTCCCAGTTCAAACAGTAGAGGGCAGTCATGTTCCTTCTTAGTGGAAAAGTGTACTCTAATATTTTAAGTTGCTAAATTAATGTACTAAATTAGATAAAGCTAGGTAATTCTATTCATATATAGGTGTTTATGAAATGAAAAATGTGATGTACTTAATATAAATGTTTACAGGGTTAATAGTACGATTTGGATTGGAGACAAATGGCCAAAAAAAAGCAGCAATTACTCTTTAAATCAAGATCTAAGTATTCTCTGTTGACTAACGTATGCCTGGTACATCAAAGTTCAACACAAATTTGTTATATGAGCATATTTAAATGCTATAGTAATGTAAATTTTAAAAGTAAGGAATTCACTCAAGTACAGCCATCTTAGCTCTTTGAATCCTTAAACTTCCAGGTGATGTTATATTCTGTATTTACGCTTTAAGGGTCCAACTTCTTTAAGATTCTCCCATAAGCTCTCCCTTTTCTCTTAGCTAGTACTGCTTGGGGAAGGGGGGATATGAGAAGCCTGCTGCTAAAGCATAAACTCTTGGAAACCACCAATCTACAAAAGCTAATTATGTATTTTCACAAAGGAAATATACTAACCAGGAAGAAAGCCATCAACTAATTCCATTTCTAGGATATGAATGTTTATTCATATATGTAAACTTTTATAAGAATAGGTCTGTGTGGAAGGAAGTCTTAACCACAGCAAGTGAGATGCTCTGTTATGCTCCACTGAGATGCTCAGTTAAGTGGAATGCAGAGTTTACAGAGTAGTTGTCATCTAATGCAGAAAAAGCACATTCTGTCAAAATGGGTTAGTTCACCGTTATCAGCTTTGCTAGAAGGTAATTTAACTAAAAGGAAGGAATCAGAGCAAATACCATTCAAACTTAAACACAGCAAGCCCAAAATTCAGTAATACTTGTGGGCAAAATAAACACCAATGACTGAGAAGGCTGGCATTTAAAAATTCAGCTAATTTGGCCCAACTACTACAAATAATATCTACAGATTAGTCAGATTTCTGAATAACAGCAAGTAGTATCTTTGGCCTAATTAGCATTCTATTCCCCTAGAGTCAGTCTAAGGAAATTGTTCTTCAATATTAAGGTTTCTAAAGGTCCTCAATAAAGATTTTGTTAAGTCGAATGTAGGTCTAAATCCATACCTTCAGAGTCAGCAGTATGGATGTACAAACAAGCATACTTAGTACTTCTAGTCAAGTGATCCAAAGGCCATCCTGCACTTTCAGAAACTCCCAGATATTCCATTTTAAGACTATGATATGCCTTTTACTATCCCTTGGAAGTAGATGTGGGCAATATTGCTAAATCAAGCATCACAAAAATGACTCGGTGCAGTAATAGTCACCTTTTTCTCAACTTCACTGTCAGAATCACTGCCCGATGAGCTTGAAGAAACAAGTTCCTTTGATTTAGGCATTCTGTAAGAAAAATGCATTATGTAAATAAGTTATAAATTGCTCTATCACGTTCAATTTAGCTCTCCTCATTTAAAAAAAAAAAAAAAAGGACAAGTTTCTTGGTTCATCCTACCATCTTGGAGCACTAAAATGGTTATAATGAACACAAGTGTTCATTAATAAGTGTTAACCTACATTCATGACAAGCAGAGTGAAATGTTCTGAACCTAGTTATAAGAAGGAACTGACACACACACACATTCTTCACCTCTTATCTTGTTCAAGCCAATGGATCTTTTTAATACTTCATTATAGAGGGATCCTAAGTTTATAGGAGGATAGTCAAGAAGGTAGCTTACAATTACTGTTAAAACCAGAAGCAACGTAAATTATTCTTAGTACTGCTGTACATTTCTAATATCAGATAACGTAGAATTATTCACTGAAAATGGACCTCAACATTAACACAACATGGGAAACAGCTGAACTATGCAAATGTGGTATCTAATTTTGCCATCATAATCATATATTTTACCTACTCTGTATGTTGATTATAAAGTTTTGGCAACACTATAAAAATAACACATACTAATTCAGAGTTCACCAAGTTATCCATAATTCACATTTTACACTGATTTTTCTACTTGGAAATAAAACTAAAATTTGAACTGTTTCTGTGAAAGGCAAAACCCCCTACACAAATAATATGGTACTTTCTTATAACTGGGTGTTTTCTTAGTACCTGAACATAAGGCAGACAGCAGATTCTATTAGTTTAAATCTCAAATTTCCAAGAACACCCAGGCATGCGGGTACCTCTTTTTAATACCAGGTGCCAAAATGCTAATCATCAAATTACCTTTTGCTCACTCCAGGTCAAAAGAGTCTAGGTCCTCATTAAGTTTTTGTATGCCCTAAAGGTCCTAATAAACAAAACACACTCTAAATACTGAATATGGGGCGGGGCAGGGGGGAGGCTTCAATTTTTCCTCAAAAAAAAAAAAAAAGTTCATAATCTAGCTTTCTATACTAAACTTTCATTGGCACTGGCATTGACTGTTCCGCAATAGGAGGTCAAGGTTTAAAAAAAAAAAAGTGGGCCATTCCAATCCTAACCATGAAATTCAAATAGCTCAAACCGTGCCCAACCCGAGCATGCAGGTTTAGTAGGTAATCTCTTAAATATGAGAAAAGTAAATTCAGAGGGAAACAGCATCATTCATAACTAAGTTTTATACAGTTTTCCTGTTACTGCTCCATTTTACAACCTAATCTCCAAAATCAATGTAGTTCAGTTTTCTATGCTAGCTAATACAGCTGCCCCCCCCAAAAAACCTTTCTAAAATGCAATTCAATTGAATGTAACCTATTTTTCACTTACAATCAAGCATAACTATCGTCTATTATTAAAAGCTGCCTGGGGCCTAAAACCATTTCTAAGAACTACTTCGTATTTAACCCAAATTAAGTCCATTTAAGAAGAAAGCAAGATAACGTTGGCTAACGACAGCCTCTGAACTTTTGACGAAATATATTTTTACTTCAGTTTAATGAGGCTTTACTGTTGCAAAGGGTGGGGCGAGCGCATATTTCTGGCAAATGGTAAGTGAAGGAACTATCGTAGAATGTACAAAACGCAAACAAAAAAAAATCTTCAGCCTTTGCTGACCGCGTGGAGGACTAGAGAAAACGTGGTAAGGCAAACTAGGACTGACGGACACACGACTGCGTACAAAAGTGCCAAGAAGAGAGACAGAGCAGGGGGTCGCGCGCTGCCAGGAAGCTACTAGAATCACAGGGCTGGCAACGGCTGGGGCGAGGGGAGACAGGTTGGTCGGAGGGGGCGTGGGAGGCGGCGAAGTGCGGAGGAGACGGTGTGGGAAGGGGAGGGACTTGCACCAAGCGCCATTTTCTCCTCTCGATGCGTTCCGCCGCCCCGCAAGCCAGCCATCTTCCCCGACAGCCCCCTCCCCACCGCGTCCGCTCTCAGCCTTCCCCACAGCGCCCCGCTCCCTAGCGGCCAGGGTGGGGGCCGAGGGAGGCCGCGGCAGGGGCACGCGCCCCCGTCGTCGCCCCATTGTCCCGGGGTCGCCCGGTCTCCCAGCCGCGGCACCTCGCCCCCGCCCAGCCGCATCCCGCCGCCCGGGACCGCCCCGCCAGCAGCCTCGCCTCGGTTCCCAAAGGCAGGCGTCTGGCACAGAAGGCCCAAGCGCGTGGAGCGCCGTGCCGGGCACAGAGGAGGCGGCTCGGGGACGCCAAAGAAGGAACAGGGAGGTCAAGCATAACCGACTTTCCCCGCGGTCGTGGTCCAGAGGGCCGCGGGGGTACGGGCGGCAGGGTGGGGGCGGGGCCGCATACTCACGCTCCGCTTCTACAGTCGACAGCCTTCAGCTCGCTGGCTCGCGACTGACAGAGAACCGGAAGTGACGGCAGACTAGAGAAGCAGGCCCCTCCCCGTTGGTACTGGCACACGTGATGGGGCGTGGCCTCCCCGCAGAAACCGACACCTAGACCCTTTCCAGGGCCTTAAAGGGGCCGCCTCTCGTCCTGAAGAGTTGCCACTGAAGTGAAGTGCCTGAAAGACTGGACTTAACCTGAGAGGGAATGAAGGTGACAATGGAAAAAATGAATCACGAGCATTGACCTTTGCACTGGTTCAATAAATGTTTATTCTACTGAAACGAAGAGACCATACTATAAAAGAAAACATGCTGGCCCATTTTCCCAGAAATTAGCCTCTTCCCATCCCACTCACCCTCACTATCTTACTATGACTGCTTAAATTCAAAGGAAGGAAGCCAAAGCCCCAGCATTTAATTCCTCAGAGTGTAAGAAATCTTTGCAGAACTCAGCCACACAGCCCTTATGCCTCAATTGAAGCCATGAAGGTGTAAGGTAGTTCACAGAAGGCAAAAGAAATCCATTCTATAAGCAGAACATAGCTATTATTTGAACGTTTGGTGACGGCTTAGTGCAGCCAAGGATCAATATATTTATTCAACAAAGATTTTTCTAGCACCCACTGTGTGCCACATACTGTATGAGGTACTTTATATATATTACTCTTCCTAATGAGCTTTTTCCAAAATAGTAATAATTATTACCTGCATCCTAGAGATGAAGAAACCAAGGGTGAATGTGGTTAAATTACCTAATTAAGGATTCAACCTTGCACTAATTCATATTGCTACCTACTAAAGGAGAATGGAAAAGCTCTAGCCCGTTCCCACTTCATGTAGTCATGACCACTTTCAAAAAAAATGAAACACTGTTTAATTCCCTGTATATGAAGTTCCAAATATAGGCCAAAATAATCTATGCATTAGAGGTGCTGTTGCCCTGGAGGATGTCATTAAGGACAAGTATAAAGGGAACTGCTGTAGTGCTGAAATATCTGGGTAGTGCTTACACATGTGTTTACAGCTGTGAAATTTCACTTAAGATTTGTGTACCTTATACTACCTGAGATACACTTCAATAAGATAGTTAAAAAATAAAGTGAAAAATAAAAATATTAAGATTATAAAAAGATGGACCACACCCAAAAAACATAGTTTCAGCTTGGGATCCTGAAGTTTGCACACCCAAAAGCAGTTAGGGAAGTTTCCTAGGGAACAATAGTGCCTCAGGGCATTGTGAAGGAGCCCACTGCTCAGTATATCTGGTCGGAGAAGGCTCACATATTGGGTTAATTAGAGGATTATCAGGCTGCCTGGGCTCTGGCAGCCATGAATATGGTTCTCCCTGGAAAGCTGGGTGCTGGCTGGAGAAGGGACAGGGTTCAAAGCCAGCCATAACTTTCCTTCCCTCTCCTCAAAGTTAGAGCTATCACTTCCTTTAATCCAGTACAGGGAACTGCTCAAAGTCCATTCTCAGTTCATTCATTCATTCAATATGAGTGAATATAAGTCCAGCTGAGGTCTCTGTACACGTTTGGAGTATGCATTAGAAGTAAAGAAAGATGTGTTTTTCTAAACTCAACCCCAATGGGTTCCAAGCAACTCTACTTGAGATCCACTTGCATTCATTGCATATGTAGGGGAGAGAGCCACCCTTCCTTTTTGGCACAGCTGTGGCATTGTGCAGGCTCAAGGCAATCACCAAATATAAATTTCTAGGCCTCAAAGAGTGGCAAGAGAGGAGGCATGCTCAGGAGGCAGAAGAAGCCAAAGTCCCTAGGAGAGCAGCACATGTTAAGGACTGTGCTAAATCGTGACTACCAAGCCCTAGGTTAGTCGCATTCCCTGCAATAGGAGATCTAAGAGGTGCATTTGCATGACTGCCACACCAGACAACATAGTGATGCAGAATCACAAAATATGAAGAAGTTGAGCAGGTGGAGAATTTGTAAGGGACTTGGCGAAGTAAAAGATGCTATAGAGGGCTGGAGTTGCAGCTCAGTGTTAGAGCATTTGCCTAGCACGTGTGAGGACCTGGGTTCGATCCTCAGCATCACATAAAAATAAATAAATAGATAATAAAGGTATTGTGTCCAACTAAAAAAAAAAGATTCTGTAGAAGCCAAGAACTGCAGACCAGAAGTCAGAGAAGAGGCAGTGGGTTAAAAAACAGAGAGCATTTGAGTCTACAGATGGAGGAAGTACTCCAGTTTGAGGAAGTACCCCAGTTTCTGGGTTCCCATCCACCCCCACCTTCAACTCAGAAAAGATCTACATATTCTCTGGAAAAATTGGAGTGGCAGAAATGGAATGTGTGAAGGGGATGTAAAGAATACAGGAGATTGAGCTGAATATATATATTTATATTTATATATGTTATATATAAATATATATATTAGTTGTTTATGGACCTTTATTTTATTTATTTTTATGTGGTGCTGAGGATCAAACCCAATGCCTCACACATGCTAGGCACATGCTCTACCTCTGTGCTACAAACTCAGCCCACTGCTGGACTTTCAAAAGATCATATGCAGACAAAAATACAAACTAATTCTTTAAAGTATATTTTGCAAAACTTAATCTAATGAGATAAAAAGAAACTACAAAAATAAACACTGATACTGCTCAAGGTCTGGGAACCCTGCAAATCTCCACACCTATCTAAAAAAAAACATCACACTTAGTATTCAAGATAAACCTAATGCACTTAATGTGGCATCTCAGGCATCTACATCCTTTCTCCTCCTGTGCTGGTGATCCAACCCAGGGCCTTTTCCCTTTAACAAACATTTTTATTCAGGTTCTGTGTCTCTAAGGGAACTAGGCAGTATGCCCACTATAAGTCTGAGTTTCAGTTCTCAGTCTCTGGAGGTGAGGAGTTGTTAAGGAGTATGCATTTTTAGAAGCAGGGAGACCTGCTGCTTTGCATGCAAATTTAGTTGCCTCAGTCTTCTTGGGTGTGGTACTTCATGAAACTACTAGCTAACCCTTAATCCTAGATTGTGTATTAAATAAAAGTATATGTAATTAAAAAAATAAAAATAATTTCTTAGACTTAGGTAAAAGAAGAAGGAATTTAAAAAATAGAACTGTAGTTACTGGATAAATACTGGAAGGGAGGCCTAATTCACATGTATTTGTACGAGTTAGGATTGGGTGATGAATAGCTCCCTTTATAGGAAAATTCCTAGAAGGCATCTTTGGATGTGAAAGGATTGCCAACCCACGCCCCTTACTCCAGAGCTTGGTCTGGAAGAAGTGGATGATGCAAAAGTGAGCTAAATAAATGTGCTGCATTTGGAAAACCAGGAGGCATCTCAGAAAGGGGGGCAGTTTGGGGATAAGAAATGACAATGAAGAGGGAAAGCTCACTAACTATGAAATGCTAGAGTTTGAGAAAACAACCAGAGAGAAATTCCTGGAGGCTGGGGAGCTGCTAAGTAATTCCCAGGATGCGTTGTGCTAACATCTTTTATACATTCCTTCCAGAACTTCAAAAAAAGGCTCGTTCAAATAGTGAGTCATTATTCTGAGGTGCTACCCAACATGGCTAATGTGCCTAGAGCTTCCTGCCTTTCCGACCCATACACACATTCCCCACTTAGTTAGCTGTAGGGTTCCACAAGGAGAAGAACATCAGAGCAGAGAATAGCAGCCAGATGCTTGGCTTCTGACTTTTCAGCTGTTATGGTTCTAGGCATAAATTATAGATTTCAATGAATATGTGACTAATCAAAACCAGTTCTTTCTGCCTCCAACGACTCCCATTAGATATTCTTGAGACTGTGGAAGGGAATAGTCAGAAGAGAAAAGAGGTGAGACTCCTAGCCTTTGAGAAGTAACTCTGCTCCCTATTCCAAGAACGGCCCTGGAGAAGAAAGGAGCCATCAAGTCCCCAGAGGATTTGAGGATGTAAGAAAAAGAGAGATCCCCTCTGACTACCCACCCCCGGTGCCCCCATTTAGTTCTTATATAAGCTCTTTGGCTGGAGCCAGGAACCCATTTAATACAAGACCTGATTAACAAGAGAAAAGTATAAAGGTCTTATTAAATTTACACATACATGGAGATCTTCCCAAGAGAGTGAAGTACGAGGAGGAAATGACAGAAGCATGATGCTTTCATACTTTCTTTTTAGACCACAAAGAACAATAAATTTGTGAAGGAATGATAGGACAAATGGGCTAGTAAATTCTAGGGATGTTACTAAGAAATATATGATCAAGGCTATTTTCAGGCCTTGGTATATGATAGGCAACTGTCCCAAAAGAATCTTTTTTTTTTTTTAATACACACACACACATATAAATTGTAGATGGACACAATACCTTTATTTTACTTTTACATGATGCTAAGGATCAAACCCAGGGCCTCACATATGCTAGACGAGCACTCTACCACTGAGCCACAATTCCAGAACCCCAAAAGAATCTTGATGGCTTGCTGCCTATAGGGAAAGACAGGCCAACTGTTTTGGAAGTTACAGTTCCTCAAGCAATTTTAGCTTGAGATAGTCAAACGTCATTCTAGTATGTTTTGAGAGGGTGTGTCCTTAATTCCCTCAGGAATCTGAAAGCAAAGGAAACCAGGGCCTTGCTTTCCAGGTGTTCAAGTTCTAGGAGTCCTCTTTACCCTGCAGGGTGTGGGTAGAGATGTCTGTGCAGTACATCCAGGATGGCAGGACTAAGAGAGTCTTGCTGAGAACAATCCAGTGTGCACAGAACTGTACAATGTCTTCCTTTCTGACTGAGAGTGACACAAACATCACAGACAGCCAGCGGATCTTGGGAGACCTTGCAGTCTGGACAAAATCTCACCAACTATGACCTGCAAAGAGTGGGCAGAACAAGGGCATCACAACAAATACTAGCAAGAAGTGACAGCCGGGCACAGTGGCGCACGCCTGTAATCCCAGCAGCTCAGGAGGCTGAGGCAGGCGGATCAAAGCCAGCCTCAGCAACAGTGAGGCGCTGAGCAAGTCAGTGAGACCCTGTCTCTACATAAAACACAAAATAGCGCAGGGGATGTGGCTCAGTGGTCGAGCGCCCCTGAGTTCAATTGCTGGTACCCACCCCCCACCCACAAAAAAGAAGAAGAAGTGAGACAGACAAGAGCCAGGCAAAAATGAACTGTTAAGCATGGACAGATGGAAAAACAGGCCAGGCTCCACCACCTTTCTTGATGTTCTAACACCAGAGAAGCCCACCCCACCTCTGCCCAGGATTTAGATGGGGAGAAAGAGGAAGGGAGGAAAATTATGAATTTGACCTGAAATTGGCTTAAATTAATTTTCTGCCAGTAGATGGAATGGTGATCATTAAGCACAACTGTAGAAAAATCAAGAAAGTCACATTTCTGGAGAGCCAGCCTGGATTTGCAGTGCAAGAATCATACCAGTAACAAGAAGAAAACAACAAATAAAAGGAGAAGAACAGTGACACAGGAGCACAGAGGAAGGTCGGAAGCTTCTGGCTTAAAGAAGCCCAGGCTAACGCAGGAAAGCAGATCACAGCACAAAATAACCGAGAGAACATAAATTCCTCCAGAAAATAGTGGGGAAACTTAGCAAGAATGCTGGAGGTTCAGCAGCACATGGAATGGTGGTACTAACCATTCCATTTGGATGCAAAAAGACGTAGAGGCTCTGAATGTCCATGGATGTTGGGGACACCTAGAATGAGGTCATCTGGATCATTCAGGCAAAAGGGAAAACAAGTGAAAGGGAACCTTAGGCATCTGAAAAGCTGGAAAGGGACAGGATACAGTGTAAGAAGGGGTGCAATGGACTAAACATTCGCACCCCCCACATTCACACTCCCCCAAATTCATATCTTCAAATCCTAACTTCCAACCAGATGGTAGTAGAAGGTGAGACCTTAGGGAGGTGATGAGATCAGAAGGGTGGAAACTTCCCAAGTGGAATTCAAACTCTTATATTCACTGATTGGGTTAAGGGTCTCATAACCCAACCATTTCACAGAAACACACACCTCACCCCACCCTGCCTCGTACTCAATATTAGGGATTGAACCTAAAGGTGCTCTACCACTGAGCTACATCCCAAGCCCTGTTCTTTTTTTTATTTGGACACTGGGTCTTGCTAAATTGTCCAAGCTGTCCTTGAACTTGTCTCTGCCTTAAGAGTAGCTGGGATTCCAGGCAGCCACTACAGCACCCAGCTCCTCTCTGCTCCCCATTAGGAGAGAAAAAAGAAAATGGCCATCTACAAACCAGAAAATAGACCATAACCAGATCTATACACACCTTGATCTTACACTTTAAGCCTCCAGAACTGTGCACAATAAATATTTTTTAAGCCACCCAGTCTATGGTGTTTCTGTTAATGTCACCTAAGCTGACTAACACAGAGGTGGTAAACCATCTACCCAGGAAGAGACACAGGAAGCATCTGTCTTTGCAGGGTGTAAGTTATTCCCTCAGAGGCACTGAAGTGAGAATAAGTAAAGCGAGCAGGAGAAGCCTTGCTTCACTGGCTTTGAAGAAGATGAAAAAAGAATAATTTCCTTTCTTTCCGTGTTACCCTGCTAAAGTTATGCCTAGAAAGTTATGCCTAAGACGGAATGAGTCAGCAAGTGTTGTATGTTCACCTGGTGTGATGAAGGCCTGGTTCAATACCACGTATCACCAGATCAGAAAGCCAACAGCAATCAAAAGACAAGAGAGCAGTAGGCAATGCTGGTCACCAGTAGACCCAGATGGACAGTGTGATACAGGTACAAAGGGGAGAAGAAAGGACTCCATTTATTCCCCACTGGGCAGAACTGTGACCCACGCACTAAAACTTTCTTCCACCCAACAAGACGCTAGAGGCCCTTATATTTTATCTACTCTCAGAAATTAATGTTTATAGTATAAGAATGTTAATTTTTAAATCCAAAAGTTTAATATTCCTTTTCACTCAAGTGATTATAAATAAACATGAACTATATGTAAGGTCATATGCACTGACTAACAGGAATATATTTAAGGAAGGTATTTAAATACAAACTGCTGAGCAGTTTTCCCCCAGGGTGACTTTTCTGAACTTGGTAATAGAGCTATTCTTAGATCCAACTTTCATATGAAATGCTGTGTCACCTTTTTTAGAAGAATGCACTTTATAATGGCAAGTATATGTGCATAGGATTTTTAGGAAGTGAATAGCATAATTCCTCTTACTGCCTTACTTAACATGCAATAAAATAGTGCAATTAGTTTCTAGTAAACATTCCATAACCTACTTCTGAAAGAATAATTTCTACTTCAAGAATCGTCTTCTTATAGGTTATGTTTAACTAATAGATGTTCCCCAAAAGCTCTTGTGTGAGACAATGCAAGAACATTCAGAGTTGAAATGGTTGGGTTAGGAGACCCTTAACACAATCAGTGAATGAATCCTCTGATAGGGATCAACTCAGTGGTAAATGAGGGCAGGTAGGGTGTGGCTGGATAAGGTGGGTCATTGGCCACGTGCCTTTGGGGTATCTATTTTGTATCTGGTGAGTAGGGTCTCTCTGCTTCCTGGTGTGATGTCTTGAGCTGCTTCCCTCCACCACACTCTTCTGCCATGATGTTCAGCCTCTCCTCAAGACCCAAGGAATGGAGCCTGCTGTCTATGGACTAAGACCTCTGAAACCGTGAGCCCTCCAATAAACTTTTCCTCCTAAAATCGTTCTTGTCAGGTCTTTTTAGTCACAGCAACAAAGAAGCTGACTAAAATAGAGGCTGTATAACCATCAGTGACTCTGACGTTGGTTGGAGTTAACTTTTAGAACTCTTATTGAAAATGCAGTCAGGGATTGAAGCATCACCTTTTTTATGTCCCTCATGACAAGAAATATTTAGCTTTTGAAGTCAATTTCTATTTGTAGAGAGCAAAGGAAAAAAATGTCTAAGATCCATGTTCAGTAATGAGTGACAATCATGAAACAATATCCTTGTATGTACTATTAATTGGCTCTAATAGCAATTCCAAATAAAGAAAAAGAATTGAGTGCAAATGCAAGATCACTCTTCAAACAAATACGTAACTGCCCAAGCAGACTACTATGAAGAATAGTCCATTTGGGAGTCATATTACTTAGGTAAAATTTTTTTGGAGTGTTCAATATTTATCATACAGACTATGTTGTTATGCTTGTGATAGTAAATGAAACCAATGTGGAAACAATCCAAGTATTCCCCTCTTTAGCTGGGGCCCATTTAAGCTGGGTGTTTGACTATTAGATCCCTAGCAAGAGCATAGAGTGAGTTGCATCAGCAAATGGGTCTGGTACAGTGACTGATCCATGCTCTCTGCTGCAATAACAACTTCATCTACCAATAGCCCTGCATAGCTACTTGAGCAGAGACCATGGGTTGAGTGACGTCTAAGTTAACAAATCCAAATAGGATCCAGTTTGGCAACACCTCGAGAATACAAGAATAGTTATGTAGGATACTCATCTCCAAACCACAGGATAAACCAACAACCCAGGGTCAAGAGTATGACATTTTATCACATTCTGAGCTGTCTTGTCACACCATTGTACCTTCAGTGAACACATTTGTTCTTTGAAATTGGTCAGTTTATCACTTTCAGCTTCAGAAATTTAACTATGAATAATACACCAAGACACATGTACAGATTCCAATATCTGTTTTTAAGTCTGCTTTTTAGTAACACTTTTAATGAACATTCTTATCTCTCATAAATTCTGTTAGGTCCCTGTATAGATAGTTAATAATATGGGCCCGTCCTTAAGTGACTTAGGAAAGGGGAGTCCATTAGTGTGGAATTTGGAGAGACTTTGAAGACAGTAACACTCTGAAAGTTATTGTTTGGGGCCATCTGGCACACTAATGAGCTCTTGGTGCATCAGAACTTTCAACTTTCAACTCTGTGAGCTTGGAACCTGGCCAGTTCCCACCTTGCAGAGAATAAACAACCTAAGGCCAGTTGCATAACGCTGGACTGCATATTGGGAGTGGTTGCTGTGCCTTTTTAAGTCCTCCAAAGGGGAATGAGAATGGGAAGAAGGAATCCAACTGGAGAAGGAATCCAACTGGGGAAGAAGGAATCTGATGCTTGGAGTGTAGAAGAAGGAAGCTGAAGATGAGAAGAAGGAACCTGATTTGTGAAGAAAGAATCTGAATCTCACCTATGTTTTTACCCTACCCTTGGTGTTGCTCCTTTTACCTGAGGATAGGTGTTGAAGGTGATGATGATGCTTTGAGTGGAGAAGAAAGACTTTCACCTATGTGTTTACCCCATTCTTGGTGTTACTTATTTTACCCAAGGCTGGGTGTTGAAGGTGGTGATGATGCTTTGAGTGCACTTGCAAACCCGTGTTATGTTATCCGGTGTTGATTGGTGAGTGCTTATTGGGCTGGAGCCGCTCTTTCTTTCTTTTCTTCTATATTATTGATTCATTATGTACAATACTCAATATTGTAAAGTATAACTGTTGCTTGCTTATTGTTATATTATCTCATATCAAGCTTATAAAACTCATCCGGTTATGAGGCTGGTGATTCACTCCACGAATCTGCCATATATAAATTAGTCTGAGATCCAGACCAAGAAAATCCCCAGGTCTAGACTTTAAGAATTAAATAATTAGCTGGGCGCGGTGGCACATGCCTGTAATCCCAGCACTCTGGGAGGCTGAGATGGGAGAATCGCGAGTTCAAAGCCAGCCTCAGCAACGGCGAGGCACTAAGCAACTCAGTGAGACCCTGTCTCTAAATAAAACACAAAATGGGGCTGGGGATGTGGCTCAGTGGTCGAGTACCCTTGAGTTCAATCTCCGGTACCAAAACAAAAAAAAACAATAAACAATTGTATTCTTTAATGGCAGTGCCAAGGATAAAGTTAACTCTATATCCTTAAACATTACAAAGTTGAATTTGGAGTATATCCAAGTTAGACTGTGACAAACCATCAAACAAGGAAAGCATCAGCCTGTACACATAGAGTGACATAGCAAAGTGAAGTAATCAAGAACATTATTACTGTTTTAATTATTTTTTTATGAAAAATATGATTTTCTTTGCCCTATTTAAAGAACAATTTGGTAATTTTGTTCCAATTTTTTTTTCATTTATTCTGTAAAAGATCTCCAACTATTAGGGCTGGGTATATAGCTCAGTTGGTAGAGTGCTTGCCTCACATGCTCAAGGCCCTGGATTCAATCCCTAACACTACAAAAAACAAAAACAAGAAAACCCCACAACTCTAACTATTGTAATTGTTAAGCAAGTTCCTCAGCAATTCTCCTTTCTTATACTTTCTTATACTCTACTGGTTTTCTTTTCCACTCTTCTTTGTTTTGAACCCTTACTTTAAAAATTGGCCTTTAAAGAAACTTCTAGCCTGGCACAGTGACACACAGCAGGCAATCCCAGCTACTAGGAAGGCTGAGGCAGGAGGATCACAAGTTTGAGGACAGCTTGTATACTTAGTGAGAGCCTGTTTCAAAATAAAAAGGGCTGGTGATACAGCTCAGTAGTAGAGCACCCCTGGGTTCAATCCCCAGTATTGCAACAACAACAATAAAAAGGGGAATGGGTACTTCTAGACTTCCCATATTAGATTCTGCTAAAATATATTCTTAGGTTACTAATTTCTTTGCTCTGATAATATAGATCTTTTATTAAAAATAACATATTTCTTCTAAGCATTGGAGCAGTCCTTCTCCAGGATAGTTTTCTAATGAAATTCACTCATTTTAAAAAATATATACACATTCACATTCTTTAGGTCATTTATACAATTTTGATAAAGTGTTCAGTATCCTGACCAGATTCTTCCCTATAAAGCTGAATTAGGAACTGTTATGGTTTTAGTCTGGAATATCCTCCAGAGTCTCATGAGTACAGAGGTGAGGGTTTTAGGCAATGATTGGCTCGTGAGTGCTCTGACATCATCAACAAATTAATCCATGTGATAGCTGAATGGATTACTGGGAGTTAGGACCTAGTTTGAGGAAGAAGGTCACTGAGACCTGGAGCATGTTCTGGAAAGGATTATCTTTTTCCCAATCTCTTTTCCCCCTCTGCTCCTGGCTGCCATGAGCTGAGCATCTTTTCTCTGCTATAATCTTCTGCCATAATATTTTGCCTCACTTCAGGCTCAGAGCAATGGAGTTGGCCAACCATGGACTGAAACCTTTGAAACCTCAAAAGAACTCTCTCTGCTCTCTAAATTGTTCTTGTCAGATATTTTGGTCATAGCCATGCACAGCTGACTAACACAGGAGCCATAATTCAATAGTGTAAATATTATTGTGTCAACTCTACATAGAAGAGATTTCTTCGGTACAACATTATATTCAAAGAGTTGCCCCTAAATCCACACAGAACCCTGAATGTGCAGAAAGGATGATATTCACTGTGTTATGAGGAGAAAGCAGGTGGAACTAGCGTGACTCAACAATGATTCTCCAAGAGGGCCTGGTAGAATCTTGCTTTGTGAAGAGACACATAAAGAATGCAGAGCCAAGCTTTCTTCAAGCCCTCTGGTGCTAAGTCCACTGGTCACTGACCCTTCTTATCTGAAAAGAAAATCAATCAACTGACAAATGTATTGAATATTTACCATGTATAAGTCACTGAACTTGAGTCCAGGAACCATGTAGTCTGAATAAGGGGTTGGCATCTTCTATAGAACACCCACTATCTGCCAAACATGTTACACAGATAATCTTATTGAGTGTTCACATAAACCTGGAGAGATTTTATACCTTACACAAAGAAAGTATAGTCAGAGTGAAAGAAACTAAGTTGGTGGGTCAAATTACGTCCACCAAAAAGACACGTTCAAGCCCTAACACCGTGCCTGTGAATGTGACCAAATTTGGAAATAGAGTCTTTGCAGATATAATCACATTAAGATGAAGTCATAATAAATTAGAGTGGACTCTCAACCCGATGACTTGTGTCTTTATAAGAGAAAGCAAATGAGGATTTGGATAGAGATACACAGAGAAGGCCATGTGGGGACAGAAGCAGAGATTGGAACGATTCACCCACAAACCAAGAAGTACCAAGGATTGGTTGTGTAAGTGCATGGCGATCAAATGACGGAGGCAGGAAACGGGAAGCAAGCTTTCCTTTATTCTGCAGTGAAGTCAATCGATCAGGCACAGGAGGGCTCATTTTCTGGGTATAGAGATGGCCTCCAGGTTGCTGAAGGAGTTTGGGTTTTATAGTTTACAATGAGGGTGAATTTATCATTGGAGACTTCAGATGTGCAGTTTGGACAGTCAGGGACCTAGTCGTGCAGGTTAAAATTTTAACTCAGAAAGGCAGTTGTAAAATGTTTGAAACTCATTGTTACTGGGAAGAGCTCACAACTCGGTGTTCACTGCTTATCTCTAGGACCCACTGTTACCTACAGCTTCATTCACTATTTGCTTTTCTCCTTCCAGGACTCATCTGCAATGAGGGTAAAAGTCCAGGGGCCAGTGTTTCAGTATTTGCCTCCTTCATTCAAGACCCATTGTGGTTGGGAAGGGGTAAATGTTTGCTTTTGGCGGAGATGCTGGGGATAAACCCAGGAAGAGATGAAAGTTTGCTTTTTTCCCTCAGGGCCCATTATTACTGGGAAAGGATGTATTGGGAGAGGTTTAATGTTTGGCTAATTTTCCCTCCCTCCTCCCGAGTCACACCATCTCTCTGTTTTCCTGGGAAGCTGTCTTTTAGGAATATTATTCTCCATAACCCTTTAGGTGCAGTTTGCAGAAGCTAGAAAGAAGCAAGGAAGGATTTGCCCTAAAGCCTTCACAGGGAGCATGGCCCTACTGACACCCTGATTTTGGACTTCTAGCCCCCAGAACTGTGAGAGAACACATTTCTGTTATTTTAGGTTTGATCCATCAGTCTTAGCACACTACAACACCAGCTTCAGACAGCTGGTGGGCAGTGCTGGAGTTTGACCCTAGTGATTTGCTTCCCAAATGCCAGACATAATCCAAGGCCATGCTATCAAGGAGGGTTTTATTGCTCCCTGATTCCTACATCTGTTCAAGGCTGCCCCAGATTTCATGGGCCAAGAACTGGTTCAATTCAAGCTAAGATTCAGAGACGTCCAAACTCTGTTATTCCTTCTCAAGATAATTGATTTATGGGGAGCTGTACAGAAGGATGAAAAGAATGTTAAAAAGCTGCATCTAGAGTCCAACCGGGATATTGACCATAATAGTGCTAGAGCAAGTCACCTTCCCTCTCCAGGTCTCAATTTCCTGCCCTTATCACAGGTCAAACTAAATATCCCATGAGATCCCAGATAATTGTGAGACCAGTTGGCCAGACCCCCCATAGACTGGTTTTTTTTTGTTTTTTTTTTTTGTACCAGAGATTGAACTCAGGGGCACTCGACCACTGAGCCACATCCCCAGCCCTATTTTGTGTTTTATGTAGAGACAGGGTCTCACTGAGTTGCTTAGCGCCTCGCCGTTGCTGAGGCTGGCTTTGAACTCGCGATTCTCCTGTCTCAGCCTCCCTAAGTGCTGGGCCCATAGACTGTTTTATTTTCACATTTCTTTGTTTGGTGAGTAAATTTTATTTCAATTTCTTGTTTTTAAAAATACTGTACCACGGGCTGGGATTGTGGCTCAGCGGTAGAGCGCTTGCCTCGCATGCGTGAGGCCCTGGGTTCGATCCTCAGCACCACATACAAAGCAATAAAATAAAGACATTGTGTCCATCTACAACTAAAAAAATATTAAAAAAAAAAAATACTGTACCACTGGATTGGTTACATCCACACTTAAATATTTCTTTCTTATATCTGTTCACTGTCAGGTTTCAGGAACAAAAATAATATTTCCATGCAACGCACAGTATTTCTTGCTCCCTCTGAACTGACAGCAGCTCACACTTTTAATGAAGGATCCAACCCAGATCTGTGCCCTTGTAACCACAGCAGGTGCAAAAGACAATTGGGCTGTTTCAAAGGTAAGAGCAATGAACCATCACCAAAATAAGTATAGTACAGTGACTAGACTTTTGAAACCATCAACCATGCAGAGTAACATCAGTCCTAAATTGGTTTGTTTTCCAGGATGACCTTTTTTTAAGAATGTAAAACAGGCAAAAATGCACCTGGCTTCTACAGCTGTGATTGAATAGTGGAGCACAGTTCCCCAATGACACATCCTGTCCAATCTGGCAGGTGAGGAAGGTAGGCATTTTTAACTAAGAAGAACTAGGCTATTTTCACTTTGACTTGCCCATCTTTATGTGAACCCCCCAAAAGTGTTTTTTATAAAAAGATAAATCAAAATATAAATATATTTAAAGAGCTTTCGAGGTACCCTACTAAACACTGGCTCAGTTGCTTCTTCAGCTACATGAGCCACTGTAACTGCTAACAGGGAGAGGAAGGGGGAGATTGCATGTGAGAATGTGGAAACAGGAGCTCCTCTTCCCAATCTCCCTCATGAATTCTCTCCCAGAGGTGGCCCACAGCCTCACAATGGCACAGTAGTTCCCTCATGTCATTATGAGTACACAACCAAGATTGTCATCCGCAATATTATTGTCAGCATTATTTTTGTCTTTCTATTATTCTGGTGTGGGAGAATCTGATTCCCTGAGATTAAATGCAGGATGTCTGTGGAGTGTGCACGTGTGTGTGTGTGTGTGTGTGCACATGCACACGTCAATTGTGAATGAATAAACAAGGAATGTTTCTTTAACCTTGTAGAAGATGCCAATAAAATTAATAAATATTGAATGAATGCTTTGAGCAAGGTGCTGTGCCAGTCATTTTGAAACAAAGATTATTCATTCAAAATATAAAGTGACAGCTAGAGTGTGAGGTTTCTTTTTGTGGTGAGGAAAATGTTCCAGAATCAAAGGTAATGGCTACACAATTTGTGAATATACCAAAACTTACCAATCAGACACCTTAAAATGGTGAATGTTATTATATGTGAATTATATTTCAATTTTTTTAAAGAAGAAAATTATAAATGCCTGTAGGTACCAGATATTCTGTGCTAGGCACAGGGGCAAAAATAGCCCTTTAAAGTCATTTACTCTATGTCAGATCCTGTGCTAAGTCCTTTGCATACATCCTCTTACTTGATTATTACAGTCCCCTTCAGGCAGGAAGTCTTAGGGTCCATTTTACAGCTAAGGAAATGGATTCCGAAGAGTACCTTTTTCAAAGTCACACATGGAAAATCAGGTTGAATCCTATGAAGTGCCATTTGTAGGCAGTTCTTTATTCAAACGTTACCATTTCTCATCGGTCAATCTCATCTCTCTATCTGTCCATGTACTTAATTCTTAACTCCACACATCAGAAAACTACCGTAGTCAGATTAGGCAGCAAAGAACCACGAGCAATAAGAGCCTATAAAGGACAGCATACACCAGAAAGGACTTCATATGAGCAAGAAGAAGATTCCATTGTGTGATGCCACAAAGAAGTTGAGTTTTATCTGTTATAACAACGAGTACCACTAACCCTAATGAGTAGACAGCGTCTATTGGACTCCAAGGCCTTTACTCCTACCCACAGGTAATTTGTCTCCTCCAAGGAGTATGCAATATGGTGATAGATACATGTACAATGCACTAGGATACTAGAATCAAAAATAGAAATGGGTAAGCTCCCTGAGGGAACGGAAAATAAATTGAGGGGTTAATATAACAACACACACCTGCACACATACATCCAAAAAAAAAAAAAGTAGCTTAACCAAATACAGGGTTTATTCTGCTATAAAGCAGGAAGCCTGGAGGCAGGTAGTCCTGGATCAGAACACTATCACCATGATTCCATTAGGACCCAAGATACCATTTACTTTGCCATTCCACCATTTTTAGCAAGTGCCATATAGAAAAGATAAGCCTAACAACAAAGTTGCATACTTTTGAGCCCCCTTTTTATTTTTTTTTTGAGCCCCCCTTTTAAATGAACCTCCTTTTAAAAAGTTTTCTCTGAAGTTCCTCCTAGGAATGACCATTTGGCAAGAGCTGTCAGTGGCTGCTTGTAGCTTTCAGGGAGGCTATGAAATGGAATTATTTTTAAGCTGGACACATTTATCACTGGGTACAAAATTAGAGTGCTGCTCAAAATGGAAAGTGGAAAATGAACATTAGGAAGGCAACTCTGTGCCTCACATCAGAAGAAAGTTCAAAAGCCTGGGCAGGCAAGTATGTCTACTACAGGAATCAACCAGGATTTAATCCCCAGCCTGTTTGCCCAAGAGCCAATGCACATAACCACAAACTACGCTGACTCCCTCATGGAGTAGATAGTCCAGAAAAGTCTGTGCACAACTTAATATAATACAAGGATAGTGTCTTCATTTCTTCTTGCTGCTGTAACAAACTACCACACACTTAATACTGGAAGCCAGAAGTCTGAAATCGCTTTCACTGGGCTGCACCAAAGTCAAGATGTTGGCAGGTCTGGTTCCTGCTGGGGGCTCCAGGAGACTCTGTCTCCACACCTTTCCTAACTTCTGGAGGTTTCCCATATCTTTGACTCATGACCTGCTCCTTGAATTATTCCAAGCTCTTGCTTCTGTCACTTCTACTACTTTTGTAGTCAAATCCCCCACTTCCTTCCTCTGGTAAGGACACTTATGATTACATTTAGGGCCCATCCAGATAATTCAGGAAAACCTTCTCATCTCAGATCTTTAACCTCATCACAATTATGAAATCCCTTCTGTGACATATGGTAAAATCTGCAGTTTTCAGGGATTAGGACATGAATGCTTTGGCCGTCATTATTCATTCTATTACAAATAGTAAGCTACAAATTAAGAAGTGCAAGAAAAAAAAAAAAACAAGAGCATGACAACATTGGCAAGTGCCATGAATAAGAAGCAAGCTGAGAACCACAGGAATTCCCAAGGTCAAAAGGGAGATGCTTCTTAGATAATCTGAAAGAGGAAAATAAACAGTTTGGAAATGGAAAGATAATATAGACATAATAGGGAAGATGTAATATAACCCTGGACTATGAATAGGCTGAGTCAGGGCTGGAGGGAAGAATTTGAGACTCAGAGACCTTGTTAGGATTTATCTCCAAATCTGGACAAGAGGAGATTCAAGATCACTCATGACCTTGGGGATGTCTTCTAAGGATTCTGTACCCTTCTTTGTTCTTTCCAATGACATAAGGCATCTTTGACCCTTCACGCAGGTTGGGGAGCCTCGGAGTTAGACCTTAGGTGAAGAAAGGCCCTTGACACAATCTTGGATTGGTGCCCACACTGACCTTGAATATGCTGCACCCGAGAATAAGTGCCTCCTACTTCTTGAACTTTACACCCTAGCTTCCTTACTTTCTCTTACCACAGACCCAGCTCTAGGGAGCTTATTAATAAGCAAGGTTTGCTTATGCCTTGAGGAGTATACTAATCCTTGAACAGTGTGCAGAAAGACATTCTAAACTGCATAATTTATCAGCCTTCCTCTTATTATAATCCCTTGCAGGCACCTTAATTTCTGAGTCTAGACAATTTTAATGAGGCAAGGCAGTCCTTCACCCAGGGAACCCTCAAACAAAATCTCAGTGTCTCCTGCCATTTGCTTTAGGTTAACGTTCAAGTCATTGAAGTTCAAGTGCCTTAAAAAGATGTGAAAGGTCCATACCAATGGATTCTTCTCTGTAGCAGGCCTGCAGGGTCCTTCCTCTAGCAGGTCTCAGTGAGGACCAAAGGAGGCACCTAGGAGTCCTGTCCATCACATTCCAGCATGACCTTAATCCTGAGGACGTCTGTGTGTGGCTTGTTTGCTAGTTTGGGGACAAACAAAGCAAAAGGTAAAAAAGAAGTAAAATTAAAGTTATCAATGTCTAAACACAAGTGTTTGTTCTTATTACATTTAAATAATATTGGTTTCTGCTAACAAGCCTGTTCCAGACAAAAGGGAGAAGAGTCCAAAAATTTTTTAAAAAATTTTTTTTACAAAAGAGATATTTGATAATTATACTTTAAGCTTATGTTCCATATAAGGATTGAGCAGAGGAGCCAGTTTGAAGGATGGCTGGCTCGATGTTAGGGCAAGCCAAAAAATGGCTATAGTTAGGCTCCCTTGCCAAGACTTCTTCCAGTGGGCTGTGTTATGTTTTTAGTGTGTAGTCAGGGCTGGGAACTGGCTATGTTATGGATAGTCAAGGCCAGAAACACTGTGATTTAGCATATAGACTCAAGGTCATAAACATTAACTTGTAAGCATGCGCTCCCCCCATTATGTAACCTGTTGGAAGTGTGCCTGCTTTGTTTGACCTGCATATAAAAAGGGCCTATAGAACTACAAATTGGTACAACCACTCTGGAAAGCAGGGTGTAGATTCCTTAGAAAACTGGGAATGGAAGCCCCATTTGACCCAGTTATCCCACTCCTCGGTTTATACCCAAAGGACTTAAAATTGGCATACTCTAGTGATGCAGCTACATCAATATTTATAGCAGCTCAATCACAACAGCCAAACTATGGAGCCCACCTAGATGTCCTTTATCAAATAAGTAGATAAAGAAAATGTGGTATATATACACAAAGGAATATTACTCACCATAAAGAAACATGAAATTATAGCATTTGCCAGTAAATGGATGAAATAGGAGACTATCATGCTAAGTGAAATAAGCCAACCCCAAAAAACCAAAGGTCAAATGTTCTCTCCAATATGCTGATGCTAACATACAATTGGGGGGAGGTGCAGAGAATAGAAGTACTTTGGATTAAACAAATGGGAATGAAGAGAAAAGAGAAGGAATGAGAGTAGGAAAGACAGTAGAATGAATTGAAAATAACTTTCCTATGTTCATACATGAATACATGACCAGAGTAACTCCACATCATGTACAATTACAAGAATAGGAAGTTATACTCCATGTACGTATGCCAAAACATTTTACTGTCATGTATCACTAAAAATAACAAATAAAAAAACTTTTTTAAAAAGGGCCTATGGAAATGGGCTAATGTGAGCTAAAATGGAACTGGCTGGGGGCTGAAGTTGAAGCTGGAAGCTGGTTGATGGCTGTGGCCACCACTGAATAGAGCATGTCTATTATCCTAATTGTATCTTGCATCTTCTCCCTCCTGTAGAACCCCAAACCTGTTTCCTGGGTCAGAGCCCCAGGTACGACACTTGCTCTTGGCCAGGATTCCTCAACCTCAACACTACCAAGGTTGATCAGATAATGGGGGCCTCTGCTGTGCATTATAAGGTGTTTAGTAGCATTGCTGATCTCTGTTCACTGAATGCCGGTGACACATCTCCACCAATGATGACCACCAAAAAATGTCTTCAAATATTTCCAAGTGACTTTGGGGGTGAAGGGGGTCCCTGACTGAGAACCGCAGCTTCTGGGAGTTGCCAGTGATCCTATTGACTTAATCCCAATGACTTTCCCATCACAAAATTCCTGTGAACTCTGAGAAGAAAGGCAGTAGGAGGCTGAGTTTGTGGCTCAGTGGAAAAGCACTTGCCTAGCACATATGAGGCACTGGTTTAATCTCTAAGATGACATGCCACAGAACAACTCCTCACTCCAGATATCTTAGAATAACATACAAAAATACATTACAAGTGTATTTTCATATTTTATATGGAAGCTCTAACCTAATAGGGGACAGTAGAGTGAGAGGGACATACTGTGCCTCTCACAGAGACTTCTAAAACACCAAACACTTCTCCATCCCCAAAATCTCATCTACAGATGTTCCTTTGTTCTTTTTTTTATTTTTAAATATTTTTTTAGTTGTAGATGGACACAATATCTTTATTTTATTTATTTATTTATTTTATGTGGTGCTGAGGATTGAACCCAGTGCCTCATGCATGCAAGGCAAGCGTTCTACCACTGAGCCACCATCTCAGCCCATGTTCCCTTGTTCTTGTTTGAAAATGATGTCAATAGCTACAACTGATCATCTTCTTCAATTTGTAATTCAGGGAATTTTAGCAGAGATTCTTAGGTGATAATTTTTTAAAGTGCTGAAACTGACATAAATACATAAAGTGAAAAAAGTTATAAAATGTGTGTGTGATGTGGGTGTGTGTGCACTTTCATCTCATACAGCAACCCACCTATAGAAGTTAGCTTATCTAGGTACCAAAGATAATACTTGTGTTAGTCCGCTTTCCATCACTGTGATAAAATACCTGAGATAAACAACTTAAAAAGAGGAAGGATTTATTTTGGTTCATAATTTCCATTCATGGTCACTTGGTCTCATCACTTGGGCCTGTGGTGAGACGGAACATATTGGTGGGGAGCAGATGGCAAAGCAGAGCCGCTCACTTCATGGCAGCCAGGAAGCAGAGAGAGACATAGTCTGGGAATAAAATATACTCTTTAAAGGCAAGATCCCAGTGAACTATTTCCTCCAGCTAGCCCCACCTCCTAAAGTTTCCACCACCTCTCTGTAGTGCCACCAGCTGAGGACAAGATCTTCAACATATGTGCCTTTGGGGGACACTCCAGAGTGTAGATCTAAATGATAATAGTAAGAAAATGGATGTTGAGGTAGCTTCAAGTGTTTCAACACAAGGATGCTCACAACAATGTGGGGAAGTGATCAGTGCTGTTTCTTATATCTCTTGCATCCATAAGAGTCACAGAAATAATAACTACCCTGTCACTAGAGAAGGAGTATATGGTGCCAGGCTCAGGCCTGCTATCTCCACCTTCTCCCCCTCTTCCAGCCCCTTCCCCTTCCCTACTGGTTCAGCCTGCAGCTGCTGCTCAGCAGCTCTCTCCTTCACTAACATCAATTTTTCATTGCTTCAAGCTGGGCTTCTGAGCATCCATCAACCCCACCCCCGCTGCTTCCTATACAGCTGGCTCAGTGATTAGCTCTGGGATAGAATAGCTCAGAGATGAACCATTAATACCCAAAGCATGTCATTGTTTCCTTGACCGTCTTCCCATGAACAAGTCTGAGGCTGTGGAGAGAGGCTGCTGTTTTGCAGTTTCAAACAAGAGTGAGAAAAGCAAACAGCAGTATAAGGATGAATTGACCGAAAGCTACAATGAGCAAAGAGAACACCATTAAACAACAACAAAAAAAGGGATCTTTAAGGGCAGCCTGCTGTACAGATTCCTGGTACTATTTAAACAGGACCATCAATGTGCATTGTATTTTCTCCCATGTCTGTTCTTGGTTTTCCTGCATCTTTGTCCCCATGAGACTGGACCCAAGAGCTAAGCCAACTCCCACCACCAGTTGTAAATATCAGCCCTGAAACCAAATTGTAAGAAGTACAATGGCCATAAATACTTGGACTTTAGGGTACTTGTATTAATCAAGGGTCTCCAAAGAAACAGAACTGTTAGGGTATAAAGGTGGGAGGGAGCACTTAATTTTAATGAGTTGGCTCATGTTTTTGTGAGTTCTGACAATTTTGAAATTTGCAGGGCAGGCTGAAGACCCAGAAAAGAGTGGATGTTGCATCCCAAGTCCAAGGCAATTTGCAGGCAAACTCCTCTGTTCCATAAGGGACCTCTGTCTTTTCTCTTAAGGCCTTCAACTGACTGGATGAGGCTCACCCACATTATGGAGAGTGATCTACTTTACTCAAAATTTACTCATTTATTTGTTAATCACATGTTGAAAATATCTTCATAGTAACATCCTGATTGGTGTTTGACCAAGTTGATCTACTGACTATAACAGTACTCCTAAGAACCTACCTAGTAGAATAGGACTGAATCTGAATCAGGGCTGATACACCGGCAGCTGATCCCAGGAAACCTCTCTGCGGTGGTCTGCACTTGGAGAACCCACAGAAAATTGGGAGGGTCTTCCTTTCACAGGCCTCTCCACTCCCATCTTATTCAAGCCTGCTTTAAAACTGCAACTACTGCTGGAGCCCCAGAGTCTTTCTCAATGTTCACAATGCCTGAATAAGCCCCTCCTATCTGGGAGCTTGCTGGGCTTTGCCACTACTTCCTATTCAGGAGGGTTGATCCCCCAAGTGGACCTACGCCACAAATTACTGCAGCATCAATGTGGAGAGTCTTGAGCTATTCTGGAGTGGAGGGTCCCTGGTTGGGACCAACAGCCAAGACAAGACAATACAATATAATGGAAAGATCACGGGATTGAGAGCAGGACAAACTACCACTGTATTTGTCCCTAACAAAAATGGATTAAGCACTTCATCTCTATTTCCTTATTTGTAAAATGAGTGTGTCAGACCCAGTGATCCGGAGCTATATGATCTATTCCAGCATTAAAAGATTTTTATCCCAGTATCCCATTGAAATATGGACTCTGACTATAGGATGCTCCACCCAATCCACTCAATCAGGCTGACCATGTGCCAGACCCTGGGTTCCACCCCAGTGCCACAGAAAATAAAATGAATATATATTTTTTTTAAATCTGGAAGTTGGCAGTTCCAGGACTGGTTCAGAAGCCAGAGATTTCACAAGGGCACAGTCTCTTTCACAAAGCTGCCATTTGGCCTCTTATTCTTAAGCTCGTCACAAGATGGCCACTAAAACTCTAAGCTCAATATCTTCATGCTGCTGCCTTAGGAGGGAGAATTGAAGACATAAGGGAAAAAAGCCTTTGCCTGATTTCTTCAGGAAAAAAGTTTTCACCAGATGTACAACAGACTTTCCCTTTTATCTCATCCTCTAGAACTGGGTCACACTCCCAACCCTAGGCTAATCCTGCTGAAGGGAACTAGGATTCTCATTACCATTTATCTCTGAGTGCCTTTGTGATAACTGACCAAAGAAGGAAGAAAATAGCTCACAGGAAGGAAAAAAAATACAGACACATATGTATACATACACATATATATAATATTCATATATTCACAGAGAATATATTTATTTCTTCTCTATATATAGCCAAAGGAAAACTTAGATATTTATGTATTCACAGGGAGCATATATATGTGTGTGTGTGTATGTGTGTGTGTGTAATTTTTTCCAAAAGAAAATTGTAATAAAGAAAAAGGAATTTTTTCTTTAACCCCTCCTAGTTCTTGTTGGAACACATATAACAAAAAGCAATTTTACAAGAGGAAAATAGATGTTTCTTAACATGTTCGGCATACATCAAGCAGGAGAAACCTCAGTGAAAAGTATCCAAAGCAGTGGCTTAGAATTCTGGCTTATGCAGCATCTTTAACAAAAAACAATAAATTCGTAGGGAAATGATAGGACAAAGGAAAGTGATGTAGAGCTTCCAATGGTGGGAAAGTAGGGGAAGTTCAATCCCCAGGAAGAAGCTAATGGAGCAAGATTTGTTTGCAGATCCTCTGGTTCCATCTCTGGGTTGATAAGCATCTAGAGCTGTCTCAAAAAAATATGTTGTCTTTAGGCCAAAAAGAGAGGCTAGAGAGAGAGATTTTCCTCCCTTTACTGTTTCTTAATCACAGTTAGCTCAAAGATATTTTCTATGTCAAGGAGGCCTATTTTGGAGTGGCATATTCTGGTTTCCTTCAGCTTGATATCAACATCTTATTGAGCAAGAAACAAGCTGTTCACAGAGAGACTTTGAGACCAAAAGTGGTAAGAAGGCTCATTTAGGGAAGATTACAGTTAGGTTTAGAAAGTGTAAAAGAGAAAGTTCATGGAGCTTAATTGTCACTGGCTGCATTACTGTTATCTTTTCCTTGTAGGGTGCATCTCAAAGTCCATAGTGTTGGGACTACTTGGGATTAAAAGACCCCCAGCCAGCACCCGCTGCTACCACACTGCTTAGTGCTGCTGGGGAGAAGTCCCCAACCTGCTGAGGCCACAGAAGTCTTCTGTGCCAATTGTGGAGTGACAGCAGAGAAAAGACTGTTTGGTTTTCCAGTACTCATATACTGGTTTTTATTTCTATCCATTCAAACCTGTGATAAGGTTTTTAATTTACAAATAAGGCACAGTAAGAGTTTAACAATAATGATAAGTAGAATAATTATAACAACATACTGTAATAAGTTATTGAAAAACTATGAAGTATTTATTTCTGGAATTTTCCATTTAATATTTTCAAACTGCAGTTGACCACAGGTAACTGAAAAGTTATAAAGCAAAACCTCAGATTTTGCTTTAGATAAGGGGAGACTCCTGTGTGCATGCTAAATAACAATTCAACCTAGAGTAAACAAGAACAGTACTTGTCCACAGGTCAGCATCCTGCTCCAGGTCTTGCTCCTGTGTCCATGACATTGGTTAAGATACAAGCTAGAGGGGCTGGGATTGTGGCTTAGCAATAGAGTGCTTGCCTCACATGCGTGAGGCACTGGGTTCAATCCTCAGCACCACATAAAAATAAATAAATAAAATAAAGATATTGTGTCCATCTACAACTTAAAAAAGAATTTTTTAAAAAAAGATACAAACTAGAGTCCTGGGAGCCTTTTATTCTTTCTCCCTAAGAATGTAATGGAGAGAATGAAGAGGGTCTGGGTTAATTCCCTGCCTCTTTCATTTACAAACAAAGTTTGTTCAAGCTCTAAATGATAGGGTAAAATGGTATAGAGGATTACTATTTCAAAAGTGGGCCCCAACAGCCCTGGTCCCTATCTCTGAAGGCCAGCTCCTCCAGCTTTGCAAGTTCAGGCAAACAAGATCGGGCTAATCTCATCCTATGATTAGTAGAGAAAACACAGGCTTCAGAGTGAGAGACAGCTAGTCTTTCAACTCTAGCCTGGAGACTTGAAGTGTCCCACTTTCCTTCCCTGGAAGATGGGACAAGAATGATATGTACCTCACAGGGCTATGGAGAGACCTGAATGAGAGAAAACATGTTAGCACTGTGCCTGGACACATGGTAATTGCTTAATAAAAGCTGAAGTTCAAATTATGATCTTACTTCCCTGAACAGACTCTAAGACTGAAGCAAGGACTATATCTAATAACTTGTTTGCATCTTTCTTTACTGACAGTCCCCCTCTCTGCCCACCTAGCACAATGTGCCTGATGTCAGTTAAGAATAAACAAATGCAAAAAAAAAAAAAGAAGAAGAAACAAATGCCATCTCACAGTCATTAGGATGGCTACTCTCCAAAAAAACAAAAACAAAAGAGAAAATAACAAGTGTTCAAGACAGCTGCGAGATATTGGAACCCTGGTACACTGTTGGAACGTAAAATAGCGTAGCTGCTTTAGAAAATAGTGAAGTTGTTCCTCCAGAAAACAAAAATAGAACTACTGTATGATCCAACAATCCCACCTCTGGGTATATACTCAAAAGAACTGAAAGAAGGATTTGAACAGATAATTGTACACCCTTGTTCGTAGAAGCATTGTTCATAATAGCCAAAAAGAGGAAGCCGACTAAATGGCTATTGCTGGGTGAATGGATAAATAAAATGTGAGCTGTACATACGAAATATTTTTCGGCCTTAAAAGGGAAGGAAATCCTGATACATATTACAATATGGATAAACCTGGAGGACATGATGCTAAATAAAATAAGCCAGTCACAAAAAGACAAATACTTTATGATTCTACTCATAGGAGGTACCTAGAAAAGTAGATTCACAGAGCCAGAAAACAGAATCATGGTTGCCAGGAGATGGGGACGGTGGAATAGGGTGTTGTTTAATGTGTATAGAGTTTCAATTTTGCAAGATGAAAGAATTGTGGAGATTGGTTGAACAACAATGTGAATGCACTCAACTGTACCAAACTGTATAATTAAAAATGGTCAAGGTGGTAAATTTTATGTTATGTGTATTCATGACAATTGGAAGGGTTTTTTTCAAAAAAATGAAGGAATATGTTTATGTGCACTATACCATAAATGAACTTTGAAAACATTACACTAAGTGAAAGAAGCCAGACATAAAAAATCACTCTTACATGATTCTGTTTATGTGAAATGTCTAGAATAGGCAAATCCATAGAGACAGAAAGTAGATGAGTGGTTGCCAGGGACTGAGGGGGTAAGGGAATGGATGTAACCACTAATGGACACAAGGTGTGCTTTGGGGATGATGAAAATGTTCTAAAATTAGATGATAGTGATGCAAACTCTATGGATACACTAAAAATCACTGGATTGTATAAAATGTGACTTTTACTGAATGTGAACTACATGTCAATATGGCTGTATTAAAAAAAATAATGAACAAGTGAGGTTCTCACTATATCCAGATCACTGGGATTGGTTTATTCAGCATCAGTTCCCACAGAATGGATGCTTATCAAAAGAGTAGGGGCGAAGGGGCTGCAGCTGTAGCTCACTGTTAGAGTGTTTGCCTAGCATATATAAGGCACTGGGTTCGATCCTCAGCACCACATAAAAATAAAATAAAGTGAGGCTGAGACAGGAGAATCACGAGTTCAGAGCCAGCCTCAGCAACGGCGAGGCACTAAGCAACTCAGTGAGACCCTGTCTCTACATAAAACACAAAATAGGGCTGGGGATGTGGCTCAGTGGTTGAGTGCCCCTGAGTTCAATCCCCAGTACCAAAAATAAATAAATAAATAAATAAATAAAATAAAGGTATTGTGTTCAAAATTTTTTTAAAAAATTTTAAATGAATGACCAACATGTATTTTAAAAAATAAGAGTGAGGAAATTATGGTTAGGTAAGAAAAATAAGTTCTAATGTGCTATGGCACACACAGGAGGATGTTGATAGATAACAGTAATTACTATGTATTTCAAAAAAGCTAGAAGAAAGGATTTTTGAATGGTTTCACCATAAAGAAATTATAAATGTTTGAAAAGATAGATATGCTTGCCCTGACTTGAATGTTAAGCAACGCATACGTTGAAACATCACAAGACACCCCATAAATATGTAAAAATTTTTGTCAATTTAAAAATAAAATAAATATAGAAAGGGAAAAAAAGACTGATTTGGGCCAGAAACATGGGTAACAAGAGGTTCTATTAAGTAATCTTGGCAAACCTCAGTCTCAGTCCCAGAAACCTTGGAGATTTTCTAGCTAATCCTGCCAAGAGCTGCTAGAATCCCTAGGCTTTGGCAATTGACCAGAGGCCCCACATCTCCTTGGAGCCACTGGATTGTCTAACCAGGAAGTCCCTTCAGGGAACTAGAAAAGAGGCAATACATCTATTCCTCCAGAAATGTCCTAGGGGAATTCAGTTTACTACTTACCATTGTAATGATGTAATTGCACGCTACTCATTGATAATGTGCAAAAACAATCATGAGACAGTATAAACAAACAGCTGGTGAGCAAGCTTCTTGCAAAATGCTAAAGGCAGATTTCAAAAAAATAAGTTTTAAATCCATTTAAAAAACCTGACATGGTAATCCCAAATGTGCAGCACAGCATATGCAGCAGCTCGGAAGTGACAATGACACATTCTGTAAAATGGCATATTGTTAGGACCATTCACGGGAGAAAACCTGAAGGCAAGGATGAGCCAGAAAGTGGAACTGTGATTTGCTGGCAGGCATTCATTCCCATCAATGATCAAAACTTTTCATGCTTAAAAACACCTTCTGTCCCCTTCGCACATTTTCACACAGCATGTAAATTTCAAGTTATTTCTCCTGAAAATGTTTTTCTTACCCATCCAATAGGAACCTCTGTGCTTCTTGTCTGGGGGCTAATATGCAGAATGTGTTTAGTGCCCAAGCCCCCAACATGCACTGCTCAAAGACCTCAAGAATGGGGCTTCTAGAATTGCGTCTTCAAAAAACAAAAAAGGAATTTTGTTTTGAAAATTACCAAATCATCATATGGTAAACAATTAATGTGGACCCAGAAATAATGATTATAACAAGCTTACTTTTGTTTATCTCCTACCCCTCTCTTCTGAAAAACTGTTTAATGCTTCAAGCCCCAGCAGGGAAGGCAGAGTCTGGGCCTGCCCAGGTTTGTCCTCTGAACATTACTGCCTTGATCTCTTTCTGCAGTCTCCTGTGGATTCCAGCACTGGCAGGACAAGCAAAGAGCACTCTCTTAGTTCTTATACCTAGAATGTGGGTTGGCTTCATTTTCTGTGGTGGCTTCTTGCTACTGTTTTTAAAAAGAAAAACAGAATTTCTACTACATAGAAACAAATCCATGTCCTGTAAAATTCACTTTTGTAAAAGTGTACAATTCAGTGGGCTTTTAATATATTCTCTTGGTTGCCCGCTGCCGCCACTAACTTCATATCGTTTTCATCCCCTCAAAAAGAAATCCCATGCTCTTTAGCAATCATTCCCACCCCCTCCTTTCCCCATCCCATGGATATCACTAATCTAATTGTTTCCATTGGTTTTCTCATTCTAGATATTTTATATAAATAAAGTCATATGACATGTGGTCTTTTGTGTCTGTCTTCTTTCACTCTGCATCAGGTTTTCAAGGCGCATCCATACTGTTACTTGTGTGAGGACTTTATTCCTTTTTGTGGCTGAGTAATATCCTATTATGCAGATAGATCATATTTTGTTTATTCATCCAGCAGTTGATGGAAGCTTGGGTTGTTACTATTTTGGGGTTCTTATGAATAATACTTGCTGTGTACTTACGTGTGCAGGTTTTTGGGTAGACACATTTTTCAGTTCCCTTGGGTAAATAAACAAGGAGTGGAGCTGCTGGGTCATATGGTGACTATACGTTTAACTTTATGAGGAACTCCCAGGCCAACTGTACCATCTTACACCTGTGGTTAATTATTACTATCATAGTAATAAGGCCTTTTCTTGGCTTCTTTTTTTTTTTTTGTGCTCCTCATTACCCAACCTAAGCCTCAGATCTCTCTTGCAAGACCTTTCTAGGTAAGTTCTTGTTCTCCATCTCATCAACTTACTCCAACCCACCCCCATTCAAAGAGAAGTGATTTGCTCCCAAGCAAAGAAAAATGAAAGAAAACAAAACTGTAGCAAGAACCAGCTGCACACTGAGCACCATATTCCACAATGTATATTCCACAATGTATTCAGTTTCTTTCTGATTCACAAAAAGACATGAGGTATGATGTCACTGTCGCCACCTTACCAACAAGGGAACTGAAAAGTCTTTGCTAGTGTTATTGCTCCATCCTGCTTTCCTGGCCACCAAGAAAATGGTCCTCAAAGTGTGTGCCACAGAACCTGATAGTACTTTATGAGTTCAGCAAAAAAAACAGCATTTGGGACCAAACAATATATCTTTAAGATTACTTAAAAAAAAAAATCCACTCCTCATTTCAAACTATTTGTGGATTCTATGAAGATCTTATCAATCTTATTCATACTGTTTTCCCTATGTGGCATATAGTTCTTATTCAATAAGTATTTATTTAATGAATGAATTTTTCTGCTAAAAATTTGACAAATCTCTGGACTAAGGCATTGCTTCCCAAATCTGACTGTAAGTAAAAAGTTGCCGAAAGGGTATTTTTTTTAAAACATAGTTTTTTTAAAAACTAGGCCCCACTGAATCAGACTTGGAATCATTATTACATTTCCCCAGGCGATGCAGGCAAACTTTCTACAGACCCTTGTTTGAGTGCCACAGCTCTTAGAGGTGATGCCATAGGGCCAGTGACATCTGTGGTTGCCTCCTCAGGACTAGGAGATCTCATTTTGGAGCCGGGTGCGGTGGCGCAAGCCTGTAATCCCAGCACTTAGGGAGGCTGAGACAGGAGAATCGCGAGTTCAAAGCCAGCCTCAGCAACGGCAAGGTGCTAAGCAACTCAGTGAGACCCTGTCTCTACATAAAACACAAAATAGGGCTGGGGATGTGGCCCAGTGGTCGAGTGCCCCTGAGTTCCATCTCCAGTACCAAAAAAAAAGGAGATCTCATTTTGGGCCAGAACCACACACCAGCAACTGTACAGTCACGATTCTTTTTCTAGATCCATTGTTATTATTGTGTGCTGACCACTGCTGGCTTCATTCCAATCATTAGACTTTAAAAGTTATTCATACCAAGATGGAGTCATTTTTGTCAAATTTAAACAAAATAGAGTGAGGAGGCTTATATGAAAGATCCTCCTTCATGCACACGTGGCTATGATTAGAACTATTACAAAGACTCTCTGAAGGGCTCTTATGCACATATGCCTGTAACCAGGACTTGTGCCAAGGACTTTCCAACCAGCACGTTGCCCCATGAGTCACAAGTACAGCTAGCTAGATGCATAAAAACACTTGCCTGATATAGTCTCTATTAATGAACGGACGTCAACTCCCACAATAAGTACCTGCCATCAATGTTCTCTGATCTCAAAACAACTTACATGTATTCCCCATTTTACCTCTAAAAACTCTGGACTCCCTTGGCCACCCTGAATGTGCCCATGGTTGCTATGGTGACTACAGTTTGCATTTCAATGTCCTGATATTCCACATTAAACTCATTCTTCTGGAGAGCCTCTCTCTGTTATTTAGCTTGACATGAACTTTCAATGTGACTGACAATTCTCTATCTTTGAAGAGCACCACAGGTCAGTCTTTTCCTAGTCCCCTACTTTAGATCATCTGCTTTCTTCTTATTAACTAAAGAGGATTAAACCCATACTAGTTTGAACATCAAAAATTCTCTTTGCAGAAGACAAAAAATATCTCACCACTTTGTAAGGGCACAGTGGAGCACATCTGTAACCCCAGCAACCTTGGGGGCTGAGGTAGGAAAATTGCAAATTCAATTCAAATTCAATGCCTGGGCAACTTAACAAAACTCTATCTCAAAATAAAATTTATAAAAGGTTGGGAGCCAGTGTGGTGGCACGTGCCTATAATCCCAGCACTTTGGGAGGCTGAGACAGGAGAACTACTAGTTCAAAGCCAGCCGCAGCAACGGTAAGGCACAAAGCAACTCATTGAGGCCTTGTCTCTAAATAAAACACAAGATAAGGCTGGTGATGTGGCTCAGTGGTCAAGTACCCCTGAGTTCAATCCCAGGTACCAAAAAAAAAAAAAAATGTTGGGGATGTAGCTCAGTGGTAGAGTGCCTTTACTATGCAAGATGTGGTCATCTGACCAGAAGCAATGGTATCACTTGAGCATTTGTTAGACATACAGAGCCTCCAGTCCCACCGCCCAAATTAACAAGGTCTCTGCATCATGTGAATGCACAATAACGTTTGTTCTCAGTTTGAGAACAGCACAACTAATATTAAAACTTGGTAGATGATTCAGCTGAGCCTGGAGTTAGTCAACTCTGCAGCTTTAGTGAGCCTAAGAATTGCCTGTCAAGATTCTGTTCCAATGGACTTTGGGTAAGCACAGAAATGTATAGTTTAATCAAGACACAGGTGATTCTGATTTCAGAAGTTCCAACTGGTTTAGTTTTGGACAGATGACATAAAGTTCTCATGTATGTGTGTACAGAAAAACTTTTTAAATTTTTGACTTATTTTTGCATGTATTTTCTCTTTTTCCCATTGCTCATTTTCAGCAGATAGGCCATTCTGTGCCCACTGCCATTTGCCAGGGATATGAACAGATGGAAGACTCAAGAAGAATAAGAGTGCTATAGACAGGCAGACAGATAGGCAGATGGACCTCTTTCTACAATAGCCTCCAAAAACCTAAAGCGCTTAGTGGTACTAAAGGAGCTGTACGTAGCCCCAAAATTGTACATTTCACCCAAAATTCTGGGGGAAAGGAGAGACAGGCAAAAGGAAGACAACATTGAGGCCTGGAGACTGGGGCTCTGTGCTGTGATGGCTACAGAGAGGTGTGGCTGCCCAAGAGATTCCTATGCTCTCAAGAATAGCATAAGTCAGCCGGGCACAGTGGAGCACGCCTGTAATCCCAGCACTTTGGGAGGCTGAGACAGGAGAATTGTGAGTTCAAAGCCAGCCTCAGCAATGACAAGGCGCTAAGCAACTCACTGAGACCCTGTCTCTACATAAAACACAAAATAGGGTTGGGGATGTGGCTCAGTGGTCGAGTGCCCCTGAATTCAATAATTGGTACATTGAGAATAGTCTTTTCAGGCACTGATTCTAGGGTGGTCATCTTGTGTTGTGTGGGCAAAGAAGAAGAAAGAGAGAAAAGGCACAGAGTTGGAAAAAACTGTGAAATGAGAAAACGAGTGCTGATCAGCCAGCCTTGGATCCTGGTAGCTTGTTTCCTACTTCCCTGCTTCTTAAACCTTGATGGCCCCTGGGCTCCATGAAGTGTCATTGTGCATTACCATAGTATTTCATGTCTCCATCATAGCTACACTATTCTTCACTTACTTTGTCTCTCTCTCAATGAACTGGGGTCTCCTTGACACTAAGGATCCCTTTTATTCATATTTGTAATCCCAGCCCTTTGCAGAATAGTCTGGTACAGAGAAGATAATTCAAATACCAGTTGAATAGGGGCTCAGTGGTAGAGTACTTGCCTAGTATGTACAAGGGCTTGGGTTTGGTTCCCAGCACAGCAAAAAAAGAAAAAAGAGAAAAACCTCACCAAGTGTCAGTTAAATGAAAAAATGGACAACTTGATTATCACATTATCTTTAAAAGGCATATATTTCATAGTAAAAAAACAATATAGTGGCACATCATGTTTGGTGTTTTACATGCACACAAATATTTGACTTCATTTCTGCCATCCATGAATTGACAGTTAAGTCAAATATTCTTTGATAAACAAACATATGGCAGCAGAATAAAAACATTGTATGTGCATGAATGGCTTTTTTTTTTTTTTTTTTGGTACTGGGGATTGAACTCAGGGGCACTTGACCACTGAGCCACATCCCCAGCCCTATTTTGTGTTTTATGTAAAGACAGGGTCTTCCTGAGTTGCTTAGTGCCTCGCCATTGCTGAGGCTGGCTTTGAACTCACGATTCTCCTGTCTCAGCCTCCCTAAGTGCTGGGATTACAAGTGTGAGCCACCGCGCCCGGCTGCATGAATGGCTTTTAAAATCACACTAATAGTGTAGGGAATAGATTTAATAATTGTAGGAGTTTCTTGTTCAGACAGAAGAGGGTGAAGCACATTTTCTCCATGGAATCCAGGAGGTTTGGTGATGAAAAAGAGGTGCCTCTACAGAGTTTCTTAAATGTTGGAAGAAGAACAACAGGGTAAAAGGCAGGGGTGGCCTAGGTCAAGGAGGGCCAGGTACATACTAGGTACATGGCTATTACAAATTTTGAGGGTGTAAGGAAGTGATAAAATTTTTATCTCACAGTTCTGGAGGCTTGAAGTCCCAAATCAAGGTGCTGGGTGTGTTTGCTCCGAGTGCCGTGAGGGGAGGCTGACCTTGGCTGGGTGATGCGCATCTTCACATTCATGTGGTGTTCTCCCTGCCCACGTGGCTGGCTCCAGATTTTTTTTATAATGACACCTGTCACATTGGACTAAGGCCCCCTCTACTGACTTCTTTAACCTGATTAACTCTACAAAGATTGAATCTTCAAGTAAGGTCACATTCTGAGATACTGGGGATTAGGAATTCAACGTGTGAATTTTGAGGGGTACATAACTCTACTTATACCACAGGGGTACCCTAGAAGTGCTGTGAGATATGTTCATGTCCTTATTTAGAGACCAGGTCTCCTACCAAAAGTTTTTTTCTTTTTTTCACTCTCTCTGTTATCAGGCACTCGCCACCCTTACCCCAGTTCTTCTCATCACATGAGCTTTTTATGGCTGCTAGACACAAGCGCCCTTGGGTGGTACTTAAGGCTGTAGAATCTCCTGCAGGACCTTTAAGACAGGAGTTGCTACCTCCCTCACAGTCATTCGACCTCTTGGCAGCAGCACCCACATCCTGCCATACAGGTTAAAAGTGCCAAATGTGAGAACTCTCAGTCTTGTTCACAGCCAGAGCACAGGCAGGCGAGCCATTCTTGACTAACAGGACCTGATGTGGCTTCTGCTGAGGACCTCTGGCAAAGTATGTCCTCCTTAATAACTCAAAGAAAGAAGATGGGAACACCCTTCCCTTCCTGCTCTGAACATGCCTGGTGAGGAGGAAATGCTCAGAGTTCCAAAGTGATGTCACCAAAGCATTGAGAATGGCAGAGTAAAAAAATTAGAACTTCTGAACAACTTTGGTGGGCTGATATCCACATCCTAATCCATGAAAACTGTAAATCTTAACCTTATGTGACAAAAGGGACTTTGCAAATGTAATAAAGCTAAGGATCTTGAGATGAAGAGATTATCCTGATTCATCTGTGTGAGCCTTAACTGAACCATGAGTGTCTTTATAAGAAGGAGACAGAGTGAGATTTGACCATATAAGTAGGAGAAGGGGATAATGGAAGCAAGAGATTGGAATGACCCAAGGCTGGGGTCACAAACCAAGGAATGCAGCTAGCCTCCAGGAGCTAAAACAGGCAGAGAAGAGGCTCTCCCCGAGAGTTTCCAGAAGAAAACAGCCCTGCCAGCTGACTGTAGTCCAGTGACACTGATTTAGGACTTCTAGCCTCCAGAACTATAAAGGATAATGTTGTGTTATTTTAAGCTAAGTTTGCGGTAATTTATGATAGCAGCAATAGGAAATAAATACAACAATAAGACCCCCTACCTCTGGATTCCTTGTGAAATGATGTCATTTTAAAAATTCCTTGTGTTTTTAAGCTACTTTCAGCAAAACTTATTACTTGCAGCCTAAAGCAGCCTAAATAATATTTTCAGCATGATTGATGACCATTTGGTTAGGTTATTAGGATATTGGCTCAGCTGCTAACATAAAAGAATTTTTTAATAGAGGGCTGGTCGGGCAGCTTGAAAAGATTTGCTTAGAAGCTGGGGTTGTAGCTTGATGGTGCAGCACTTACCTGGCATGCAAGAGACCCTGGATTTGATCCCCAACACTGCAAAATAATAAAGGAACTTTGCTCAGATCTAGGCTTCTTTTATTTAGCATGTCGAATACTTCCCACTTTCTTAGTTTTAGTAGTGAAAAGAAATAGCAGTTTATTTAAATTATTGTAAAAGTATGCTTAGTCCTCTGCCATTCCTGTGATGTCATCTCATCCTTGTGGCCCAAGATGACTTGCCATCACTCAACTGCAAGTCAGTCCATGGAAGAGGGGAAGGCTCCAGGACAGGGCACACTCCAGAAAGCTGCCAAGGCTCCAGGACAGGGCACACTCCAGAAAGCTGCCCTCCACTCACAGTGCAATGTTCGGAACTAGGTCACAAGGCCATGCCTGCTTCTCAGGGGAGCTGGAAGTCTTCATTCCAAAGTGCCCAATTAAGGTTGGAAATGTGGCTTAGTGGCAGAGTTTTTGCCTGGCATATATGAGGTCCTGGGTTCAATTCCCAGCAACACACACGCACACACTTACAGATTATGGGGACTGGGGATGTACCTCAATTGTTAGAGTGTTTGTCTAGCATGCACAAAGCCCTAGCACCACAAAAAAGAAAAACAAATCAAAGTGCCCAACTAGAAATTCCAAAAGCAAAACAAAACAGGAGACAGTGTACTTTGGGGAACAACAAATGGTCTCTGTTTCAGTTCTGTTTCAGGAAAGATGTTAAAAGCATTAAAGTTAAAATTAAGGAAGCTTCATCCTCTCAGTACAGTAGCATAATATTTAATCCTGCTGGTGAAGCTTAACTCATTCTAGACTGACTTCACCATGGGTTAAGTTGTTATTTTGTTGGTTTTATTGGTTAGTTGTAGCAGAACTGAATATACAAAAGCTATAAAAATGGTAATATCCTAACCCTTGCCTTCCAGTCACATCTAGAAGCACCTCCGTGGATCACTAAGGCTCAGGAGGACACTTTGAAACAATGTGTCCCTCTAACAGGAAATGCAACCCTACTGCTTTACAGATAGACACACTAATTCCGGGGAGGGGGGATTCCCAAGGCTGCTGAATTTATTTCTCCTGTGAGTTATGCTGAACCACTCTCCTCCACCATTGGTGATAAAAAAACTGGACCCATCCTGCTGCATTCAGTGCTTGGTTTATTTTAGAGTCACTGAC
Organism: Xerus rutilus; assembly: GCA_028644305.1. Taxonomy (NCBI): domain Eukaryota; kingdom Metazoa; phylum Chordata; class Mammalia; order Rodentia; family Sciuridae; genus Xerus; species Xerus rutilus. The sequence continues at coordinate 23,138,305 of CM053405.1, read as the reverse complement.
TACAGGGATACCTCTCAGCAGATGAGAAGACATTTTTCAACAATACCCCTCATAGCTTGCGGTGCTATTCACCAGAGTGAACGCTGGTTGCCATGGCACTGCTTTCAATTGTGCCTGTGCTGAAATATCTTGTCACAGTATCGCATGCTGCTCCCATACAGTAAGACCACATCTAGCTCGTCTTCCTGTTTGCTGAATGATGCTTGATGTCTGCATCAGGAATAGACCTATGTCAGCCAGAGAGCAAATGTAGGTGGGTGCCATGCTTCCTGTCTAGTCCATTTATAAGTTATCAGGATTGGAAACACCTGACCTAGGAAACAAGCTATCTGAGCTCTACTTACAGCTCTCCACTGTGTTCCTCTGGGTAAACACATTAAACTCTCTGTGCCTTGGACTTCCCACCTGAACAATGAGGAAGATGGAATAGATTGTCCCCAAGGTCTCTTCCTGATGTAACTGGCTTCAGTTCCTGCATGCTGTTTTGCAGCAGCAGAGACTATGCAGAGAACCAGCATCAGAGAGAGTGAAGCAATCCCTGTAAGCAGTTGCACAGCCCTCCCATGCTGACTGCTGTGAAACTCTCCTTGGGCACCTCAGGGCTGTTTCAGATTTGTTTTGAGTTATTTCCCTGGCAAGATGCCATTTGTCAAAAGGGCCCTTCTGATGTACTAAGGGGGACCGTTTTTGGCTTTGGTTGAGTCATTATTTGCCTTGGAAACAATTTCTTTTCAGGATAGTCCCAGTTGGCATGCAAGCAAGGCTGGTCTCTGAACCTGTTTTGCAGAGTAGTGTCTCAGGGAACTGGAAGAAGTGGGAGAAAGCAGCCCCGATACCTGTCTAACCAGCGTGCAGCACGTCCCACTAGCTGCGTTATGGATGAAGTCATCTTTCCGTTTCTGCTTGCCTTGCCCTGCCCCCTGGCACTAGCATGCTGACTGCAGAAGCTGGGCTTTTGCCTTCAAATTCTCCTTCCCACCCAACTTCGATTATTTCTAGGAATCCACTGTGAGGATTTCATGTAAGTCCACAAAAAAAAAAAAAAAAAAAAAAAGCACCCAGAAACAACGGTAACAAGGTTAATTGCAAGTCTTGGCATAAACCAGGGCACAGTTATGCAGAAAAAAATCTAAGGCTTTAATAACAATCACCAACTTGTGAATGAGGATTGTGCACCTCTGTCTGCATGACAGAGAGTGAGAAAAAACTCTGCAATCTTCATGGACATGAAACATTGGCTGACTCTTGAACAACACATGGTGGATCCAACAATAACGATTTTTAGGGAAGATGTGATGAAGCAAACATCCAATGCTTTGTCCCTCAAGTGGCTGAGAATCACTCATTCTTTTTTCTTTTCTTTCTATTTTTTTAAACAAGATCTCATTTTGTTGCCCAGGCTGGCCTTGAACTTGTGCTTCTCTTAACTTAGCTTCCCTAGTAGCTAGAATTACAGGAGTGTGCCAGCAACATTTTTTTTTTTTTTTTTGATTTAGGGCAAACAGATCATTGCATGTTTTCCAATGTCATGCTGCAGCACTGTCTAACAGACTCAACCAAGCATTATTCCTTTAGAAAATGTGTCTTTGTTTGGCTTGTTAATTATTATTAGATTACAGAGTCTATGAAGTTACCTGTCAATTTGTATATATTTGTCTGTTAGAGATGCAAATAATTCTCATTCAAAACAAAAGACAAGAAATTGAAGAAGATGGAAAAATCTCCCATGCTCCTGGATAGGCAGAATCAATATTGTCAAAATGGCCATACTTCCCAAAGCAATATATAGATTCAATGCAATCCCAATTAAAATCCCAATGTCATTCCTTATAGAAATAGAAAAGGCAATCATGAAATTCATTTGGAAGGATAAGAGACCCAGAATAGCCAAAGCAATCCTTAGCAAGAAGAGTGAAGCAGGAGGCATCACAATACCAGACCTTAAATTATACTACAAAGCTATAGTAACAAAAACAGCATGGTACTGGCGCCAAAATAGACATATACACCAATGGTATAGAAGACACAGAGACGAACCCACTTAAATACAGTTACCTTACACTAGACAAAGGAGCCAAACACGTACACTGGAGAAAAGATAGCCTGTTCAACAAATGGTGCTGGGAAAACTGGAAATTCATATGCAGCAAAACGAAACTAAACCTCTATCTCTCACCATGCACAAAATTCAACTCAAAGTGGATCAAGGACCTGGGAATCAGACCAGAGATCCAACTCCTAATAGAAGAAAAAATAGGCCCAAATCTTCATCATGTTGGATTAGGACCTTACTTCCTTAACAAGACTCCTATAGCACAAGAAGTAAAGTCAAGAATCAACAAATGGAATGGATTCAAACTAAAAAGCTTCTTCTCAGAAAAAGAAACAATCAATGAAGTGAACAGAGAGCTGACATTCTGGGAACAAATCTTTGCCACACACACATCTGAGAGAGCACTAATCTCCAGGATATATAAAGAACTCAAAAAACTTAACACCAAAAAAACAAACAACCCAATCAATAAATGGGCCAAGGAGCTGAATAGAAACTTCACAGAAGAAGATATACAATCGATCAACAGACATATGAAAAAATGTTCAACATCTCTAGCAATCAGAGAAATGCAAATCAAAACTACCCTAAGATTTCATCTCACACCCGTCAGAACAGCAATTATCAAGAATACAAACAACAAAAAGTGTTGGCAAGGTTGTGGGGAAAAAGGCACACTCATACATTGCTGGTGGAACTGCAAATTGGTACAACCAATCTGGAAAGCGGTATGGAGATTCCTTAGAAAACTTGGAATGGAGCCACCATTTGAGCCTGCTATCCCACTCCTCGGTCTATACCCAGAAGACTTAAAAACGGCATACTACAGTGCCATAGCCACTTCAATGTTTATAGCAGCTCAATTCACAATAGCTAAACTGTGGAACCAACCTAGATGCCCTTCGACAGATGAATGGATAAAGAAACTGTGGTGTATATACACAATAGAATATTACTCAGCAATAAGAGAGAATAAAATTATGGCATTTGCAGGTAAATGGATGGAGTTGGAGAATATCATGCTAAGTGAATTAAGCCAATCTCAGAAAATCAAATGCCGAATGTACTCGTTGATAAGTGGATGCTGATACATAATGTGGGGGAGGATACAGGAACAATGGAGGAACTCTGTTCACAAGGAGGAACTCTGTTCTGTAAGGGGGGAGGGGGCATGAGGACAGTAAATGTGGTGGAATATAATGGACATCATAGCCCTAGCTTTATATATGACTGTGTGTATGTTGTGATTCTCCATCACATACAACCAGAGAAATGAAATGTTATCCTCCATCTGTGTACAATGAATCAAATTGCACTCTGCTATCATGTAAACTTAAATAGAACAAATAAATTTATAAAAAAGAAAAGAACCCCAAAGATTGCAGTCCATCACCCTATAGGACATTAACCAGATTTACCTCTTACCTTACTAACATTTCAGCATGCTTTCCCTAGCTGTATACAAACTTCTGTTCCTTGAATCAGCTTTATTATATTGCTTATTCCTTCATTAAATAAGTTAAATGACATTTTTACACAAGCTTACCATGTATTTGATGAGAGCAATGTTTTAAACTTGGAAATTTTTTCCTTTGGCATTCATTTAACAAATCTTTATTAAGAAACTACTACAAGCCGCTTAGTCCATTTGGGCAGCTATAACAAAATACCATAGACTAGGCAGCTTATAAACAACAGAAATTTATTTCTTTATTTAGTTCTGAAGATGAGGAAGCCCAAAGTCACAGTGCTGACATATCTGATATCTGGTGAGAGCCTGCTTTCTGGTTCACAGGTTTGCAAGGTAGAAGGGGCAAAGGAACTCTCTGGATCTTCTCTTACAAGGGCACTAATCTCATAAGGACAACATTCTCATGATCTAATCACCTCCCCAAAGCCCTCAACTCCTAATACTATCATTGTGAAGGTTATGATTTCAAACATATTAATTTTGGGAGTAGAGGACACAAATATTGTCTGTAGCAATAGGAAAGGCGCTATGCTAGGGTCCAAGGGTACAGCAGAGAACAAGATAGACAAGTTATCTGCTCTCATGGAGCAAACATTCTGGAGGGGACAATGTTTGCAAATAAATCAATAAATTATAGATACTGATTAGGATAATGATACTATAGCAGAAATTAATGGAGGGCTTGTTCTGAGACAGCCTCTCTGACAAGGTAATGTTAAGCAGAGACTTGAAACACAGAAGCCAGGCCTGCAAGGAGGCAGGAGGAAAGGGTTCTAAGAAGATGATAAGCATGAAGGACCCTATAGTAGGGCTAAGTTCAGAGTCCAGGAACCAAAAGGCCAAGGCAGCTAGGGAGGAACTGATCAAAGGAGAAATGACATAATGACATGAAATAGGGTCAAAGAGGTAGTGAAGGACTTTGAGTTTAATGTTATTAGACTTTATTTAGAACAAAGGAAGGGAGGAGGGGACTGTTCACAGGTCAGAAGCTGGGTGACACGCATCTTAGTTATTCTAATATTAAATTACTGGTTTTTCTTCACTTTCTTTTCTTTTTTTTTTTTTTTTTAGTTGTAGATGGACACAATGTCTTTATTTTATTGCTTTGTATGTGGTGCTGAGGATCGAACCCAGGGCCTCACGCATGCGAGGCAAGCGCTTTACCGCTGAGCTACAATCCCAGCCCTCTTCACTTTCTTAATGTTAACATTTTATAGACAATGGTGAATTTCCCAAAAATAAAAAATAACTGACATTAGTACAGTACTATTAACTAAACTAGTGAACTCAGGTTATTTGAATTTCTCTAGCTTTTCCACAACCTTATATTTCTGTTTTAGGATTCAATCCAGGATATCATATTGAATCACTTGTCATGTCTCCTAAGTCTCCCTGAGTCTGTAACAGTTTCTCAGTCTTTCCTCATTTTTCTTGGCCTTGACAATGTTGAAGAATGCCAAGCATTTTGTAAAATGTCCTTTAATCTGGGTTTAATGTTTTCTCATGATTAGACTGAGGTTTATAGGGGAGGAAAACAATGGAGGTAATCTCTCTCTCTCTGTCTCTCTCTCTCTCTCCAAGTTGTCTTTTACCACACATAAAATTTAAGGCCTTCACTGAGAATTATCTCGTGATACTCAGGGGAGGAGGATTTGTGATATTCAGAAGAAGGTTCATGATACTGAGGTGGAGGAGAGAATTTCATGTTGTTTTGCAGAGGAAGGGAAATACGATTATAACTGAGCAAATTCAAAAGCTTCAGTAAAAGATGCTGATAGCACACATATCAAATGGGACACAGTGTCCAGCAAAATCTTAATGAGCTGGGATTTTGCTGAGACTTTTAACTTTTTCTCTATTGGCAATTTTAAGCAGTGTGAAGTTCTATTATGGGGTTGTTTTTCTTCATCAGTAGACAAGGCTATACCTTGAATTTGAATTTATTCGAAGACTAGGGGAAAGTTGACAAAAGATTTTAAGCTGGAGACTAGTATTCCAAGCTGAAGAAACAACATATTCAGAGATATGAAGCCCACGTGGTGGCCCCTGCCTTGTAGTCCTAGCTACTTGGGAGGCTGCAGCAGGAGGATTGCTTGAACACAGCAGTTCAAGACTAGCCTGGGCAACATAGCAAGACCCTGTTTCTAAAAGCAAAAAAGAAATAAAAACATGAAGATGTGAGGAAATTCTTGGCACATTCAACTTTTGAAGAGTACGAGGACAAAGGCAACTGTGAGATATGAGATTAGAAAGGAATCAGGAAAGAAAGGAACTTACATTATCAGGTTAAGGCATGTTGGATCTCATAAGTGACCAGAAGTCAACAGTTGACCTTATTCCAAACCTTGATCCCATTCAATTGACTTGCAAGATCAAGTCACAAATTTCATGGAATCACCAGGCAAATGCATAGGTGGAACACCACAAGTTCATCCTCAGCTCAAATGACATAAAACTAATGTGTTATAAAGCACTGCAGCTTGTAACTATTGGTCCAGTCATCACCAACATTTAATTTGTCTGTGCTATTGAAAGGAGTGATTGTGTGGCTCAGACATCCCTACTCATCTTATACTGAGGGCATGGCTACCATGTTTTCTTTAGATTTTTCTACCTCCTCTTTTATAGTTGCTTTAGCACTCACCACTAACCATTAACCGTTGGTTCTGTCTCAAGCCATTTTCTCACTCTATGCTCTTTCTCCCTATACAATTTTTTTTTAAATTTTTTTGTAGATGGACACACTGTCTTTATTTTATTGCTCTGTATGTGGTGCTGAGGATCGAACCCAGGGCCTCACGCATGCGAGGCAAGCGCTCTACCGCTGAGCCACAATCCCAGCCCCTCTCCCTATACAATTTTATCTAGCCTTCTGCTTCTCTCACTACACATGTTCTGAAAACTCCAAAATCTATACCATCTGAGTTGCCACCTGAGCTCCAAACTGTATTTCCAACTGTATCCTAGCCTCTGGCCTTTTGATAACACCTACACCTCAAACTCAACACGTCCAAAACAAAACACTTTATTTTCCTCTCCTCCATCAAAACCTGCTCCTCCTTTTGTATTCTTTATTTAAACTATTAGGACAATCATGCATCTAATCCCCTAAACTAGAAAATTTAGAGTCATCTTTAGAAGAAAAAGTTCTCTTTTTCACTTCTCACATCTAATCTGCTGCCAAAACTTGTCTATTTTTAAGCCCATTTCACCCCTTTGCCCAAACACTTCATACCATCATCTCTCATCTGAACTGTTTTTACTCCATCATAGTCCTTGTCACTCTCTGACATTTATTAGAGTAACTTCTATGTTGAACAGGAATCAGATGCCCCCGAGGGTTGGGTTTTGCCCAGATATGAAACCTACACAAACCTAATAGTTTATCACTCACCCTAGGAAAATAAAAATATTCTCTGATTGCTTTCAGTCACAAGAAAAATCTAATTTTAGAAATTAGTGTGTTCAGCCCAATGTGATAATCAGAGCTTCTAACTTTTTGTAAACTTAAGGCATCTTTCTTCTCCCAGCTTCATCTGTTTAAGGCAGAGGCCCAATGTTGAAAAGAAAGTGTCCTGAGTACTTTTTTCTCCTCTTCTTCCACCAGTCTCTCCCCCAACTTTCTGTGACTTCTGACCACTCCAGATTTCGAGTTTCTATGAAATATTACATGATTCAAGATGATGCTTTTTTTCTGGTTACTCGATTGTGCTGACCAGGAAATTCTCTGACTTCTCTTCATCCCTTGAAGGAGTTGGCCTGGCCTCTGCTTTGGTTGAGAAATGCATCAGTAGGTGATTTCATCATTGTTTGAGCATCATTGAACGTAAAAACAAACCTGAACAGCTATAATGGGACTAGACCATATAATCAATTGGATATGTGACTGAAATGTCATGCACGGGTGAAATGGTGAAAAGTCACCATTGACTAAAATGCCATGCAGTGCTAGGCTGTATAATGCACAAACATATCTAAAATTCATCTTTATAAAATGCATAATTCAATGTGTCTTAGTATAGTCACACTGTTTATGCAACCATCTCCTTTCTGTATTTTCATCACCCCTCAAAGAAATTCCCAACACATACAAATCCTTCCCCATTACCTCCTTCTCCTAGCCCTGGAAACCACTAATCTACTCTGTTTTCATGATTTTTTTAATTATGGAAATTTAATATAAAGAAAATCATACAATATGATCTGTTTTGCCTGGCTTCTTTCACTTAGTGTAATATTTTCAAGGTTTTCCCCATGCTATAGAATGAATCAGTACTTCCTTTTTAGGTTTGAAAATATTCTATTATTTGGATATTCCACACTTGACATTTGTTTATTACTTGATGGACATAACTGGTTATTTCCATTTGTTGGCTTGTGAATAATGCTCCTATAGACACTCATGAACAAGTTTTTGTATGGATGTATGCTTTCAGTTCTCTTGGTTGTACACCTAGAGCAACACCACTGGGTCATATGGTGACTCTATGTTGAATTTTTTGTGGAACTACTAAATTATGTTCTACAGTGGCTGTACCATTTACAATTGCATCAGCAGTATATGTGCATTTTAATTCCTTTGCATCCTGGTCAGCTTTTGCCATTCACTGTCATTATTATGTTAGTCACTCTACTGAAACCACTAAGGTTTTATTATTTCCCTGATGACTAATGATGTTGTATAATTGTTGGGGTATTTATTGGCCATTTATATAGCTTCTTTAGAAAAAAAAATCTATTCAAATATTTCGCTCATTTTAAAATTGGTATTTGTATTGTGATTATTGAGTTGTTAGAGTTCTTTATGTATTCTGGATCTGTGACCCTTTCTAAAGCCAGCTGAAAGGCACCATCAATAGTAGTCTTTCCCCTACAGAGTTTTTGAACTGTAGTCGGCTAGGACAGGGGACTCTTGTCATTCATGTACCTTAACCAGTGTCTCTCAGCTGTGCTCCTTCCCTCTTTCCTTGCACACAGGAACTTTCAGCTCTCCTTCTTTACTACTCAGGAGCCACAGAAAACTTCAGGTTAATTCTTGATGATTCCCAGCTGGTCTCATGATGCCACCTTCTTTTTTTCGTTTTTCTTTTTTCTTTCTTTTTTTTCTTTTGGTTCTAGGGATTGAACTCAAGGGTACTTGACTACTGAGCCATATCCACAGCCCTATTTTGTGTTTTATGTAGAGATAGGGTCTCACTGAATTGCTTAGCGCCTCACCCTTGCTGAGGCTGGCTCTGAACTTGCGATTCTCCTGTCTCAGCCTCCCAAAGTGCTGGGATTACAGGCGTGCGCCACCGTGCCCGGCTGCCACCTTATTTTCCATTCTCCTTGTGTGGTGGATCATATATGCCATTCCACACTTTCTTAAAATTCTAGATTAAAGCAGAGCAGACATCCATATTGCTCTTGGATCTCCAAATATAAAGAGGGATTGCTATTCCCCAGGCCTATTGAGAGATGGTGAGGGGGCAGAGTGTATGGCCTTTCCACTCTTTCTAACTTCTGCTCAACTCCTTTACTCTTCTCAGCTTGAAGAGTGTTATTCCAGTTAGGGAGGGAAAGGCATAAGGAAAAAGGATTCTTGGTGATCATAAAGACTTTCAAGTTTTCTACCTTAAATTTTAAACTCAGCTCTAGAATTAGAAGGTGAGAACTTGGCTATTTCACTTGTCAATTTCCAGCTCTCTCCTGAGACACATGGTGAGCCTGTTGCATCCAACCCGCACCTCTCCCCAAGAAGTGCAGCCCAGACAACTCTGCAAAGCAGCAAAGTTTATTGAGGAAATAGGCACACAGGCCAATCGATTGGGGTCAGCTCTCCTTTCCTTCAGAGAGTGACCCG
>CM053405.1:23082709-23128439 GCA_028644305.1 Xerus rutilus | reverse complement strand
GCCAGGGGGTCTGGCAGCCTGTGCTTTTGCACCCCCATCCGTGAGAAGCAAGCACAGCAAAGCATTAATCACAGAAGCACAAAGAGCAGGTTAGCAAATACATGCAGGCCTGAGCCAGAGTTACTCCATTTTGTGTTAGGATTTTACAAGCCCACATCCTATGGTCTGAAGAAGGTGATGAAGAAGATAAAAACAAACACTATTTTATTATTCTGGAATATGTATAATTACATGTGCATTTGTGTGTGTGATACTTATATTTATGCATCAATTTATTGAAGGAGGTAAATACCTGGAAGAAAACACTATAACTGATCACTAGACCACAGCTAATATTTAGCATTCTCTTCTCCATTATCTAATCCCTTCTTGCCCTGACCTCTGAGCAGCACTTCAAGTAGACAGCAATTTTTCCACCCAAACCTGCATTTCTAAGTGATCTCAGCCTTTGGTGGTCATGCCAGTGAAAGGCTGAAATAATCACCCATTGATCATTACTGCTGGACACAGATGCATATACTAAAATAAGGAGGTCCTTGAGGTATTCCTGGGCTTCTTGTGTAGATCCCCCCTTGGCCGCAAACTCACTTCCTTTTGAGCAGTATCAACGACCCTCGCCAACACCATAACCCTTTCTTGCCATCCATAACTAGGTGCCTGAGACAGAAAATTATTACTATGTTCCCTAAGGCAAGTATCCCTTCCTTAAAGAATAAAATACCAATACAGTAAAGCCCAGAGCTGAGTAAATGGGAAGCAAGCATTTTATAATTGGGTAATTAGATAAAACTTTGAAAAGCACTATTTCCAAATCCTCTACTAGTATTTCCTTCCAGGTATTAGATGCTACAAGTCACTAAGTACATGATAAAACCAGTTAACTAGTTAGTGCAGTGTTCTGTCGCCTTTCTGTTTTCATTATGCGACCAATTCTTTAACTGAAGACTCATTATCTCCCTCTGATATCTGGACCATCACTGTAGCAGCCGAGTCTTAAAGGCTACCTCCTCTGCAGTCTGGATGAGCTAGAAGACTTTTCTTGTTCTCAAGTATGAGCTGGCAGTTCTGGGTTCCCCAGGTTAATGGATTGCAGCAGGGCAACGAAATGTGTTTTCCATTACCTCCAAACTTCAAGGACCCCTATAAATTGTAGAGACTATGGATCCCTATTTCAGTCCACTAAATCCTTCCCTAGAAGATTCCCTGAAATAGTGAATTCTTGTATTTTCATAATATTTCCTTCCCACACTCTGGCATGTATGTGTCTAAAATATCAAGGTTAATATGAGTGATAATGGCTACTTCCTACTCCACAGGCCATATATGTTTGGTGTATTCAATGAAGCCCTGTTTTGTGGCTTATAGGATGGTCACGAACCCTACTGGACTCAAAATATCACTGTGACAGTGTGGCAAAGGAATATATTTCTATAAGGTGAAAGCAAACTATCCAAAACACCCTTTATCCAAATGGGGGGGAAAATACCATTGCTTTGTCTGTTTTTGGTTCAGAGACTGTGTTAATATGCTCCAGAAGGTAGACTGTATCTTGATCAGACACTGCAATAGGAGTTACCAACTAATTAGGCTTACTTAATCCACTGCTATTTCCAGGAGCCATCTATCCTGGTAATGGCCATGACAAGGAATCAAGTTTAGTTTCTAAGTGTTTGTGATTCCCTTAGAGGTATGATATTGGTTTTGATTTATTATTCTGGTCGGGAAAACAAACTTCAATCGTTTCTATTTGGCCTTTCCATACACAATGCTCCTTACTATATCGCTCAGAGAGCCATTAAGGGGATCTGCCACTTGCTAAGGCTATCGTTCCAACTCTGCTTTACTCAGGAACTGGAGAAATAATCACTATAACTATTATAATATGGACTCAGGTTAAAACTCCACTTATCACCTGAGCACTGTTAAATCCACTCTAATCAGGGACTGCAATGGATTTGTGGGCCTTTAGCAATCTCCTATTATCTCAGAACTAGTATTCTTTACTCTTTCCACATACCCCAGGACACAATTACCAGAGAATATAGTTCAAGGTCCCTTCAGAATGGCAGGTAAGAGGTTTCAGAGTATGCCAGTGTAAGTGATATAGGTCCTTCCTGCAGATATTTGGTGTCCTTTCCATTCTGGGCATCTGGGTCTTTAACCAGTCTCGGGTCTATGAACTGGAAGATGAGCTTTGATTTCTGTGGTAGTTCAAATTAGGCCTTTGTTCTCCATGCCTGAAGCTTGCTTTAGTTCATTTACTCATATCACAGAAAACCTACATGAGTCACCTGTTGATCTCACTCCCAGGGATACCATAGGCAGAGAGTCTGACAATCAGACCCTTTTCCATTACTTTTCCAAAGCTACTGGAACCAATTGTAGTAACCATGACCAGTTTCCTTCTAACAGTTAATTAATTTTTTTATACCCTGCCACTGTGCACTCCCAGACACCTGCTGATCGTAGGAAAAAAGCTTCAACATGAACATTTCCTACCACCAGTACTAGCCTACCGAGTACTGAGAAGTTTCTGGTGCTGTAATCTCCAAGCCTGGTGAAGTGAGATTTTTTTTTTCATGCTCTCTGTCCTGCTGAGGCTTAGACCCTGAGAAAACAGATTCAGAATCCCGGAAGGTAGAAGAAGATGCAAGATGCATTTGGGATAGTAGCCATGCTTTATGATTTAACCATGCTTTGGAGGTGGCAGCAGCCCCCCAAGCACCTGAGTCTTTCCATAGGCCAAACAAAGAAGGCATAGTGTCAACAGGTTACATAAGTGAGCACATACTCACAAGCACATGTTTATGACCTTGAGAACAAATGCTGAATCAGGGTGTTTATGATTGTCAGAGTGGAGGCTCAGACCCTGGAAACAGATTTGAATTCTCAGCAGGTGCAAAAAGGTGCAAGACACAGTTGGGAAAGTAGACATTCTCTTTTTTTTGGTACTGGGGATCGAACTCAGGGGCACTCGACCACTGGGTCTCACTGAGTTGCTTGCTTAGCGCCTCGCCATTGCTGAGGCTGGCTTTGAACTGGCGATTCTCCTGTCTCAGCCTCCCTAAGTGCTGGGATTACAGGCTTGAGCCACCGCGCCCAGCTTGATAGTAGACATTCTTTATTCAGAAGTGGCAGCAGCCTCCCCAACCTCCAGCTCCAGCTCCATTTTGCCCCAGCCAGTTCCATTTCACCCTCCTGAGCTATTTCCATAGACCTCTTTTATATGTAGGTCAGACAAAGAAAGCACATTGCCAACAGGTTACAACATTTGCTCACAAGCAAATGTTTATGACCTTGAGTACATACATTGAATCAGAGTATTCATGACCTTGGCTATATGCTAAAAACATAGCCCATGGGAAACCTCAGCAAAGAGCCTAACTATAGCTCTAACTATAGCCATCTTGGTCCTACCCTACACCCTCTCAAGGAGATATAATAAGGAAGTAGGTGGGCAAGATGTGTATGTCAGATTTTGTCAGTTGATAATCAGCCCCAGTGTCACCCTTTCTACATCCCTCTATGTGTTTGTTAGGAGTTCTTGGAATATTTCCCAAACTCCTTCATCAACTCAGTACTGGATAGAGGTCCTGCCTTTGAAGGAGGATGGAAGGTAGGAAGTAGGAAGGCTCAGCCAATCCTGGCTCTGGCAGAAGTACTAATTGCAGACAATAAATTGCAAGGGCACTGCAATTTCAATCATTGAAATGCCTACTCACATCACTTCTCATCTGGAGCAGCTCAGCGGTGAATGTGAGTTCACAGACTTCAACATCAAGTAATAGTAGCTCTCTGGTCTCTGGATAAATCCACATCTCCATTTTGCTCTTCTAGTTCTTCCAACACCTTTGTAACCAATCCCCTGTGGTCAATTTTTCTGCTTGAAATATCTAGAGTGGTTTATATTTTGTTAATTGAATTCCTGACTGGCACAAGATGCTTGCAAGAGTGAATCCAACATTCCTGTCTCCTAAAATTTTTGAATTCCTCTCCTTATATCAGTTGTTCACAACTTATAATAAATATTAGAATCATCTATAAGTTTAAAAGCACTGATTGTCCCCTGCCCCCGAGATTCTGATTGAATTGCCCAGGCACCAGTGATTTTTAAAGTTCCCCGGCTGATTCTAATGCACCGTCCTTTGAGATCCACTGCTCTTTCATGCCAAAGAATTTCTGGCCTTTCCATATAATCGCAAATGAGTCAGCAGTATTTCAGGTTGGGGCCAGCTGACCACCACCTGCCATCAAAACAAAACAAATCAAAAAACTCTTAGAACCATTATTAAACTATTCTCAATGCAGTGAAATTTCAGGCAATCTTAACTTTTTCTTATGTTTTACTGAATTGTTTTAATGAGCATTGCTTTAAATTATTTTAAAAGTTATTTTCACTGCATAAAGAGAAACGATCCTCCTGTCTGCACTAGCTTGTAACTGCACCCATATCACTACATCCAGCCCAGACTAAAATTAGGTTCTACCGTTCTTGTTTAAGCATCCTCAAAATGCATTCTTAGAAACATCATCAGGACTTTTAAAAATATAAATAAACAATGGGTCACAGATATATAGAGACTGTCCCTTCACTATTGTTGTATTTAGGTGCTAAGTGAATGGAACCCCTGGACTAGTCACACCTAGGTATAAACAATCTCCTCTGTTTAACACAGCATGCTATACAAATAATTTTTTATTGCCATTTCCTTGTTCTTTTCACACTCTGATCTGTCCCATCTTGCTCTGCAGCAAGCCATGTAGTGTTTAGATTTGGGATTTTGTTTTTTAATGTTTTTTTTTTAGTTGTAGATGGAATTAATACCTTTATTTTATTTGTTTATTTATTTGTTTATTTAATGTGGTGCTGAAGATCAAACCTAGTGTCTCACATGTGCTAGGCAAGCACTCTAACACTGAGCCACAATCCCAGCCCTAGATTTTGGTTTTTGACATAGCAGAATGAGAAGTAGAGCATGTAACAGTTCCTACCCAAGGGAAAGACTGCCTCCTTAGGCAAAGGATATACCTTTCTTGAGTATAGGGAAGGCTTAAAAGGTTAAATTTCAGAAGTTTTTGAAGGTTGAAATATTTTTTTGGTTGGCCTAATATTTTTTAATTTTGCTATTCAATTTAATCTAATCCAATGCTTCCCAACTTTTTCATACCATGATGGTTGAACCCATATTGCCTCTGGGTCACCATAACAGTGTACTTTTACCCAGAGTCATCAAACTGTCATGTTATTTGACTGGAGTCCATACCATTTCCTCTGGAGGATGTATTCTTGCAGTCAATGAAGCCCTAAAAATATATAGGTACATACTACATAGCAGGCACTGTGATAGGCTCTAGTACTATAATACTCCTCCTCCCCTACCATCAGTTTCAGTGGCCTGGCCTAAATGAAACATCTTCCACAGATTTTTCCTGGACTTCACCATAGGGATAATTAATGGTTTTCTCTCTCTCTATTCCAACAGTTATTTATCCATGCAATAAACCCTTGGCATTCATAAATTTAACCTTCCTAGTTTAGCCAATTTAAGTTACTCTAAAAGAGAGTCTACAAAGTATCATCATTTGTCATTTTACCAAAGCACAAATGGGAACCATTCTCCCTGAAAAGCTGAGGACTAGAGTGAGTCACTTCCTTTTAGAAGTCTTTCCTGATCCTCCATCCCTCCCAGGCTCAAATCGGTAGCCCTCTGAATCATTTGGTATACTTCCAGCTCTAATAAAAGATGAGAATAACAATATTTATTTCACATAACACAGAGTCTGAAGGTGGTAGTTTCAGAGTTCGATTATCTCCTCAACAATGTCAGGGAATGGGGTCAGGAATTTTGCAGGTCTCTTGGCCAAGTTCACATGGTTACATGACAACAGCAGCTCTAAACAGCGTCCCTCATATAAACCCACTTCAGGTGGGAAGAAAGCACAGCCCCCGCCTCCCCTTCCATCTCACTTTTTACCAGGAAGGAACTAGACTTCCAGGAACTACTCCATTGATTTTTTCCTTTCATTTTCCAGAACTTGACCATGTTCTGTCACTAAACCAAATCCTTTGGTTCGCGAGTGGGAGGTGGTAGGGACGGGGGCATTGGTTCCAGAAACTCCCTGAGGGTACCAAAATCCATGGATACTCAAGTCCCTTATACAAAATGACATAGTGTTTGCATATAACCTATATATATCCTCCTGTATACTTCAAATCACCTCTAAATTACGTATAATACCTAAAGCAATGTAAATAACTGTTGTATTGTTTAGGGAATCATGACAAGGAAAACAAGTCTGTACATGTTCAGTACAGACAACTATCATATAGTCCCACCACATTTTCAAGCCATGGTTGGTTGAATCCACGAATGCTGAACCCACAGATAAGAAGAGCCAGTTGTATTCAAATAGGTGACCCACATGACCACATTTGTTGAGATAAGTGGTCCTTAGGCCAGCAGCCTCAGGATCCCCGGGGAACTTGTTAGAAATGCAAAAGCTTGGGCTGGGGTTGTGGCTCAGTGGTAGAACACTTGCCTAGCATGCATGAGGCACTGGGTTCGATTCTCAGCACCACATATAAATAAATGAAAAAAATAAAGGTCCATCAACAACTAAAAAAAATAAAATAAAATAAAAAGAAATGCAAAACCTTGGGCCTCACCTAGACCTACTAAATCAGAAACTCTGGGGGTTTTAACAAAAATTCTGATAACAAGCCCTCCAGGTGATTCTGATGCAAACAAAAATTTGGCATCACTATGTTAGATTTATCATACCTTATTCTGATTCTAGGGGAGGGATTCCTCTCCCACCTGAACATAATGACTCCTGAAATAAAATCAGGATTTCATAACTAAGGAAGAAAAGGGAAATACTTTTGTGTAACCAGCACTTTCCTATTATTATATTTCCTTCTATCGCATTATTTACCCATTGATTTTATTGCTCACTCCCTGACTTAACTGTAGGCTTCTTAAATTTTCCTTTTATATTAGTGTTTCTATCCCTAGCACAATAGAAGGCACTTAATTAATCCATGTTGGACAAATGAGTGAACATTAAAGTAGCCTCTACTTTCTAATTATCCATCACTTTCACAGCTGTTTCCTGTTGCTTTCCACTCAAGGAACATTTTCACATCAGTTCATGTGAGTGAGCCAAGAGCTGTCTCTTCCAGGGGGTTTGAGAACAATTATTCCTTTGCATATGGGAACAAGTGTAGATCCTGGCTTCCTGAATGCATGTTGGAACTCTGTGCACATTCATTTGTGCACAAAGTTCCAACAGGGGTGTCCTTGGGGAGCTGTGCTATACAATAGCACAGAACTGAACGCATTAACTGTCAAGCTGAGTTCTGGCTGCTGACTCCTGGCTGGCAATCTTTCTCAGAGGCAGCTGTATACACAGAGTCAAACACAACCTGGAAAAAAGCCTATAGGCTTAGTCCACAGCATGAACAGCATTGAGGCCAGGGCAGCTAGCAGCAGTAGTTGTTCCATTCTGCCCAGGACAATGACCTGAACAAGCCTCTTGGACTTTCTGAAGCTGTTTGTATTAGGAAGGGTTAAAAGTGACAGAAATGCAGGGCTGGGATTGTGGCTCAATCGTGGAGCATTTGCCTTGCATGTGTGGGGCACTGGGTTTGATCCTCAGCACCACATAAAAATAAATAAAATAAAGATATTTTAAAAAGTGACAGAGGGGCTGGGGCTGTGGCTCAGCGGTAGAGCGCTTGCCTCGCATGCGTGAGGCCCTGGGTTCGATCCTCAGCACCACATACAGAGCAATTAAATAAAGACATTGTGTCCATCTACAACTAAAAAAAAAATTAAAAAAAAAAAAAGTGACAGAAATGCAAAGTGGTGAAAATACAGGGATAAGGAAGACTAATAAACACACAGAACGAATAAGTCCTCGAGTAGTATCAGTTTCAGCTGCAGCTAAACAGATGCTCAGACAATGTCCTCAGGAACCTTCTCTCTTCATTGCTCAACTGAGTCTCTTCTCCTTGGCTTCGTTCTCTGAAAAGCTTTTACAAAGCAACCCAGGAGCAACTCCAGACTTACATCCCATCCACTTGGCACCCAGAGCAAAAAACAAACCCTTCTTTCACAAAAGTGTTAGCAAAAGTCCTGAAGAAGACTCATGTCCTAACTAAAGTTACATGGACCTTCCAGTACAAATGACTGCTTAGGTTGATGGAAGTGCCTAGCGGGGATAGGGGTGTTGAGTTTGGTGGCAGTCAGTCTCACTGGAACCACAGGGACAGAGAGTAAGGAAAGCTCCCACATATACACTCACCCCACAATTCACAGTGCTGTTATTAGAGGAGAGGGGGTGGCTGCTGAGGATGCAAAATCCATAGACGCCCAGTCTACCACTGTTCCTTATTTTGGATCCTTAAGTAATGCTTCATAAAAAAAGGCCCCCACATATGTGCAGAGCTGAGTATCATTTTCCAAAACAAGGAAGAAAATAGTGTCTCCTAAAGACAGAAAGTGCAGTCCCTTTTTCTTTCTCACTGGCTGTAAATAGCTCCAAGCTCTCCAGAGCATGGCTGGGGCATGGCACCAACCACCTCACTCTGTGCAATTTAATCCTCCTGAATAGTCAGCTCCACTACACCCCCTCCACTGTCATCCACCCCCTCCCTCCCATGGTTTCTTGGCCTGCTTTATTGTCTTTTGTAATCATCAGTTAACATCTGCGTTATTTTATTAGAGACAGGAAGGATTTTTTTTCCTGCTTTACCCTTCTTCCTGCTAAGGTTGAATGCAAAATGGATTCAAATAGCACAATAAAGCAGGCAGGCTGCTTAGCATAATAACCTAAAGATGTGTTAAGCTGGGAAGAGTCAGAGATTGGGATTCCTCCCTCCGCCACTCCCAGGGAAGGCTCTCCGTGCAGTACTATTCTGGCTTAAAGCTCCGGGTCCATCTAGGAAAGAACAGTATGAAGCTACAAGACAGACAATTCAGACTGGGAAAGGGGGGAAAGTGTTAAGTAAGGGAAGGAAAAACCATGACAGAGAGAGGAGAAATTAAATCCTAGTGAGGTAAGAAAACAAAGGCAAAATGTCTCTGCTATCTTTCATGGAAAAATAAAAATAAGTTTTTTTTTCATCTGCAAATGAATGACAATGCAAACTATATAAGGAGGTATGGTCCCCTCTCCCCCCCCAAGGACTGGGGGTTGAACCCAGGGATGCTTTACCACTGAGCTACATCCCCTGCCCTTTTAATTTTTTATTTTGAGACAGGATCTAGCTAAGTTGCTGAGGCTGGCCTAGAATTTGTGATCCTCCTGTGTCAGGCTCCTGAGTTGCTGGGATTACAGGTATATACCACCACACCCAGGGAGACATAGTCTTTAAATTGATGACAAAACAAGAATTTAGTCTCTTTCCCACACAACTTTTATTAGAAGTTTAAGAATTAATAAAATTACTAGATGGTTACTACCAAAGTAAGAGGCATTTAGTCTTAAACAGTCCTAAACTGAAGTTTTGTACAGCAAGGACGAAATCCAGGAGGAAATTAGTAAAATCGAGTAAAGAGACCATCCCCAAATCTCCAGCTCCCCTGCAGACCCTCTAGTGGACAATTGTCCAGACTCGGTGTCTGTGTTTCCTCAGCAAGTCCATCTGTGGCATGGATCACACAACAACTTCCTTTCAACACAGGAGTAAACTGATGGGATTGCGTATTTACTTATTTTTAAAAGCATTCAACTTCTGAATTGTAAGGCATCATAAAAGCAATATTTCGCTGAGTTTGAAATCTCTATTGAATTTAATTCTCAAGTAAATATATTTCTTTCCCTGTACTGAACTTGTAACACTCTCCTACATGTGAACAGTAGGAGTCCTTTTCAAGAAACTCGCTGTCTTCCCAGCAGTTTCATGGAGAATGACTTCTCTATTTCTAGGTTTCTTCCTATGGGACCCTTCTTTTCTGTTGACAAATCTCAAAGAGTCATTTGGTTTTCTTCCTGTCCTTCTCACTGCTGCTACCTTTTCTGCCTTTTGTATCTGTATAGTCAACGATTGTTAGTGGCAGACAAGAACCTCCTCTCCTTGTGTTAACTTTCCATGACTGTAACATTACCTGTGATAAATCAACTTCTAAATAGAAAAGTGTTATTTGGGCTCACTGTTTTGGAGGTTTTGGTCCATGATTAATTGACCCTGTTGCTTTTGGGCCTGTGACAAAGTAGCACAACCTGGTAGAGCAAAGCCTGTTTGCCTCATGGCCAGGACACACACACACACACACACACACACACACACACATACACACACACGCAAAGGAAGAGACCACAATCTCACAATCTGCTTTGAGAACACACCCTCAATGAGGACCTGCCACTAGTCCCCACCTCTTAAAATTTCCCACCACTTTCTAACATGCTGTTATGGTCTTGATAAGATGTCCCCCAAATATTCATGTAAAAGATAACACAAGAATGTTCAGAGGTGAGATTATAAGAGCTGTACCTGATCGGTGGTAACTGGTATGGATTAACTGGGTAATAACTGTAGGCAGGTAGGTGTGACTGAAGGAAGTAAGTCACTAGGGGCTTGCCTTTAGAGTTTGTCTTTGGTGAGCAGAGCTCTCTCTCTGCTTCCTGGTTGCCAGGAGCTGCTTTCCAGTGCCATGACCTTCTATCACGATATTGTGCCTCACCTCAGGCCCAAAGCTTCAGAGGTGGCTGATAGTGGACTAAACTCTGAACCCATGAGCCAAAATAAACTCTCCCTCTTCTAAATTGTTCTTGTCAGGTATTTTGGTCACAGCAACACCAAAACTAACTAAAACAAGTACCATGCTGATAACCAAGCCTTTAATACGTGGACTTTTCAGATCCAGATCCAGTCTAAACTATAGCACTCACTTTGAGAGAACTAGGGGAACCAGCTTTGGACTGGTTTCCAAGAGAATCTTCTAACAATAACCTCAGTATTGCCACTACCTGCCCTTAGCATCTGTGGCCAGGATTTTCTTTATTCCAGAACATGTTAGTCATCTTAGATTTGTTTATTCCAATTTCCAGCAGATGGTGTCTTATTCTAATATATCAGTATGTTAATAAACAACTTTTTTACAGATGGAATTAAAGTGTTTGGGGTAGAAATAGGTGTTTTAATTAGCTTTTTCATTGCCAGGACCAAAAGACCTGACAAGAACAATTTTAGAGGAGGAAAAAATTATTTGGGGGCTTACAGTTTCATATATCTCAGTCCATAGATAGCCAACTCCATGTCCCTGAGATGAGGCAGAACATCATCATGAACATCATGGCAGAAGTTTGTGGTGGAGAAAAGCAGCTGGGAACATGGCACCAGGAAGCAGAGAGAGCTCTACTCAACAAGGACAAAAAGTCACTCCCGAGAGACACACTTCCTCCAGCCATAGTCTACCTGCCTACATTTACCACCAAGTTAATCCCTATCAGGGATTTAATGCACTGATTAGGTTAAACTTCTTAGAGCCCAAACAGTTTATCTCTAAACTTTCTTGCATTTTTCACACATCAGCTTTTGGGGGGGCACCTAATATTGAAACCATAACAATGGTTATAATTTTCTAATTGATACAAAGATGCTGTGCAGGTTATTAGTGATCATGTCATCATGTATGAAACAATAGACACTGCCACAGCTGCTCCAAAAGAACCAAAACCCTCTGCCATAGTGCTTTCCAGAAAGTGTAGTCTCCTTACCCTCTGGAGTCTCACTTCTACCTTAAAGTAGATTTCACCCACGTATGTGGTTTGGCGAAATGGCAGTTGCTGCGGTTTGGCTGTCCTTACCAGAATTCACATTGAAATTTAATCCAAACTGAGAAGTATTAAGAAACGGGACCCAGGTGGGACTGTGAAGAGGTGATTGAGTCATGAGGGATCTTTCATGAATGAACTCATTCATGGATTAATGGTTTAGTGGATTCATAAGTTATCTCAGGAGTGGCTTTGTTATAAAAGCAAGCTCTCTCTAGCTTGCTCGCTCTGTCTTGCCATATGATGCTCTGTGGTGCCTTGTGACTCTGTAGAGAGTTCCCACTAGCAAGAAGGACATTATCTAATGCACGGCCTAATTTTGTACTTCACAGACTTCGGAACTATGGCCAAATAAACCTTTATTCTTTATAAATTACTGTGGTATTTAGATATGGCAACAGAAAACAGACTAAGGCCACAGTCTTATGAGGAATCCTGACTGCAAAGGCATTCATCCAGCAGGCTGCTGCTGCCCAGCTCCTACGTGCAGGAATTCATGGAATGATGTTCTGCAAACCAATCCACAGGGCAATCCTGAGATTTGCAGTGGAGCACATCATGTCTCCCTGCTTCCTCTTCCTTGCTGCCTCTGAAAAAGCTGCTTAATCTCTCATCTTTAAAAGGTCCTACAGATCCCTGTGGTGAAAATGCAGGAGAGAGAGATTCTGGAACTAGCAAAAATATCCCTTTTAAGATGTATTATGCTTTGCAATTTATTAGTTGAAAGTTATGTTGCATTTACAAAGCTGAAAAATCTCAC
This sequence comes from Xerus rutilus, assembly GCA_028644305.1. Classification (NCBI taxonomy): domain Eukaryota; kingdom Metazoa; phylum Chordata; class Mammalia; order Rodentia; family Sciuridae; genus Xerus; species Xerus rutilus. The sequence goes on along the minus strand of CM053405.1, from coordinate 23,115,895 downwards.
AAAGTTCTTCCTGTTTTTTCTCCAGTCTATACTGAATTGCAAATGGAGTTTCCACTAGGTAATTGGAGCACACACATCAATAATTACCACCGCCAACACCTAACACCTCAAGACTACTGTAAAGAAGAGAATGGAACAGAGGTATCAACTGCTAGGGATTTCAAGGCCTCAAAGTGAAGGAAGCCACTGCCTTTAAAGTATAGGACCCAGAGGAGGAAGCAGACAATTCTGCAGAGGGTCCTGTGATAAGTGATCCAGCGATTCCTAAATTTCAGCCATTCGTGCAGCTGCAAGGTCTGCTGACTTGCCACGCTTTTATGGATTTAGCCAGCCCAAGTAAATGTAGATAGTTTATTACTGACAGCACAGCAGGCAGCATAAGCCCTATATTCTCATTGGCGCTATTTGCCCTTCAAGCCTCAAGGGTGCTGTACAGAGCTGGCCAGGTGAATATTGAGGCTGAGGAACACTGAGCTCCAATCTTAAAAAGGAACTGCTAGCAAGCCTGCACCTGCTTTGCCTTAGAGGAAGACATTATCTTCATTATAGTGGCCAGGAAACAAAACTGTTCTCTGACCTAAGGGTAAGCTGTATTTCTAGCTTCCTAAGATGTTTGCTAAGCAATCTTGAAAAGATAGTCTGGACAAAAGTTGCCACAACACGTGTAGAAACACCAACAAGGGAATGGCCTCTCGACATTCTGTAGGTATGACAGAGCAGACTTAGAGGTGAAGTGTTAAACAAGGGGTCAGCTTCTCTAATCCTGGGTGGGTAGATGGGTAGCCATAGTGGGTACTTTTCCGGGATTTTAGAGGGATTTTACCCGATGAGTTTTAAGGTTACAGCCTCCTTTTCTTGGGCTTACTGATGTCACAGAGTGTTATGAAGTGTAAGGCTAGTATTTTAGGATAAGTCACATAAGGACTGAGCAAAGGTTGGAGATGGACTAGAGTCACTAGACTAGAGTCACTAGATTGCATTGACACTGGGAGAGGGGCAGGCTACTGTTGAAGAGTCATGCTCAAGGGGTGTTAATGGGAAAGAGCCAGCTTAGACACTGTGCCCTGGGAAAAGACCAGTGGAGAGAGCTCACTTACAGATAATGACTCAGTTCCTGGGTCTTTCAATAAAGACCTTTCATGAAAAATCCCCTATTCCTATCCAGGTGGCCCTTTCAGGTCAGGCCTCAAGGGATACCCCTAATACCACCTGGAGAATTTCACCTTTAAGAACCAAGCTAGATAAACAAATCTTAGAGGAGTGACAGTTAGAGAACAGAATGTAAGCCCCACCAGCCTTGACAAGGTGAAACCAAAATTGCAGATGTCAGAAACTGAGAGACTGGGAAGTAGACTCAGAGAGGAGCATTTAAGGGAAATGCAAGCTTTTTTTTTTTTTTTTTAAGGGATAAGTCAAGAAGACACTGCTTAAAATCACTGAAACGGGAAAGAGAGATTTCAGCCACTTGCTTCATGTTAAGACAATAACCAATAGAGGAAATAAAAATAATATGTCTTTACTGGAAGAGAAATGTGGTGAGCTAAATCCTTATCTTTCACAACAGGAAGTCAAGAGATAATGTCTACAGTTGATAAACCAGGAAATGGCAGTATACACATAGTATTTAGATGCACAGAAGTAAGAACCTAATAACTAAAACCCAGGGGCTGCCTCTGGGTAGTATTCTGGGCACAAGGATAAGTGTGTCTCTGCAGTATTTGATTTTTTAAAAAAGAGTATATACTACTTCAATATTTTAAACAATTTTATGCTAAGCCCATTAGACCCAGATAACTTTTTAAAAATTTTTGATCAGTTTCTTTAGAGTAAAAAATGTATATGATTTGTACATTTTATGTACTGAACTATGTTAAACAGAACAAAACATTTTCTTAGCACTTAGATATACCAGAACACCAGGAATCAACTTCATATTGCTCTAAAGCAATGCTTCCAAACCAGGAGCATTTTTGTCCCCCAAAGAGCATTTGGCAATGTCTGAAGATGTTTCCCCTCGTCACAGCTGGGGGAGGGAGTGTTGCCAGCATCTAGTGGGTCGAGATGATACTAACCATCTTACAATATACAGTGCAGCCAAACATCTCACCCAAAATATCAGTATCTCCGAGATCAGGAGTCCCTGATTTAGAATTTTTTTTTTTTAAAAAAAGGTTAAGATACCATTTATATTCAATAAAATGTATCCTTTAATATGCTGTTCAATAGCTTTATCATTTAAATTTGGGTTTATATCTAGTCTATTGAATAGTTAAGGAATGCGGCCATGTTTAGGGTTGTTTTTTGTCTTTTTTGTGCTGTTTGCATGTTGCCCCTTTAAATCAAGGCGAGCTCTGCTTCATGGAGGGGGGGGGATGACTTGATGGGATCTTTTAAAAGAATGAGGAGAAGGAGTCAAGTACCTGAAGGGCCTAACAGTGCATGACATGTGGGAAAAAGTTATTAAATGGTGATCTTGTACATGAACGAGGAAAACATTGCTCTATTCAAGCTGGAAATGCTCAGTACCCTCCTGTCTCTTATTTGATCAACCAATCATCCAATCCTATTGATGTGACACGTTCACTCCCTGTCGAATCAGCCCTTTCCTGTCTCCAAAGGTCCCTCTGGCCCCAGTTACCATTTTTTCTCCCTTGGACTACATGGGGCTGATAGCTGGAATTGCTGTGGGCCAGCTGTAAACAGTTTCCTGACTACTAGACATAGTGGGGAACGAGACTCATGAGAAAAGACAAGAAGAGGTGAGCCAGGGACCTACAAAGCAACCTCTCATCTTATTCTTGATACTGGTCTTGGAGATCATGAATGGATTCTTGTTCTCCAGTGTTGAAGATTAAATACCCCAGAGAGGTCCCGTGTGGTGGCGCAAGCCTGTAATCCCAGCACTTTGGAAGACTGAGACAGGAGAATCGCAAGTTCAAAGCCAGCCTCAGCAACAGCGAGGTGCTAAGCAACGGCGAGGTGCTAAGCAACTCAGTGAGACTGTGTCTCTACATAAAACACAAAATGGGGTTGAGTACCCCTGAGTTCAATCCTCAGTACCAAAAAATAAAATTAAATAAATAAATACCCCAGAGAGGCCAGAGCAAGTGTAGAAAGCAAGTTTTATTTAAGGTGGTAGAGATAGACTTCTCCAAAGAGAAGGGGGCCTCAGAGCTGAAAGCCCATGGGAGGGGGATCCTGGGATTTTTTTATAGACCCCAGAACCCCTCTATATAATTATTGTCTTCTCTTTCTTCCCTGTATACGTGACCAACAGCAGGGCACACTGGTTAATTGTTAGCAACCCAGAGTGCAGAGTACAATAGTGGAGTTCATGGCAACCCATTGTTTTCTCTTTGATAACCAGTCTTCATCTTCTCTCGACCCCCATCCTTCACTACCTACACTGACTTCCTGACCTTTGCCCCTTCCTCAGTTTGTTGATGAATGTGACATATCCTGTCCAATTAGGCCAGGCAGGGCTGCAGGCGAATTGCTTTTTGGCAAAGAAAGAAATGGGGTTGGGGGTGGGGGTCAGCACAGTGGGACCATTTTATAGAATTATTCTCTCATCTCATGTTCCCACCATTCTCATCTATCTGTCCCCTAACATTATAACCAAGAATAAAAAACAAAAACAACCCGTCTTCCACACCAGGCACGTCGCATGGCTTCATCTCGCTTACAGTTAATTCGTGAATGGGGCTGTTTCATGTCAAAAACAGGAAGAGGGGCTGACATGTTTTTGAAGGAGCTCTAATTTTTCTGGATTTGTGGTGTCAGGAATCAGAGGGAGGACAAAATCCATAAACGAAAGCAGAGTGGAAGACAGTAAAATCTGAGATGGAAACTTTGAGTTTAGACTAACAGATCTTCCAAGGAGCCCTTTGAGTTACAAGATATTGTAAATATTCCAGAACAGGAACTTGGCCAGCTTTATGAATGTGTGACCTGCACAGTGCACAGGCACCCATACATAGAAGGCTCCTCTCTCTCCTGTTAATATGTTGAAAATCTTAATTACTTTTGAATGAAGGCCTAAGCATTTTCATTTTGCGCTGGGTCCTGGAAATTATGTAGCTGGTCCTGGCTAAAGCATCTATCGTATCGAACCTGGAAAACAGAAGTTCTAAGTATTTACTTCATGTTCTCACTTTATTTTTTAAATTAACTTATTTAAATACATTTCAAGTCATAGTACATATATAGAACTCAATGTTTCCATTTCTCTGGTTGCAAACCAGATAGAGTCACACCATTTGTGTCTTCAGACATGCACTTAGGGTAGTGATGACCATCTCATTCAGCCATCTTTACTACACCCCTTCCCTTTTCCCTCCCCATCCTCCCCCCATGTTCTCACTTTAAATAAGGCTAATGTCTTTCTTAATGGAGAGACTCTTCCTCAGAATAATAATCAAATTATTCTGATTTCAACATGGGACAGGATTGGAGAGAAGACAGAGTGAGTACCCCTTTGACTCTCACCACTGACAGTCCTTACTAGCCACAGGAGACAGGTTGTCCTGCAGGTTTGGCAAATCTGCTATACCAGACAGTGAATGCTACCTTTAGCCAACAGATGCTACCTTTAGCCAACAGGGAATTAGTAGATATGAACCTCAGCTTCCTCAACTCTCAGGAATAGGGGTAATTCTTTTTTTTTTTTTTTAATTTGTTCTTTTCAGATGTACATGATAGTGTTAGGTCAGCTTGAGATCTCACGTTTCTTCTCACGAGGCGGACGCAGAACGTACAACATGGCGAACTCCACGCGGCTGTAGCAGACGCAGAACATACAACATGGCGAATTCCACACAGCTGTGGTGGGTGCAAAATGTCAGTTTGGAGCAGCTGCGGGGAATGAAGCATCAAGCAGCCTGCATGTGCAAAGGAACAGCCAACCAGACGCTGATACATAAGCAGTAATGGCACCTCCTACCAATCAGTGGACTTTTCCTGACTCATCCCGGAAGGACTCTGACCTCAGCAGGATCCCTGACCAATCCCAGAGGACACAGGACTCTAGATACCTCCTCTTTCTACCTCATAGCCCCTCTCTTCCTGCCTTAAGCCCTCCCCTTCCTGACTGGGCTCTTTAAATTTTCTGTACTACGGAACTTGTGTGAGATTCTCCCAGACCTGCTCCGTTGGATGGGGGGATTTGCCCTGAAGCGTATTTCCCAATAAAGCCTTTCCCAGAGGTTTTATTTACCACCTTTTGGTCTCCTGGCTTTACAGATAGTAGGATGTATTTTGAATATTATACATACATGAAATATAACTTATTCTAATGAGGATCCCAGTCTTGTGTATGTACAAGATGTTGAGATTCCCTGTGGCATATTCATATATGTACAAAGGAAAGTTATGACAGACTCATACTACTGTCTTTCCTATTCCCATACCCCCTCCTTCCCTTCATTCCCCTTTGTCTAATCCAATAAACTATACTTCACAACCCTGCTTGTTGTATGTTAGCATCCACATATCTAAGAGAATATTTGGCCTTTGGTTTTGGGGGATTGGCTTATTTCACTTAGCAAGATAGTCTCCAGACCCATTCACTTACTGGCAAAAGTCATTCTCTTTATGGCTGAGTAATATTCCATTGTGTATATATGTCACATTTTCTTTATCCATTCATCTGTTGAAGGACACCTCAATTGGTACCATAGCTTGGCTGTTGTGAATTGAGCTGCTATAAACATTGATATGGTTGTGTCACTGTAGTATGCTGATTTTAAGTCCTTTGGGTACAAACCAAGGACTGGGAGAGCTGGATCAAATTGTGGTTCCATTCCAAGTTTTCTGAGGAATCTCCATACATTCCAGAGTGGTTGCACCAATTTACAGTCCCACCAGAAATGTATAACTTTCCCCCCCAACTTCCTCACTGACATTTATTGTTACTTGTATACTTGATTGTTGCCATTCTGACTGGAGTGAGACGGAATCTCAGTGCAATTTTAATTTGCATTTCTTTAATTGCTAGAGATGTTGAACATTTTTTCATATATTTGTTGCTCCCTTCATCTTTCTTCCTCTGTGAAGTGCCTGTTCAATTCCTTTGCCCTTTATTTATTGATTGGGTTATTTGTTTTTCTGGTGTTAAGTTTTTTGAGTTCTTTGTATATCCTAGAGATTAATGCTCTGAGGTGCAGGTGGCAAAGATTTTTCTCCTATTCTGTAGGCTCTCTCTTTATGCTCTTGTTTCATTTGCTGTGAAGAAGATTTTTAGCAGGAAGCATCACAATACTGAAGCTTAAATTATACTACAGAGCTACAGAAACAAAAACAGCATGGTATTGGCACCAAAACACACATGAAGACCAATGGAACAGAATAAATGACCCAGGAAAAGCAGAATAATTCCCATCTTCCCCAGAGAGACACAGATGTGACTGTAAAAACTGGCTGTCATGAAGCACAGCAAATTGGAATAAGGCCAGTCACAGCAGACCATATGGATGTCTCAGAAGATGCCACTCTAAAAAGATGATGAACAAGGTGCAGGTGTCCCCCGCTGTCATAGCATATGTAAACCCACTTCCACCTTCATAGGTGGAGCCCAGAGAAAGAGGAGACTCCGTATTGACTTAGAATGAGTTTCTACTGCCTTAGTGAAGTGAGGATTGGGGATGTTCACAAATATGCCAGCAGTCCTCCTCCTGCGTAGCTGGTAGGATCTGCATTGTTCTGCCCCCTTGAAGTTACCTGTGACCATGTGATATATTTTGGTCAATGACATATGAGCAGAAGTGAGATGTGTCCTATCTACACTGCACATAAAGAACCGGAGAGGGTTAATTTTATGTGTTGACTTGGCCAGACCATACTGATAACAATGTTGGTCCAATATTGGGTCAAACACTAGTCTAGATGTTGCTGTTAAGATACTTAAGAGGTGACTAACATTTAAATCAATTGACTTTGAAGTAAAACAGATCACCCTCCCTAATGTGGGCAGGCTTCATCTAACCAGTTGAAGATCTTAAGAGAAAACCACTGGGACCCCCCTAAATTAGAAGAATTCTTGCTCCAGACTGCCTTAAGATGACTCAAGCTGTAACATTAGCTCTTTGCTAGGTCTCTGGCCTGCCAGTATTTCAGACTTGCCAGGCCCCAAAACTATACGAGCCAATAAAATCTGTTTCTTTTTCTGTATCTCTCTTTCTGAAAACACCTGTGTTTAGAGGTGTGTTTCTAAACACCCACGGTGACCTGGAAGCAAGTCCTCCAGCCTAGATCTCTCAGGAACCAGGGCAAACAGAGTCCTTCTGCTGACCCACAGTGACAGATACCATAAGCAAGTAAGAGCCCCCTGTTGTTAAGCCACGGGGTTTTGCGGACCCTGTTGCTGCACCATAACCTAGTCTACAGGGGACAGAGAGATACAAAAGAGAAATTAGAGAGACGTAGAAACAAAGAAAATGCTATGTGTTCCATTCTGGAGTTTGCAGACTGGAATTCGTTCTTGCTACAAGTACTATTTCTTATTTCTGCAGGCCAGGGTTAACCCAGAGTTTAAAACCAGAAGTAGCTCTTAAACTGTGCCCTGCTTAGAATGTTCCTGGAATCAATGTTCTATTCTCATTCTTCCACCTGCTCCAGCTTCTCATTTTAAAATTACCTATTCCTCTCAATTCAATAAAAGTGTTTCATTTCCTTCTTATTGTGAGAGATCACAACTAATGTAATAAGAGGTAATAAGGGGTAATAAGCAAATTCCCTCCAACCTCCAAATAGAGTTTTCATTTTCCCAAGGGGATTTGCATTTGGAAAGAAAATTGAAAAACAAAACAAAAATCCCAAATGAAGCTATTCTTGGCAAAGTTCCAGGATGTGTAATTAAGAGAAGACTTTGTCTGCAGTATGGGAGAGATTCTGGGGCAAGGGCAATTTTTCACAGGTGCTCTGCAAATAGAACCAACATTGCTGGACATCATGCTTCTGGCTTCTAGATGCTTCTTAGTGGCAGAGAGCAAAGAATCCTCAGTTCTCTTCCACAGTTCCCATTTGTCCTTCCAGATGGCTCCCAGTGATGCCCAGAGCCCAGCTCCTATGACCTCACAGCCTTTCTGGTCTATTCCCAGGCCATTTTGTTGTCCACAGGGCAGCTTCCTGGGACATGTAACCTTTGTCTCAGAGCAAGGTCCTTGATACCTGATGCAAAAATATGAGCCTTGAGTATCACATACCCCCTTCTACCTCACCCCAAGAGGCTTACCTCTAATCTTACAGGTAATGCCTTTCCATAAGGAATCTGGAAGGGAACTCATTTAAAATGCAGATTCAGAGGTCTAGATGCTGATGCATTAGGCTGGGATGCAGCCCAGAAAGCTGTATTTTCACAAGCTCTCCTCCCTGCGGTGGCCTAATGCAGGTGGGAGGCAGACTACACTTGGAGAAATGATGCCCTAGGGAAAAGAGGAGGGCTATCAGCACAGCCCACCCTCTTGGATCTCCAGAGCTCTTTCCCAGTCAGCTCTGTTATTGATATAGCTGGGCCATCTGCTCACAACCTTAAAGCAAAACAAACAAAAGAGACAAACAAAAGACTGAATATTACTTCTGGGAATTTCTGTGCCATTTGTCTCTTTTCTTTCTGTTTATAAAGGGATGGGTCTTTTTTGTGATAGTCTTTCATGACAAAATTGAAGACACATGGTAGTCTACTCGCCCACTCTGCTTTTGCCTGTTTGCAGAGGATTGATAACATGGCCTCAACATAAACACAGAAGGAAGCAGCAGCAACCAGCTCAATTCTTTCTCAAACGAAATCTAGGATAATCAAGAGCTAAGTGCAATCTGTTAATGCTATGTCTTTGTAAGCCTGGTTTGGAACCAATGGCCACAGGCAGCACTAAAAGTCACAAAGATATAATCCACTTGGCCAGCTGAAGGGTTAATTCTGATGGCCTCTAGGAAGAGGCCTCAGAGGACCCCACACCTGGAAGTAATTACCCCGGCTCAGCCTCTGTTCACCCCAAACCCTCTCCCACCAAAACCCATGTGCCCCCTGGTGGTTTGGAGGTAAACTACAATTTAACATAAGAGGAAAAGAAAATGATGAGTTGTTATCACTCTTACTTTTAACACCCACATAGAGCTTTTGCAGGTACTTGCAGGTGCAGAGTCCTCTTCAAGCGGCATCAGGACAATTTGACAGGTAAGAAGGCCGTATAGTTTGGGTGACATCTCCACACTTATTCCTTACACCGCAAACATTAGTTGGGTACTTTGAACTTCATAAATGCAGACATTTGGTAGCACTTAAAAGTACAGTTCTGGGCTGGGGTTATGGCGCAGTGGTAGCGTGCTCGCCTAGCACGCGGGAGGCACTGGGTTCGATCCTCAGCACCACGTAAAAAAAATAAAATAAAGCTATTGTGTCCACCTACAACTAAAAAATAAATATTTAAAAAAAAAAAAAAAAAGTACAGTTCTTAGCCGGGTGCGGTGGCGCACGCCTGTAATCCCAGCACTTTGGGAGGCCGAGACAGGAGAATCGCAAGTTCAAAGCCAGCCTCAGCAACGGGGAGGCGCTAAGCAACTCAGTGAGGCCCTGTCTCCATATTAGATACAAAATAGGGCTGGAGATGTGACTCAGTGGTCAAGTACCCCAGAGTTCAATCCCTGGAACAAAAAAAAAAAGTACAGTTCTTATCTGATCAAACTCTATACATTAACCTAGGCTAACCCACCAGTGCATGATATAGAAAGCAGTCAATAAAAATAACCAAGAATTAGGGGCTGGGGTTGTTGCTCAGTGGTAGAGCACTTGCCTCGCATGCGCGAGGCACTGGGTTCGATCCTCAGCACCACATACAAAATACATAAATAAATAAAATAAAGGCTTAAAAAACCTTATTAAAAAATAACCAAGATTTAAATTTAATTTGTTAATTCATTGTCTTTATAAACCTCGAGCACTTCAACCACAAATTTGGCTTAGGCCCTCTGGCTCCACCAGCAGCCACACTTCAATCCCAGTCCTGCCTGCCTAGCTTCTCCCCTCCTTTAGGATTGCTTTTCCAACCCAACACTTATCTCTCCTGACCCCGGGATCTGCACCTGGGGGCAGAGTGTATTTACACTGTGGCACCTGACCTTCACCTCTCCAGCACACCACCCCTTCCTCATCAACACCCATCAGGGAATATCTCACAATTCCCAACCTGGTAGCAGTATGAAAGGGTCTCCGAACCTTCAAAACATACTGCCACTAACCATGAGGCTGGACACAGGAACTTTGACCTGGTGATGGTAGAAATGAAATCAAGTCAGGCAACAGAACATATAGGCAAAGCTGTTATTAGGGCTCCTAAGAGAAGGGAGACACAGCACTCACAGGAGAGCGTCGGCCTACTCCCCCACAACAAAGGGAAAGAGTTAGTTCTATTCATGTGAAAGGGCTGTTTGCAAAGGTGAATTAGGTTTAGGAATGTTCATTGGTCTTAGGTACATTTCAGAGGTGTGTGTTCTTTTCCTATGAGAGCACTTTATCTCTGAAGAAAGCATGGTTACTGGTCATCGTGGAGTCAAATGTTGGCTTATCATATCAATGCAGCATTCTGTATAAATATCTTGTGAGAGGATGAGTGGCTGTAGATGAGAAACATATGGGTGGGAGATGGAAGAGAACACAAATCATAGCAAGTAACAAGTTAAGGACCCTAGGAATTTGCCATTTTAATGGCTCCTCAACAGTTTTTATCCTTTATGTTGTTGGTCCTCAAGGGCAATGGCAAGAACATCCTGGTCCTAATGATATACTGGTCCCATAAGGTGACAAGGTTGTTTAAGAGAGATGGGTAAGGCACATACCCAAGGCCCTGGAATGCATTTGCCTTTTGTCCCTATGGTCCTCTTTGTCTCAGCCAGACACTATTCACATGCAAGGTTTTTAACCTTTCAACTGTAAACACAGAAATATTCTATTGTTAAAAGATACACACCTGTAATCCCAGCACTTTGGGAGGCTGAGACCGGAGAATTGGGAGTTCGTAGCCAGCCTCAGCAACTGTGAGGTGCTAAGAAACTCAGTGAGACCCTGTCTCTACATAAAACACAAAATAGGGCTGGTGATGTGGCTCAGTGGTTGAGTACCCCTGAGTTCAATCCCCAGTACCCCCCAAAAAATATTCAAATGCCACATACAGAAGCCATTGTTATTACTCTGCAGCATGTCTTTCCACAACTTTCTATATGTATTCACATACATAAATGTACATAGATATAGAATTTTGTGAGTTTGTGGAGATATTTTTTTAGTATAAATTGGGTTATACTGTAGGTAGGAGTTCAGGGACACCAAGACAGCAGAGACAAGGTATGAGAAAGAAACTGCTAGAGGACAAGACAAAGAGACAAATCATGTCCCTGTTGACAATAAATCACATTACCATGACAACTCCAGCTACTGAAGGCTTATTACCATGACAACTCCCACCACAGGTTTGAATTTTAAAATGACCTATGGGGGTAAAGTGGACAGTATTCTAACTAGGCTTTCTAAAGTAACCAGTGGAGGGTGTTATGGTTTGGAGGTGAGGTACTCCCAAAAGCTCAAGTGTAAGACAATGTAAGAAGGTTCAGAGAAGAAATAATTGGGTTGTGAGAGCCTTAACCCAATCAGTGAATCAATCCCCTGATAGGGATTAACTGAGTGGTAACTGAAGGCAGGTAGGGTGGTATCTCTGAAACCATGGGCCCCTAAATAAACCTTTCTTCCTCTACAGTTGTTCTGGTCTTGTCTTTCAGTCGCAGCAGCAAAAATGCTGACTAAAATGGGGAAAATTGGAAAATATTCTAATCAGGTATCATAAGGTAACCAGTGGAAGCAAATGAGGTAAAGTCTTCAATCAGGTCCATATAGGAAAAAGAACACCCCCAAGTTCAGGATATGAGACCCTGATTTCCAGACATTGAAGCCTTGAGCATCTCTCTCTGCTTGGCCTACTCTGCTCTGCCTAATGGAGTGCTATCTTCACCTTCAATAAATCTGTACTTTGCCTGTTACTGCTGTGTGTCTTGCTCAGTTCTTTGTTTGGGACATCAAGGACCTGGACTTAAACTGGACATCCCAATGGTAACAATACTCTTTTTTTTTTTTAAACATTTTTTATTCGTTGTTGATGGATCTTATTTTATTTATTTATTTATACGTGGTGCTCAGAATCGAACCCAGTGCCTCACGCATGCGAGGCAAGCGCTCTACCACTGAGCCATGACCCCAGCCCGGTAACAATACTCTTAGCAACAATTTGCCAACTCCTCCTAGAAGGGGAATACCTCCAACACTGGATGTTCTGTGTGATGTCATGAAACCAAACCCCGGGACTGAATGCTAAACACTGACAGCATGAGTTTATTCAATGCTCAGAGAATGAAAAAGCAGGAGCCCAACTCCCAACTCAGCTTCTCAAGCCTGCAGGGGTGGTAAAGTCATAAATATAGAATAAAATAAGTGAGAGGGAGAGATAGGCTTATAAGGTAAGGGATATTCATGTCCTTCTTGGATGGGCAGAAATTTTCTGGGAATATGGGTGCCACCTCTTTTCACTTTTGTTTATAGTTCTTTCCTTTTGTCATGCACTGAGGGTATGTCCTTTAGCATGCAGGTGAATTTAAAAATGGAGCTTGGGGTCTATTATAGGTCATTTATCTTGGGTTCAATCACACAGCCATAAATATCCTATCCTTAGAAATAAACAAAGTCGTTGCCAGAAGAAGTCTGAGGAGTTCCTGGAAAGGAGGACCTCAACTCAGGAAAAATGAGGTTCTTGAAAACATTGCAGGAATGAATTTAAGGATGCATAAGTTAGAGATCCAGATTTATTTAGGAAAGCAGAGATACATTCAAGAGAGAATGTGAGCTGTCTCAAGAGTGAGATGCCAGCCGGACACAGTGGCACACACCCATAATCCCAGCACTTTGAGAGGCTGAGACAGGAGAACTGTGAGTTCAAAGCCAGTCTCAGCAATGGCAAGGCACTAAGCAACTCAGTGAGACCCCCTGTCTCTACATAAAACACAAAATAGGGCTGGGGATGTGACTCAGTGGTCAAGTACCCCTGAGTTCAATCCTCAGTACAAAAAAAAAAAGAGTGAGATGCCTTTGGGGCTTTCAAGCTCTTTTAAAGGAAACTTGGTGAGGGGTGGGCATGGGAAGATAAATGGAGATGATAAGAATCTGGTGATCACAAGATGATTTATGGTGGTGTGGTTTGGATGTGAGGTGTCCCCTAAAAGCTCACGTGAGACACTGCATGAAGGTTCACAGGAGAAATGATTGGGTTATAAGAGTCTTAACCCCATCAGTGAATTAATCCCCTGATAGGGATTAACTGAATGGTAGGTGGTAGGGTGTGGCTGGAGGAGGTGAGAATTGGGGTATAGTTTTGGGGGATATATTTTGTATCTGGCAAATGGAGACCTTCTCTCTCTGCTTCCTAATCACCACATAAGCTGCCTCCCTCTGCCACACTCTTCCACCATGTTGTTCCTGTCTCACCTGGAGCCCTGAAGAATGGAGCCAGCTGTCTATGGATTGAGACCTCTGAAACCGTGAGCCTTCAAATAAACTTTTCCTCCTTTAAAATTGTTCTGGTCAGATCTTTTATGTCACATCAGAGAAAAAGCTGACTAATACAGGTGGTATGGAAATTCTCAGAATCCTTAGGTTTATGTCTTTTCCATTATCTAATCAGTAGATAATGTGAGAAAAGTACCCTGTATCTTAAGTTTTACATCTCTCTTTGCTCAACTATTCTAAAAATACATGTGTTAGTGGGATAATTAACAGTGCATGGGCAATTTTAATAAATGGGTGAATTTCCAGGAATTTTAAGATATGAAAGAAGATTTGTAGATTTTCCAGAAATTTGAGAGTGACAGGCCTGAGAAAGGGAACTGAGTAGGTAAGATATAAGGGACTTTAATGTAGCCTTTCTAATTAAAGTTTTAATCACCTTATCCTTTCTTTTGTATCCTTTCTTGCTATCTTTTGTTTCTTTTCTATCCTACCTCAGAGTTAGGGTTTTGCCAAGAGTTCAACTAGGTTGTCTCATTTTTATACCACATAACAATATTGTACCTATCTTCTCTTTTTTCTTTTGTACCTTGATTTTTTAAATTAATAATAAGACTTGTGTTATAGACAAACATTTTTATATGTATACATACATATGGAGCCACTTTTTCTTTCTCTCTCTCTCTCTCTCTCTCTCTCTTTGCATGGAAGCAGTGCTAGAAAGCAATCCAGGGTTTTGCTCATGCTACACAAGCACTCTACCTCTGAGCTATATCCATGACCCTACTTAGTTCTTTTTAACTGCTGCATACTACACCACAGTGTTTAGAAAGCCAAAATAATATTCTTGTACTCTATTGTGGATCAGAGAATGATACCCTAAATATATGCATTTTGGGCATGCTGAGTAATTTGATCTAAAGGAAACTAAAATGTTTTAAAAGCAAGCTTGGAATCAGGGTACCCCTAAATGTGTCTTGCTTCTCCCTTCCCAAGCACAGAGAGAAGCTTTCTACAAAGTTCCCTATATGCCAAAATACTCGCTTGCCAAAGAAGAAACAATTCCCTCTAGTCCCTTCCCTGAGTTTTCATTAACTAAATTCATATTGCAGGAAGAAAAATTGAAATCTGTCAACGCACATGGACAAACTTTTGTCACACACCTTTGTCTTCTATTTTGGTCCCTAGAAAATCATTTACAATCCATTATCTGTTCTGTGGGCAAAACAGACTTGGTCCCAGGCCATGGTACATTCTCCAAGCTCACTGAGTTCCCCTAAAAATCTCCTACTATCCCCTTGACATTCTCCATTCCCCCTCTTTCCTATGGCAAAGAGGGATATAAGTTTCTGAGTCATGTTGGATTAGTGGATAATCACACTGCTGTGATTTCCCCTCATACTGTGATTTTTTTCTCTTTTGCATGTTAAACTTAACTGTATGCCTTTTCTCCCATTTAATCTGCCTATTGTCAGTTCATTCCAGTGAACTTTCAGAAGGCAAAGGCAAAATTTCCCTTAAATTCTGCATTTCCTTTCCTAAGTTTAGAATTAATAAGGAAATAAAACAATGGAAACAGACTGATACACACGTTGAAAGCTGACAGAAATAGTCTGTGTTATCAACAAACTAATTAGAAAAAATGGCCTAATGGTTCATCTGGAAGAAATTGCTAATATTTTGCCCCTGAATGAATACAGACTTACCTGCTGGGCCACAGGCATTCCTGGACAACCACTCCATGTGTGAAACAGGCTTTGGAGGTTGCTGCAGAGTAGGGCCCGGGCTAAAATGCCCACCAAGCAGACACCTTGGAAGATAGCAGGTAAAGAGCTGAACCAGGGTGCCCCTTGTACCTAACTCAACAATCATGCAGACCAGTCTTCTTTTCATAGGGATCAACGAGTGAGTAAGGAGCAAAGAGAAGATACGAATGTTCTTCTAGACTCTAACCAAAACCAGGAAAATGAAGATTCCCTTAAACATTTTCCTAATCTTCTTTCATATGGTTCTTTTTTAGAACAAAATCTGCAGGAGCATAGCTGATTTCCCCTCTTCCCATGCAAGAAAGAGATAAGGCATTTGTCAGAATATTCCTGACTCTGCTGGATGTCAGCATATGGTGGCATATGCCTTTAATCACAGTGATTGGAGAGGCTGACACAGGAAGGCCTCAAGCTCAATGTCAGCCTGGGCAACTTAGCAAGGCCTTGCCTTGAAATATAATAAAAGGAGGGAGAGGGCTGGGGATGTAGCTCCATGGTAGAACACCCTGGGTTCAAGTCCCAGTACCCCTGCCCCCCACACACAAATAAAAAGATAAAAAGAACATCCCTGGCTCAGTTCTTCATGAGTCTGCTCTTTCAATACTATCTACCACTCTTTTGTAAATCTCTCATGGATTGTTTATATTTTGACCTCAAAATACTCTAATATGGGTCATGACAATCCATTAACTTCTAGACCATGACATTGCCCATTAAGATTTGGTCTGCAATGTCCCCCAAAAGCTTATTTTTTGAAGCCTTGGTTCCCAAGGCAGCAATGTTTAGAGGTGGGGCTTTGGAAAGTGATTGAGTCATTAGGTTCTGACTCCATCAGTAGATTAATCAACGGGTTCATAACTGAATGGACTTTGGAGATCTAGCTAGAAGAAGTAGGTCACCAGAGATGCTCCCTAGGAAGGTATATCTTGTCCCTTGTCCCTTCTCCCCACCCACCCTCTACTTCCTGGCCACCATGGGGTATAAGCAGCTTTGTTCTGCCACACCCTCCCTGCCATGATGTTCTGCCTTGTTCTGCCTCACCACACACCCACAACAATGGGTCCAAGCAGCTATGAACTGAAACTGTAAACAACAACAACAAAATCTTTCCTTCTGTAAGTTGTTTTTTTTGGGGGGGAGGGGATTTTGTCACAGCAACAGAAAGATGACTAATACATTGCCTAAGCCAAAAAATGTTCCCCACATTCTGTTTTCCAGTGAAAGTATGTTCCTTTGCATCATCCAGTGTAACACACTAATGGTTATACAATAAAATAAAATGACAGCAAAAACATATTTCTTTCAAATTTGTAATAATTAAACTGTGCATATGGAAAATCCACAGCTAACATCATACTCAGTGATAACAGCTTGAAAACTTATGCTCTAAGATCCAGAACAAGACAAAGATGTGTCCTTTTGCCTACTTAACATAGTACTAGAAAGCTCTTGCCAGAATATTTAGGCAGGAAAAAGAATTAATGGCATCCAAACTGGAAAGAACCGAGACATCTGTCCACAGACAACATGATCTTATATGTGGAAAGCTCTAAAGATTCCACCAAAAGAAAAACTTGTTAGAATAAATAAATTCAAAGATGCAGGCTACAAAATCAACACACAACATCAATTGTATGTCTATACATTAACAATAAACAATACAAACAGGAAATTAATAGAACAATTCATTTCACAATAGTATTAAAAAACATTAGGAATAAACTTAACCAATGGAGGCCAACACTTATATATTCAAAACTATATAATATTGCTGAAAGATTTAAAGACAAAAATAAATGAAAGAAGATTCTGTGCTCATGGATTGGAAGACTTATTGTTAAAAAACCAGTGCTACCCAAAATAATCTACAGATTCAGTGCAAATCTCTTAGCAAAATCCCAATAATGTTTTTACAGAAATTGAAAAAACATTCTAAATTTCCTATTGAATCTCAAATCCAAATAGCCAAAACAGCCTCTAAAAAAAAAACAATAACAACGAAGTTGGAGTTCTCACACTTCCTGATTTCAAAACTTAGTACAGAATTACAGTAATCAAAACAGTGTCCAACTGGCATAACACAGATATACAGACCAATGGAATAGAATAAAGAGCCCAAAAATAAACTAAAAACCCTAGCACATGTAATCAAATGATTTTCCACAAAAGTGCTGAGACCATTCAATTGGAAAGGGATGGTCATCTTAACAAATTGTGCTGAGAAAACTGGGCATCTACATACAAAGGAATGAATCTGAATCCTTATCTAACACCATATTAAAAAAATTAACTCAATGCTGGACACAGTGGTGCACACCTGTAATCCCAGTGGCTTGGGAAGCTGAGGCAGGAGGATCCTGAGAGTTAAAAGCCAGCTTTAGCAAAAGCAAGGTACTAAGAAACTCAGTAAAACCCTATCTCTAATTAAAATACAAAATAGGGCTGAGGATGTGGCTCAGTGGTCGAGTGCCCCTGAGTTCAATCCCTGGTACTACCCCCCGCCAAAATTAACTCAAAATGGATCAAAGCCCTAAATATAAGAACTGAAACTATAAAACTCTTAATAGAAAGCCTAGGGGAAAAGATTAATGACATTGGATTTGTCCAAAATTTCTTGGTTATGACAACAAAAGCAAAAATAGACAAATGAGGGGCTGGGGCTGTAGCTCAGTGGCAGAGTGCTTGCCTAGCATGCATGAGGCACTGGGTTCGGTTCTCAGCACCACATATAAATAATAAATGAATAAAATAAAGGTCCATCAACAACTAAAAAAATATTTTAAAAAAAATAGACAAATGAGACTATGTCAAAATTTAAAGCTTCTGTCCATCAAAGGAAATAATCAAGAGAAAAGCAGTCCATGGTATTCAAGGAAATATTTCCAGTCATATATCTGATTAGGGTTAATATTCAAGTCATATGAAGAAATCCTACAGCTCAACAACAAAATAAACAACCCAATTAAAACTGAGGATTTGAATGGATATTATTCCTAAAGAGATACACAAATATCCATAAACACTTGAAAAGATGGTCAACGTCACTAATCCTTAGGGAAATACAAATCAAAATCAATATAAAATACTATCTCACACCCATTGTAAAAAAAAGAGAGAAAGAGAAAATAAATTCTGTCAAGGATGTGGGAGAAATTAGAACCCTTGTGCATTGATGGTAGGAATATAAAATGGTACTGCACAGTATGGAGTTCCTCAAAAATATTAAAATTGAACTGTCATATAATGCGGCAATTTTACTTCTGGGCATGTACTCCAAAGAATTGAAAGCAAGGTCTTGATAGACTTTTTGTACACGCATGTTCATAGCAGCATTGTTCATAACAGCCAAAATGTAGACACAAGTCTCATGTTTATCAGCAAATAAATAGATAAACAAAATGAGGTTTATACACACGAGACTATTATTGAGCCAAAAAAGGAAGGAAATTGTGACACATGCTACTACACGGATGAGTCTGAAGATATTGTGCTAAGTGAAAGAAACCAGGCACTAATTGGCAAATGCTGTATGAGTCCACTTACGTGAGGACCTAGGAATAGTCACAGTCATAAAGACAGAAAGCAGAGGCTAGGAGGAAGGAAAGGGAGATGAGGAGTTACTGTATAATGGGTACCAAATTTCAGTTTGGAATGATGATTCTACAGATGGATGGTAGTAATATACAACAATATGAATAGACTTAATGTCACCAAACTTTAAAACATTAAAGAGGTTTATCCATTCATCTATCTCTAAGCAGTAGGATTGTTTCCACATTTTGACTATTGTAAATAAATTTTAATGATTAAAATAATAAATTTCTACTGTGCATTTTTTTTTTTTTTTGGTACCAGGGATTGAACTCAGGGGTACTCAGCCACTAAGCCATATCCCCAGCCATATTTTGTGTTTTATGTAGAGACAGGGTCTCACTGAGTTGTTTAGCGCCTCGCCATTGCTGAGGCTGGCTTTGAACTCTCGATCCTCCTGTGTCAGCCTCCCTAAGTGCTGGGATTACAGGTTTGCGCCACTGCGCCCGGCTTCTATTGTGCATATTTTGACACAATTTTTTAAAAATCAGGAAAGTAGCCAAGGACAGTGGTACATGCCTTTAATCCCCATGATTAAAATGATGAGTCTGAGGCAGAAGGATTGCAAGTTCAATACCAGTCTCAGAAATTTAGCAAGGCCCTCAGCAACTTAATGAGACCCTGTCTCAAAATAAAAAATAAAAAGGGCTGGAGATGTGGTTCAGTGGTAAAGTGCCTCTGGGTTCAATCCCTAGTACCAAAAAAAAAAAAAAAAATCAGGAAAGTAGACCTTCACTTAATGAAAACATTACTAACTGAATGTCATTTGCTGTAGGTATAAATGGGTATTACCTGGCCCTGAAGGGACATGCCTAATATATATATAAAATTTGGTCTGTCTTAGTCTATTTTGTGCTGCCATAACAGAATGCTATAAACTGGGTAATTTATAATGAACATAAACTTATTGTCTCATGGTTTTGTAGGCTAGGAAGTTCAAGATTCAGGGTTGGCGTTTAGTGAAGGCCTTCATGACAGAATGCAGAAGCACAAAAGAGAGCAAGGTGTGGGAGAACCTTATAAAAGTTCCTTTTAATAGGAACTCACTTCCATGATAATGGGATTTCTCATTCATGAAGGCAGAACCCTTGTGACCTAAAAGTCCCACTTCCCAGCACCTCCATGTTCCCAACACATTCTTGGAGGCACACATTCAAACTATGATAGACTCCAAAGAGAGACCTAGGGAAAAGGAAAATTAAAGGCAAACCAGATAGAATAATAATAAGCCAAGTCCAGACTTTGTTAAATGTTTTGAATAGAAAATAACTGCTATGATTTTGATATGGTTTGAGTCTCAGTGTGGTAATGTTGAGAGATAATAGAACTTGTAAAAGGTGAGGCCTAGTGGTAGTTAATTAGGTCACTGGAGGGATCACTCTCAGAAGAGATTAATGTAGTTGTTAAGGGATCCTGGCTAGTTCCCACAAGAGTGAGTTATATAATCAGAGCAAGCGTGGCACCTGAATCTCTCTCTGGCTTTCTATTTGATCTCTTCTGCATGTGCTCCCAGATTTGTAATGCTATCTATCATAAGGTCCTCACCCACGCCAAGCCAATGCAGTGTCATGCTCTTGAATCTCCAGACTTGTGAGCTAAATAAACCTCTTTTCTTTATAAAATATCCAGCCTCCAGTATTTTACCTATCCCCAGGATGAAATTATTTGTTGTAGGAAGAAACATTAATATTTGTTTGTTGCCATTGTTGTTTGTTTGAAAATGCTTTCAGAAAACCCAAACCTCACTGATTTTATGTCTCTGTCTCTGGGAGTGCTTGAAATAAATTACAGAGGATTATGGTAGAAAAACAAACACCTGGGCCTGGGGATGTACCTCAGTGGTGATATACTTACCTAGCACATGTGAGGCCATGTTCAATTCCCATCACAACAGGAAAAAGAAAGAATGTGAGCTTGAAAGCAAAAAGTATGCAGAAGTAAGAGCACTGAGATGCAGTGAACCGTTTGAACAGCTAAACTGCTCAAACCCCTTCTGGAGGAATATGGGATCTACAGGGGATATGGAACACCAGAGGCAGATTCCAATACTGCAGAAAAAGATGCGGCAGAAGAAAGCCATGCAAGTCCTGAAATCAAAGACAGGACATGAAATATATGAAAAGCTGAAAAAAGCCTAGGATCTGAGGATGAACATATGGCAAAGAATACAGCCTTCAAGAGACACTTCAGTCTGCTGAGAGTGATTCCAGCTCAAACAAATGGGAGACATGGGGAAAACAGGCGCATTACCAAGTCTCAGGAGCAATTTCCCATGGATACTAGTGGCAAACAATTGGAATGGTTTTCCTGGGGCATCTCTGCTGAATCTCTGCGTAGGCCTGCGCCATTCTATCACAAGAGGAGTACGGGACTAAGAATGCCTGTTCCGGGGAGAGTTTGGCAGCTATGTCACTAGACAGAGTCCTGAGTTCCTCTGGACTATTCCCCCTCTCTCGTATCCCACTGTCTTAGTATTTGGAAATCATAAATGTCTAAATTAAGCTTTGTGTAATTAGAAACATCACAGGGTGGGGTTGGATGGGGCAGGATTTGGAGTTAAATTTAAGTTTCCAAATAGGGTAGGTCCGACTGGTGCTGTAACCGTCCTGCGAATCCTATTTACTTTTTGGAGTCTTTAAAAGAGAGGCAGATTAGAATCTTGTCGTTGAATGAATTCAATGTCTTAAGTTTTAAAAGAACAATACTCACTCTAGTAGACTTCAGCAAGAAGGCATCTTACTAAAGAAAACTTGACTTTACCAGGCAGTAGTCTGAGAGCCCACAGGAGGAAACCGAACATAAGAAAAAAGGAAAAACATTGAATTTTATCTAAACGTTAATCTCTTTTAAGTTTACAAGAAAAAGGGGATTCAATATTTGGACTTCAGTTTTTCTCAAAGATGGTCATGATAAGGTGGAAATGAGGTTCAAATTCTATGTTATAGATATATTATTTTTTAAAATTGTGATAAGATTATATATAACATAAAACTTGCCTTTTTTAAAAATATTTTTTCAGTTGTAGGCAGACACAATACTTTTTTTTTAACATTTATTTTTTAGTTGTAGGTGGACAGAATATCTTTATTTTATTTTTATATGGTGCTGAGGATCGAACCCAGTGCCTCACACATGCCAGGCGAGCACGCTACCACTGTGCCATAATCCCAGCCCCCAGACACAATACTTTTATTTTTTTTTTTATGTGGTGCTGAGGCTAGAACTCAGTGCCTCACCCTCACTAGGGAAACACTCTACCGCTGAGCCACAACCCCAGCCCCATAAAACTTGCCTTTTTAAGGGTACACTTGAGTGACATTAAGTTCATTCACATCAATGTGCATGTTAGTCTTCTTCAAAGAAATAAAACCAATAGGATATTTATTAGTTGTGTTTATTATAAGAATTTATTATAGGAATTGGCTCATATGGTAATGGGGGGCCAAGAATTCCCATAATCTGTCACCTGCAAGCTAGAGAATCAAGAAAGTTGGTAGTGTAATTCAGTCCAAGGCCAAAGGCCTCAAAATGGGAGGAGTCGGATTGCCCACGGTGTAAGTTTGGAAGCCCAAATGCCTGAGAAGTACTGATATTCAAGGGCAGGTGAAGATGGATTCTCAGCCCAGAGAGAGCCAATTCACCTTTCTTTCACCTTTTCATTCTCTTCATGTCCTTCAAAGATTGGATGATGCCCAACTACACTGGGGAGGACAGTCTGCTTTTCTCAATTTGTCAATTCAAATGCTATTCTTTTCCAGAAACGTCCTTAGAAACACCATTTTATCAACTACCTGGGATCTTTTACAGGAATCAAGTTTTCACATAAAATTGACCATCATATGGGCTGAGGTTGTGGCTCAGTGGTAGAGCGCTTGCCTTGCATGTGTGAGGCACTGGGTTCGATCCTCAGCACCACATAAAAATAAGTAAATAAAATAAAGGTATTGCATCCATCTATAACTAAAAATATATTTTTTTAAATTGATCATCATACTGTGCAGTCATTTCTACCATCACTTTTCCTCTCCCCAAATGAAAATGTCATAACCATTAAACAATAACTCCATCTCCCCCTTCCACCAGCCCCTTGTGATGACCATACTACTTTTCTGTCAAGCTAGAATTTGCCTACTCTAGATATCTCATATAAGTGGAATCATGCAATATGTGTCCTTTAGTGATTGGCTTTTCTTACCTAGCTTAATTTCTTCAAAGTTCATCCACATTGCATGTGTCAGAATTTTCTTCCTCTCTAAGGCTTAATAAATCTCCATTCTGATCTTCATATGTAATTCCCCAGTTGTTTATCATGGATTCTCCATCCAAAGATCAAAGAAGACCTTTCTCAATAATTTCCTGAAACTAGTTTCTCCTTTGAATCCCCTTAATCTATTGAGATTTTATCTTTCCAAATCTTATTAGTGTCCTGAATCCCAAATACTCTTCCTGATCTAGTAATAATAAAACAATTCCCTTTTCTAATCTCTTCTTTAAAGATTACTTTTAAAGAACTGTGAAAAAGGAACACAGATTCGTAAGGAAAGAGAAACTGTTGTGCTACACATTAACAGATGTAGATAGTCCTTAAGAAAATATTGAATTTCTTTAGGATCCTATGATTTGTAAAACTGGTAGTAAGTTATACATTTTAGAATAATTTTGGTTTTTTTAAAAAATGGTTTAAATAAACACTTTCACACTTGAGGGGACAAGTTTCCATTACATGGAAATATCAGTTATGTTGAGCCCTCACTCCCCCACAATGCTGGATAAACTAAACATTGTTAAAATTCTTAGACATGAAAAGTAATCACCACGGAACCAAACACATAAATGAAGAACAAGGAAAAGTTACTGTAACAGAAACACCTGAAGCTAGGTGTTCTGTTACTGTAACAAAAACACCTGAAGCTGGGTGATGTACAAAGAAAAGAGATTTACTTAGGGGCTGGGATTGTGGCTCAGTGGTAGAGCGCTTGACTCGCATGCGTGAGGCACTGGGTTCGATCCTCAGCACCACATAAAATAAATCAATAAAGATATTGTGTCTACCTACAACTAAAAAATATTAAAAAAAAAAAAAAGAGATTTACTTAGCTCACAAGTTTGGAGGTCAAAAGTCCAAACAGCATGACTCTGGCTCTGATAAAGGCCCTCCTAGCTGCATCACATCATGGTGATGGCATTATGATGGAGTATATGTGACAGGGATAGATCCCCTGGAGAGATAGGAAGCCAGAGAGATGGGGAGAGGCCAAACTTTCTCTTTTATAACAAACTTCTCTTGAGAACTAACCAGAATCTCACAAAAACCTATCAATTCCTTCTGAGGACAATGACCCCAATAACCCATCACTAGGTCTCACCTCATAAAGATCCCAATATCTTTTTTTTTTTTTAATTTTTTTTAGTTGTCAATGGACCTTTATTTCATTTATTTATATGTGGTGCTGAGAATCAAACCCAGTGCCTCACACATGCTAGGCAAGCACTTCTTCACTGAGCCACAACCTCAGCCTTAGATCCCACTACCTTTTAACATTGCTATACCGGAACCAAGTTTCCAACACATGGACCTTGGTGGGACACAATTAAACCATATTCAAATCATAGCAAAGAACTAATTTTATCTATAATTTTACACAAAACTAAAATAGAAAAATGCTTTCTGTTCTCATGGAAGGCCTGGTTGCTGCATTTCACTGCACCAGAGCAGTCCTCTGGATTGAAGTTCTGTTACAAGCCCTGTGTGCTCAAGTTCTTGGTCTTGTTGCTTCCTGCCAGAGATAGATGTTCATGGTCCTGTAATTTGAGTTTCCCTAGGTTCAAATTTAGCCTAGAGGTAAAAATCAAGGAGGTTCAAATTTTGGCCTGGAGGATGAAAATCAAGGATAGCATCAAAGTGACAGTAACAAAGG
The DNA here is from genome assembly GCA_028644305.1 of Xerus rutilus. Lineage (NCBI taxonomy): Eukaryota > Metazoa > Chordata > Mammalia > Rodentia > Sciuridae > Xerus > Xerus rutilus. Next base: position 23,091,083 of record CM053405.1, on the reverse strand, counting down.
GACAATCTTCCAGCTTTAGGCCTGACTGTTCAGTTTCTTTCTTCTTATTGAAGGTGTCTCCATGGTAACTCACTTGTACCTCCAAACAGCCATCATAGGCCCTGTGGGAGATTGGATTACTGCTCTCAATTCTGCACTCCCTTCTTGAAATAGAATTAAATATCCACAGCCTTCTCCATGAAACTTTTCAGGCTCTCCCACTGGAATAGGTAGTACATTTTCATGACCCACTGATACTGGGCGTGACTATGTGATGTGTTTGTCAATGGAATATTGATGGATGTCATCTGAGCAGAGGTTTTGAATGTGCTTGCATGGTTTGGCTTGCCTTCTTCAACCTCTGCCATTTGCATAGAGAAGCTATTGGTTTTTACATAAGAAACTTGTATGATATATTTGAACTAAATTCCCAGTCTGAAACTCAACCACTACTGTTAACCTGAACATGTAGAAGTGAGTTACGTAAAGGTGGTGTGTATATTGTTGTAAGCCATTGAATTTTGGTGGTTTATTGTGTTTTATTTTTGTTTTTATTTTTATATAGATTCATTGCAGCAAAACCTGATTGATCCAGTTCCTTTCTCTGGCTCATCCTGTGTTTACTATGTCATTCTAGTAGTCACTCCTCACCAGGCTTCACTATGACCCTTGCTGCACAGGTATCCACCCTGCCTGCTGTGACTGATGTCCCCCCTGTTATCCCAATAACATCCTCCGTATCTCTGGAGTCAAAGGAATGGTATAATTCTCTGCAATACCTGCCAAACTGAAACACCTTCTTCCAACCAGGGTTAAATTCTATGAGATTATAAAAGGAAGCCATTCTGCTGTTATTGATAGCTCTTAAACTTTTCTGATTTTTTAAAATTGCAATATAGGACCCACCTCTCAGGAAACTGATACAGCTAGGTCTAGAGATCTTTTGAGACTTTCCATAAGGGTGCACTCAAACCCTATGTCCTCACCAATCCAAACAATGCTTATGGGTTTGGCATGAATACCCTTGCTGAGATGAGTTGCTTTCCTTCAACAATATCGCTGGGAAGACTAAGATAAAGTCATTGTTTTTTAATTGAATGTGGTTTATATCCCAAGAGGCCAGCTGACAATCTGTGCAGCAGTGTGTTAGTTATATTTTTGTCACTATGACCAAAACACCTGTCATAAACCACTTGGAGGAGGAAAGACGTATTTTGGCTCACAGTTTCAGAGGTTTCAGTTCATGGTTGGTTAGTTCTGTTGCTCTGGGTCTGAGATGAGGCAGAACATCATGGCGGGAGGGTGTGGTGGAAGAAAGCTGTCCAGCTTATGGCAGCCAGGAAGCAGAGAGTTGGGGGAGGGGGGACACTGGTGAAAAGACATAGTCCCCAAGGGTACACAAGCAATGGCCTACTTCCTCCAACCATGCTCCACCTTCCTACTGTTTCAACTTCTCCCAGTAGTCCATTCAAATTATTAATCCATCAAGTGAATTGATCCACTGGTGAGGTTAGAGTCCTCATGAGCCAATCATTTCCCAAAGTCCCACATCTGGATATTGCTGCACTGGGTACCTATTATTTAGCACATGAGCTTTGGGAGAACATGCTCAGTTTATAGTGAGAATCAAGAGCAAAAAGAAAAAAAAAACAGAGTTGAAGGACTTGAAGAGCTTTCAGTTTGGCTAGAAAAGGAACTTGTTAAGTATTGAGGCCAAGAAAGGTGTGGTTGCTGAAGAGATTAACACCATTAAAGAGAAGCCAAGTAATTAAAACAGAGACAATAGTAAAGGTGCCTTGAGGGCATCTCAGGAAACAGCAAGACATCACCATCAAAGACCCAAGAGTGTAAAAGTAAAAACTCTTTTGAAAGATTTTTGCCTTGAGAAGAGAGTGCCAGGAACACCCTGCATGCCTAGGGCCACCTAAGAAGATTTTTCCCTAGAACTTGTTTCACCATGCTCAATCACCCAGGCATTCAGAGGCCTCTACAGCCATGGTCCAAGGGAAGCAGGCTACTTTTTGAATTGGCTGCAGACCTTGACCTCATCCACATGGTGCTGGTTTTGCAGGCATGGAGAACGTAAGAGTTATGGGGTCATGGAGGCTTCCACCAAGATTTCAAAGGAAGGCCTATTAGGCCAGGCAGTGTGTCCCAGGGCCAGAACCCCTGTGAGCATTCTCTAAGGGGTGATGCATGAAGTTATAATAATGAATCCAAAACTTCAATGGAAACCCCAAAAAGTTAAAGATGCCAGGAATGTGAAATGTCCACCAAGGAAAGCTGCAGGCAATGAGCAGAGATAGCCCAAGAGACAGGGCATGTGATCTGCAACTAGCAAGGGTGTTGGAGCAGTGCTGCCTAAGCCTTTGGGGCCCAAATCCCCACCACCATGTGTCCCAGATGCTGGATATAGAGCTACTGGACCAATGTTTACTCTTTATAAAATACATAATAAATTATTGTGAACTATTGATCCATGTTCATGAGAACAGAGGCCTATAAGTATCTTAGTGACCCCTCTAGATTTTGCATAGGCTCTGGTGCCTAGCCCATGTCTCCATGGCGGGGAAAGTCTCAACTAAAACTATAGCTCAGAACCAGAAGGCACCATCCAAATCATGGCTCAGTTGCAGCCAGAGACCCAAAGTGAGCTGATAATTAACTTTGTGTTATGCATGATTTCACACAAGTTCTGCAGCCAGGATGTCAATTATGTTGTCTAGTAGGAGGAAAATAGGGATGATTATTTCTTAGCATTTGAAATTATCTTCTGTGTTAAACTTTAAGTTTTTAAAACAAGTCTTCCACAGTTGTTAGGGTAGAAATGATCACCTGCAATCAAATTGTATTGAATATATTGTAATTTTTAATCCTTTTATTTATAATTTCTGACACAAAATAGATCAAATAGTACAATGAGTGCTCCTGATGTATTCATAACCTAACCCCCCCCAAAACCATCAATCTATGAACCATCCATACCCTCATCTGTTTACTCTTCTCCAAAACTATTTTGAAGCAAATCTTAGATATGACATCATTTCATCCATAAATATTTGATTATGCTTCTGTAAAAGATAAGGGTTTGTTTTGCTTTATTTTTTGGTACTGGGAATTGAACACAGGGGTGCTTTACCACTGAGCTATATGTCTAGCTCTTTTCAAATTTTTATTTTGAGACAAGGTCTTGCCAAGTTGCTTAGGTCCTTGCTAAGTTGCTGAGGCTGGCTTTGAACTTGCCCTCCTCCTGCTTCAGTCTCCTGAGTCACTGGGATTCAGGCATATGCCAACACATCTAGTCCTAAAAGATAGGTTTTTAAAACATAGCCATTGTGTTAGTCAGCTTTTTGTTGCTTTGACCAAAATACCTGACTAGAACAATTTAGAGCAGGAAAAGTTTATTTGGGCTCATAGTTTCAAAGATTTAATCCACATTCAGCCAAATCCATTGCTCTAGGCCCAAAGAAAAGCAGAACATCATGGCAGAGGAAAGATGCTCACCTCATGATAGCCAGGAAACAGAGCAGTGAGGGCCACAGAGAAGATAACCCCTTCCAGGGCATGCCCCAGTAACCCACCTCCTCCAGTCATACCCTACTCACCTATAGGTACCACCCAGTTGGTACATTCAAACTAGGATGAATTAATTAGGTTACAGTTCTCACAATCCTGCATGAACATGGGACACTCATATCCAAACCATAACAGTGCCTCATAATTTGATTAGTTTACCACTCTCATAATCTTGTCATTTCATCTCTGAATATTTCTGCAAATGCAGATGATTTGGTGGGATACTTCATATCCAATCCATGACATTCATGCACAATTATTACATCTTAAAAAATCTCTTAATAGTGTCAATTCTCCTGTTAGTATTCAAATTTCAAATTGTCTCATAAATGTTACAAATTTTTCTAATTTTGCTTTGTAGAGGGTTTTTTGGGAGGGAAGGGGGGAGAGCGTGTAGGATCTAAATAATGTCCACAAGTTGCAAATGGTTACTATGTCACTTAAATCTCTTTTAATCATTGGTTCTCCTTCCATTTCTTTTTGTAACACTTGCAATTTATCTGTGGAAGAGACCAGATTATTTATCATGTATAGTTTTCTCTGCTGGGAAAACGAAAAAACAAAACAAAACAGTCTGTTTTTCCTCTGCTCTCACACCACAACAATCAGAAGACTTTTGGGACCTCAAACGGTGTGGAGACTTCTCCCACCAGCAAGCAATCATGCTCTAGCAGCAGACACGGGCTGGGGGTCCACTAATTCATCTCAGTTCTGACACTATCTACCTGGAGATAGCATCAGATCCCACAGGTTGGAGATTCAGTCCCAAAACTGTCCTCCACCCCACTTCAGATGCCAGTCACAAGCCAGGTTATTTTTACCTGTGATTCTGACCAACCAAATATAAAGCAGGTTCCCACAACCCCTTTCTTAATTCATTTGCTTGAGCAGCTCACTGAACTCAGAGAAACACTTCATTTACAAGTTCATTATAAAGGATATTACAAAGGACACAGATAAAGAGGAATCTCGAGGTGTTCAATATCCAGAAGCTCTCTGACCCCTGTCTTTTGGATTTTTATGAAGTTGTCGAAGTTCATTGCATAGTTAATGTTAACAGATTGGGTGGGGAAACCCAGCAAGGCCTGTCTGCTTTAGTATTCTTGCTGACCTTTCTGGGAAGGATCCTTCTGGTATGAGGAGGGTTTTATGACCTACTACTAGAAAAGAGCAAGTCAGAGAATTTCTTTATGGCCAGCTCCAAGATGGCAAATAGGCATGATTCGAATTTCTATGATGCCCCTTGGAGAAGAGAAATTGTTGTTTCCATGGCCTGCCTCAGGGAGGGAGTTATAAGCCAGGAACAGGAATGAAATCCAAATGTACCTTTCACAATATCACAGTTTCTAACAGTCATGGATTTTGCTTACTGCATCATGATTTATTAAACATGTTCCTCTGTCATCTTCACTTTCTATAAACTAATAGTTGGAATCTATTAGTTTTTTATTATAGAAAAATTTATAGTATTTTTCAATATAAAAATTTGGAAAATTGAGAAATACACAGAACAAGAAAGCACAATTTATTACAACTTCCAGCCCTTTAAGCCTCTTTTTGAACACTAAAGAGTAAAACAGAAAACACCGTGTTCCCCTCCAAACTCTTACCCTTCAAGAATAACCACAACATCCCTGGCATGGTGGCGTATGCCTGTAATCCCAGCAATTTGAGAGGCTGACACAGGAGGATAGCAGGTTCAAGGAAAGCTTGGGCAACTTAGTGAGACACCATCTCAAAATAAAAAATAAAAAAGATCTGTGCATATACTTCAGTGATAGTACACCCCTGGGTTTAATCCCCAATACCAAAAAAAAAAAAAAAAGAGTTACCACATCTAACAATAATTGGGGGCTTAGAAGAAATATTTCCAGTTCTTTAAAATGAAGGACAATATGATGGCTAATTGTATAGGTCAATCTGACTGGGCCATGGGGAACCCAAACATTTGGTCAAATATTATTCTGGGAATGTCTATAATAGTGTTTTTGGATGAGATTTCACATTTGAATGGGTATACTTAGTGAAGCAGATTGCCTTCCCTAGTGTGGGTGAGCTTCATTCAATAGGTTGAAGAACTAAATAAAGCAAAAAGGCTGACCTTCCTACTAGAAAGAAGAAACCTTTCCTATATGACTGCTTGAGCTAGAACATTTGTCATTTTCCAGTCTTTGGACTCAAACCAAAACATTGTCTCCTCTTGGGTCTCAAGACTGCCAGCACTACATATCTTTCCTAAGTCTCCAACTTGGACTGTAGATCTTAGGACTCCTCAGCATCCATAACTACATAAGACAATTTCTCTCATGAGAGAGAGAGAGAATTATTCCTCAATACCCATGCAGAACTGGTTCCAAGACTTCCCTGGATACCAAAATTCATGGATGCTCAAGTCCCTTTATAAAATGATTTAGTTTTTGCATATAAACTATGCACATCATTCTGTATACTTATAAATTATCTCTAGATTATCCATAATACCTAATATTATGTAAATGCTGTGTAAATCGTTGTTTTGCTGTATTGTTTAGGGAATAATAAAATGACAAGGAAAAGGCCTATACATATCATTATCGACACAATGGGGGAGATGTAATATTTTCAATCTGCAGTTGGTTGAGTCCATTTCTGTATAGCCTTCAGATATGAGGGCTGATACATACTTCTTTCTCTCTCTCTCTCTATATATATATACATACACACACACACATACACACATATATGTATGTATATATAAGATAGATATATGTATATATATATGTGTATGTATATATGTGTGTGTGTATGTGTATATACATATATATAATTGGATAGGTTCTCTGGAAACCCTTAACTAATACAGAAGGCTAAGTGGAGGAATAGGATTTGAGCTATGCCTTGAAGGATAGGTAACATTGGTTAGAGACAAGAGGAAAGGGTGTGCCAGAAAAGCAAAGTGGAACAGCCTAGAGTAAATCTACTAAGTGGGACTCAGTAGAGAGGTTGGGAAGATAACTGAAACTTGGGGGTTTTGAGTTATGCAAGGTTCTGGAGGCCATGAGAAGAAATGCATACATTTTCCTACAGGCAAAAAGAATCACTGGGCTGGGATTGTGGCTTAGCGGCAGAGCGCTCGCCTCACACGTGTAAGGCACTGGGTTCAATCCTCAGCACCGCATAAAAATAAGCAAATAGAATAAAAGTATTGTGTCCATCTACAACTAAAAAAAATATTTTAAAAAAAATCATTGGGGGCTGGGGTTATGGCTCAGCGGTTGAGCGCTTGCCTTGCATACGTGAGGCACTGGGTTCGATCCTCAGCACCACATAAAATAAATAAAGATATTTAAAAAATAATAGCACATCATTTAAAAAAAAAGAATCATTGACCAATTTTAGCAAGGCCAAAGTCATTGGTATTGAAGAAGTTAGATGTGCATGCAAAACAGTCCAAAGCAGCAGGATTTGCCATTGCATCATTATTCACAATAGCTAAGATGTGGAAATAATCTAAATGTCCATCAGTGGATGAAGGGATAAGCAAAATGTGGCACATATCCAGTAGACTATTATTTAGCTTTAAAGAAAGAAGAAAATCCTGCAATATGAAACATGAAGGAAACTTGAGAACATTATACCAAGTGAAATAAGCCAGTTACAGAAATAAAAATACTTCATGCTGCCACTGATTTGAGGTACCTTAAAATATCCAAAAATGTAGAATCAAAGAATGAAATGGTTGTTTACAGGGCTTAGGGAAAGGGAAAACGAAGGGTTACTAATCAACAGGCATAACATTTCGGTTAAGCTCGTGTAGGACAGATGAGGCTGGACATCGAAGAAGAATCAGTAGGAAGCAGGTTTATTGGCTGCAGTTGGTCCAGAGGGGGCTTTCACCTAAATCAATCCATCTCTTTGAACCCTGAGTCCAGAAATTTTTAGAACTTTATACTCAGTGGCGGTGAGGGGCGGGGAAGCTCAGAGTTTCACAATTTGCAAAAGTCTACATAAAAGTAGATTATTGTGGTTTGTTTGTTTGGTTGGTTTTTGTTTTGTTTTGTTTTGTTTACTGTAATGGGTAACAAACGCAAGCCTGAATACAAAACTAAAGCAAGGACACTCTACAAAAATTAGTGCTTGGGAAAGGGAACCACCAGCTGGTTTTCGAAGTACCTCATTAGCACCATTCACTCTTACCTTTTGGATTGTAAAGGACTTTCCCTAAGATCTAACTACTTTCCTTTGAAGTGTAAATGCCCCTGTGAAGGCTCCAGGCCCAAGGCTAGAGGCCCTGTAGGAGGAGCCAATCTCCCTTATGTCACTTTGCTTTTGTGAACACACTTCTCGCCTGAAAACTCTTACAAACAATCATATATCACTTTAGACTAGAAAATTTGTGACACTAGCTAGCCTATAAATGTTGTAGAAAGGGGCTGGGATTGTAGCTCAGTGGTAGAGTGCTTGCCTCGCATGCGTGAGGCCCTGAGTTCGATCCTCAGCACCACATACAAAGCAATAAAATAAAAACTTTGTGTCCATCTACAACTAAAAAAATATTTTAAAAAAAATTTTTTTAAAAATGTTGTGGAAAACTAGTAAGGGGTGCTCAGAATCTGGAGTGCTGATCTCCGGGCCCACGGCCAAATTTAGTTATTGCAAGATAGAGCAACAAGAAATAGGAAGCCTAACCACATTTGAACTCTTTTGCAGAAATTCTTGCTGATGGCCTAAGAACAATTATGGTGAGGGTCTCTGGAGAAGCTTAATTAAGATTATCTGTGGAGGAGTGGGTGCCACCACAAAGCAAGATGAATAAATTTTATTTTTTTATTTTTTGGTA
>CM053405.1:22973623-23082209 GCA_028644305.1 Xerus rutilus | reverse complement strand
TGGCTCACGCTTGTAATCCCAGCACTTCGGGAGGCTGAGACAGGAGAATCGCGAGTTCAAAGCCAGCCTCAGCAATGGCGAGGCGCTAAGCAACTCAGTGAGACCCTGTCTCTACATAAAACACAAAATAGGGCTGGGGACGTGGCTCAAGTGGTCGAGTGCCCCTGAGTTCAATCCCCGGTACCAAAAAATAAAAAAAAATAGTTAACTGCATTGTAAACTTAATTTGTTAAGCTGGGCATGTGACTTGAACCTGTAGTTCCAGCTACCTAGGAAGTTTAAGCAGGATGATCACTTGAGCCCAGGGATTCAAGGACAGCCACAGTCATGTAGCAACACCCTGTCTCAAAAAAAAAATAAAAAAGTTAACAGACTATATTGCCCACTAATTATTTAAAATAAAAATAAATAAAGTTTTGTTTTAAAAAGTAGCAAGTTTTCTAGGCAAGTTCCATTGTGGAATTCTAAAGAAGTCCATGAGTCTCATTATCAATCTGGTGCTAGAAGTCCCACATGACACCTACAACCACATTCAGATGTCCTCCAAAAGTAAGATTCAAGGTAAATAAAGGTTATACAAGTGTGCCTCTACATAATCACATGCTCATACCCTGACTGCTTGGCATACCCTCCTACTCTTTGCCCTTTTGGCTCCCTGTTTTTCATAGTTGCAATGCCCTGCGATGCGTCTGCTTGACTTTGGATGCATCTCTGGTTACCAGTTCTTGCTCAGCGCCAGTTTTGAAGTCTGTATATGAGAGGCTTACATTCTATATTGAGTGTCATTTTTTCTTTCTTTTTTGGTAGCGAGGATTGAACTCAGGGGTATTCAACCACTGAGCCACATCCCCAACCCTATTTTTGTGTTTTATGTAGAGACAGGGTCTCACTGAGTTGCTCAGCGCCTCGCTGTTGCTGAGGCTGGCTTTGAACTCCTGATTCTCCTGTCTCGGCCTCCCAAAGTGCTGAGATTACAGGTGTGGGTTACCACGCCAGTTTGAGTGTTATTTTTAAGTGTTTCTGGAGTCATATTGCCAATGCTTAAATAGAAGCTCTGCCTCTTAAGTAGGTGTAACCTAAGGCAAGTACCTTAAACTTTCTGAGTCTCAGTCTCCTCCTTTGTTAAATAGGGAAAGTCATAGTGATTCAAATAATAGAGTTATTTAGAAGATTAAATAATATGACACATGTAAACACCTGGCATAATAGTAGGGTTTGTTTGTTTGTTTTTGTTTTACTAAAACGTATGCAAAGCAGGTGATCTTGTCTTCCGCTTCTCCATACCTTACAGGGCTGTTGAGGTCACTATACCTGCTCCATACCTTACAGAGCTGTTGAGGCCCTGAATTTTGGCTTCAGTATCTCATGGTTGTGTGTTGCAGTTTCAAATAGCTTCTCTGGGAATACTGGATTTTCAACACTGCTAAACCTCCACGTTTGTCCCTAATCCATCGCAACCAGCCAGTTGGGTGTCTCCACTGGGAGTAATGATGCGTGAGCCTTTGCCTGTTGCCTGCTCCATGGTGGGTCCTGAGGTCCTTTCCTGGGAGGCTGAGCTGACTTTGATCAAGAAGAAGGTGTATCATAGAAATCTAAACCACTATGGAAAGGATCTGGAACCAATCACACTGAGATGAGCCTAGAATCTGCTGTGCCTGAGCTTCTCATGCCACCACGCCACAGGTACACGCCAGCTTCTGAGTCTCTTTGCCCTACCCTGATTCTGTTCCTGATGTGAATGAGGAATCCTCCCTTCCACAAGCCTAGCTTTGTTCGAGGGGAGGCTTGCCCTGCTTGCCCTGCTCTCTCTGGCCCAAAAATGCTCTCCTTGGTTTTCCTCTAAAGGCTTCATTGATTTTCCTTCCACATTTAAATCTGCAATCCATCTGTAATTGATTCTGTCTCTGGTTCCAGTATTCTGCAGAGAAATGAAATGAAAATGGTTGGTGTCCATTCACTGAACAGTGGTATCTGTCCAGGCTGTCCTGCAGCTCTTGCTTCCCTACCCTCCAGAGCTGACTACCCAATTCTAAGTCTGATTCTCATACTTCCTGCTGAATCTGGGTTCTCAATGGCCTCCTCTAAAGTCTTCTTTTCATCACATGGGTCAGAATTGGTTTCTATTTCTTGCACTCAGAGATCCCTAACTTTTACAGTCTCAGAAAAGTGGATGGCTCAGGTCTAGCTATCTGGGGCAAAGATGGTAAAAAGGAAGACCTATTAGAATATCAAAGGAAGAAGTACATAGATTGCCATTAGTAGAATTTAATCTTTCATATTCCTTCTCTTGTGTAGGAGGCTAGATATACCTATTCCCAGGTATTGCTCAGAAATTGGCCAACATGAATAGTCACGACTTTGTTTATGGTATATACTGGGCATTGGCAGCAAAGGTCATACACCTGGGGTATTCAGGGATCTGCCAGTAGGCTCCTGTACATCTTTATATGTTCTAGACCATTTGTCATAAACCAAGTCCTATTATAATAGAAGAAATGCCTCACCCACACTCAGCCTGCACCATAATGACTGAGATGATCAAGGACACATTTTGTAGACAAAGCTGAATGTAATCTCAATGATGCTGGTGTGTGGGAAAGAGCTGGCCTTCATGTTCCCAGTACAAAACTGATAGCCTGGATGTGTCCTTGGACCAAGCTGTTGTTATGGTCTCAGGCCCAGGGTGAGCAACCATGGCTCATGATCTAAGTTCCGTGTCCCCAGTTTCTTGCTCCTGATTCAACCTTTGTGTTCTCAGAATGTTTCTACCCTGTAAGATAACTTCAAGAACATCCTGGACTGGCTGGGGCTTGCTGCCCTGTGTCAGGATAGTATATAAGAGTAGCTGGAAAAAAATAAAGAGTTCATTAGACCATCCAGTCTGGAGTCTTGTCTTGTCCTTTGTGTGTGTGTTTGTGTGTATGTGTAATTCTCAGCCGCAGCCCTCTCGCTGATCCTGATTTCACTTCATGCCGACGCAGACGCCGGCACTGGTGACCATAGGACTTCTTTCCAGGCAGGCTGAATGCCAAAAAAAAAAAAATGGCATTTAGCCAATGGAGGATTATACCATTTTTCTATGCCCAAGGTATAACTTCTTGGCAAAAGGGTGCTCTCCTGCATTGGAGGCAGAATGCCATAATGTATAAGCTCTATCTTTGCAATCAGGCCCTTGGGTTCAAATCTTGGCTCTTAGCTTATTAATTATGTGACCCTGAGAATGTTACTTAACTTCTCTGTGCTTCAGCTTTCTGATCAAAACCTAGGAATAAGGTCCTTATCCTCTCTGAAAGGACCCACTCTTTCCCTTGAGAGTGTCCCCTTTCCCTTTTCCTATCCTTCAATAAACTCATGCCTATAACTCTTGGTGAAAAATGAATGAAATGTCTGAAATCATTCTGGCATGATTGCAAGACTCAGGGTTTGAAGAGGAGGCCTCAGGCTGCCTCAGCTGTGTGGCAGGCCTTCTGCCCTATAATAGGTTCACCACCATGTTATCATGGGTTACCCCAATTCTTTTCTGGGTACTTTCTCTACTTAGCCTCTTCTGAACCTCTATTCTCCACCTCAGATTCTTGGGGACTAGAAGAAAAATCTGGAGATGATAGATGTTTCTTTGGCTAGAGCTCACTCTAGTAAGGACCAAAAGATCCCTCCATTGGAACTCTAATGTCATAGCCCTCTGGGGTTAGAATTGAGGCTTTCACCCACTGTCCTTTTGGGGGACAATCTTGCTCACTGGCAATTGAAGGATTCTTAACAAGGGCTAACCCCTGTAGAATATGAGGGAGTGATTAGGAGACTCAGAATCCCAACTCCCATCAGGGTTAATAGACCTCTTTCTCTTTCTATTACTCTATTCATCTGTATCTCCAGACCAACAAAACATTGTAGGGCCTCACTCAAGACTCAAATCAATGGGACTCTAATTCATATCTAAGCATGGTCCCCTGCCCTATGTATGCCTCATCCCATCACCTGCCAACTGCCACCATGGACTTTTTTTTTTTTTTTTTTTGGTACTGGGGATTGAACTCAGGAGTGCTCGACCACTGAGCCACATCCCCAGCCCTATTTTGTGTTTTATGTAGAGACAGGGTCTCACTGAGTTGTTTAGTGCCTCGCCATTGCTGAGGCTGGCTTTGAACTCACGATTCTCCTGTCTCAGCCTCCCTAAGTGCTGGGATTACAGGCTTGAGCCACCGCGCCCGGCTCACCATGGACTTTTGAATTGCCCTGATGCTACATATCCTTAACTGACCACGCCCCACCTAATACAGAACAAGCATACTTTCCCCTAACCTCACCCTCTTTCAGCAGGATGAATCAATGCCTAAATGCCCTAAAATAATTTAGGGATCCAAGTCCTTAGTGGGGTGAGCAGGGAAAAGACAATGAAAGGGTGACTAAAAATCACAGGGAGCCTTATCTGAGTCATAAGCATCTGAAAGAAAGACATTTGGTATGTTAGCCCCCTCCCCTATAATTACATCCTCTTAAGAAAAATTATTGTGTCAAGATCATGTCGCACCCTACCAGGTAGTGGAAAACCTCCCTTATCACAGAAACTGTCACAACCCTCAATCACCCTGGAAACCAAAACATCAAGACCCTCACAAAGAAAGCTTACTAAACTATTCAAAGGGTAATAAGCCAACTAATGGGGCAGGAAATTGAGGTATGCAATTTCCTTAATGTCTCCAACTCTATGAGCACCACACCATCTTTTGGAGGTGATCCATGTTGTCAATCAAGTCAAAAGGTAGACCTGGGCAGGATTCTGTAAACTTCCCTGGGAGCCCCAATTAAACTGGAGGGCAGAAGGGGCCTGCCATCCTTGTCCTCGCTGAGAAGACCCACTCTCTCCCTTAAGAATGTCTGTTTTCCCTTTTTTATTCCTTCAGTAAACTCATGCCTGCTACTGGGGGGAGGCAGGAGACCTTAGGAATAATAATAATAATACCACCGACCGACCTTATAAGGTTGTCAGAATTAAATGTGTTTAGAATCTAGTTCGGCTTTCTCATATAAACATATAGTATTTTTGCACAGTTTTAACATGCTGTGAACTTCAAGAGAATGTCACCATTGTGAAAATGGAAAGGTGGTTGTACTGTGCTCTGTTTAGCATCTTAGCAGACTGTTTAACCATTTCAGAGAATTGCATCACTGGTGCCTCCTTAATTAACTCATATGTCACCTGATTCAGTCTCCACTTGCCACGGTTGTATCCATGGAGATTTTTACACAAGGGCAAGCACCTGATATACTCAGTATTTTCCAGAAAAGTTATCACCAAATCTTAATATACAGAAAGACATATAATTTTTAAAAATCTTTTTTAGTTATATATGGACACAGTGTCTTTATTTTGTTTACTTATTTTTATATGGTGCTGAGGATCAAACCCAGTGCCTCACATATGCAAGGCAAGTGCTCTGCCACTGAGCCACAACCTCAGCCCCAAGACATATAATTTTATTAGAAAGTTTTTCCTTCTCATTTTTTCTCTATTCTTCAACTAAGGCACTAATTGATTTTTTTAACTATAAAATTAAATTTTTACTTTAAAATAAAAAAATGTTAAATTATCCATGTAATATGTATAACTTTCATTTCAGATAAGAACAGAGAATATTAAAACTATTTGTTATGCCAGGCACGGTGGCGCAAGCCTGTAATCCCAGCACTTAGGGAGGCTGAGACAGGAGAATCGTGAGTTCAAAGCCAGCCTCAGCAACGGCGAGGCACTAAGTAATTCAGTGAGACCCTGTCTCTACATAAAATACAAAATAGGGGTGGGGGTGTGGCTCAGTGGTCGAGTGCCCCTGAGTTCAATCCCCAGTACCAAAAAAAAAAAAAATTGTTATAAAAGAGGACATTTGGGTTTGATAAACTGGAGAACCATAGATTTATGGGAGTATTTTTTTTTTTGGTACTGGAGATTGAACTCAGGGGCACTTGGCCACTGAGTCACATCCCCAGCCCTATTTTGTATTTTATGTAGAGACAGGGTCTCACTGAGTTGCTTAGCGCCTTGCCATTGCTGAGGCTGGCTTTGAACTCGCGATTCTCCCGTCTCAGCCTCCCTAAGTGCTGGGATTATAAGCTTGCACCACCGCGCCCGGCTTAAAGTCCCCATTTTTTACCCACTTATACATTTATAAATTACCCAACCATTCTGATGGACTCTAATACTACAGGACCCCTCCTAGTCATTCATACCAATTATATTGACTTGTAACAATAGAAATTAATTTTGTCCCTCTTTCAAATTTCAAGTAAATGATAACATCTGTTTTTTTCCTACACAATATTATATTTGCAAAAATCTTCTCAGTAGCAATAGTTCATTCACACTTCTTGCTGATGATATTCTAGTGTATGAATAGAATAGAAATTATCCATTTCACTACTGATGAACACTTGGGTAGTTTCTTATTTGGAACTGATTTGAATAGTTGTTTCTATGAATATTCTTGTATGTATTTTTAGTAAACATAAACACACTTCTGAGGTATGCCTGAGAGTAAAGTCTTTATAAGTATGCATCATTTAACTTTAATGAATAGATTCTGCCAAATAATTTTCCAAAGTGGTGGAAACAATGGCACTTCTATCACAGTTACTACAGTTCCACTTGTTTAACACTCTGTTAGATATTTAAATGTTTTCATCTAACCCCATGTCAGAGAATCTTCTCTGTGTGACTTTGAGATTTTGCTACATTTAACTAGAATGGTGGGTGTGTGGCCACCCCAGCACAGAGTTCCTAGTCCATGTCCCCTCTGAATGTACACAAGGTTGGGCACTGCTTAGGGCATCTCTGGCATGTCCTATGAGAAAGCCTTTGACTAGTCTCAGCCAAGCCCAGCAGTCAGCTCTGGAGCTCCCACTCTGTTTCATAAAGAACATGACTCATTCCACACTCCTCCAGGCAGGGAGAAGGGGTTGTTCAAGCTCCAGCCAGAGCTACTGAAGTAAAGTGGGGCTGGCTGTACCCAAGTGAAAGAGTCTAGAGTAGGCAGAAGAAAGGAAATGAGGGGACTATCTGACAGTTTCTACCTGTCAAGGTAGGTGGGAGTAGGGGAAGCCAGAGTACAAATGAGTGTATTTCCAAAATATATGCAAATTAGATGTATTAGAACTCTGTTGTAAATTGAAAAATTAATTAATTATATGGACAAAACTTTTGGTTTTCTTGGACAGGGCTCTTTCTATGTCACCGAGACTGATCTTGAACTTGTGGGTTATCCCCTGCCTCAGCCTCCCAAGTAGTTAGGACTATAGGTATGCACCACCATGCCTGGTGGTGGGGGAACTTTTTTTTATAACCACCACAAAAGGATAAATGATGGAAAAAATAAAGTCTCCTTTGCCTCTTGGATTCTTAGTCCTTCAGCTTCCTTCCCCAGAGAAAGGCATGGTCTCTCTGGAAGCAGTCTGTGCTAATTCAAGCACACATAGGTAACTAATAAATTATTCAACTTCTTTGGGTGTCTCCATCTGTTTTGTGCTGCTATGACAGAATACCAAAGCCTGGATAATTTTAAAAAGAACAGAAATTTATTGACTCACATTTCTGGAGGCTGAGAAGTCCAAGATCAAGATGCTGGCATCAGGCGAGGCCTTCCTGCTGTGTCATCATCTGGTAGAAGGTAAAGGACAAAGAGAGACTCACGTAGCAGAAGAGAAGAAGAAAAGATCATGCTTCTGTAAGCTATTTTTATGGTAGTCAGCTTTCCATTACTATAGCAAAATGCCTGAAATAATCAGTGTAAAAAGAAAAGGTTTATTTTGGCTCACACTTTCAAGCTTTTAGTTCATAGTCTATTGATAGGCCTCATTGTTTTGGGCTTGTGGCAAGGCAGTATATCATGGCAGGAGTTTGTGACCCAGGAAGCTGCTCACCTCATGGCAAGCAGGAAGCAAAAAAAGGAGGAAAGGACCAGTGTCCTACAATCCTCTTTAAGGGCAGGCCCCCAGTGACCTAAGACATCCCACTAAGCCCCACCTCTTAAAGTTTCCACTACTTCCAATAACACCAAGCTGAGAATCCCAAGCCTTTCACAAATGGATGTTTGGAAAACATATTAGAGTCAAACTATACCAGTGGCTTTAATTAATTCACAAACTAAACAACTCCTATTAGGTCCCACTATTGCCTTGGGAATTAATTTTCCAACACATGTATTTTGGAAGGGGTAAAAACATTTAAACCATAGCACTGGGCTTCAGCATCCATATCCTTATAATGATGAGATTTGAACACAATGTTTTCCAAAGTTACTTGCTGATAAGAATCACTTGGAGGAACTTGTTCAACATATGGTTCCCAAACACAAAGGCCCTGGGAATCTGATTTAATGAGACTACAATGACATCTTGTATTACGGGAAGAATTCCCAGGTAATTCTTACCATCCAGATGCTGGAGAAACATTGAAGTTAGAGTCTCCAACATTTAAAAGTTTTCAAGTACCTAGATATCCTGTCCTTTAAAGAGAGAAGAAAATTTATAAATAATGAAGAAGAAAAATGCTTTCATGGAAGTACAAAAACCATCATCTGGACTCTTTGTCAGTAACATCAATGAATGATGGCCACTCTCCCCAGCTTTGTTGCTTCTCCATGAATGGAAACCTGTAATGGTAATTGACTTTGGTCTGATGATGTGGACTCAAAAAAGATGAGTGTCTGTTCTTGGTGTTTCAGTGAAGAGCAGACAGCCTGTCTCAGTACTGAGGGAAATGTATGAAACTTCTGTAGAAACTAGGAGGTGCCCAGAAATAGTTGAAGCAATGCAGAATAAAGCATTCTCCCCAGATAAATGGCATGACTAGGCTTTAGCCAAAATTGCAGCTAGAATGAACAACATAATCCAGGTAAAATCTTAGAATGCAAGACTAGCAACATAGACTTTCTAAAAGCTGACTTCTTAACAGCTAAACAATCTCAGAAGTAAGGCAAACAAAGTGCATTAGTTTCCTACACTTATTAGTACCTGATGCAGGGCCCTGCCCAATATGGGAGTGTGTGTGCCTGCACACATGCTCATGTTTGTGAGCTAATTTCACAATCAATTACTGAAAGATGCTTGCATTTTTACTTGGTTTTGGTAGTACTGAGGGAGAGAAAATGGCCACTATTTTTTCTAGTATTCCTGACATAAAGGAAAATAAAAGTTCTTTTTTTTTGGTACTGGAGATTGAACCCAGGAGCACTCAACCACTGAGCCACATCCCCAGTCCTATTTTGTGTTTTATGTAGAGACAGGGTCTTGCTGAGTTGCTTAGCACCTCACTGTTGCTGAGGCTGGCTTTGAACTTGCGATTCTCCTGTCTCAGCCTCCCTGAGTGCTGGGATTACAGGCTTGCGCCACCGTGCCCGGCTATAAAAGTTCTTAATGTAAGTTGATTTTGCTAAGTTAGGGGCTTGTTATAATTCTTGCTAATCATCAATAATAAATCTATAGACAAAATAAAACTGGCTTTGCCTGGAATTCTGGAAATGTATCTAGATGGGCACTGCCACTAAGGAGCTGCATGATCTTCAACAAGTCAAACCTAGGCCTGCTTCCTCTATATACAATGAAGGGTAGATCAGGAGGTACCTTATCTTATTGATCCTAAGGTGTACTTTTTCATGTTGTGATATTTCTGAATTTGGGAGCCATCTTATAATCAATGATGGACTACAATTATCATTGGCAATGTTTTCTTCTTGGTTGCTTTTAAATTCTGTAGCCTATTGGATTCAATTAAATACCATGCCTAGCTGCATAATAATGCCTGACGTTTATCCATTAGGGTAATACTCTAAACTCTTCTATTTTAAGTATTCATTTGTTTCTAGAGGACCCCAGCTTGGTATTGTTCAACTCCAGCTTCCCAGAAAAGAGGTCATCTGAGCTGACTCTTAAAGAGGTGTCACTTACCTGGTGGGCAGAAGGAAAGGAAGGTAACAGGCAAAGCAGGAAAATATATGGGAAGGCATAGACATAGAATAACAAGACATTCATAAAATGTCAAGTATTTCGTATGGTTGAAGGACAGAGTACACACCAATAAGCCACTGATGAGGCTGAAAGAAGGCACAGGAACCATATTCTTACTTCAGAAAAGTGAGAATCTTAGTAAGGTTTTCAGCAGGCTGGTGATATGTGGGCTGATATGTTTCAGGCAGGCAGTATGTCATAGAGGTTAGGCATTCTGGTCAGATCTACTTTAAATACTGCTTCTGTCACTTTTTTTTTTTTTTTTTTTTTTTTTTTGGTTCCAGGGATTGAACTCAGGGGCACTCAACTACTGAGCCACATCCCCAGCCCTATTTTGTGTTTTATGTAGAGACAGGGTCTCACTGATTTGCTTAGCGCCTTGCTTTTGCTGAGGCTGGCTTTGAACTTGCAATCCTCCTGCCTCAGCCTCCTGAGCTGCTGGGATTACAGGCATGTGCCGCTGCACCAGGCAGCTTCTGCCACTTACTAGCTTTGTGAACTCAGTATACTGTCTGTAAATGGAATAGTCATACTAGTTTCTACCTCACAGGTTTTTAAAGAATAATTGAAATGATTCATTATAACATATGTGGTTGTTCATATTACTACTTCTACAAATGTTATGGTTGTGTGGAAGACAGGTTTGAGAGGATTAGATCCTTAGGAAGAGAGATCAATTAGTAGGCTGTTGAAATAGTCTTGAGCAAGAGATAATCCAGGGCTGTGGCTATGGAGAGGTAAATAATTTTAAATATTTATAAAGTTGAGTTTTTTTTAAAAAAGGTATACCAGCAATTCCACTCCTAGGTATATACTCAAAACAACTGGAAACAGACCTCCACACAAAAACGTGTATGCTGGTGTTCACAGTAGCATTATTCATAATAGCCAAATCATGGAAACAACCTAATGTCCATCAACAAGGGTTTCCCCTTGAACCATGAGCACTGTCCTACCTCACTTGCCCCTTAGGAGTTGAACATCTGGGTCAACCTTACCTGGTCCTACTGTCCTCTACATGCTGTGTTCTCCCACCACCACCTGCCTGGCCCCAAATCAATTAGTGTAATTATCTGTCCTTTAGGATCACAGGTTCTAAATGAGCTTCCTGGCCTCCTGGCTCCCTCCCTGGCCTCCCAGGAATGAAGAAACAACAGCAGTTTGTCCCTTATCTCCCTGCAATCCTCCATGCTACTGCTACCGATCCAGATACCTCTCATTTTACACCCATGAGAGATCTTCCTCTTTCCATCCTTTGGCCCACTTTCTGATTATGAAAAGAATGGTGGTGGTTAGAATAACAGCCTACATTCACACTGTGCTTGCAATAAGCCAGGCAACAATCTAGAGCTTAACATCTAGGAAGAAGTAAAGACCTACTGACAACTCCCTGATATAGATTATACTTTTACATCTCAATTTACAGAGTGGTGGTGGGGAGGATGCATAGAGAGGTTGTGACTGAGGTTACATAGCAAGGACTGACAGAGCTGAGATTTGAAATCAGCTGGGACCAGCTAGAATCCTTGCTTTTATTTATCTCATTATATTCTTCTTGGTATAGACTAGGTAATATGATAAATTTTCTGACTAAAATATCTGTATTTTAATAAAGCCTTTCAGGATACCAGGCCTCTACTCTAAGGTATGACTGAAGGTGATTTGAGATACAGAATTTTCAGTTGTCTAGGGAGTGTTTTCTCAGGCTAGTGCCACCTCGTGGTTAACAGTACTCCCAATTAAGATTTCCTCATTTGCCTTCAGATGCTAATTGAGGCTCAAAAGTATGACCCTGAGGCACTACAGGTTCCTGACCTGCCTTCTGAATCATCAAAGAAAGATTATGTTGTGCATGTCTGGTTTATTCATTCCTTTAATACTTACTGGGTACCAATCACTAGGCACCCAATACTGGCTCTCTGCCCTCACAAAGATCATAATTTGATAGGAGAAATGCATATTAACTGAATAATCACACTATAAGTTTAAGATTGCAACTGTGACAAGGCAACTAGGAGAGATGTCTGGTGCTCTGACAGCATAATCAAGATCTGATCCATTGAGGTCAGAGAAGGATGAGGAGGGATTGACTGAATCAAGACCTCCAAGCATGAAGATTAACCAGACAGAGGGAAGGAAGAACATCCCCTAGGCACAGGGAACATACAGAGCCCCATGGTGGGAGGAAGGATGATAAATAGGAGGCAAAGGTAGCTGAAATAAAGAGAATAAGGAGGAAGAGATAGAAAAAGTAGGAAGGCCAGAACTTATAAAGTCTTGTAGGCTGCATGGAAGGATTTTGCTTTATCCTGGGAGGGGTGGGAAATACAGAATTTAATCAGATTTGCATTTGAAACCATTTCTGGACATGAAGGATACTATAACTAAGGATATTATAACTAGCTGCCTTCAGTCAAGTTTTTCATCTTCTATTGTTAGCCCAGAGGATCATGTGCTGCCATATAGACTAGACTGGATACTCTGGGACATATACTCTTCTAGGCAGAACTGCCTACTTGTTGGTTGTAAGTGAGTGACCTGCACAGTACATATATTTTACTAGGCTGATTTGAACAAGATTCACAAACATCCAGTCTAAGTCTTTTTAAATAAAAAAGTTAGGAGTTGCTTTATATAAATGCCACCTCATTAAGCCCCCACCACAATCCTGTAAAGGACATGATAATGTTATTCCTGTTTTACAGGTTCAGAAAGGCCAAACATGTTGGGTCAGTCCACAACTAACTGTGCAAGAAAAAGACCTAAGTCTTTTTTACTCTAGTCCTCTCCAACATTCTTTCCTTAAATGAGGCCAAGTCAAGGGCACATTCAGGGTATTCCTATAGGCTGCGTCTTTGAGGAGGGTGTGGTTGTAAACAATTTTCACTACTGCCACACCTACTGACTCCTAAGAACAGCCTCTGAGAAGAAGAGGCAGGTCTTCCTCTTTCTAGTTATGTGCTTAGGGTGTGCCAACAGCACACCATCCTCTAAAGGTCTGCCAAATAAATTAGCCAAAACATCCCCTAGGTTTTGTTCAGCTGCTACAGTTTTCTCCCACGGTTTTGTTCAAATAGCATAGTAACTAAAAGTGCATTTTGTGAAAGCTGCTACAGTCAGTATCTTGAGGCTTGATTGCTCAATGAAGTTTAAGTCAAATTACCTTTAAAATGCAGTTGTAATGTCCTAGGTGTAGGACATTTTTTCCTAACAACACACTAGGAGCACAAATACATTTTGCTTGATGAAACATCAGTATTCTCAAAAACAATGACACTGGGGTTTTTTTCCTTCAAATATTCTACATTTTCTCTTTTTGAAATGAGTACCAGGACTATCAGATAGGTTCTCATAATCTGCACTGTTGTGGGAGGTGTGGGGGAGCAGGGTTGGCACAAATAAGAATTGAGGCATTGTTTCTGCCCTGAAAGAAAGAAGGTGAGATAAAGTCTTGACTTTCATGGGCAAGCTCTGATTCGCCCTTTGAATTTCTTCTTCTTTTTCTTTTTCTTTTAAAAATATTTTTAGGTGTAGATGGACACAGTGCCTTTATTTTATTTGTTTTTATATGGTGCTGAGGATCGAACCCAGTGCTTCACACCTGTAAATGCTCTACCACTGAGCCACAACCCCAGCCCTTGAATTTCTTTTTAATGCTCATATCCTACACTGTGCAGATATGAGTAGCAGGAGATCTGGGGAATGAGCATGGAGAAGGTAAGGCAGAGGTGAAATGGAGCACTTCCGCAGGGATGGAAGCCAGGAAAGAGGGAAGGCAGGCGGCAAAAAACAGTCCACCAGAGGAGAGACTTCGAGAAGAAAGGGAATGACAGTAAATGAACCGAAAAAGTTTAAAGGGACAGCAGTGAGAAAGCAGAGGGAAGGAAAATATGTTTGCATTGGAGAAGAGTATTATTCCATCCTTACCACGAAGGTCAAGCAACCATACCAAGCACCTTTCAGAACTGGTTTACCCCTCAGTTCCTGCCAGTCTGAGCTCTTGGATGCTCTAGAGTTAGGGCCTGAGTTAGGACCCTACCACATCCTTCTCTTTCCCCAGGTCTTTACGGCAATGGTTCCCTCACTTCCTTCAGATCTCTACGCAAGTGGTCGTAGTAACTGCATCCTACATAAAATAGCTGTTTACCTTCTTTGCCCTGCTTTATTCTTAGCTTCAATTACCATCCGACAGACTTTCTATGTTTTGGCTATTGCCTGACTCAGACCCTTTCCTCGAATGTGAACGTGGACTTTGTTTTGCTCACGGCCATGTCTCCAGCACTTAAAACTGCTTGAGGACTTGTGGGGGTCTAAAAGCGCTTGTGTGACTCAAGGAGAGGGCGCGGAGGGACAGAGGCAATGGCAAGAAGCGTGTATGGCAGGGATGTCCGGGGTGTGTTTTCCGTCTAACACACTAGTCATTTTTTTTTTCTCGTTCTCTCCTCCCTTTCTCTCCCTCCCCACTTCAAAGGCTGGTGACAAACAGCAGGAATGCAGGAAATGAGGCAGAATTCTAATTAATCCAGCTCAGATTGTAATGAAAAGTGAAAGGGAGACTGAAACGTAGAAAACGAATGCAAAAGCAAAAGTAAACGAGTGAAGAGGGCGAAAAGGCTAACAGACGTCACACACTCCAGTCACGCTTCCCGATTCCCCGTGGCTGGGTGAGGCGCTCCTCTTTTGCACCCGCGCTGCTGGGCCGCACCTCGCTGTCTATACCACCAGGGAGAGGACCAGTCCCGCAGTCCCGCGAGGTGTCCCACTCCAAGGCCTGGCACGTGCCCTCGGGGGTGGCGAGGGCGGCGGGGACTACAGCTCCCAGGATGCCAAGCGCGGGCGCGCCTGCGCAGTGCGGCTGGAGGCGGCGGTCTGTTCTCCGCTGAGGAGGAGCGGGGCAGAGGAGGGAGGCAGCGGGTGAGAGTTCAGAGTTCAGCAGCAGCAGCCCGAGCCCATGATTCCCATATGCCCTGTAGTTTCTTTCACCTATGGTGAGTCAAATGTGGCCCGCGAGCCCTCTGCCCTACTCCTTCCCTGGCCCGGGGCAGCGGGGAGGCGCGGAGGTTGGGACTGGCTCCGGGGAGGAGGCGGCGGCCGCCACCGGGGCGTGCGAGGGAGTGAGGGAGTGCGGGGCGGGAGGCGGACGGCAGCGCGGCCGCGGCCGGGCCGGCCAGGGCGGCTTCTCACGGCGCCTCTCTCTCTCCCCTTCCCTCCCTCGGCGTCCCGGTCCCTCCGCGTCTTTCCTCCCGCCATGGGACCCGACTCTCCGTGCCCGCCGCAGTGCCCAGCCGGCTGGGGGAAGATGCCAAAATGGCGACCGGCAACTACTTTGGATTCACCCACAGCGGGGCGGCGGCGGCGGCGGCTGCGGCCCAGTATAGGTAACGGCTCCCCATTCCCTTCCTTCTCTCCCCCTCCTCGCCCCTGGGCCCGGATCCCGCCAACGCGACGCCCCCGCGGCCGCTCCCGCGCCAGCCCCCACCCGGCGGCCCCGAGCTCGGGCGTGCGGCAGGCCCGGCCCAGCCCCGCGGCCTCTCCAGGCCCGGCCCGCCCCGGCCCGCCAGGCCCGGGCCGCGGCGGGGAGCCGCCCCCGGGGGGGGCGGGGAGGGAGAGACAGCCGAGGTTTGGGGACGTGGAGGGCCGCTGGGGCCTTCGGCGGCCCCGGAGTTAAAATGGCCTCCCGCGGCCTTGGAGCGGAGCCGAGCCGCCCGCCACCGCCGCCCGGCAGGCCCCCAGTAGGCCCCCAGTCCCCGCCTCCACCTCTCCAGCGCCCACCTCTTATCTTCCTCCCTCTTGGGAGATGGAGAAGGGATCGAAAGGACCTCAGGAGAAGTGTCGAGTCGCAGGCCCTTCGGCCTCTTCTGCGATGCTTCTCTTGGTGTTCGCCTTGTGCTCCAGCTCCCGGAGCCCAGATACATGTCGTTGTCTCCGCACCTTCTCCTCTGTCCTGTTTCCCCTGCCTCCCCCCCCCCCCCCCGCCACTCCCAGTCCTGCCAACCACCTGTGAATTGTGCAGTTACCTGGAAAAGATGTGCAAGTTTCTGGTGCCGATAAATGAGTGCACCGCCCTGTTTTGGCTACTGAGTTTAGGCTTCAGGTGGGCCAGTAATTCACCTTGGGGTCTTTCTCCTCTGGGGAAAAGGAAACGCAACTGAGATTGTACTGAGTCATTGCAATGCACTGGCTGAAATCTGTACCTTAAGGGAAGCTGTCAATTCCGAACTGTCCGTAGTTCATTTTAAAGCTTTTCAAAGATAAAAACACAAAACTGGATGGATGTTTTACTGTTATCACACTTAAGTCATTCTGACAGTCTCTTCATTTAAACCATAAGCCTGAGTAGTAGTAAGCTTTATAATGTATAGATGTCCAAATGTATTAGGCTGGTTAGGTATTAAAGCCAGATAGGTTTTTTTTTTTTTTTCCCCCATCAGGGGACAGGTTGTGTAATGGAAAAGGGCATCAGTGGGAGTCAGAACACTTGAATGACAGTTTCTTTTGCTCTTGATTTGATGATGCTGGGGACAGCATACATCTGGGTTTTCATTTTCTCCACCTGTGAAAATCAGTACTGGGTCAACTGATTTTGGGTTGAAATTTGTACTTCTGAGAAAGTTGCCCTAATTTATAGAATCTTAGGATGCCATTTATTCAAGAGGCACCATTATTATATGTGCTCCTGGGAAAAAATTGCTGCCAGTTAAAATAAGATGCAGTATTTAAGACGCCATTGATTTTAAAATTTTAAGTGTACATTATGTTGACAAAATTGGTATTTTACAAATTGTTGAATGCATCATCATACGTGATATTTACAACTCTCTTATCTTGAGGCCTGTATTGCAAAAAAGAACTGAGAGGACATTGTTACAGCAGAATCTTGGGGGCTTTTCAAACATTAATAAATCCTTTGCTTGTAAGTTGTAATTATACAAAGTTTCAACCACTTTAATAAACCCTTTTAGAGTTAAAATCAAGCCATTTTATTTTTCTGGGAAACAAGAGATAGCTAATTGGCATCTGTATCATAAGTGTACTGCTAGCAAGTACCATGTGTTCTGGAAAGGGCTGTTATGTAGTATTTTTCTGTTTTCTTAGTATCAACTGAGTGATAGATTTGTTGAATAATTAGCTGCTTACTGAAAAGTGATGGGTTTTTTGGTGCAGTTTAGAAATTTTTTTTTTTCCCTAAATGCAGACATAGAAATAAAGGAAGTACCAATTTAAAGATACTTAATTTTTTTGGTAGATATTTACATTTATGTATTTTATCCTACTATGGGAAACTTACTAGAGAATTTCTGTATCTAATACTCAGTTCTGAAATACTTTTTCTAAATACATACCTACAGATAGAAATAAAGGGAAGAAATATCAATTTAAAGAACTTAATTTTAAAAGATATTTACATGTATGTGTGTTATCCTAGTATAGAACACCATTACAAAATTCAATAAATACTATTTATTTGGGGGGGTCTTGAATCCATTTCAGTAAACTGTAACAACAATCCAAATTACTGAATTGATCTGTGTATTTCTACTGAGAAAAGACTAGTCTTTGAATGCATGTTACCAAAACTAATTATTAAGGCTTTTTTGTCCTTGTACATAAATGTAGTAAATGAAAATTGCTTGCATTTATATAGCAAGAAATCAGACCCAATGACGCCAATACTTTGGCCAAGGAAGATGAATAGCAAAAGCATGTGCAAAAAAAAGCAGTTATGTTGCTAATTTTTCTTCTGGCTGAAAATAGTTTGGAACTTTCAGAGTGAAAGACCACAGCTTAGTTTGCTAATCTTGTCTTTGTTTTCTTAATTTGAAAGATCTGAAACCCAGGAAATCTAAGTACTTGTGGAGTAAACATTCTAAATTTTAATTCTAGTTCTTAGTTTTCTTGGTTACAGTTGTGCAAAGTATTTGATTGAATTTATTTTAGGTCTAGGGTTTATTTTTTGTTTTGGATGATGCCAGGGCCTCATGAATGTTAGACAAGTGTTTTACCACTGAGCTACACCCTCAGCTTAATAGTTGATATTCATAGTGGCATACTGATGATCAAGTTAAGACGTTATAAGGAGAGCTTTAAATTTCTTGTAATAGCTTTTAGGTTTTATTTTTGATAATGCATATTAAACATTTTTGTGGTAAGCATTTACTCAATCTTTGTGTTACAGTCCCATCATTTGCTGTTTTTCTTGCTGTTTTTATGTAGTTTGTAAAGGCAAGTAAATAATCCCACTATGCCATTTTTGCAAATGTAATCTCTTTATTTTCTTACCTTCCACAGATTTTTCTCTCCCTTGGGGAATTAAAATAGATATGTATTTGTGTGCTTTGATAGGACTTTAGTTTGTGGGTGCACAGGACAAAAAATCGTAAGGATTTTCCATGGTGAAAACACATGGTTGGTTTCCTGGCAGAAAGGGAACTTGGGTGGATAACCTACTTGAATGTAGCACCTTTCTTTTTTTTTTTTCTTGGTACTGGGGATTGAACTCAGGGGCACTCGACCACTGAGCCACATCCCCAGCCCTATTTTGTGTTTTATGTAGAGACAGGGTCTCACTGAGTTGCTTAGCGCCTCGCCGTTGCTGAGGCTGGCTTTGAACTCGCGATTCTCCTGTCTCAGCCTCCCTAAGTGCTGGGATTACAAGCGTGAGCCACCGCGCCCGGCTATTGTAGCACCTTTCTATTTGAGAAGGTACACTTAGAAATACAGGACTAATTTATAATAAATTATTTGGGAACTGTTTCAACAATGTGAAGGAAGATAATTCTCAGTGGGAAAAGACTTCATTATACTTTATAGGATCAAAATCTTAGCCCCTCATTCCTTTTTTTTTTTTTTTTAAGATTTTTTTTATTTTTTAATTTTTTAGTTGTCAATGGATCTTTATTTATTTGTATGTGGTGCTGAGAATCGAACCCAGTGCTTCACGCATGCTAGGCAAGCGCTCTAACACTGAGCCACAACCCCAGCCCCCCTCATTCCTTTGACAAGAGGATTTGGGGCATATACAAATATATGTTATAAAATTTATCCATTCTGCAATTAATAGGATGTAACCATTTCTTTGAGAGTTTTAAACAGCCGGTTTCCTTGCACTTATTCTTTAGAAAAACCTTGGACATTCCTTGTTATTCTCCTATAAAGTCAAAATACTTGTCTGTTACCTGGACAACCTAAATCTTGACCTTGTGCTTAAATTATTTTCTTTGTCCTTTATATAACTCTTGGTGTGTCACTGATATCTGAATGTTACTCTACCTTCAACATTTTTTTACTATGTTTTATCTAGTATTTATTGAATTCAGAGACTTTAAATGTTGCATAAACAAGCAGAGTACCCCCATATTCTTAATTTTTGCAAATGTTAAACAATAAATGTCAAGAGTGGATCCTTACTGTTGATGGACATTTAAATTAAGGATCTGCTATTGCAAAGAAGAGAATCTCATCTAATGAGTTTTGAGATTTTTGGGGGAGGTACCAGGGATTGAACTTGGACACTCAATCACTGAGCCACATCCCCAGCCCTATTTTGTGTTTCATGTAGAGACAGGGTCTCACTGAGTTGCTTAGCGCCTCACTTTTCCTGAGGCTGGCTTTGAACTCGCAATTCTCCTGTCTCAGCCTCCCAAAATGCTAGGATTACAAGCATGAGCCACTGTTTCCGGCTTGAGATGTCTTTTGAGACACGTGTTCCTAAATGATGATGGGTTGGCTAACAGTAAGGTTGGGTAGGTTGAGAAACCAGTTTACTTTTTTCCTTTTTCTTTTATACTGTTCAATATAGAGTTAAAAGTACTGTGTCTTAAAAGAAAGAATAAAAGTAATACTAGTAAGGTCTAAAAGGATTAATCACTAACTGAGGAGGTGAAAAAACCAGGTGAACAGGTTTTTAACACCAACCATGGTGATGGAAATTTACTGGCTTTATAAAAAAAATTATTTTTCCAATTATATATCTCTTCCATTGTTGAATCAGAGAGCCTAGAACATATATTGTTTGGATAAGTTTGCAATAATGAAAATTTTCTTTCTTAAAAGGTAGTCACAGTTGCCATTAGACTTATGATAGTTCCCTTACATGTTTTTAGAGCCTTAAGAGTAGTTGGGGCTGGGGCTCAGTGGTGGAGCGCTTGCTTAGCATGTGTGAGGCACTGGGTTCGAACCTTAGCACCACATAAAGATGAAACAAAGGCATGCCTTTCATCTACAATTACAAAAAAATAAAAAGAAAAAAGAGTAGTTGGAAAGTGCTGGTGTGTGGGTAAGTGAAAGAGTGCTTACCTGGCATGCTTAAGGCCATGGATTTGATCCCCAACACTGCAAAAAATAAAAAAAGAAGATTAGGATGAGCCAAAATATCCCCATATAGAATATTAAGATGTATGTTTGAGTATGCTTTTGTACACTCCCTTATTATATACTATGTTGATAATAATCAATAAAGATTATTATATACTCCCTTATTATATACTAAGTCATTATAATGACTTTTGGAGCTAGTCAGATTTGGACTTGATTCCCAGCTTTATCTCCTCTGTCACTTGGCCAGGTCTCTTAAACTCGCTGCCACTGTTTCCTCGCCTAACTTGTATTGAGGTGAAAATTAAATGTAAAGCTTCCTAGACTAGAATCTGGTTTTCTGTAAAGATTCCTACCAATGCTATAGTATTTCCTACAAAGTAAAGATTTGAATAACAACACTATAATGGTTTTTAAAAGCTCCTTGATTAATATCTAATATACTTAATAGAACTTCATAATATCACAGTTAAATCTTTTTAAATAAGCTTCTATTCATTGGTGGTAGGTTTTATTGTAATAGGGAAGGGAAGAAAGTTTCTTATTTGCAGACAATATGATTATTAAAATTATCAGACTACAAAAAATGAGAATAAAAACAGCACATTGGCAGAGCATAGTGGCACACAGTCCCACACACATAGTCCTAGCTGAGGCAGGAGGATTGCAAGTTCAAGGCCACCTTGGACTACATGGTATGACTTTGTCTCAAAATAAAATACAAAAATGGCTGGAGAATGTGGCTTGAGTGGTATAGCACTTCCCTAGCATGCTTGAGGACTTTGGTTTAATCCCCAGTACTACAAAAAAGAAAGACAAGACTTTATATTCTCTGAACCTAGGATCAGGCAAAAGGTAGTAGCATTCCTGTTGCAGCAATATTTTAATACTAATTTATTGGAATATTGAATTTCAAATAGGTCCTGTTTAGATATAGCCATTATACCTACTAAGTAGGGATAAAACAAATGAAATATGCAAAACACCTTAAGAAGAAACTACAGTAGGATATAAAAGTTATAAAAATAAAGATTATATTTGATAAAGGAAATAAATGCCATTATTGACTACTAGGAGTCTATGTAGAATATAATTCCAATAAAAATCTCAAGATTTTTGGGTTAACTTGAGGGGACTTTATTATTTGTAATGGAGAAAGTAGTCCTGACAATCTCGTAAGAAATGATAAGCAAGGACTTGGAATATCAGATACCAAAACTTTATTTTTAAAAAAGTAGTATTGGAGCTGGGTGTGGTGGCTCACGTCTATAATCCCAGCACTTTGGGAGGCTAAAAGAGGAGAATTGTGAGTTCAACAAGGTGCTAAGCAACTCAGTGAGACCGTCTCTACATAAAAACAAAATAGGGCTGGGATTGTGGCCCAGTGGTTGAGTACCCCTGAGTTCAATCTCTGGTACCAAAAAAAAAAAATTTATAAAGTAGTGTTGGCACAGAGATAGACATAGATTAATGGATTAAAACAAATTCCAGAGATAGACCTATGTTTAAATATATAGTTGGTTGGAATGTATAGCTAATTAGAGGTATTTGTTTTTTTAAAAAGTCACATTTATACTCTGAGAAATAGGCCAGCAGGTTAATCTAGAAGTGTAGTAATTGATAAACTTTGTTATAATTGCTGAGATATATCTTTATCTTATATTAAAGGTGAGGACTCACCTACTGTGCTTGTTCATAAATTGTGCTTGACACCACTGTTAAGATACCATAATAGGGGCTGGGGTTGTGGCTCAGTGGCAGAGCACTTGCCTCGCATGTGTGAGGCACTGGGTTTGCTCCTCAGCACCACATAAAAAAATAAGCAAACAAAATAGACACCGGGTCCATGCATAACTAATAAATATTTTTTTAAAAAAGATACCATATTAGGGTACATTTTTCTGAGTATGGCATTTTTTAGTATTTCATGAAAGCCACGTGCAGTGCAGCTCTCATTGCTTATAAAGATGAAATGAATGAAAAGCCCCAGCCTTTCTGTTTTTGCTTTCTTTGTATTCTGTATATTCGTATTTGCTGGGGTTATAGCATAGTAGTAGAGCTCTTGCTTGCTGCCATGTGCTCCCTGGGCTCAACCCCAGCACTGTATGGGGCTGGGAGGGGGGAGGATGGTCCCTTCTCTCAAGAAGTTTGCATTACTGGGGCAGGAGGGTAGGAACAGCTATTTGTATAACTATGCCATGATAAACATCATAATTTATCATGAAATTTCTGAAATGGGAAATTGGAGGATTCTGACTATGGAGTTTAAGATAGATGTCATGGTTTTACATTTTGAAAATGGAGAGAGTGTTATTTTAGACAAAGGAGTTGTGTTGAGCCAAGACAGGAATGTGTAAATTGCCTTATATGCCTCAAACTGGATGGGCTCTGAAGTTAGACAGCTGAAGCTGTACCTGGTTTCTTCTACCTGCCATGTGACCTTGAACAAAATGGTCTCTTAGTACTTCAGTTACTTACAAATTGGAGATATTTTTTATCTCATAAAATTGAAGTTTTAAAAACAGTTTTATCTATAAAAATAAAACTGCACATATAAGAAGATACTGAGTACAACTGTGTAACCTGCACCCAAATTAAATAAAACATTGTCAGCACCCCGGAGGCCTCTACATTCTTCCATTGTATTGTTTTGAAGATTTATTGTTGTTCATAAGATGTTTAGTAGCTGGCATACATTATATTCCCATCAGTGTTAGCCGTTATTCAGTAGGTATTGGGAAATTGAGTTAAGAAAAGGGATACAGGTTGGTAGCATAAATCTGAATACCCTCCATGTGGTGATGATCCCTACAGCTGTGACTAGGGATAAAACCAGAAAAATACAGTGACATTTGTTTTGAATGGATGAAGAAAAATAAAGAGAATAAGCTGTGTTTACAAGGTTGGGAAACATCTATGTTTAAGGCAAAGCCAGGGAAAGAGAGAGATACTATCAAGTAATGTTCTTGAAAAGAAGTTAAAAACAAAATACTTACTTAGTTAAAAGAAAAACAAGAAAGGCCTTTAAACAACAACCATGAATTGCTGTGATTTATGAAGATGGCTTTATAACTTCCGTCACTAGCCCTATCCCTGCCCACTCAATCTTTTTTTTTTTTTACCATGAGCAATAATGGTCTTTATAAAATGTAAATTTAATCATAACATTACTGTTGGAGTATCTGATTGTTTTTCTTTTAGAGGTCTTTGATCCCTTACCCATATTGTGAAATCCAAACATTTCTGAAAATCTTCTAGTAAGTTTGTTAATAATAATAATAATAATAATAATGTAGTATAAAAACAAAATTGGCCAATGGCTACTTTTAGTTTTTCCATTTCTGTGAATAATTGTACCATTCCCTGAAATGATTTTAATATATTTGAGAAATGAAAAAGTATGTATTTTTCTTGAGTACAGAGATTTGGAGCAGTTTTAGTTAACTTATGGTATCTATTAGCTTTTGCTCTTTTTTGAGCATTTCCGACTATTTGCACTTAGTTACAATGACTTTCTGTAAAAATGTTTAGGCTATTATACAATGTTTTAGATTTTTTTAACCCTACAACTATTGTTGGACGTAATTGTTGTGTATAGTGAATGATTATTTAAATTTACCTTCATATTTATCATTTTTTACCTAACATTCATTCATTATGAGATCATTTTCATTCTTCCTAAAGTAAATCAAAATTTCCTTTAGGTTTGGTGTAAGAGTGAAAGGTTTTTTTGTTGTTGTTGTTGCCTTTTAATCTCAATCTTTTAAAATGCCCTCATGCTTGAGTAGTCCTCATTAGTTTCTGTAGGCAATTTTTTCCTCCAGCTTCTTAAGAGTTTTTGTCATATTTACTACTTCACTTGGATGTATGTTGATGTGAATTACCTTTTATTTAATCCTACTTGGGGTTTATTGGAGCTCCTAAATTTGAAGATTATCTTTTATTAATTTGGGGCAATATTTCTTTTCAGATATTATTTGTTTTTCTCCATTTGCAGTACCACTTAGTTATAAACTAACACTTTTTATCCTATCCTCCAGGTTTTCAGTCTCTTATGTTTTTCATCTCTATCTTTGTACATTCTGGGTACTTTTACAGATGTTTTCCAGTTCACTAGTTTTTTGTCACCTGTGTCTTGTTGATTATGTAATGCCTTCCTGAGTTTCTGGTTGTGATTTATATGTACAATTAATTTTTGGAAGTTCTGCTTATTCTTTAAAAATTTTATCTGATTATTTTTTTTAAACCTTTATTTTATTTATTTATGTATTTTGCATGTGGTGCTGAGGATCGAACCCAGGGCCTCATGCATGCGAGGCAAGCGCTCTACCACTGAGCCACAACCCCAGCCCCATCTGATTATTTTTGATCCATCTCTTGTTCCTTGATCTTTGATAGTCTCTTTTTCTCTTGTAAAATTTCTTGTATTTTGTACCCAGTAATTCTAATGCCTGTTGTCTTTTCAGAAATAAAAAATTTATTTTTAATTATGTAGACTCTTTCATATATAGTAGCTTGTTTCTTATGGGGCTTGTGATTTTTTTTTTAATTAATCTTTTTTTGTTGTTGGAACATTATCTGCAACATTTAGGGAGAAATACATATTTTGTGTCTTCGAAATACTGACAGTGTAGAGTTAGATTAAACTAACTTCTTGGCTTCGATCCTGGTCAGATGTAAATTCCAGAATCTGAACATTATGGTTAAAGGGGAAACTTTTTTCTTTACAGAGCCAAGGCTGAAGTTTCCTTATAGTTTTTTCTTAAAGATGGAAAAGAGCTCTTTTCTAATGTACCCAAAGTGTTCATCTCAAATTCAAAGCTGTTACTTCCCTATTCTTTCATGTTTCTGCTAACGTAGAAAATGATATTTGTGCAACAGCACACTGGATAAAGTGGGAAGATTTGGAGCTCTGGATAAGAGTAGTTGCTGCTGTAAGCAGTAGATTTGGGGTTCTCACTACTCATGCACTGCCAATTCATCCTAAGAACTGATACTAACGTGGTGGCAAGTTCTGCTTTTATACCAAAGTGTGGTAGTAGACTGGTGCTATGACCTCTTTTAACAGCCTATAAAAGCCTATTCTCATTGTAGGAGAATGCAAACCAACTACATTACTAAATGTACTATTTAATTCAACTAAATTTTTTGGTAGCAAAATTCCTCTTGGGAAATGATACCTTGATTTAATTTCAGTACCTAACTTTCTTTCCCTGCAGAAAAATAGCAGTTTGAAGACCTGTTACCTCGGTAGCACTGTTCTAGACTTCCAGGGATCAGCAGTGCCATCAGAATAGCCTAGTTTACTTTTCTTTTTTGTTTTGTTTTGTTTTTTACATTTTTTATGGATCGAACCCAGTGCCTTACACATGCTAGACGAGCACGCTACCACTGCGCCATAACCCCAGCCCTCCTTCCCTTTTTTTGAGGCTAAATATATGACATTGTATGTGTATATCACATTTTGTCTTTTCATTCCTCCGTTGGTAGATGTTTGAGTTGCTTCTACTTCTTGGTTCTTGTGAATGGTGCTAGACATACAAATATTTCTTGGATATTGTGCTTTTAATTTTTTGGACATATACGCAAAAATGGGATTGCTGA
This sequence comes from Xerus rutilus, assembly GCA_028644305.1. Taxonomy (NCBI): domain Eukaryota; kingdom Metazoa; phylum Chordata; class Mammalia; order Rodentia; family Sciuridae; genus Xerus; species Xerus rutilus. Next base: position 23,056,295 of record CM053405.1, on the reverse strand, counting down.
GTCATATGATGTTCGCTTTTTAGGGTTTTGTTGTTGAGGTACTGGGGATTAAATCCTTGCACATGCTAGGCAGGTGCTCTATCACTGAGCTATATATATATATCCCCTGCCTTTTTTTTTTTTTTTTGGTACTGGGAATTGAACTCAGGGGTACTCAACCACTGAGCCACATCCCCAGCCCTATTTTTGTGTTTTATGTAGAGACAGAGTCTCACTGAGTTGCTTAGTGCCTCGCCATTGCTGACGCTGGCTTTGAACTCACGATTCTCCTGTCTCAGCCTCCCTAAGTGCTGGGATTACAGGCTTGAGCCACCGCGCCCGGCTCCCCTGCCTATTTTTAAGTTTTATTTTGAAGCAGGGTCTCACTGAGTTGTTCAGGCTTAGCCTTGAACTTGGGATCCTCCTGCCTCAGCCTCTTTAGTAACTGGGATTACAGGCATGCACCACTGTGCCTGGGTACCTACTTAAAGTTTTTTTAAAAATTTTTTTTTAGTTGTATATGGATTCAATGCCTTTATTTGTTTTTATGTGGTGCTAGGTGCCAGTGGTGCCAGTGCCTCACATGTGCTAGGCAAGCACTCTATCACTGAGCTACAACTCCAGCCCTCCTACTTCTAATTTTTTGAGGAACCTCTCTACTGTTTTCTGTAGCATTTGGATCATTTTATAATCACATCAATAGTACAGAGTTTTAATTCCTTACATATATCTCAAACACTTGTTTAGTTTTTATAATAGTCATTCTTGTGCATGTGAAACAATATCTTATTATAACTTTGGCTTGCATTTTCTCTGATTATTTGCGATTTTGAGCATCTTTTCGTGTGTTCCTTATGCCCCCTCCCTCCATACTGGGGATCCAGTCCAGGATCTTACACATACCAGGCAGGTACTTGACCACTGAATTATGTTCCTCGCCTCTTTTTATTTTGAGACAGCTTGCTGAGTTGCTCGGGCTGGCCTAAAACTTATGATGCTTGTGCCTCAGCGTCCTGAGTACCTGGATAACAGGTGTGTGCCACCACACCCAGTTAATTTACAAATATTTTCTTCTGCTTGGTATGTATTTTCACTGTGATGGTTATACCCTTTAATTCATAGAAGTTTTTTAAGTTTGATGTAGTTCCAGTTGTCTGTCATTGCCAAATCTACTGTGGTTAAACTTTTCCCTTCTGTTTTCTATTAAGAATTTTATAGTTTAAGCACTTAGGTTTTTGAAGCTTTGATATGTGTATGGTGGCGAGGTGCTGGACATTGAACCCAGGGCTTCCCACATGCGAAGCATGTACTCTGCTGCTGAGCTACCCTCATAGTCCTTTTCATCCATTTTGAGTTTTTTTTTATATATGGTGTTCAGTAAGGATCCAGCTTTTATTTGTTGGCATGTGGATGTCCAGTTTTCCCAGCACTGTGTTTTGAGAAGACTATCCCTTCCCCATTGAATGGTCTTGGCACCCTTGTCAAGAATCAGTTGAATGTATGCAAGAATTTGTGGGCCCTTTATTCTTTGCTATTGATCAATATGTTGTCTTTATGTCAGTACCACACTGCTTTGATGACTGTAGCTTTTTTTGGTTATTTTACCTTGAAATTAGAAAGTGTGAGACCTCCAGCTTTGGGATTTTTTTTTTTTTTTTTTTTTTTTTTTTTAAGATTGGAGGGGCTGGGGCTGTAGCTCAGTGGTACAGCACTTGCCTTGCATGCATGAGTCACTGGGTTCGATCCTCAGCACCACATAAAAATAAGTAAATAAAATAAAGATACTGTGTCCATCTACAACTAAAAAAAAAAAGATTGGATATTTGGGTTCTCTTGCAGTGTCATACAAATTTTAGAATTGGTTTTTAAATTTCTGCAAAAACAGTTATTGGATTTCAATATGTATTACATTGAATCTGTAGCTCACTGAGTATTGACATCCTAATACTCAATCTTCCATGAACATGTAGTGTTTTTCCATTTGTATCTTTTTTAAAAAATATTTTTTAGTTATAGATGGACACAATACCTTTATTTATTTTTATGTGGTGCTGAGGATCGAACCCAGGGCTTTACACATGCGAGTGCACACTCTACCACTGAGCCACAACCCCAGCCCTCCATTTGTATCTTTAAATGTTGTGGCAATGTTTTGTAGTTTTAATTGTACAAGTCTTCCATCTTCTTAGTTGAGTTTATTCTTAAGTATTTTTATTCAATTTGATTCTGTTGTACACAGAATTGTTTTCTTAATTTTATTTTTAGATTATTAATATATAGAAATGTACCAATATTTGTCTCTTAACTTTGTGTTTAACAGTTTATTTTTGTGGAATATTCTGGGATTTCTACATACAATATCATGTCATTTGTGAACAGAGGTAGTTTTTCTTATTTGGATGCATTTTCTTTCTTTTTCCTGCATAATTGCTCTATGATTTCTAGTTCCATGTTATATAGAAATCTTGTTCTTGATCTTCAAGGAAGTCTTTGAGTCTTACATCATAATTAATGTAATTGATTTTTCTTATGTTGAATTTGTCTCCATGTTGTAAGACTCTTTTTTGGAACTCGGAAGCACTCAACAACTGAGCCATATCCCCAGCCCTATTTTGTATTTTATTTAGAAACAGGCTCTCACTGAGTTGCTTAGCACCTCGCCGGCTTTGAACTCGTGATCCTCCTGTCTCAGCCTCCCAAGCTGCCGGGATTACAGGCATGTGCCACAGCAACTGGCGTATTGTAGGCCATTTAAGAATACAAGTGTATAGAGTAGACTGGTAGCTAAGAGTACATATACTGGGGCCACACTCTTCAGGCTTTGGTCCTACTTGTTATATGATTATTGAGTTTAGGTTAAGTGATTTTCTGTTAGGTTCCTATTAATTATAAGCCATACTTCAGTGTAAGTGGTTGTTATTAATAAACTAAGCAATTTCTTTTTCTTGTTGCATAGTGAGAAGAATCTTTTTGTCTTAAGGGGTAACAAATAGCAGGAAAATGAATGCTGAATAATCATTACAGACTCAAAGTTAATGGACTGTGTCATAAAAATAGCAATTCTCAAACTTTTTGATATTAGGACTCCCTTGGACACTTGTAATTATTATTTCATTTTATTTATTTATTTATTTATTTATTTATTTATTTAGGTACTAGGGATTAAACTCAGGGGCACTCGACCACTGAGCCACATCCCCAGCCCTATTTTGTGTTTTATGTAGAGACAGGGTCTCACTGAGTTGCTTAGCGCCTTGCCATTGCTAAGGCTGGCTTTGAACTCACGATTCTCCTTTCTCAGCCTCCCAAAGTGCTAGGATTACAAGCGTGAGCCACCACGCCCGGCTTGACACTTGTAATTATTGAGCATCCCAAAGGCTTTTGTTTTTTGGCTATATTGATACTTACTACATTACAAACCAGAAGCCTTGTTTTACATTTTTGCAATTTTTTTTTTATTGTCTCAGTCAAAGCTACTGGATTCCCAAATCTGTTTCTGCATTTTGCCTGTTGCAGTAAATTGGCTTAAAATGTATGAAGGCAGTCTTGTCTCCTATGTTTAAATAAAAAAGGGAAAACCTCATGCACCCTTTGTAAAGGTCTTAGGAATCTGTGGATCACATTTTGAGAGCCACTGTTGTGTAGAGACTAAAAACTTACCCTTTCCAGGGACCTTTACCCTTAATACATTCTAGTTTTCTTTAGGTGTTAGTCTCCATATCACTAAATAATGTGCCTCTTTTTCTGTTTCTTAATTTATCAGTTGTATGCAGTTATATTTTTATTTCCTGCAATCATTGTTTAAAATTTAATGCTTATCCTCTCTTGTTTCTCATTTGTCTTTTTCCAAAAGTCAGTGGTAGGATCTTTGTTCCTTCAGATAATACATTCCATTTCTGACCCATCAAAGATTAAAAGTATGTCAGTTTTCTCTAAGAATCTTTAAATGCTTGTGCTTTTTTTCTTTCTACACCCTCATCTCTCATGTTATAGTTTTACTTATGATAACATTTATGTTATGTTCTGCAGTCATAGTTTATCTTTTGTAATTTAGGTTGATGCCAAAACTTTAAAGCAAAAACTCTTCTATTATGATTGTGTAAAAATTATTCACTGAGGATCCAGGTACTATTCATTCCAATTGTGTGATTACAGTTCCAGTATGTTCATTTTTACAATCCTGTACCACTTAACAAAATCTTCCTAGGCTGAAGTTCAAATGGATTTTTCCTTTTTTACGCTGTACTAAGGCCCAATTGTGAACTCTTCTACTGGGACCATGCCTTTCTTGAGTAGTTCCATATTTCCTGAAGTCCTTCATTACTTTTTCTTTTTCTTTTTCTTTTTTTAACCTGCTGTCACTGTCTTGATTATATTTTGAGATTTCTAGGCTCCCTGTCTCTTATCTGTTGTGTATAATCCTCTGTCTTCCTGGACATCGATTTCTGTTCTACTGATTGCAATTTAAACCATTGATGTCTGGGCCTGCTGTATAGCTGCTGACCTACGCTTTCATCTTTCTCCACTGTTTGCATGACCCTATGATTTCTTGGTATGCTTTTTGTTTGGCCTGGAGTGTCTTTGTGTAGTTTTCTAAGAAAAGGCCTACAGGAGGTAAATTTCATTCCCCACATGTCTAAAAATGTCGTTATGCTGGATAGTTGGCCTGAGTACAGGATTCTACATTAATAATCATTTTCCCTTGAATTTTGAACAGACATTTTCCTATTATCTGCTAGCCACTAGTATATCAATAAGGAGTTGATTTTCATTTCATTGCAGGTGACTAAGTTTTTTTTTTTTTTTTTTTTTTTTTAAACTCTCCTTTGGCAAATTGAAGGATCTTTTTTGGTGTTGCAGTGTTGTAAAATACTATGTCTCCAAGTTTGGTTCTCTTATTCTGTTTTGTTTGCATTATCAAGGCTGACCATTGAATTTGAAACTGTGTTTTCTGCAGAAGTGCGGAATTTTCTTAATTTCATTTTTCTTTTCTTTTCTTTTCTTTTTTTTCTTCTTTGATACCAGGGATTGAACCCAGGGTTACTTAACCACTGAGCGATACCCCCTAACCCTTTTATATTTTATTTTGAGACAGGGTCTCACTAAATTGCTGAGGCTGGCTTTGAACTTGTGATCCTCCTGTCTCAGCCTCCTGAGCTGCTGGGATTACAGGCATGCCACTGTGCCCAGATCTCTTAATTTCTTTCATCTGCTTTTTTCTTTTCTCTCTAGAATTCCTTCTACTTGGATATTAGACCTTGTAAATTTATCCTTTTTCTTTTCTTTTTTGTATCTTTTAACTTGAGTATATCTCTCAACTTCATCTTCTAAGCAGAGTTAAGTTCTTGTTTTATAAATACAAATTAGTTTTTTGAGAATTCTCATCTGTTACCTTGAAATATTTATTTTCCAGAGGGTTGTCATTGTTTGTTTTGTAGTTAAAATCAGATTATTATTATTACCAAGAGAAATAACTATTCTTTGTCTTTACCCACCCCCTCCCCAGCCACATCTCCAGCCCTATTTTATATTTTATTTAGAGACAGGGTCTCACTCAGTTGCTTAGCGCCTCACTGTGGCTGAAGCTGACTTTGAACTCACAATCCTCCTTCCTTAGCCTCCCGAGCCGCGCCCTTTCATGATTGATTAGTTAGCTTATGCAGTTTAAAACTGACAAAATGATTAGATTTCATTCACAAAGGAGATTATTATCCAAATAGGAATTTCTGCTGTACAGGATGCTTGGTAAATGAAAGTCCTGTATTTCACAAATATTTTTATGGCCCAAGACTTGAATTTTTGTTTATTTGATGTCCTATTTTACTCAAGAAATAATTTAAAGACAGGTATGTTTTGTTTTAATGCTTCAAACTAGGCAAAAACCTTGATTTGAACTGTTTCTTACTATGACAAAGTTTGCATAAACCAATTTGAACTTGATTTGACTCGAATTTTCTTTCCTTTAGTATGCCATGCACCCCCACCTTCAATCTTTAGTGCTAGGGATGAACCCAGGGCCTCTGTCATGCTAAAACAGTGCTCTACCACTGAGCTACATCCCCAAGCCCTTGGTCTGAATTTTTTTAAGTAAATTTACTTATCTACTAGATAGTTAATTGAATCAATATAATTAGTTGAATCTGATCATCTGTATCATGTTTAAGGTAATTTTTCTAAGGATATTTGTAATTGAAAGAATTTTTCATATGGATTTAGAATAGCACACCAGAGAAGCTTATTCTGAATAGTATTCAGCTGCCCTAGTCCTTGGTGCACTAGGAATTGGAATTGCATTATCATTCTTCCTAATGCTTTTGGTAGAGGTTATTGTTCCAGTCTGGATAAGTAGGTATCTGGCTCTAAAGGGCAGAATTGGATTAGGCAGCCTATGATGTATGTACAGTAATTGCTAATTGAACTGGTATCTTTTCTATAAGCTTCCTGGGAAGGGTGACTATAATTTATTGTTCAAACTGAGACACTTGGGAAAGTCACAAAGAATACTTTTTACACTGGGACAGTAGGAATAAATCAGAGCATATGGTCATCTTTCTGTGTCACATGTACTTTTAGGATTATAATCAGAGGCAGTATAAATTAAATTGCCTGCCTAGTTGATTTGACTTTCCTACTATATTCCCGTTTGCTTTTTGTCATATAAGACAAACTTTGGGGACCAAAATGGACAGATATTGGATAAGGAATGGTGGGATGGGCTGAATGGAAAACAGTATAGTTAACCATTTGTACCTGTGGGTTCTACTTTGTGAATGGAAAAATTCAAAAGAAAATAACATCTGTATTAAATATGCAGACTTTTTTCTTTATTCCCTAAAAAATAAAACATAACAAATTTCGCATTATATTAAGTGTTACAAGTAATATGGAGATGGTCTACAGTTTATAGGAGGATGAGTATAGGTTGTATGCAAATACTAGAGCAGATTATATAAGGACTTTTGAGTATCTTTGGTTTTTGTCATCCATGAGGAGTCATAGAACCAATCTCACATAGATACCAAGGGACAAACTATAGAAGAATCCAAGACTATCTGAATTTTTATATAAACAAAGTACTTTCTATACAATATAGTTTGGATGTGTGAAATCTTAACCCTATTAGTAAATGAATACTATAGGTTTCACAGACTTACTATGTTTATATTTCAAATATAATTCTTTTTCTCAGGTCTAGGAATTTTAAAAAGTGTAACTTGCTTATTGGTGGTTTTTCTTAAGGATGTGGATTGCCCATAGGAAATGTCAATTCCCAACCAACTTCCCACTATTAAAATATAAAGTACCCTTTTCCTATCTTATAATTTGGCATAATAGTAGAAATGTTAGTTCTATATCAAAATATGGAAACCTCATCCAAATAGAAATTATTAGCATTTCTTTGGATTCTATTCTTTGGACCCTATTCTAAGTTTTTTTGTTTGTTTGTTTTTTGTTTTTTGTTTTCTTTTTCATATTGGACTGAAATCTGCCACCCTGTAACTTCCTTCCATCTGTTGGTTCTAGTTCTGTTCTCTGGAGCAGCATGGAGTAAGTGTCTTCTTTTAGAAGGCAGCTATCACCTTTTCTAGACTGAATTTCCTCAGGTCCTATAGTTTTACATGAAATAAAACTCATATCTGTAGTTTATCTTGATTCCCCTTTGACACATCCTAGTTTTCAGTGTTTTCCATAATACAGTTAAAATATAATGCCCCCAAATTTTCATTCTAAACTGTATGGTACCATGGACACCCATGCAGAATACCCTGTACTGTATCCCATGAATCAGGTATTCTCTTGGTGCAGCTTCAGCTTATGTCCAGGTCCCCACTACCCCCTTAGCTATTCATAACTGTCAGTTCATATTAAAACTTGTGGTCAGCTTGAATTTGCCCACTTAATAACTGTTGGGGCTCTCCTTTTTTTAGAAGGTATTTTTGCCTTAATTATTCAGCCTTAGCAAGTGGAATCGTGAGAATCTTGAGCAATAAATCTGTAGGCCTTTGGTTTTCAGTGACATAGGGTCTTGATTTAAAAGTTAAAATAATATTTCTAAGAGTTTTAGTTGGAAATCCATTTGATTACTATTAAGGAAAATATTTTGCCTCTTTTGGGGTAATGATTGCAAATCATCTGATCTAGATCCCCTCTTATAACATTTTTAAGAAAAATTTATACAATGAAATGCTGCCTCTAAGATGGGATGTATATGTAAGTTAGTATTCCAGTGGAAGTTTTCTACCCTAGGACATAATTACTCAACCCCAAGACTGTTGACATAATTTAAGTATTTGTTTCAGGGGTGCATTTTAAGATTTCTTAACAGCATTCCTGGCCTATTCTGCCCACTAGATTAAATGCCAGTAGCACATAATCACCATTACCACCTCCACAGTTTGGTCATCAAAAATATCTACAGGATTGGAGGTGGAGTTCAGTGGTAGAGTGCCTTCTTAGCATGCATGAGACCATGGGTTCAATCCCCAGTGTGTGCACACAAAAAAACAGATGTGGCCACATATCCCAAGGGAGCCAAATGTCCTCTAATTGAGAGCCATTACTAGAGCAATGGTAGTTAATAGTTTCTACCTTAAATTTGTTTCTATAATCTATAAGATTTTTTTGTTCAGATTTTTAAAACTATAATGCAATAAAGAACTTCACATACAACAAATAATTCTTTAAATTTTTAATTCAGTTTTCTTTTTCTTCCTAATGATCCTATCTCAGTTTGCTGTCCTTGCTTTGTAATGTGATCCATGATCTGAAACATAATTGTGTGAATATATAATGTATTGGGATTCGGGAATGGAAATTAAAGAATAGAAACAAATGTAGTGTTGAGTAGGAGGTTTATTAGTCCAAATACTTGGACTTTTGTAGTCTGACTAAATTACTTGCAAATTTGCTTTTAATTTAAGTTGATAAATAAGTTTAAGTTGACTTTACTCCTTGATTTTAAAATTAAGTTTTATTATATTTATTCTTCTACTTCACAATATAGCCAGCAGCCAGCTTCGGGTGTAGCCTATTCTCATCCAACTACAGTTGCTAGCTACACTGTCCATCAGGCTCCAGTAGCTGCTCACACAGTTACTGCTGCCTATGCACCAGCAGCCGCCACAGTTGCAGTTGCCAGGCCCGCTCCAGTAGCTGTTGCAGCTGCCGCAACAGCTGCTGCTTATGGAGGCTACCCTACCGCACACACAGCAACTGACTATGGTTACACCCAGAGGCAACAAGAAGCACCACCACCACCACCCCCAGCTACTACACAGAACTATCAGGTAAGAAAACTACTGTCTTCAGTCGCCTTAATGTGAAAGTTTAGTGGGCTCTCAGTGTGTAATATAATGCCCAAACCAATACTTCTCAAACTTGAGTCTTACAAAATATATGTATAACGATGGACAAAAGTGAATGGATTTTCCTAGATGTTTGGAGGACAACAAACAAGCTTTAAGTTTCCTTGAAATGAATTTTAGTAATTCTTCCTTACCATTTTACACTGTTTTACACACACATATTTGCTTTAGCTTTTTAAAAGTTACATATTAATTCTTGGTTAAATAATTTGTACATCAAGTTTTTGATTAAAAAAAAAAGACATAGGAAAGATGTTCTTGAGAAACATAGGTATGGCTCGCTCTCTAAGAATGACGGGGGCTGGGGCTGTAGCTCAGTGGCAGAGCGCTTGCCTAGCATGTGTGAGGCATTGGGTTCAATTCTCAGCACCACATAAAAATAAAGGCATTCTGTCCATCTACGACTACAAAAAAATTGATAGGCCTAAGTGATATTGGACAAATACATATTTTCTTCTTGACACTTAACAAAGGTGGAAATCCTGTGGCCTATACATTTCTCAAGGTTTTCTTTTTTAGTAAATAACAAAAATTGTTCATGCTCTTATTCATCCAGGTACTTGTTCTTTCTTTTTGCAGTTCTAAATGGCCTTTCTGTAGTATTTTTTTGGAAGACATTGCTAGATTACTACTAGCTTATTTAATTAAATTTAGTCCTAACCCATTTTCTGTTTTGTTTGTTTGGATTTGTTTATTTTAGTGCCAGGGATTGAACTCAGAGGTGCTCAACCACTGAGCTACATACATCCCCAGTTCTTTTTATTTCTTAGTTAGAGATAGAATCTTGCTAAGTTGATTAGGGCCTCACTGAATTGCTGAGGCTGGTTTGAACCTGAGCTGCTGGGATTACAGACATGCATGCTCCACTGTGCTTGGCTGTTTGGTTTTAAATTTTGGTCATGCTGGACTTTCCCCAGATTGCTATTATTTGCGAAGAAATTGAAATCAACATTATTAGTATTTGCTATTAATTTTTTGGCAAGTTGCTAAATTTGGAATTCTTTTTCGTGTGTGTGATTATTCCATTATCCCCAGAGACACAGTATAGTAAACTTTGTTATTTTTAATAGGGTCTATGAAACCCATCATTTTCTGGGCCCTGCCTACTTCTTTACCTTACCACCCCTCCTTCCTTTAGACAGTGCCAGAATTCACTTAACTCACTTTGATCTTTTTGAAAAGAAAGGCAAAAATGAAGAGAAAACTAGAGTAATCACAAAGCTTAATAACACAGAGATGATTTTGTTGGTTTTGTTTGTTTTAATTTTGTTGTTCTGGAGATCAAGCCCAGAGCTTCAAATATGTGAGGCGTGTTCTCTACCACTGAGCTATACCCCTAGCTCCATGGGTCATATTTTCTTTTCTTTTTGGTACTGGGGATTGAACTCAGGGCACTCGACCACTGAGCCACATCCTCAGCCCTATTTTGTGTTTTATGTAGAGACAGGGTCTCACTGAGTTGCTTAGCGTCTCGCCGTTGCTGAGGCTGGCTTTGAACTCGCGATTCTCCTGTCTCAGCCTCCCTAAGTGCTGGGATTACAAGCGTGCGCCACCACGCCCGGCCATGGGTCATATTTTCTAATGTTGTAGAATTCATTTTTAAGGCAAAATTGCCATAAATATTTTTGTTTGTTTTTGGTACTGGGGATTGAACCCAGGGGCACTTGACCACTGAGTCACCTCCCAGCCCCATTTTTTATTTATTTTGAGCAGAGTCTCACCAAGTTGCTTAGGGCCTTCTTCCTAAGTTGGTGAGGCTGGCTTTGAACGTGGTGATCCTCTTGTCTCAGCCTCCTGAGTTGTGCCATGAATTTTTAAATGAAATAAAATTGTATTTGAATAAATGTTATTTTTAAATATTTTAATGATGGTTCTGATTTTAGAAGTTAAACATGCTGCTGGAAGTATTTTTGATTTGATAAAGTTCAAAATGAATATTCTTTGTTTTGAGTTGATTCCTTTATGTCTAGATCTGATGTTTAGGTTGTTTTTCTTTTTGTATTTCTGTATAGTAAGGATTTTTTGCCTACCAATTATAGCAAGATTTCCCTTCATTCCTTTTCTTTAGGACTCATACTCATATGTAAGATCCACAGCTCCTGCTGTAGCTTATGATAGTAAGCAGTACTACCAACAGCCAACAGCAACTGCTGCTGCTGTAGCTGCTGCTGCCCAGCCTCAACCTTCTGTTGCTGAAACCTACTATCAGACAGGTGGGTTGCATTAACTTACAGTTTCATTTTAAACCATCAAAATGTATGATTCAGGATATTTTTAATGAAGATAAACTTGCAAGTCCATCTGAAATCAATGGTGTTACATACTTACTGAGAGGCAGGTTCTAGCCATGTCCTTCTTTTTAACTACTGGAAAGCCTTTGAGTCACAGAGAAGTTAATGGAAACAGTTCATAATCATGTCCATTTCTCCTGGAAATGTATTCCATTTGTGGTCTTTAGCAGATAGTTTCCTTCCTGCTGAAATAAACTGTACGTAAGAAGCTGTGGTAATAATTCTGACTGCATTCTTATCTTTACCAGAAATGCCTACAGCACTTCATGTTGCTGATTGCCTTTGTAACCAATGGAAACTTCATTAATGGGCCCCATATTTTAAATTACTCTTTCCCTTTTTTTTTCCTTTTTAAAAAAATTGTTCTTTTTAGATAATACATAACATTAGAGTGTATTTGTACATGATGTAGAGTTACACTGATCATGCATTCATATATGAACATCCCTCATTTTTTAATGACAATTGGTTCTGTTATCAGCTACTGATAATTTAAATATGGTATATGTGATGTTTGAAATCAGGAAGTGTTTTGTATGCAGAGAAGCCTGCATTTTTGTAGACTTCAAAAGATGAACTTCTCATATAGGTTCAATTAAGAACTTTTGAAACAAAGCTTTCTGAAGTCTGAAAAGTGGGTCGCTCCTTTAATTATTTTTGAAGGACCTGGGGATGTGAATAGAGCCCTGGAATACTAGAGAGTAAAATTGGCTTCCAGCTCTGCCTTTACCACTAGTATGGGCGAGTTTTTTTTTGGTTGTTTGTTTTTTAAATCCATCTCTGTTTTAACTAAAATGAGGTCGTTGGCCCAGATTTCTATAGGGTCTTTTCTGATTCTACTATTTTATGAGTCTCTTCAAAGTAGTATAAAAATATTTTGAATTGTAATGACTGGTGGGTTTTTGGGGGTTTTTTTTGTTTGTTTGTTTTTTACCAGAAATGCCTACAGCACTTCATGTTGCTGATTGCCTTTGTAACCAATGGAAACTTGATTTTGGTGTATAATTGTCTATAATGAACTTTCTAGTTAATTACCAAGCTAGGCTTGTAGATACTTAAGAGCGATGAATTATCTGAGTCAGAAGATCTTGGTTTAATCTTAAATTCTGATATTGTGTGACTGTTGAAGTCATTTAGGTCTTGAATATTAGTTTCTTCTCTGTAAAATATTATCTTCATCTGTGTGGATCAAATTTCCTAGGTAATAGATAAATGTTATAAGGTATCTTTAAGTGATTATAAAATGAGTTTGGTCCTCTGAGATTTGGCTTTCTCAGAAATAACCTTTGTATGCTTTAGTGATCAAAGTAGACATTTGTTTTGAATATGGTCAAAGGCAGGAGAAAGTTTAGCAGACATTAATGGTAGCCATTTGAATTGCTGCACTGAAGCCATTGACATTTGAAGAAATAAATCAGTAGTACCTTGGGAGTTAAGAGTTACATTGATGTTCACTAGTTATATTGATTCACTAGCTATTGAATCAGTAAAATGCAATGAATGGTATATGAACATGTTCCATAGAATTAAGCCGTGAAATTTTTAACATAAATTGAAATGCATATTTGAAAGCACTCTTTATTTAATGTTCTCAACATTAAGTCTGGCTCTCAAGTACACTGACTAGCCCAAATACACATACACTTTTTATCTACCATTTGTAAGTAGTACTTCTGTTTCAGTTGTAAATTTTGCCAAAGTATCATTTTGGAAATGTGTAGAAAGATTTGGGGAAAGATAGTAAATTATTTGTGTATTTTTATTCATTTTGATAATAAGAATTTTACCAAGAAGAAATTGCTAGCACCTGTTCGTGTTGTGTTTAAGAAGATTGTAACAGAGGCTGACTCACTGTTCTCATTTTCTAATGTTTCTTACTTTAGCTCCCAAAGCAGGCTATAGCCAAGGTGCAACTCAGTATACTCAAGCCCAGCAAACTCGACAAGTGACAGCCATAAAGCCAGCCACACCAAGTCCAGCTACCACTACTTTCTCCATTTATCCTGTGTCCTCCACCGTACAGCCAGTAGCAGCTGCAGCTACTGTGGTGCCATCCTATACTCAGAGTGCTACTTACAGTACCACAGCAGTTACTTATTCTGGTAAGACTGATCAACTGTGTTTAAATGACTTAACAAATTACAAAGGGAAACACTTGATTTTTCTGTGGAATTATCTTACATGTGATAGCAAGAACTAAATTGGTAGGCATTATTATAAATGTATGTGCATATTGTAACAAAAAGATCATACTCTAAATAGTTTGGGGTTGTTTTGTGTGTGTGTGTGTGTTTCTTTTTTCTTTTTTTAGTGAACTATTTTAGCAGAATACAAAGTGCTTTTGGGGGATTTGAAAGTCAGTAACAAGTCTTCGGCTTATTGTTACCATTAAAAGAACTAATACCCAGGATCGCTTCCTTTCTGACTTTTTCAAATGAGTTTGAAAGCTCAAGGTTAGCACTAAAGGAATAAACCATAAGATGGTTATGTAACACATCCGTATTTAAAATAGAGTAGCTTTATTTTTCTTAAATAATTATAAAATTTCCCTAGAGAAATATGATTGTTAAAACCTTGCTATGTCCATGACTCTTGCTAATTTCTAGTTGAGGTAGTTTGTGGTGTTGCAGTAATGAAGTCACACATTGTTTGTAGACACTTGGTTTTATATTACTGCATTGTTCCTTATTTGGCATTTTATTTATTCCTTGATACTCTATCATGTTCTATGGAGGCTTTAAGGTGGCATGGGCACTTTCAGTTCTTACCTCATGATACTTTGTTGTAGCTTGGGTTTTAGAAACTTAGCTATTTAATTTTTTTTAATATAGTTTTAGTTGTAAATGGACACAATATCTTTATTTATTTTTGTGTGGTGCTGAGGATCGAACACAGTACCTCACGCATGCGAGGCAAGTGCTCTACCACTGAGCCACAATCCCAGCCCCTAGCTATTGAATTTTAAAAGTACTTTTCTGTTTCTCAGATTTGTTAACTCTGACTCTAGGATGCTGGGAATGCAGCAACAAACTAGTCGGGCAAGTTGTGTTTGGAAACAGCAGTTTGCTGTGGCTGGAATACAGAATATATGGAGTAAATTTCAGAAAATAAGACTGAAAATGTCAGCATATGAAAAGCCTTGTATGTTCTGCTATGGTGGTTGTATTTATCTTGTTGGCAGAAGTGTTGCCACAGAGGAAATCTTAAGAAAGGGAGCAGTGGGAGCAGATTTGTAAGTTAACTATGACAAACACATGGAAATTATTTGCAATGAGGAGACATTATTGCCTATAAAAACTCCGGCTGAACTGGTGAACATAGGGGGTTAGAATAGAGAGACATTTATTATTACTAATGTAATCTACTAAAAGACATAGTCCAGGATATTCCCTATTTAGGAAAGAAGTCCTTTGTTAAGATCTAAAAAAACTATTTTATATTTTATATTTGTATATTATTATATAAGACTTCCCAGGTACAGATTTTTGTGTGTCTCTCTGGGTAATTAGTTATGATTAAAACCAAAATTACTGCAATGAGAAATGATCAGACACATTTTTTAAAATGTCCACATTAGCTGCAACAAAATGGGAAGTATGAGAGCATCTCTTTCTATCAATTATATCCATCTTACGTATATGTTCCTGTAAAGTATGTAATGAGGCGACCTGGTATGTTACCCTGTATTCTTCAGAAAGTATTTCCTAAAAATTAAAGGCATTCTTTTATATAACTACAGTTCTTTCAGATAGCTTGATTTTACCTTACCAGTTTATAGATAATTATTCAAATTAGAAACTGTTGATTTTTTTTTAAAGGTAAACCACTAAGCATTTTATATGTAGGAGCCAATTGTCATTCACATTTTAGTTCATGTCTGTCTACTATATTCCTTATATATATGGTTGTGTGTATATATCAATATAATTCTTCATAAAAATTAATTTGTCTTAAACATGCTATTTTGTGAACTACTTTATTCTCGCTGTGAATGTCATTTTACATTACTAAGTATAGAGATGTAGCACTTCTTTGATAAATGCATCCAAATTTTTGTTTTGGAAATTTTAAATTGTGTAGAAAATTTGGAAAAATAGTATAAGGAATACCTGTATACCATTAACCTAGATTCAGCAATTATTATCCTACTTTTTTGATATTACTGTGGATTTTTTCTTTTTCATTCAGATGGTTTTTCACATCTATTTTATCTTTCCTTTCCCTTAAAATCTATTTCCATATGGTTTGGTGACATATTTTTAAGTTGCCTATAACATAGTATTTTGCCCTGAATTCTTTACAAAGTATTTCCTCCTAAGCATAAGGACATTTTTTTTTCACATAGCTACAGTGCCAGTATTAAAGGAATTAAACATACATTAATTTCCCCAGTTGTCCACCAGTTTTTTCATGGCCGGGCTTTATATACATTTGATATATTTGTTTGTGCCTTGTTTTGAATGCAGGGTCCAGTCTGTTATCATAGATTGTATTTGATTGGCATACCTTGTTAGTTTCCTTTAATCTAAAACAGTACCCTCACCCTGCCTTTTTTTTTTTTCTTCTTTATACCAAGGATTGAACCCACAGCTGCTTAACTCCTGAGCCACATCCCCAGCCCTTTTTTTTTGGGAGGGGGGTACTGGGGATTGAACTCAGGGGCACTCGACCACTGAGCCACATCCCCAGCCCTGTTTTGTGTTTTATGTAGAGACACGGTCTCACTGAGTTGCTTAGCGCCTTGCCCTTGCTGAGGCTGGCTTTGAACTCGCGATTCTCCTGTCTCAGCCTCCCAAAGTGCTGGGATTACAAGCATGAGCCACCACGCCCAGCTCATCTCCAGCCCTTTTAAGTTTTCATTTTGAGATAGGGCTTCGCTAAGTCGCTGAGGCTGGCTTGGAACTTGTGATCCTCCTGCCTCAAGCCTCCCAAGCCACTGGGAATACAGGAGTGCATCACCATTCCTGGCTCAGCTCCCTATTTTCGTCTCATCTTATGATACCACATTTTTTGAAGAATTGTCTCATAATCTGTGGACTCTTTATATTTAGATTCAGGAAGCTTTTTAGGCAAAAAAAAAATCAATCTACTTTCCATTTTATCACATCTGGAACATATAATGTCTGCTTATCCCTTATTGACAATACCATCACTGGCTAAAGTGGCATCTACCAGGTCTCTTTATTATAAAGGTACCTTTTCCCTTTGTTCTTAAGTAATCTGTGGGCCTGTTGCCCAGCTACCATATGATGTTGGATCCTTTGGGGGAAAAAAAATCCGTTTCTATAGTTTTCTGATTAACTGCAAAGATTTTTTATGTTCTTAGGCATTCTTCTCTGCAAAAGAGCCCCCTCCTACTTTTTTGATATTACTGTGGATTTTTTCTTTTTCATTCAGTGTATTATTATCCATTACTCTTGTTTCTATTTTAAGGCTTATACTCTCCCAAATTTGGCCAATGGTATTTGACTCAAATTAGCTCCTGAGTCCATTGACATGACTACATTAGTCTTTGAGCTCTTCTTTATTTTTTGGCAATGTAAGTTATTACAGATACACTTTGAGTTTTCCATTTCACAAAGGAGTCCCATGGTTTCTTATAAACTCCAGTGGTATTAGAAACTATTTTAAATAATGGCTACATGGTATTTTATCATATAGATGTACTATATTTGAAGTATGTATTTGGGGGCATTTAATTTTAATTGATATAGTAATTATATTAAAATAAAAGGCTATTTATGGGGTACAGTGTGACATTTGATACATATATACAATGCAAAATGATCAAATTAAGGTAATCAGTGTATCCATAACCTCAAACATTGATCACTTTTTATATTGGAAACATTCAAAATCCTCTCTAGCCATTTTGAAGTGTTCAGTTGTTTCCCATAGTTTTCCCACTGTGCTGTATAAAATACTAGAAAGTATTTCTCCTGTCAAACTGTACCCTGCCATACCCACTATCTTCTCATCATCCGCCCTCCACCATACCCTTTTCTAGGTTTTGGTAACCACTATTCTATTTTGTATTTCTTTTTTTTTTTTTTGGTACTGGAGATTGAACTCAGGGGCACTCGACCACTGAGCCACATTCCCAGTCCTATTTTGTGGTTTTTTTTTTTTTTTTTTAAATGTAGAGACAGGGTCCCACTAAGTTGCTTAGCACCTCACCATTGCTGAGGCTGGCTTTGAACTCGGGATTCTCCTGTCTCAGCTTCCTTAAGTGCTGATATTACAGGCTTGCACCACCGCGCCCGGCTATTTTGTATTCCTTTGAGATCAACGTTTTAGCTTCCACAAACAAATGAGAACATACAGCATTTGTCCTTCTGCGCCTGACTTAACTTCACTTAACATAATGTCCTCCTGTTCTGTCCATGCTGCTGCAAATGACAAATTTTCATCCTTTTTTGTGGCTTAATATTTTATTTATTGTTTATATACACCACATTTTTTATCCATTTTTCTGTTGATGGACACCTGTGTTAATTCTTTATCTTTTTTATTAAGAATAGTGTTGCAATAACAAGCAAGTACAAATGCCTCTTCAACATAGAAATTTTAATTCCTTTGAATGTATGCCCAATAGTGAAATATTGCTGGATGATGATATGGTAGTTTTATTTATAGTGTTTTGAAGAATCTCCCATTCTATTTCTCCATAATGGTTGTGCTAGTTTACATTTCCACCAGTAGTATGAGAGACTTCTCTCTCCACCACCCAGCCAACATTTGTTACTAGCTATTCTAACTGGATGATACGCTATCTCATTGTAGTTTAGACTGGGCTTTCCCTGATAATTAGCAATGTTGAGCATTTTGTCATGCTTGTTGGCCATTTGTGTGTGTGTGTGTGTGTTTGGTGGTGCTGGGGATTGAACCCAGGGCCTTGTGCATGTGAGGCAAGCACTCTTACCAACTGAGCTATAGCCCCAGCCCCAGCCGCAGCTCTCCTTGTATATCTTCTTTTGGGAAATATCTATTAAAGGCATCCCCTCCAGCCTCAGGTGCTAGAGATTGAACTGTGACTGGCCAACAAGCATATATACTACCAATATGTTACACCCCCAACTCCATATTAAAATCAGATTATTTGTGTGTGTGTTTTTTTCCTGTTGAATTAATTTTCTTATGTTTTGTAAATTAATCCCTTATTGAATGAATAATTTGCAGATACTTTATCCTGTTTGGGTTTTTTTGGTGGTGCTGGGACTTGGTCCCAGGGCTTCACACACGATAGGCAAGTGCTGAGCCACATCCACAATCTTGTAGATTGTCTCTTTACTCTATTGGTGGTTTACTTTGCCATACAGAGAAGCTTTTTAATTTGATGTAGTCCCATTTGTCAGTTTTTCCTTTTATTGCCTGTGCTTCTGGATTATATTCATAAACTCCTTGCTCAGACCAGTGTCCTGAGGCGTTTTCCCAATGATGGCTTTTAGTAGTTTCATGGCTTCTGGTCTTAACAGTAAAGTTGACTTTTGTGTATGGTGAGAGAAAGAGGTCTAGTTTCTTTCTTCTGGCTATGGATATCCAATTTTCCCTGCACCATTTATTGAAATGACTTTGCTTTTTCCAGCATATGTTCTTTGCTGCCTTTGTTGAAAATCAGTTGGCTTTAAATATGTGGGTTTGTTTCTGGGTTCTCTACTTTGCTCCATTGGCCTTTGAATCTGTTTGATGACAGTTCTGTGCTGTTTTGGTTATTGTAATAATGTATATTTTGAAGTCAGATATTGTAATGTTACCATCTTTGTTTTTTGTCTTTGGTGTTGTTTTTGTTTGCTCAGGAGTGCTTTAGTTGTTACGGATCTTTTGTGGTTTCGTGCACATTTTAGAAGTGCTTTTGAATTTCCATGAAGAATGTTATTAATATTTCATGGGAATCTTGTTGAATTTATAGGTCACTTTGGGTAGTGTGGACATTTTAACAATATTAGTTCTTCCAGTTCATGAACATGGGGTCCTTTTTTGTGTGCACGTGTGCCCAAAGGTTTCTCTCATCGGTACTTCGTTATTTTTTTTGTAGAGATCATTTATTTCCTTGGTTAAATTTATTCCTGGGTTTTTGTTTTTTATACTTACTGCAAGTAGGATGGCATTTTTGATTTCTTAACAATTTTGATATTAATGTATTTAAAAATTTTTGCTGAAACAACTAGATAGAAAATAGTCCTTTTCTTAGGATAAAATTTCTAGTTACAGAACCCTTATGTCAAAGAGGATCTACTTTTTTAGAATAGTGATATACCGTGTGAAATTGCCTTCCAGAGAGCATTCTTAGGGCTTCTGAATTCTTTTACGTGTGGGCTTTGGCAGTTAAAACTTAGGTTATTTTTATCTCAAAATTTGGAGTTCTAGAATATTGCTACCAAGTAGTTACCTGAAACATGAAGGATTGATTGAAATTGTATCTTTTTGTTTCTGATATTGCACACTTAGGAATATTTCAGTTCTTAATGTCACTTAAAGTGAAACTATTTTAGTTTTCAAAAACTGAACTTTTAGCTGGTGCAGAGGAATTTATCCCTAATCCCTCCTCAGGAGCCTGAGACAGGAGGGTCACAAGTTCAAGGCCAGCTTCTACAATTTAGCAAGGCCCTAAGCAACTTAGTGAGACTCTGTTTCAAAATGAAAAATAAAAAGGGCTGGTGATACAGCTCAGTGGTAAAGTGTCCTTGGGTTCAGTCTCTAGTACCAAAAAATCAAAAAGTCAAGCTCAGTTTATTGACAGGCTTATGTTTGTTTTGCCACTTTTCCTAGAAATATACGTTTGTTTGCTAGTAGTTAACAGGAGAATTTAAGTTGTTCTTTAGCAGGATTCCAGAAAATTCTACCCACCTTTCCATGTTCATCATGTTTTTGTAAACTGACTAGTAAACTGTAATTAGATTTGCCTTTTATTAATGTTAAATTAACCTGTGTGCAAGTGGAGATGTCTCAGTATTAGGCTTAACTTGGTGATTTTGTGTTAAATAAGCCAGTGTTAAAGGAACTCGCACTCTAAGAGTTTTCTCATCTGTAAAGTACAGATGGTGGTACTTATCTCTTGCAAAACTGCACTGTGTCTGATACACTGCTCCCAATATTGTGAACTCTCAACTTCAAAAGAATTAGAAGACCTGGGCTGGGATTGTGGCTCAGCGGTAGAGCGCTTGCCTCGCATGCGTGAGGCCCTGGGTTCGATCCTCAGCACCACATACAGAGCAATAAAATAAAGACATTGTGTCCATCTACAAAAAAAAATTTAAAAAAAAAAAAAAAAAAAAAAGAATTAGAAGACCTGGTCATTCAGTACTATTGGCCTCTGTTGCTTTTTTTCTCTGTTTTCTTCATAAACAATTCATGAAGTTATATTTAAATGGCATTTTTACATTTTTCTATACAGGACTGAAATCATTTGGAAAATGTCTATTATGAAGAGTTCATAGAGGCTGGAGGTGTGTGTATAACAGTGATAGAGTGCCTGCCTAGCACATGCAAGGCCTTGGGTTTGATCCTCAGCACACCCCCACCCCACGCCCCCCAAAAAAAGGATTTCATGCAAAAATCATGATCCTGATCAGTGATGATCTAGAAATAGTTTGTTCTTAATTTATGATTTTATTTATTTTTTAATACCGGGGATTGATCTTGGGCACTCAGCCACTTGGACCACATCCCCAGCCCTATTTTGTAATTTATTTAGAGAGAGGGTCTCACTGAATTGCTTAGCAGTTTGCTTTTGCTGAGGCTGTCTTTTGAACTTGCGATCCTCCTGCTTCATCCTTCAGAGTTGCTGGGATTACAAGCGTGCGCCATTAACACCCAACTCTTAATTTATGGTTTTTGGAGACTGGATCTCACCATGTTGCCTAGTCTGGCCTAGAATACCTGGGTTTGACTGGTCCTAGTGCCTCAGACTCCTAAGTAGATGGCACTACATGTACATGCTACTCTGCCCATCTAGCTTTGTTGTTTTTTAAAATATTTTTTAGTTATACATGGACACAGTGTCTTTATTTTTGTTTTTACTTATTTTTATGTGGTGCCGAGAATCGAACCCAGTGCCTCACACATGCGAGGCAAGTGCTCTGCCGCTGAGCCACAACCTCAGCCCCTAGCTTTGTTGTTTTTAATTGGACAAATTCATTGTGTTTATAGTGAAATTTAAACTATACATGTTTTTGCTTATAAATTTGAAAGCCTTTGGCTGTGAGTTTAATTATGTTCTTTTAAATCACATTCTTAAGTAACAGAAGACATTGATAGGACTGCCTGTCTGTTGATCACCTGATGTGTGTAAGGCCCTGGGTTCAATCCCTAGTTTCACCACCACCACCCCAAACATTATTGAACTGTAGAATTTTTCTCTAAATTAGTCATATTAATTATTTTCTGTTTTTATCTGACTTTGTGCTTTTCATTGATGTAAGTCTACTTACTTTTTCCTACTTTGATTTTCGATATCACTTGTCTGTTACCATACTCTTCATCTTAAAACTTTATGAACATTTATATACTTTAACAGACTGACATAGACATTTGGGAATGCTTTTCTCAAAAGTTGTTTGACTTCTTTTTCTCCTGGGTATGTCCATTTCCAGATTCCTATGATTCTGATTTCCTATATATCTTTTCTGTCATCTTTCTAGTTATACATTCTTCCCAGTATGTAGATATATTAGAGTTGGTGGGTTTTAAGACTTTTCAGTATAATTGTCTATACTCAAGGGACCAAAGAGTTGAGTTCTCTTGAGTAGTTCTTCTTTGCCATCCTGACCACTAGGAATCTCTCTCCTGAGCCTCACTCTTTGCCTGACTGTTCTCATTTAAGGGAATAAAGGTCTAACTGAAACACATTGAATTGGGAGTATACCAAATTTCTGGAGATTTTGGTTTATGACTATTAAGTTTTCCAGTGTTCAGATAGGCTTATATATAAAACCAGCAATTTTGTCAAATTTAAAGTTTTATAAATTTTAAAATCTGTGAATCATTTAACATAAATGTTTATATAGTATGTAAATAACTTGTACAATGTGCTTATTCGGTGGTGGCTTTGAACAATGGAAATGGATAGAATTCATACATTTAATCAAAAAACGTTGCTTTTCATTTTGGGAGAAATAGAACAGTTTTGATCTTTAAATCTAAGGTCTTTTGTTAGTCTCTATTTTCCACTAACCTCCAGCTACATATCACAAACTTCTACTAAGTTTTATTTACATTGCCTCCCCAAAGACTAGCTCCTGTTAGTTCTTTGGTTTTTATCACTTGGCAACCCTTCAGTCAGTCTTGGAGTTCATAATCTTGATATCATCTTGTGTGTTTTTCTCTTTTTTTTTCATCTTTTTTATCCTCTAAACATGTCAATTCTTAATTTTCATGAAGTTTTTTGGTTTTGATTTTTCCATTTAGTATCCTACTTAAGATTCCACCTCAAATCCAATGCTTCCCAGATTTTGTTCAGAGGATTTTTGTTTGAGGAAATGACTGTGTAAGTTTGTCAAACACTGTCACATCCCTCCATTTGAACTACAAGCTTCTTCAAGGCAGGGACAAAATCTTACACTTTATACCTCTGTAACACCTAGCATGTGTTGTCACTGCTTGAGTGACTTATATAGATAGAAAATAAAAATTTTCTGGGTATACATTGTTGTAAATATTCACATGTGAATCTACCTGTGTTGGCGGGATTTATTGACTTTATAACTAATATTTGTTCTTTTATAATTATGTAACATAATTTTTGTTTGATTTTATTTGTAAGGTACGTCTTATTCAGGTTATGAAGCAGCAGTGTATTCAGCTGCATCTTCCTACTACCAACAGCAGCAGCAGCAACAGAAGCAAGCAGCAGCAGCAGCAGCTGCTGCAGCTGCAACAGCTGCCTGGACAGGGACCACCTTTACTAAAAAAGCACCATTCCAAAATAAACAACTGAAACCAAAACAGCCTCCCAAACCACCCCAGATTCACTATTGTGATGTTTGTAAGATCAGCTGTGCTGGACCACAGGTACTTGTGTTGTATGTTTTATCATGAATCTCAGTGGTTATTTTTGATAGTTAAGTATAGTGATTTTCTAACTCTTGCACCTACACAAAAAAGATTTGCATTTTTTTTTCTTGTTAGGTTTTAGCTAATACATATAGTTTGTCCTTCACATCCGTGGGTTACACATCCATGCTCTCAGATAACCAGGGGTCAAAAACACGTGGGGCAAAAAATTGTGTCAATACTGAATAATGTACAGGCTTTTTTTCTTGCAGTTTTCCCTAAGTAATACAGTACAGCAGCTATTTACATTGTATTAGGTATTATAAATAATACAGAGATGATTTTTTGTATACGGGAGAAAAGATACAGGTGAAATGAAAATACTATGCCATTTTGCCTAAGGGTGTACAGCCTTGGAATTTGGTAACCAATCTCTCACTGGCAGTAAGAGATGACTGTATTTCTCTTAAACAGTCTTTTGGAGATGGGGCTAGAGTCCTGGTGATTGAATCCAGGGACACTTAATCAGTGATCCACATTCCCAGTCCTTTTGATTTTGAAACAAGGTCTTGCTAAGTTTCTTAGGGTCTCACTAAGTTGCTAAGGCTGTCTTTGAACTTGTGATTCTCCTGCTTTAACATCCCCAGTTGCTGGGATCACAGGCACCATGCCTGACAGTCATTTTTTAGAAGCTGTTCGCATTGCAATTTGAGATTTTGTTCAAGGGAAAAAAGTTATAAAAGTGATTATGACTATAAATGAAAAAAGGGAAATTGAACTTTTTTCAGGATGGCTGCTTTGTTTAATTTAAAGCTAAATTCAGTTTCAAAGTTTTATATTCAAATTTATAACTTTTCTGAGACTGACTTACACATGCTTTATAGAATATTCTGTAAATTTCTCTGTAAGGACTGTAGGAATGTTGGGAATAAGAAAGGTTTAAGCACATGTCTTTTTCAAAAAGATCAATTAATGAAGCATGTAAGACTTCTATTTTCTGGTTTTGTTTTGCTCTTGGTTGTAAACCTTAAAATGTGTGTTTATGCATGAATCTGTTTATAAAAGCTGGAGTTCAGCTCCTCTCCCAGCCTTATTTATTTCTTTTTACTTTAAGAATGTTCAGTTTTTATATAAAATTTAGCAAGAAGCTTGGTAGATTAAAAAAAATGGTTATTTGAAAAGAAAAAATTATATTTTGACTTTTGGTAGTTTCTTCACATTATAGCCATTTACCCCTCTGCTCATCCAGTATACATTTCTTTTTAATTTACTGGATTACTTCTATGTTTAATAACAAATTTGAGGGAGTGTTTTCAATTACTAACACGAATTTTAATGATGTATGTGGCTAGATGTATAAAACCTGTGTGTGTGGTTTTTGGTTTTTTGGGGGTTTTTTGTTTGTTTATTTTCCTCACTTGTTTTGGGTATAAGGAAATATGGTGGTATTGTGACCATGTGCTTGGTGGGGGCAAGTGAGGTTTTTTGCAATACCCAGAGTAAACATGAAAAAGAGCAAGGTCTTTGAGGAGTGTATCCTACTCTGTGTTGGCTGTTTATTTAGAGGGGATGATATGAGTAGCAAGAACAGACATAGGATATTTATTGACTATGTGAGTGCCCATATGAAAAACATGGAACATGGTATTAAGGTGATAGACATGAGACTGGCCATTGATTGCAGGGGGAGTGCTAGATGGTTACACAGAATGGGCCAAGGGTATTTCTGCAAGTCAGAGGCTGAATCTTAGAGAAAAATATCACTGAGATTTTAATTAGACTCTAGGCATGGGCCTAGGAAGGGAGAGTTAAAGTGGTTCAGCTGTCGAGGCCAAGGTTGAATCTTGGCTCTCTACCACTAACCATGTGGCCCTGGACAAGAGACATTGACTTCTTAGAGCTATTCTTTCCATAACAAGGA
Source organism: Xerus rutilus (assembly GCA_028644305.1). Taxonomy (NCBI): domain Eukaryota; kingdom Metazoa; phylum Chordata; class Mammalia; order Rodentia; family Sciuridae; genus Xerus; species Xerus rutilus. The sequence goes on along the minus strand of CM053405.1, from coordinate 23,030,748 downwards.
TTTGTCCTAAGTAATTAACAAACTATTATATAGAGCCACTTTAGGCCACTGAGATAATGACAGGAGAATCAAACAGCTGTTCCTTAATGTCCCATGCAGCTCTAAAATACCATGATGAACATAAGAATTTTATGCTTATCATTTGTGAGTCTTCAAAACACTTTTAATAGTAACACATGAAAGAACAATGATTTGTCCACACAGAAAACAAAATTGCCTGGCTATTCTTATTAATCTCTTATTTTAATTAACTGCTTTCCTTAATCATGTGCAAAATATATGCCTGGTTTATTGGTAATTTTACTATAATTAATGGCTTTCCTTACAAATATATACATTATCAGCTTAGGTATTTTAAAAGCTCTTGTTCAGGGTAGCATGGATTATAATGCAGATTATATGTCAGAATGTATTCTGAGTTAGAAAAGTCAGTTTTATAAACAAATATGCCTATTTGTAAAGAATCTTATTACCATGTAGTCGCTTTTGGTACTGGTGTAAGGTACATTTTTCCTTCCTCATCTAAATTTTGTAATTACTTTCTTTGTGGAATGACCATTCTCCTTGAACATTCTCTGTTTAACGTTATACATAAGCAATAAGATAGGAATTCTTGAAACTGAAAGAAGTTGTCTTATGTTATGACTATGTATGAAAGTGTTTTACAACTCCAAGTGTTGGATAAATGTATTCTCGTGTACCTCATTAATGAAGGGCGTGCTTAGCATATACAAGTCCCCGCACCACCACCCACAAAAAAGTAATCTCAGTAAACAGCATGCAGAGACCCACAGATATATCACACATATAGTGAATCATTCATGCTTGTGCTCACATTATTATTTAGCTGCCTTTAAAATTTTCATTTTTAAGTGAGTATTGGAGATTGAGACTTAAATAATCTGAAATTCTGTAGAAAGAATATTAGTGAAGCAAAATTTGCCCTTTTTGTTTAAAACAGACTTATAAAGAACACTTAGAAGGACAGAAACATAAAAAAAAAGAAGCTGCATTGAAAGCCTCACAAAATACCAGCAGCAGCAACAACTCTACTCGTGGGACTCAGAATCAGCTACGTTGTGAGCTCTGCGATGTGTCTTGTACAGGAGCAGATGCATATGCTGCCCACATTCGTGGTGCTAAGCATCAGAAAGTAGGTGGATTTTTTGGCACCCAGCCTTATGTCTTTGTTTTCTTTTACCTTTTCAATGGGGGTTTAACTAAAAGTGACTTCAAATTTTGAAAACATTGTGTTTTAAGCCTTGCTTCTGTGCTAGTGTATATAACGCTTTAAAGGGAAAGACTGGATACCTTTCTTTAAATTGAATTAAACCACTTATTTCATGGTTTGAAATTATGTAATCACTTTCTACTTAGTCTTTCTTAATTATAGATTGGCTTGCATGTGACCAAATTGTTTCATCTTTCCCTGCCTGTTTCCTCACCTGGTAGTAGATGGCATGTGTACACCTACCTGCTTCACAGATTATTTTGAAAGTGATCAGTTTTAGTGCATAAAAGCAGATCACTTTAAAAATATGGTTCTTCAAAAGACTAGACATGAAGCCACCATATGATCCAGTTATACTACATCTTGGTATTTATCCTAAAGAATTAAAGTCATCTTACTACAGTGATAACGTGCATACTCAAGTTTATAGCAGCACAATTCACAATAGCCAAATTATGGAACCAGCTTAGATGTCCCATTAGTGGATGAATGGATAAAGAAAGTGTGTATATACACAGTGACATTTTATTTAGCCATAAAGAAAAATGAAATTATGGCATTTTCAGGAAAATAGATGAAACTCGAGACCATCCATTTGTTAAGCAAAATAAGTCAAACTTGGAGGGTTTAGAGTCAAATGTATTCTCTCCTATGCGGAAGCTAGAGAGGATGGATGGATGAATCTCCTAAAACTCAGAGGGAGATCAGTAGAGGAAAAGGACCAAAGGGTCGGGGATAAAGTACCGGGGAGCGACATTGACCAAATTATCATGTTATGTTGTGTGCATGTCTGAATGTGTAACAATTCCCATCAATATGTACAACTATAATGCGCCAATAAAATGGAAAAAATTTGCAAAGAAAAATATGTTCAAGTTTTCTTTTTATAATGTCATTTAGATAACTTAAAAATTTACACTTTGTGTTTCCTGACAAATAAATGCGCTTTTGTTTTGTAGGTGGTTAAATTACACACAAAACTTGGTAAACCTATTCCTTCAACAGAACCAAACGTTGTTAGCCAAGCTACTTCTTCAACAGCTGTCTCTGCTTCAAAACCAACTGCCTCTCCTTCAAGCATTGCAGCAAGCAATTGTACTGTGAATACTTCATCAATTGCAACTTCTTCAGTGAAAGGTCTTGTGACTACAGGAAATTCATCTCTTAATAGCACATCCAACACTAAAGTATCAGCAGTGCCTACCAATATGGCTGCCAAGAAAACATCTACACCCAAAATAAACTTTGTTGGCAAGTACTGAAGTTTCTCTGTGTTCCTCTTAACTGTCAAAATTATATTTCTTTTCCATTGAAGGGATTGACCCTTCTGCTTATGCTATTCAACCCATCCTTTATCTTCTCCAGATATATGCCCTTCTCTCTGTATCAGACCTCTACTGGTTTCTTCCCTTAAGCCATAGAAATATCACCATATCTTACCTTGTTAAACATACACAGCGACCTTTTTTCCTAATTCTATAATTTCCTTATGCTATTAACCTCATTCTTATTTTCTGGGTATTAAGTTTTGGGGATTTGTTTTTTAGTTTGGGGTTTTTTTGCAGTGTTAGGAATCAAACCCAGGGCTTTGTATATGCCAGACAAATACTATCACTGAGCTACGTCCCCAGCCCTTTCTTTATCTACTTCTGTAGTTCCTTTTCAATCCTGTCTACCATGGTATTCCCATTCTACCCTTTCTGAAACTGATTTCAGGATTCACCAAAGACCCAATTGCCAAGCACAGTGGCCAATTGGTTTCATCCGGTTGACCTCCCTAACATTTGATACCATTGACTGCTGTACTATAAAACTTAAGATACTTCTTTATCTCTTTCTATATGTCCACTCATCCTTTTCTCAAGTATCTTTATTGGTGCTCTTGCTGTATGCTCATTAAATAGTTCCTAAGATGCTGATTCTAGCTCTTATCTCACTATGCTCCAGTATTCCCGGGTGGTCTCATCCATTCTGATAATGTTCATATTATTTTCATCAATATTTTGGGCAAATTAAAAACCCCTGAGTTTTAGAGCCATGTTTTACATGCTTATTCTCTGGTCATTCTCTATATGGTTCCACAGATGTTTCCCAATGTGTTCTATTCTAACTCACTAATCCATCACAAGAATACTACAAAATAATCTCATAAAATTGCTGATTTTTCAAATGGAAAACTTTACTAATACTGTTCTTCTTATTCATTGCTTCCTCCTGCTTTTTCCTATCTTTTTAATTACCCTTGCCTTGTTTTTTAGGTCTTAAAATCTCTTCCTTAGAGCTTTATTTCTTACTTTATCCAGTATCTTCAATATATTGTTCCATAGTCTGATCAGTCATTTTAAAATACATATCAAATTGTGTTAGTCTTCCACGTAAAAATCCACTTTGGCCTTCCCCAAGTATATCTATATTCCTTAATTCTGTCATATAGGAGCCTTCGTAATCTGACTCCTACCTTCCTAGTTTCGTATCTTGTCACCTCTTCCTAGATAGTAATTTATACTGAATTATTGACTCTTCCTTGAATTTGCTGTCTAAACTCCCATGTTGCTATGCCTTTTAAGTACATACTGTTCTGTTTAAACATTTTCTTCTTTCTTCCTGACCAGTATTATACTCATTACTCATTCTTTCCAGGCCCAGTTCAATTGTCACACCCTTTGTACAGCCTTTCTTAACTGGATCAGGTTAAAGAGTAATGACTTCTTTCTTTTGCTTTCCTACAATATGTAGTTCCTGCTTATTATAGTGCTATCACATGGTATTATTTTTTATTTTCTTTTAATTTCGGACGCCTCAAAGATATTTACATTGTTTCCTGCCCCTAGTAATAGTGATTGAACCCAGGTGAGCTATATCTCCAACCCTCCACCTGTTTCTGTTTTTGTTTTTAATTTTGACTTAGGGTTTTGCTCAGTTATTGAGGCTGACCTTGAACTTGGGATCCTCCCAAGTATCTGGGATTATAGGCATGCACCACCACAACTGGCTATATTATCTTACTCTTACTGTATTATCAAAACTTAGGACAATGCTCACATTTTTGTATATTGTTTAAAATATTTTTGAAAAAAAGTCTTTATAGAAAATTCATAATTAGGTACTCATGTGCTCTCTTGGATAGTTATTTGAAATGTTAAGTTTAATTGATAGCGGGCTGGGGTTGTAACTCAGCAGTAGAGCACTTGCCTAGCATATGTGACGCACTGGGTTCGATTCTTAGCACCAAAAAAATAAATGTCAACAATAAAAAAATGTTTAAAAAGTTTATTTGATAATTAAAATGAAATCGTGATTTATGGGTTTTTATTTCAATTTTTGAGTTTAGAATAACAAAAAAACTTTTGTAATTAACTTTTGGTATAAGTTCATGTCTAACAGTAGATAATAAATTTAAAGTTTTCCATGAAAACTATTAAACCTAACCTGTTTTAAAGGAATAAGTACTATTTATTTGATCAATCCATTGGCCAGTACTTCAGGATATAAATATGAGTTTTGCTGAGCCCTTGCCTTTCAGAAACTTGGATGTTCACTTTTAGATATTTTATATTATAAGTGCTGAAATGGGATTGGAGGTATTGTTGGGTTTTAGAGCTAAAGAAGGGGAAATTTAGAAATACGTTTTAATAGGATTTTAGAAGCCACTTATGTGGTTCTTTACAATTCTCATCTTTGGTATACTCGGAGGAGTTTGACTATTGGTAGAAAATAACTTTTGAAGTTTTCATTGTATCAGTTTTGCCCATTTATACAGAAATAAAATTACTGTAATTCTTTGTTGTTCTAGGTGGTAATAAGCTACAGTCAACAGGAAATAAAACAGAAGACTTAAAAGGAACTGAATGCGTTAAAAGTACTCCTGTCACTTCTGCTGTGCAGATACCTGAAGTAAAGACAGACACAGTGTCAGAATCAGTCACACCAGCATCGCTTGCTGCTTTGCAGAGTGATGTGCAGCCAGTGGGCCATGATTATGTGGAAGAGGTATTGCTTTGAGAATACTATTGCTGTGAAATTGGGTAAAGGGAAGAAGTATGTGACTTTGTTGCGAGCATGCTCTACATGTAAAATTAGTTATATTTTAGATTTAGGCCACTTATGAAGGAATATCAACAGTATTATTAAAAAGCCCCTTAAGCTTTCCTGTTTAACTTTTTTTTTTGTTTTTTTTGGTACTGGGGATTGAACTTAGGGGCACTCTATCACTGAGCCACATCCCCAGCCCTATTTTGTGTTTTATGTAGAGACAGGGTCTCACTGAGTTGCTTAGCACCTCGCCATTGCTGAGGCTGGCTTTGAACTTGCGATTCTCCTGTCTCAACCTCCCTACGTGCTGGGATTACAGGCTTGAGCCACCACGCCCGGCTTTCCTGTTTAACTTTTTATCCTTTTCCTTGTTAACAGTGTCACTGTGATGTATAGAAACTTTCATTTATTTGGCAGACATTCTTGTATTGTTCTATTTATCTCTCATAAAACATTAAAAATTTACAAATTCTTGGGCTGGGATTGTGGCTCCGCGGTAGAGCGCTTGCCACGGATGCATGAGGCACTGGGTTCAATCCTCAGCACTACATAAAAATAAATCAATAAAGATACTGTGTCCACTTACAACTAAAAAATATTTAAAAAAAAATTTACAAATTCTGCTGGGTGCAGTGGTGCATGCCTGTAATCCCAATGGCTTGATAGACTGAGGTGGCAGGATTCTGAGTTCAAATTAGGCTCAGCAATTTAATGAGACCCTATCTCAAAATAAAAAGTAAAAAAGGCTGAGGTTAAGTGCCCTTGGATTCAATCCCTGGTACAAAAAATTTAAAAATATCTTTTTTTTTTAAATTCTGAGCAGCAAACATAATGATGGAGAGAGCCAGTATATCTCCTTTTGAAAACCTATTTTGATTTATGTTTAAAATTCAGGTTGCTAATTTAACACGTGACATTTGGTTTCTCAAGTTGATTAGAACACTATTCCTGGGGGGCTTTTTGTTTGTTTCTTTGGTACTGGGGATTGAACTGAGGGGTACTCAATCACTGAGCCACATCCCCAGCCCTATTTTTTTGGTGTTTTATGTAGAGACAGGGTCTCACTGAGTTGCTTAGCGCCTCACCATTGCTGAGGCTGGCTTTGAACTCACGATTCTCCAGTCTCAGCCTCCCAAAGTGCTGGGATTACAGGCATGCACCACCACGCCCGGCTCACTATTCCTGTTGTACAGATCAGATAAGTTAATAAACGGAGGAGCAAGAGGATATCAGGCTTGAATAAATTAGAGTTAGGGTTAGGGTTTGCTGTTAGCAGGAAAAAAAACATACAGTGTTGTAACACTGCTGTTTACTTTCACTTTACTGTAGAGCATTGTATTATTTTTCTGAGCATTACTGTCCACATCTATAAAATAGGAATATTCCTCAATAAAGTTATGAAGATTAGATGAAATTAAGTACCTGGTACAGTGCCTGGTGGGTTTTTGGTAAATATTTGTTCCTTGATTTGTTATCATAGAAGATTGCATATTATTTTGAGTTCTTTATTTACAAGATGGACATTCGAGTTCTGTAATTTATAAGTAGTTTATAAACAATTCTAACAGTTTTATCTCTTACAAAAGTAAAATTTGAGGGTCTGGGGTTGTGGCTCAGTGGTAGAGCACTTGCCTAGCACATGCAACACGCTGGGTTCAGTCCTCAGCACCACATATAAATAAATAAAAATAAAGGTACTGTGTCCATCTACACCTATATATATATATAATTTTTTTTAAAAGTAAAATTTGAGCTGGGTGCAGTGGCACATGTTTGTTATACCAGTGATTGGAGGCTGAGGCAAGAAGATGGCAAGTTCAAGGCCAGCCTCAGTGACTTAGTAAGGCCCTGTCTCAAAACTAAAAGGGCTGGTTATTTAGTACAATAGTAAAGCACCCCTGGGTTCAATATCTAGTACCACTAAAAAAAAAAAAAAAAACATAAAATTTGGTCTTCTTTTAAAAAATTGTTTTTAACCCAAGCATCCTAATTTCTGATGATTTGGGTTAATTAAATGCTCCAAAATTTCAGAAATTTCCATTCAGAGTTGGTCTTAATGCTTGCAATTTGAACTGCATATCTTATTATCAAATTCATAACAACATTCCAGCCTACTTATCTTTCTGATTGTACACAGAAAAAAATTCATCTGGACTTGCCATACAGTTAACATGTGTAAAATCTTGAGCTTTGAGGAAGTTGTATGCTTTTTTTTTTTTTTTAAATATTTTTTAGTTGTTGATGGACCTTTATTTTTTAATTTCTTTATATGTGGTGCTGAGCATTAAACCCAGTGCCTCACACATGCTAGGCAAGCGCTCTACCACTGAGCCACAACCCCAGCCCGAAGTGGTATGCTTTTAATCAGTAATGCTTTTAATCATCTTTATCTGCATCTCCAAGAACAATACTTGACCAGTTTTAGGTATTCAGTACTATTCATGAAAAAATTTAAGGCATCTAGCTACATTTTGATATAAGTGTTTACAAATAGATAAAAATATTAAAATGCAAGAGAATTACAAAAGCAAATGTATGCTAGTATTTTGAGAGTTAAAAATTCTGTCAGTCTGTTTCTATCCTTTTAAAATAGTATAGACATGCCACTTAACAGTTTTTTCTCCCACTTCAAATTCCAGTTCACAGCTGTATTGAATAATCCATGAATATTGTGTGTATGTATGAAATTTACAAAATGAATTACACCATTATATACAATTAGGCACTAATTTAAAAATATAGAAGCAAAGACTCTATGAGGGTTTATGAATGAAATTTTACAATTATAACATTCCTTTTTTTTCCACACCAAGGTACGAAATGATGAAGGAAAAGTAATACGATTTCATTGTAAATTATGTGAATGCAGCTTTAATGATCCCAATGCTAAGGAGATGCACTTAAAAGGACGGAGACACAGACTTCAATATAAAGTAAGTAAATTTTAACTATTCTGTTTTTCTTATAACTCAGAATATTCTTTATGTAAAATTTAACATCTAACCACAACTTACCCAGTCTGAACTCGCATTCTAAGAATTAGCATGAACTCTTAATAGATTGACTTAAGTACTAAGTCAGATGTTTGTTTTTAATTTAATAGTCTTAAGTAAAACCAATATAACTATATTCTCATCAGTTTTGTTAATTGTCGTGAAAAGAAATGAATGTTGCTTCAATCAAATAATCATATAAAGATAGTTGCTCCACATAATGTTTGAAAAACGTGTCAAATCTTCATCTACTTTATCTTGGTAGAACTCCAAATAAAATGAATTTTAAGGTGAATTTTTTGAAAAATTCCATCACCTTGCCCTAGGAATTCTTCACTGAATATGCTTGTTTAAATTTTTTTTAAATATTGTTTTTAGTTATAGATGGACACAATATATTTTATTTATTTTATGTGGTGCTGAGGATCGAAGCCAGTGCCTCACGCATGCGAGGCAAGTGCTCTACCACTGAGCCACAATCCCGGCCCCTGAATACACTTTAAATATTAAGTTTTAACGAGGTCGGATTAATGGCACTAGTTACGTTTTCTCTTTTTTTAATTCTTTATTTTAATTTTTTGAGTTGTTGATGAATCTTTATTTTATTCATTTATTATTTAGATGTGGTGCTTGGGATCGAACCCAGTGCCTCACGCATGCTAGGCAAGTGCTCTACCACTGAGCTACAGCCCCAGCTCCTATGTGTTTTCTCTTTAAAATGCAAGGCTGGCAAAACAGTCTGTTAAAGGGCAATATTTTCATGAAAAGAAATCTTGTAACTCCAAGGCAGACACTTAAAATCATCTGTTTATAAAGAACTAAAATTAAACGTTCATCAATCCCACAAGGATTTCATGTGACTTTCTGTTGGTCAGCACCAAGTTACATACTTCTTACTTGGTAATTTTACATTTTAATTAATGTATTCTGAATTATTTTTTCTGATTCAATGTAGTTATGCTAGTTTTTCTCTTTAGTTAGGAAATTTTGTAACTAAAAGCCTCTGTGATCATATATGCAGTTTGTATGGCTCAACATGCATGTAGATTGTTGGGGCTGCTGGTTTTTTTAATAGTTTCTCTGCATTTACAGAAAAAAGTAAATCCAGATTTGCAAGTAGAAGTAAAGCCCAGTATTCGAGCAAGAAAGATTCAAGAAGAGAAAATGAGGAAGCAGATGCAGAAAGAGGAATATTGGCGAAGACGGGAAGAAGAGGAACGCTGGAGAATGGAAATGAGGTTAGTATCTTTAACTTTTAATATGATAGTGACTCTGCCTTTATAAAATTTTTTTCTGGGTGTATGTCTTCCATTTAGAGCAACTCAGGTTTATTCAATGTGCTTTCAGTGTTTGGTAAGATCCTAAGTCTAGGAAAAATTGTATTAAGTTTTTTGGGATTAGGAATTTTGTTGAAAAGTGGTATCTTCATATGTATGTGTGTGTGTAGTATGTAAAGAAAGAGTTTCATGTTATAAATGAATAAGTGCCTAAGTTTAAAACAGGCAAAATATAATGAGTGGTAACCTGATAGCAATATCCTGAATATAAGATTTGATAGATTCTAAGCCATAATAATGTAATTGTAAAAAAAAGACTTGTATTTTAGAAACTTGAGGTTACAGGGAAGGAGAATGAAGAAAAATATATTCCAGAGATTGAATATAATTACTCATTTTATGTACATATAAATGTGTTGTTTTATTGAGCTATAACTTTATACAACTTACTGATTCTTAGAACGTTTTTGCTATTCCTAAAAGAAACTGTAAATCCGTTAACATTCCTAATTGTCCCCCATGCTTCGTTCCTGCCTCAGCCCCAGACAACTTTTAGAGATCTATCTGTTCAGGAGATTTCATGTAAATAGAATCATGTAATATAAGGTCTTTTGTGTCCACATCTTATTTCTTTTTGTATATTTTCAAAGTTTATTCTATATAGCATATATTCGTATTTTGTTTCTTATTATGGCTGAATAATGGCTTTGTTGTGTGGATAATTATCAACATTTGTTTATGTATTCGTTGGCTAATTTGTATTTGAATTTCCACATTTGGGGTGTTGTAGAATACTACTACTGTATTTTTGTATAAATTTTAGAATCGTTATTAGGAATGATTAGGAAAAGAAGCATACTGAGTGTACACATTTTATGATCCACTTCTTTTTTGGCATATCTTCAACTTTTTTAAAATTAGTATTATTTCATCTTAATTTTCATGACAACATAGTATTCTTTTAGGCAGATTAAAAAAATCTCATAAATAGAAGTATTTCATTAAGGACTGCTCACACTACTCCCTATACTAGAGATTGTAATTTAGGGAATCTAAAACTGTCTGGTCTCAGGACCCTTTATATTCCATTTTTTATTGACCACAGAGAGCTTTGTTCATGTGAATTATCTTTTAAGATTTACTGACATGCCTGTAATTCCAGTGACTTGAAAGGCTGAGGTAGGAGGCTTACAAGTTCAAGGCCAGCCTCAGCAACTTAGCAAGGCTGTAAGCAACTTCATGACACTCTGTTTGTAAATTAAAAAAAATTTTTTTAAATGGACTGAGATGTAGCTCAGTGGTAAAAGCACCCCTGGACTCAATCCCTGTACTAAACAAACAAAAAGATTTACTATAGTAGAAATTAAAACTAAGAAAATTAAATATTTATTGATTTCATTTATCTTATTAAATGTGTATTGTAGTCAATTAAATGTGTTTTAACATATAATGTGAAACTTTTACTGTAAAGTAACTGTAATATTCCCCCAGAATATTGGGTAGAGTTATACTACTTTATATTTTTTACACATCTCTTTAATGTCTGGCTTAAAATAGCAAAATTCTCACATCTGCTTTTATGTTCATTACATTGTAGTACCTACTATATGTTGCATCTTGATAACTACTATACACTGGGGATATATTTTTATAAAGGGCAAATACATATCTTACTGTTAATGAAGAAAATAATTTGACCTCATGGACCCCTAGGGGGGTCCCTGGATCACACTTTGAGAATATTTACTATAACTTATTTTAAATATCCTCCAATGAGATATTATTAAATATATAGCCATTTTTGTTTCATTTTGGATTGTTTTTATGCTTGACCATTTGGCATATTAACGTTCTATTTCATTTTTGGTAAATAGCTTATTTTTTATTACTCATCTATTGGTTTGTACACACTTCTTATACATTACTTACTTGGCTTTTATTATATGTTACTTTTAGTTTTTACCATTATATGTTTATCAGTTTTTATGTGTAAGATGAAAATAAGTCCTATATCCTTTTTGGAACTTCTGCCTTTGTAATGTGTTGGGCACCCTTCTCTATACTAGGTCATATACTTATTTGTCTGGTATTTACTAAGCACCTAATTGCTAGTAAATGTGTTACATACTGTAACATGAATTGGCAAACAACAGTTAAAGGTCCCAGCTATTATTTTATTTAAACATCTTCAGCACTAATAAACTATTCCAAGTTGGACTGAACATGGTTTTTCAGTACTTTCAAGCTGTTTTTATTCATTTTTTTTCCCCTCAAGGCCTAAATAACATAACAGGATATTTTGTTCCCTCAGTCCTCGGATTACCTAAAAAGAAATGCTTATTCCCAATATGGATAAATGGGTTGTTTTTTGCACTGATGGTCAAGAAGCATAATCCTTTCTTAGGTTTTTTTTTTTAACAGATTTGTTAATAAAACTTACTAGACACATGGTTTTCTTTGAGAGTTGTTACTATGCTAGTTTGAAGTTACACAGAAAGAGATGGTGAAAAAGATTGTAGAATAGAGTCTAAAGATGTCAACTGTAATCTAGATGTCCATATTCCAGGTTGAGCTCATGGATATTTCATTTGGTGTACGTAGTAAGTTTTCAACTGAACCAGCAATCATGAGGTTTTATTAAAATCCTGATAACCTTGGCAGTGCATTCATTTATTCCCTTATGGCAACAGTTACTATGAACTAAGTCACAGCTGTTGTCTCTAGCCAGGATATTTGCTTTGTACTTTACTATAGTCCCTGCCACTCTTTTTTTTTTTTTTTGGTACCAGTGATTGAAATCAGGGGCATTCGACCACTGAGCCACATCCCCAGCCCTATTTTGTGTTTTATGTAGAGACAGGGTCTCACTGAGTTGCTTAGTGCCTTGCTGTTGCTGAGGCTGACTTTGAACTCGCAATTCTCCCGTCTCAGCGTCCCAAAGTGCTGGGATTACAGGCATGCGCCACCGCGCCTGGCTCCCTACCACTCTTACTGGGTCTCCAACAATGAGACTGTCTCATTGACCATGAATTACCATTTACCACTGTTTTACACCATTGATTTTGCTCATAATAGAGAAGTATATTTGTTCTGCCTGTATCACAAATAAGGAAATTAAAGGTATTCTAAGAGGTTCTCTTTACGGGAAAAAAATATAGGAGAGAATTTTTTGTTTTATAAACACCAACAAAATGCCATTAATATCTGTGTGCACGTTGGGTCTCTTACATATATTACTGGTTGGGTTTCCTTTGGTGTAGATATTTGGGTTTATAATCTTGTCTTAAGTGGGGAGAAATTGGAAGGAACAATCTGGGCCTTCTAATGTCTGTTCCTTCTATTTTGACCTTCAGCTTTGAAGTTTGTTATGTCATCCTTGATGCAAGTTCTTGGGTTGTATTTTTCTTCCTACCCTTGTAATATTCTTTGTGTTTCAGACGGTACGAAGAAGACATGTACTGGAGACGAATGGAGGAAGAACAGCATCATTGGGATGATCGTCGCCGAATGCCCGATGGGGGTTATCCTCATGGTCCTCCAGGCCCATTAGGTCTTCTGGGAGTCAGACCAGGCATGCCTCCTCAACCACAGGGTCCTGCAGTGAGTATCTATTTTTTAATATAAGGGATGAGAATTTAAACCTGTTTCAGCATTAAGAGATAGTTTGGAGGGCTAGCTTTTAGACTTAATCTTATAATCTAAATGAGTTTTTTTTTTTTCATCTGATTTAGATGTTTCTCACAAAGATCTGTGTCTTGAGAGTTTGTGTCCTGTACAAACTGGCTAAAAGCATTATGAGGAACATCTCATAAAAGTTCAGACTACTGAAAACAAGAAACATTTAGCAGTTAGGAAAAAACGGCAACTCCTTTGCCTATTCTTTCTCATTTATCATCATAAAGTCTTAGCCATTGTAAAATTTGAGTTATGTAAAGCAAAATTTCAGAATCATTAATATTTTTAAGTTTATTAAAAAGTATTTTCAGTGGTAAGCAAGTACCTCAGTAGTAGGGGTCTTGCTTAGGGGGGTTAAGTTCCTGGGTGTGATTTTTACCATCGCCCCACAAAAAGGCATTTTTATCACCTTAGATTATGTTTTTTATAATTTCACTTACTTTGAGGCAGAGTATGTACATCCAAACGTGTAGTCTTGCATTTTCATTTTATTGAAATGGAAAACTGAAATTTGTTTAAGTGGACATTTTGCTTAACTGGTTTTTATTGAAAAGATATGACCAAATATAGTCAAAAATTATTTACTTTTGCTCAGAGCACTTTTTTGGGCAGGTACCAGGGATTGAACCGAAGGGTGCTTAACCACTGAGCCACATCCCTAGCCTTTTTTCTTATTTTATTTAAAGACAACTCACTAAGTTGCTTAGGGCTTTGCTAAATTGAAGTATAACTTTTCTCTCTAGCCCTTACGTCGTCCTGACTCATCTGATGACCGTTATGTAATGACAAAACATGCAACCATTTATCCAACAGAAGAGGAGTTGCAAGCAGTTCAGAAAATTGTTTCTATCACTGAACGTGCTTTAAAGCTCGTTTCAGACAGTTTGTCTGAACATGAGAAGAGCAAGAGCAAAGAAGGAGATGATAAGAAAGAGGGAGGTAAAGACAGGTGTGTTTTCAGTGTTATTTACTTTATGTATTTTCAGTTTTCCTTACATGGACTTTTTACATTTGAAATGACAGTTACAAAGACTGATAATTCCTGTGTGAGTCTACCCTTCTTAACTATCTTTGTGTTAGATATGTAATATTTTCAGCCAAAATGAGAAATACATAGTTCTACTGACAACACAGTTTAAACCTTGGATTTTACTCATTTAAGTTTGCATAAAAACATATTAAATCTGTTTCAGAGCCTCTGTTACAGTTTTCCGGTTGCATTCGGCTACTAATTTCTCTTTATTTTTTTGTTGCATATGCCTCCCTTTTAGTCTTTGTTTTATTGTTCTCTAGTAGTACTAACCATAAAGCATGAATAAACCCAGACTTTAGCTCCATCTTTCATATCAAATTTGTAGTATGATCTGTAACTTTGTAATACTATAGTTTTGTTAGTGTAGTTGATGAAGATTTTAATAGTATTAAAATAATTTCACTTTAATATTGTGTCTTTAGAGAATATCATGGTTCTGACTGAGAAGAGAAATATCATATAGGGGCTAAGAGTGTATATAGGTCAGTGGTAGAATGCTTGCCTAACATGCAAGAGGCCCTGGTATTTGATGCCCAGCACTGCAAAAAAGAAAGAAGAAAGGGGGAGAAAAGAAATGTCATATTATAACGTAAGTTGATTTTGCTACAGAGCTTTGAAAGGAGTGTTGCGAGTGGGAGTATTGGCAAAAGGATTACTTCTCCGAGGAGATAGAAATGTCAACCTTGTTTTGCTGTGCTCAGAAAAACCTTCAAAGACATTATTAAGCCGTATTGCAGAAAACTTACCCAAACAGCTTGCTGTAAGTATCATGGAAATGTTAAATTTACCCCTTGTCTGGTTCAAAAGTTTTTGGCAGGACTAACTGTACTTCAGTTTAAACCTCAGCCAGCCTTTAAATTTTTGGCTTGACTTTCCATATTGAGTTTTTTGCTTAATTGTGCAAACTGATGAAACTATTTTCTCCTTTGTCTTTTTAGGTTTTATAGTGCTTGTATTTGACATGAAGCCATCTTGCCAATTTATTTTGAAATGTAAAATTGTAGCATATGCCCTCCTTTTCCTCTTATTTTTCCAATACTTAAAGTGTAACTTGTTTCGTATACCATGTTTTTAATAAAATGTAAATGAAAGAAAGGATCTTTCTGATTTTAATTTCTACAGTTTGATTATGAATACAGTAGTGCCCCCTTATCCTCAGGGATGTGTTGCAAGACCCCCGGTCAATACCTTAAACCTCAGATAATACCAAACTGTGTATATTGTGTTTTCTTTATACATACATACGTACCTATGATAAGGTTTAACTTCAATATTAGGCACAGATTGACTTTGGCAGATTTTAATTGCCAGCATCACTGCTCTGCACTTTGCGGCCATTAAGTAAAATAAGGGTTACTTGAACACAAGCACTGCCATTCCATGACAGTCAATCTAATAACAGTTCAACTAAGGGGCTAATGGGCAAGTAGCATATATAGCATGGACAAGGCAAAGTGATGATACACATAGCTGGCCAGATAGGGGAGGGTGGCTCAAGATTTCATCATGCTACTGAGAATAGCATGCAATTTAAAACTTATGAATTATTTATTTCTGGAATTTTCCGTGTAATATTTTCAGACTGCAATGACCATGTGTAACTGAAACTACAGATAAGGGGTAACTTCTGTAGTTTCAGTTTTCTAGTGTTTATAACGATAGGAAGTAGTTCTCTTGTCTCCAGCAAATCATGGCAATGCACAATTAATAGAACATTCCCTATTTATTTTTGGTACCAGGAATTGAACTGAGGGGCACTCCACCACTGAGCCACATCCCCAGCCCTATTTTTGTATTTTATTTAGAGACAGGATCTCAGTGAGTTGCTTAGCATCTCACTTTTGCTGAGGGTGGCTTTGAACTCACGATCCTCCTGCCTCAGCCTCCCATGTCACTGGGATTATAGGCATACACCACCGAGAATATTCCTTTTTGATTTTACAAAACAACCTTACTTTAAAGCTTCAATTTAAAATTTTTTTGTATGAAGTCATGATATCTTGAGTAAATCTTATTTCAGAATCTTTCAGTTTAGCCATTCTGAATTCAGGGACTGAAATTTCATTGGTAGTGAGGATCCTACAGTACTAAGTCAGAATACTACCTCACAACAATATTAGAACAGATGACAAAAGGAACAGTGAAATCACCCTGTTGAACTGCTAGCACTTCCTGTTGTTTGACCATTGTTCTAGAGAGGAAGTTGTTTTGTGGATGAGTCTTTTGAAGTGCTAGGATCCAGGAGAAACAACATCATTTGTTTTCTTACCTCTTTGTTGACCCTCCTAGGACAATGAAAGGGGAAGAGAAGAGATTGGGGGCTTTAGAATAAAATCATAGAATTTGTAAGAAACATCTCCGACCTAATGTGGTGCTTAATAAAACTACAAAGCAGAAAATTTTGTATCCTAACTAAATAATTAACAGTTAAGCTAAAAGCAGATTGCTCTTTCAAAGGCACCTGCTCTTATTATATAAGTGGATAAGCAAGTAAAATTAATTCATTATCATCATCATAGTTAACATTTACATAGTTCTATAAATAAGTGCTTTACATAGTTAACAACCTTATGGGTATTGGGTACAATTATTGTTCATATTTTACAACAACAGGCACAGGGTATATAATTTGCCAGTCTTCACATGACTTACAAAGTAGAGCTAAGGTTTAAGGCTAGGTCCTACACTGTAAACATTTCATGTAATTTTTTTGTCTGAAACCTGCATTTGTTCATATAAACTGGGACTTACTACATGTGTACCAAGTTGCAATGAATATTGGGGTTTGTTTTTGTTGTTAAGTGGGACTTTGTGCTCCCTGATGAGCTGTAGATGTGTTGAATTCACAGAAAATATATACTGGGAATGGTTGAATTCTGGTTATTTTAGTTCTTTTTAAGTTCTGTAATATGAAAAATAATGCCAGTATTTCTTGTATCTAAGAATTGATCATCCAAAAATAATGTTAAATATTAACTCAACAAAGATTCTGAAAATAAGGAGGCACAAGAGATTAATGATATGGACATATATGACAGGTCTTAAGTAGTATATGATTCTATCTTTATAAAATGCTTAGGGTGGTGGAAAACTAAAAGAATCATAATGAAACTGCTTTTTTCTATTAACAAATGCAACATATCCAACTGATTTCTTGTCATCTTCATTACATAGGTTATAAGTCCTGAGAAATATGACATAAAATGTGCTGTATCTGAAGCGGCAATAATTTTGAATTCATGCGTGGAACCCAAAATGCAAGTCACTATCACCCTGACGTCTCCAATTATTCGAGAAGAGAACATGAGGGAAGGAGGTTGGAGAGCCATTAAACATTCTACTTTTCTATTAACTGGTTTTTTTTTGTTTTGTTTTATCGTTATTATTATTTTCAATTTACCTACTCTTTAAGATGGCATTGAGCCCTAGAAGGCAACATGCTGGCATTACACATTTATTTAATAGATTTGACTTATTTAGCAACCGGTTTGGGTTGAGATCATTTCCCACAAAGTAAATGCTCTTCTTAATGATGATTTTTATATGAAACCCTTAGGATATGATTGGTTTTCTTGATTTTTTTTCTTTTCTTGCTAACCTCAGATTTCTGGAAAAAAAAAACTTCAAAATTATTTTTCCTTGGCATAGTTGACTTGTGAAAAATTTTTTAAATGTTTACTAGTAACTAGGGGCCATCGCTTTAACTTCCGTTAAGAAGTTCTCAATCTTGCCTTGTCTTAAAAGAAGACAAGAAAGTTTCACAAACAAAATTGGCTAAATATTCATAGCACTTACATTTTAAGAGGCATTATTATGTATGTGATCATGGATTTGGCTTGTTCTGAGGTAAATATTTCTAGTTTTCTGAGGTTGCTCTTTGGTTTGGAGCACTTTCATAAATGTAAATCATCCTAATGCACACAGATTTAGGTATTTGGCCTGAATATCATATTAGAATTAAAAATAAATTAGGCAGATACAGTTAGTGAGTTAGAGTACAGTTCAGCATTTTTAAACTTAATTTATATTGTAGAATATGAATCCTGCTGGTGCCAGCAATGTTGCTTTAGGGACTGTTCTGTAACATTTTTAAAGCTTCAAAAGCTTTTAAGCCAAAAAGCATGATCAGTGTCTGCAGTATGTTGGTTCTTTTGTTTTATGGGTCAGATAAAATTTACTTTGTTTCCTTTCATGTTGTTTTTATACATCTTAACTTGTTAAATATGGAGCTACACTAATACTTCTTTGTGATACAGGTTGAGAAAAGCCTCTCAATTACTATCCCTTTAAATTTATTTTCTTACAGCAAAGCATTTTTTTTGAGGCACTGGGCTTTCTACAACCCAGGAAAAAGGCATTTTACCTAAAATGTCATTGGGAGACATGTCTAATCTTGCATACTGTGTGTATTTACCATATTAGGATTTGTATGTTGTATCTTAGCTTTGCATTTTCAAACTAAATGAGTTTCTTGTAAAGGATCTTATATATAACATGAGTTTGCACTCAAGGTTTGGCCATGGTTGTTGCTGGAGAAATAGTTTGAGTCAATCTGGTCAGGTCATAAGTAGTATATGATCTTTAACTTAAGTAGCATATGACCTTTTATTTAGGACTGGAAATTTTAAAACTTCTAATACAAAAATATTATAAATGTTGCTATTTTAATGTGAAATTATATAACAATTAACTTTGTTTCAGTACATTCTGTCCAATTATGTTTAGACTGAATTAAATCAGTGCATTATCAAGCCTTTTTATTATGTTGCAAAAAATTAAAGTTAATAGTATCTTAAGTGTAAGTTATTTGATAACCTGTCCCTTCTAAAGGAAACAAAATTATATTTTTGTCTGACCCAGACTTGAGTTAGAATTACTGTTTTGAATTTTACAAAAATGATCCTGAGGGAAATGGTCAGTCCAAAATTGAAAGATTGTGCTTCAAGACACTGAGCTGAAAAGTTGGATATGCAAAAGTGTAGAAACATTGATAGAGTGTTCCTTGCTGCAGATAACTGCAGTAAATCATATGTCTTTAGCTTCATTACGAAGATTGCTTCTTTCTTGCTGCAGAGTAACGGTATGTATTCTCTCTCACTGCAGCTCCCAATGCTCTGTGTCTTAAAATCACTTAAAGCCTATAGCTTGCTTTGGGGAGTTAGTACAAGGGTTAAGGAAGGCTTTGCCGGAAGAATATTGCAAATCATGAGACTTACTACTTGCACGTAGTGTGGTAGCCTCTTTAAAGGTTGAAAAAACCCTGTTTCATATGAAAAATTATTTAATAAAGGAAACGATTAAATTGTTGTAATAACTGTTAAACGCATGACAGATCTACTTTATAGTACTGTGTTTGACAGTTAAACATTTAATTGATTTAAGGCTTGGAATGTTCAAAATGCTCTAACCCTTGCTACAGAATTATTTTCTGCAGCAAGTCAAGTATTGTGTGTGTTTTTTTTCACCTGTAGCTTATCAGGCCCGGTCCAAAGCCTTCTAGCAGAGGGGATTGATTCCTGTCAGGGGTTGCTGCCAAGACATCGGAAGGATTTTTGACCAAGGTTTTCAAAAGCTCAGTGTCACATCTGCCATTTGGTTAAGGAGAGATTTTGGATGCAGAGTCTGGCATTTGTTGTCTTTTGTGTGGCTGTTTTGTTTGTTTTTGTCTTTGTCACTTCTAGAATTGAGCAGTGTTCACACTAGTTTTTAAATGGTTGAGTGGATTATATATTTTACATAACCATGTTAATTTAAATTAATATATTCCCATTAACTTTTAATCATAAAATAGTGTGGACACAGCATGTCTTCTAATTGGTGATTAACCCCTTAAAATTTATGAAATATGTTCATGTAGAATAATAATTTGCATTTTGTTTTATAAATTAACTGATCTTTGTTTTAACTGGATTTTAGGCAGAAAGTATGATTTTAGCACAGTATATCTAAGGGGTTAATCCATTTAAATATTAAAAATGGGTGCAAAAATCCACACTCTAAATTGAACAGCAATTTCCTGCTTATAGTTCTAATGTGTTTTTAACTTGCAATAGGTGTCTTGGCATCTTTGAATTTGTGTCATTGATTAAAATTTCCAAAGTCATGAATGCTTGTGAACAAAATAAATTTCTTGTGTATTGGAGGAAATTTTAAAATTGTGAATTAACATTAGATTATTTAGAAACTTAGAAGGATATTGCACACCATCACCTATTTGCATTTTAGCTTTATCAAACAATATAAATAAGGGACATGGAAATAGGTCCTTTAAAAGCATGTTCTGGATGCTTTGGAGAGTGAGAGTGGTTTGGGGGGATTTTTTTTTTTCCCTTTAACTGTGTTTTCACATGTCTTTCTCTCTTATTTCAAAGTAGTCTTTTTCTTATATTAAAGTTATTTCTTGTTTTCAGTAGCTGGTCTTACCTTACAAATTTTGAAATTGCCTACTAATATTTTTTTCTTGATAGTTTCTTTTTAGCACCAAATCCCTCCTTCATTGCCCATTCTCAAAATACTACATACTTTTCCTTGATTATCTATAAGATCTTTTTATAGGTATTCTAAAAATTTTGTATCTATCTGATTATTTAAGGAATAATGACTGAGAAAAGAAAACCCAGACAGGATGAAATTCTTCATCAGTTTTTAAACATACTTCTTTATGTGACATCTGCTTAGAATGAGGACAGGCTATCTTTTTTTAAGATTTCTTAATACTCAAGATATGCATTGAAGTAATTTGCATCTTTACCTTTTCCTTATTTTATCTTAAGATAAGTTTCTTCTTTTGTCCCTAATATTCATTTGGAGTATTCAATGAATTATATCCTGAGTGCCTCATGATTTTGGTATTCTTTGACCAAAGGACTGTTATAGTTAACTAATGATACACAAAATGTACTATAAAGGACTGTTATAGTTAACTAATTATACACAAAATGTACTATAAAGTCACTGAAAACTCTGAATTACATGGAAAAAAATTATTTGCTTGCTAATAGTTTGATTAGCACATTTGATATTTCATGCACCTTCTGTAGATTTGTTTAGATGAATATATATATGGTTGGTCCTTTGACTTCTTATGTGAGTGACTTTTATTGAAGTTAGCTTCTCGTCCTGGTTTAGTTTCATATTTTCTCTGCAAGTTTTATGTACATCATTTATGTTTTAACTGAGTTAAAAGACCCTAAATATTTTTTATCATCGAAATACTCATCTTACTCCACCTTCTCTGTTCCTAATTCCATTTAACCATGCTAGTTTCTGTCATCCATTTCTGCTTTGCACATCTTAAGAATACATTTTGTGAAAACTTTGAATTTTAAAGGGCATCTCATACTCTAAAATCCTCTTGTGGAAGAAAATCATTGAACTTTTAGAAACATGCCTGTTTGGGGGTCCTCCCCCATTACTGTATTGATCATTCCATATTTGTCATTAGTTCTTTGCTATATTAGGCCCAGAATAACCTATGATCACTTAGAATACTCAACAAACTCAGTAGTTAATTGTACATTCTCATTTATTAAGGTGGATTTTTGTGTTCCCTTTGTCTTGTCATCTTTGTGCTGGTGCGCTGTGTCCAGTAATCTTTCCTTCAGATTTCATTTGGGTGGATGGGGTTTATTTTTCCAGAAAATATTACATTATTAAATTAAGAGTTTAACTTAATTCTCCTTTTTTTAAAAAATTGAATTATGTAAATTTGTTTAAAATAACTCCCTGGGTGTGTTAAAGTGCTGACAAAATTCAAATGGCTCATGTGACACTGATGCTACTTTAAGGAAGTGTCTTGCTCACCTGGTCAAACACCCATTCCTCACTGCATTTTGCCAATTCAATCCATTTTAGATGTAACCTCGGGTATGGTGAAAGACCCACCGGACGTCTTGGACAGGCAAAAATGCCTTGACGCTCTGGCTGCTCTACGCCACGCTAAGTGGTTCCAGGTTCGGAACATCATTTTACTTTTTTCTTGTAGCCTTATGAGAGAGTCGTTCAGTACACACGTTTAACTGTGCTTAAACATTTCAAAAGATTGCCCAAGCAATACTATTTTAAATTAAATCTCAGAAAATATGTTAACATAGAAAGCTGGGTATGAACATCTGCATATTGCAGTTACTATTAATTTGACAATAAACTTTGGTTTTGGGTGTGTTTTGTAGTTTGGGTTTTTATTTTTTCTTTTTAGTGGCTATATTTAAAGTTGACTTGTTTAGAAACATCACATGTTTGTGTATATATATTATATTCCATAAGGCTGCAGATTAACTTTGCTTTAAATAATGGAATATGTGTTTAAAGCTTTGTGTATAGTATTTTAAGATTTTTTTCCCCCTCTTTCTCTAAGTTAATAAGTGTAGGGAGTGAAAGGTGAGGAAGCAGCTGTTTGGTTTAGTGACTTTGCAGTCATGCAAAGGCACAGCAAGGAAACCAAACAGATTTCCTTAGCCTTTCAGTCCCTAGACAAACTTTTTAGCTCTTCACTATTTCTTTTATTTCTAATGTAGGCAGATTTTTTTTTTTTAAGTTTACTGTTTTAAATGAATATAGGTCAAGGTTCACAGGGGATCAAGAAACATTATTCTTGTATAATCTGTTTACTTTGACCTAAATACCAACTTTTATATACTAACCCTGGCATAAAATACTGCTGTAAATGGCAGCTCATTGAATCCAACTTTTTAAATGTGATTATTTTTGTTTTTATCTGAGCTTCCATTGAACAGTGGTATTTTAACTTTTTTTCATCAAGGGATATTTTCATTATTTCTAAGTTTAATCCAGTTGGTTTTTATATTGCCCTCAAGGCTAGAGCTAATGGTCTGCAGTCCTGTGTGATAATCATACGTATTCTCCGAGACCTCTGTCAGCGAGTTCCAACATGGTCTGATTTTCCCAGCTGGGTAAGTAGTATATAACTGCATGATGTGAAAAAATAAAATAAACATGATGTAGTTAACTTTTTACTCTTAAGCTTATATTTGTCAGTTTTATTTTTATTTACTAAATACAGGGTTTTGTTCTTGTTTGTTTTTCTGTTTGTGTGTTTTGGCACTGGGGATTGAACTCAGGGGGCACTTGAGTGCCCATTAGCCATTGATCCACATCCCCAGCCCTATTTTGGATTTTATTTATTTAGAGACAGGGTCTCACTGAGTTGCTTAGCACCTCGCTCTTGCTGAGGCTGGCTTTGAATTCTTGATCCTTCTGCCTCAGCCTCTTGGACAACTGGCATTATAGGCATGCAGCACTGGGCTCAGTATGTTGTTGGTTTTTTGTTGATTTTTTTGTTTGTTTCTTCTGATGGGAAATCCTGGGATTTTTAGCATGTTTAATTTTTCTCAGAAGTTAAGAATTATGTTTCATACTTACTTTGTATTTTTCTTTGCTCTTTTTTTCTCTTCTAAGTGTTTGGTCTTTTAAAAAATATTACAGCAGTAATTAGTTGGCTTTTACATGTATAGATATATTAAAAAGACTGAAAATGAGTTGTTAAGGCCTCTGTGCAGGATTCTGTTGATGTGTTTTTTAAATAATGTATGAAGTTGAGAATTTTAAAAACTCAGGAATGCAGAGTGGTTTAAAATAAGTATTGAAAGCCCTGTTGTTTAAAGGCAAATTATATTGACAGTTCACTGTAATTTCTTCTGGGGGAGGAGTGCTGCATACTTATGTATCACATATATTTGATTCAAGCCTTTTGTTTTGGGGCATGTTGTGTGTTGCCAGAGTTTGAACCAAGGGCCTTGCACATCTTAGGCAAGTACTCCACTACTGAACTATACTGTAGCCCCTGTGTTTCTATTTTTATATTCCTCATTTGAACCTTTTTGGTTCCTGAATAGCAAAACTAAGTAGGGATTCATTCAGAACTAAAAGTTTCTTGGTTCCAGAGGGTCAGTGATACATGAACAACTAAAGTTATCTTTTTTTTTTTTTTTTTTTTTATGCTGGAGATTGAACTCAGGGTTACTGCACCACTGAGCCACATCCCCAGCCCTATTTTGTGTTTTATTTAGAGACAGGATCTCACTGAGTTGCTTATTAGCACCTTGCCATTGCTGAGGCTGGCTTTGAACTCGCGGTTCTTCTGTCTCAGCCTCCCTAAGTGCTGGGATTACAGGCTTGTGCCACTGCGCCTGGCTCTATTTGTATCTTTTGTAACAAAATACATCTTGGGACTTTTTGAAAAGTACCTCATTCTCTGTATTAACTATATAGTATTCCCTTTGTGCTCTGTTATATTTAATATCCATTTGATAGACACTGGGGTTTTTTGCAGACTTCAGCTATTAAGTCCTCATTTTATATATTATTGTCAAGTGTTTGAAGGTAGAATAAATTGCTACAGCTGAAATTCCAAGATCAAAGAACATGTTCTAATTGTTCACCATAAAGTTGGATCATTTAAAATTTCAAAAAAATCTGGGATATCATCATACTTTACTTTTCTTTTTGTATTGGAGATTAAACCCAGGGACGTTTAACCACTGAGTCACATCCCTAGACAAGGTCTTGCCAAGTTGCTTAGGGCCTCAGTAAGTGGCTGAGGCTGACTTTGAATTGGTAATCCTGCCTCAGCCTCCTGAGCCGCTGGGATTACAGGCATGCCACCACTGTGCCCAGCTTATCATACTTCTTAATGCGTAACAACATGATGGGTTGCATTTCTTTTCTTTCTTTTTTTGATACTGGAAATTGAACCCAAGGATGAATTGAACCCAGTTTTTGATTTTATTTTGAGACAGGATCTCACTAAATTACTGAGACTGGACTCTAGACTCTAGACTTCTTAACTCTTTCCACAATAAGAAATTGGCCTTTGTCTCTGTTAAATGATTTTTTCCAGTTTCTTGTCTGCTCTTTAACTCTTCCTATATAAAAGTTTTGTAAATTTTTTGTAAGTTCTGCTCTGTGTGGTCTTGCACATGTATAATCCCAGCAACTTGGGAGGCTGAGACAGGAGGTTTGCAAGTTCAAGACCAGCCTCAGCACCTTATCAAGACTGTCTCAGCCGGGCGTGGTGGCTCACGCTTGTAATCCCAGCACTTTGGGAGGCTGAGACAGGAGAATCGCGAGTTCAAAGCCAGCCTCAGCAATGGCGAGGCTGCTAGGCAACTCAGTGAGACCCTGTCTCTACATAAAACACAAAATAGGGCTGGGAATGTGGCTCAGGGGTCGAGTGCCCCTGAGTTCAATCCCTGGTACCAAAAAAAAAAAAAAAAAAAAAAAAGACTGTCTCAAAATAAAAAATTTTTAAAAAGGGGAGAGCTGGGAATGTGGCTCAGTGGTTAAGTGCCTCCCCTCCATGCCTTCAATCCCTAGTATCCAAAAAAAAAAAAAATTCTAAGTTTTAATTCATTAATCCTTTGTGATTTCTGGATTTTGTTTTTGTCTTAAAAAGATTTCTCCCATACTATAGACTACTAGTCAGTTCTTAACATGTAGTTCTTCTCCTGTAGAGCTTAATTTTTTCTCCCCTGAAATTATATATATATTTTTTTTTTAAATATTTTTTTAGTTGTTGATGGATCTTTATTTTATTATTTATATATGGTGCTGAGGATCGAGCCCAGTGCCCCACGCATGGTAGGCAAGCTCTATACCACTGAGCTACCGCCCCAGCCCTGAAATTATATTTTCTATGCACACATACATATATATTTAACACACAGCAAAATATCCTGGAAGGCTATGTTCCAACTTACAGTAGTGATTGTTTAGTGGGAGGCAGGGATGGTTAGGATAAAGATTTGTAATGTTTTAATTTTTACCAGGCAAAAACCATAAGTATTACTTGTTCAATTAAAAATTAATTTAAAAATTAAAAATTGATAAAAGACAAATCCAGCTGTATTTTTTTTTTTTTTTTAATTTTATTTATTTTTTTAGTTGTGGGTGGACAGAATATCTTTATTTTATTTTTATGTGGTGCTGAGGATCGAACCCAGTGCCTCACGCATGCTAGGCGAGCACGCTACCACTGCGCCATAATCCCAGCCCCCAGCTGTATATTTTTGTAGATGGATTGATAAATTAGATATTTGAATGGTTCACTAAGTGTTTATTGAAGTGGTTTTTCATTTCTTGGCTGACTGCATTTTATCATCAAATAGTTCTTAACAAAAGTATGCTTTAAATTTCTTACATATTTAAGATTCTACCAGTCACCACTACTTTAATGAGGAATAGTTTGTTAGGTCACAGTTTTTCCCTCCCCATTAGTTGATGTTGCTCCATTATTCTGACATTTAGTATTATTAAATTTAAATCCCAGATAATTTTTTTGTGTGCTTTATCTGCTGAGTGAGTTACTTACAGTTGTTTTTTTTATCCTGAAATTTGAGTTACTCAGCCATATTTGTCTGAAAATCTTTTTATTATTATCCATATTTTTAAAAAATGTTTGTTTTCTTGTCCTTCACTTCATACTCTTCTTATAGCTAAGGGTGAAGAATAATTTTGTTATGATTAATTAATATGATTATTTTAGGAACACCATTGCACTGTTGTTCAGTTGCCATTGTCTACTATCTTTTCTTCAATTGTTTTAGTCTCTATCTTCTTTATTCTTGTATCCCCAGTGATTCTCTCTTTGGGAACAACTTAGTTTTCAGCTATGTTCTATTCTTTGCTATTCATTTATTAGTTCTTTAAGTTATTTTGCATTTCAATTTGCTTTATTAGCCCTATAATCTTAATAACTTCTTAATTTTGAGCTCTTCATTTTAATTACCTTCAATTACTCATCAGATTCTAGAACTTAAATATTAGAATTTACCTTCATTCCCATAAATTCAGATTTACTCAAAATAGATTTTTTAGAAAATCTTTAGTAGACTTCAAATTTTATAGCTGTTTTTGGCTCACAGAAAAATCAAATGAAAAATATTGATTGAGGTCCCACATATTCTTTATCACTACACATGCACAACCTCTCCTACCATCAACATCCTGCACCAGAGGTACATCTGTTACAATTGAACTAGTTTGACATGTCATTATCACCCAGTATCTATATAGATTTAATCTCTGTTTTTCATATTGATACCACACAAGTACAAAAATGTCATGCAAATCTATTTCCGTCTTTTTTAAATGTGTTTTTATTCTTAGTTGACATTTAATAATTGCATACACTGTAGTGTACAGTGCGACATTTCAGTACATGTTGTAATGTGTAATGATCAGATCAGAGAAATTGGCATGTTCATTGCTTCAAACATCATTTCTTTGTGCTGGGATCATTCAAAACCTTCTCTTTAGCTGGGCGCGGTGGCGCAAGCCTGTAATCCCAGCACTTTGGGAGGCTGAGACAGGAGAATCACGAGTTCAAAGCCATCCTCAGCAACAGCAAGGTGCTAAGCAACTCAGTGAGACCCTGTCTCTACATAAAACACAAAATAGGGCTGGGGATGTGGCTCAGTGGTCAAGTACCGCTGAGTTCAATCCTTTGTACCAAAAAAAAAAAACCCTCTCTTTGCTATTTTGAAATATACATTTAGGGCTAGTGATGTAGCTAAATGGGATAGAATGCTTATAGCATGTGTGAGGTCCTGGATTCTATCCTTAGCACCACCAAAAGAAAAAGAAGTATACAATTAATTGCTGTCAACTATAATTACCCCACTGTGTTATAGACCATAAGAAAGTATTCTACCTGTCCAGTTGGATCCCCTACACCCATTAACAATCCTATATCCATTTTACCTCACTCTCTGCACACCCTTCCCAGGCTCTGGTAAGTGTTTTTGTACTCTGTATTTCTGTGAGGTTTTTTTTTTTTTTTTTTTTTGTATCCAGGGCCTCTCACATGTGTTAGGCAAGTGCTATACCACTGAGCTACAACCCTGGCCCTCTGAGATCAACTTTTTAGCTTCCATATATAAGTGAGAACATGTAGCATTAATCTTTCTCAAAGCCTGACATACTAGTGGCTTAGGAGGATTGTGAGTTCAAAGCCAGCCTCAGCAACTTAGCGAGGCCCTAAGCAACTCAGAGAGACCCTGTCTCTAAATATAATATTTAAAAAGGCTGGGGATGTGGCTCAGTGGTTAAGCACCCTGGGTTCAATCCCTGGTATCAAAAACAAAAAAAGCCTGATGTATTTCACTTAATGTAATATCCTCCATTTCCATTCATGTTGCTGCAAATGTCAGAATTACATTCTTTTTAATGAATGAATAACATTCTGTTTTATGTGTATGCCATAGTTGCTTATTCAGTTATCTGTTGATGAATGTAGTTTTTTGTTGTTGTTGTTTGTTGCTGGGGATTGAACTCAGGGATACTTGACCCTAGCCTTATTTTGTGTTTTATTTAGAGACAGGGTCTCACTGAGTCACTCATGCCTTGCCACTGCTGAGGCTGGCTTTGACCTCTTGATTCTCCTATCTCCATCTCCCAAAGTACTGGGATACAGGCGTGGGCCACTGTGCCCAGCTTGAACTTGTTTTTTTTTGTTGTTTATTTTTGGTACTAGAGATTGAACCCAATGGCACTTAACCACTGAGCCACATCTCCGGTCCTTTTTATTCTGGGACAGGGTCTTGCTAAGTTGCTTGGGGCTTTGCTAAATTGCTGAGGCTGATCTTGAACTTGAAAATCCTCCTATCTCTGCCTCCAAGCTGATGGGATTAGATTACAGGCATATGCCACTATGCCCAGCTCAATAAATGTTAATACTTCTCCTTTTTCTTCCACTGTGCATTATAAGAATTGCTTTTAGAAAGGAGTTGGATTTGGCTACATGCAGCCTTGCTAGCAGACATGGGCTATGCTCTGTCTTGTAGCTACTTCAGGTTTTAAACCCAAGATCCTTTTCTCTTACAAAATCTCCATTTGTTTCCTGAATCTGATCACCATATCCTTTTAGGAACAACCTCACTCCTGACAATAGGGAGGATGTTTAAATCCCTTATGTTGAGAGTTTACAACCATTTTTTTTGGGTGGGGGTGTGCTGGGGATGGAACTCAGGAGCACTTAGCCACTGAGCCACATCCCCAGCCCTATTTTGTATTTTATTTAGAGACAAGTTCTCACTGAGTTGCTTAAGCTCCTTGCTTTCTGCTGAGGCTGGCTTTGAACTCGCAATCCTACTATTTCAGCATCCTGAGCCAAAGGGATTACAGGTGTGCACCACCACACCCAGCCACAACCATCTTTGATGTCATTTTTTCCCTATTTACTTGGTTCTCACTTCACTTATTTTTATTTTACCTGCATTTTAGCCATGTCTTTTTATTATTGGGAATAATTAGAAGTGAATAATTATGATTCTTCTACTCTTTCCTGATTTCCCCAAAGCCTTTAGCATTGCAAATTATAGTGCCTTTCTGGTGAGATAGAAGGTGTTCAGAAGAGGTTTTTCCTTTCAGGAAAATTTTATCCTCTAGAACTACCTACACCATGACTCATGCTACCTTTCTTCAGCTTGGAGGTTATTGATTAAATCTTGTGGATTTTGTTTACTCAGACAGCCCATCCCCCACCCCCACCCCCTTTTTGGGGGAGTCTGGAGAGCTCAATAAGACCTAAGACCTACATGAGCACTCAAGTTTCTTGGAAAGGCTGTTCTTCACTGACTGGCCTTTCCTGTATTTGATTCAAGTTATTACAATCTTTTTTTTTCTTCAATATTTATTTTTTAGTTGTAGGTGGACAGAATATCTTTTTTATTTTTATGTGGTGCTGAAAATCGAACCCAGTGCCTCTTGTGTGCTAGGTGAGCACGCTACCACAGCGCCATAACCCCAGCCCCAAGTTATTACAATCTTGCTTACTGGCAGAAGTGCATGCACATTTTAATATATTTCTTTTCTTTTTTAAAATCTCAGTGATGAGCATTGAACCAGAGGTGCCCTATCACTAGATTGCACTCTCAGCCTTTTTTAAAATTTTATTTTGAAACAGTCTCACTAAGTTGCCAAGGCTGCCCTGACCTTGTGATTCTCCTTCTCCAGCCTTCTGAGTCACTGGGATTACAGATGTGCATGACTATACCCAGCTTGTAATTTATTTTTTAATGATCGTCATGTTTGGAGGCCAGAAGATCTTGGAATTTGGCTCTTGTGTGTTGTTACTTCAATAGCTTTTCTTCTTGATTTTCATAAAAGAAATTGGAGATTCTTAGGGCCGTCCTTTTCTTTTTGTACCAGAGATTGAACTCAGGGGTACTCGACCACTGAGCCACATCCCCAGCCCTATTTTGTGTTTTATGTAGAGACAGGGTCTCACTGAGTTGCATAGCGCGTCGCCATTGCTGAGGCTGGCTTTGAACTTGCAATTCTCCTGTCTCAGCCTCCCAAAGTGCTGGGTTCACAGATGTGTGCCACCACACCTGGCTTCCATATCTTCTTTAGCATGGTATACCTGCTATAGTTTATGAATGGTGTACAGTTAAATTTTTAAAATATTCATTATATATTTTGCTTCTAAACATTATATTTGGATGATAAATAATTCAGAAAAAAAGAATGATCTGTTATAGTATAGATGAATCTCCAAAGCATTGTTTAAAGTACAACAAGCCAGGCATAAAAAGTCACATTGTTTCCATTTATATGAAATGGGAATAAGGGGCTGGGGTTATGGCTCAGCGGTTGAGCGCTTGCCTCGCATACGTGAGGCACTGGGTTCGATCCTCAGCACCACATAAAATAAATAAAGATATTGTGTCATCTACAACTAAACAAAATATTTAAAAAAAAAGAAAAGAAAGAAATGGGAATAAAAAAATTCACAGAAGGAATATCTTTATGAGAATGAAGAAAGATTGCTTAATGGATAAGGAGTTCACTTTGGTGTGATGGAAATTTTTTAGAACTAGATAGAGGTGACAAATACACAACATAGTGAATAAAATGTGTTAGTTATTCACTTTTAGAAATAGTTAATTTTACATTACATTAATTTTACCTGGACTTTTTTTTTTTTAAGTCCTCTCAGATGGTGGGGGGAGAACTGCTCTAATAATACTTACTGCTCACATAAAAAATATGTGATTTAACATTTTCACATTTTTTTTTTTTGGTTTCTCCAGGGTGTTTGTAAGTAATTTAGATATTAATGCTGGTAGCTTACATAGTAAGAGAGTTCCTGTCTATCACTGATGAAATCAGTGAAAAATTTTTAAATGATACTATGTTGATAACCCCAGGCAAAGAACTGACATTATCTGTGCTTACAAAAGAATCAACAAATTATACATGGAGTATCATCTCATTCACTTTAACTTAGAGTAACTCAGCATTTAGCTAAAAGTTAACTTTTCTCCCAAAGGCATGATGGTTTAAGACTTTTATACATTTCACCACATTGAAGTAAGTTACTGTGCATAAGTTATATTACAAAAATACAGCTTCCTGTGATTGGACTTACAAATGGAACAATGTCACATGTGTTGGTATTAATCTCGGTCAACTAGAATATATAATTCGCTTTTGTATATAGAATTGTCTATAATCTTTATAGTCCTATTTTAATAATCTGTAAAATGGGAATAATAGTTGTATCTCCCTCCAGAAGATGATTATAATGGTAAAAATTGGTCAGTGTATATGAAAACTTAGACCAGTGGTTACTACAGGGTAAGTGCTCAGTAAATAGTAGCTATAATGGTAAAGAGGATAACTCCTACTACTATTATGTAATCAGAACTAATGCTAGAGAATTCTTCTAGTCTCACAAACCAACTGCAAAGAGTAGTTTTTGTACTTTTATTAAGTGTAATAGTACTGATTTTGCTGGGCTAATTAATATGTGTGATTTAAAACTTGATAGAGCTTGCTGGTTGTGCTCTAAAAATGGTTTTATTGCTTTATACTCCCCTCCAGTGAAAGTGCCTATATTACCACAGTCTCATCTAGTGTGAGTTTTGGGGGCTTTTTTAAACATGACATTTTTATCTCTACCAGAGCTAGAAATTAATGTCTAAGGAAGGGTTTTTAAAAAGTTGATTTTGACTGAGAAGAACCTAAGTGATAGCTTTATCACCTACAGTGGTCTTGGATAAACCACTTAATGCCCTTTTTTTTTTTTTAATATTTATTTTTTAGTTGTAGGTGGACAGAATATCTTTATTTTATTTTATTTTTATGTGGTGCTGAGGATCGAACCCAGTGCCTTACGCGTGCTAGGCGAGCACGCTACCACTGCGCCATAACCCTAGCCCCCACTTAATGCCTTTTAAGGTATCTTTTCTTATATCTTTAAAATTGTGTTTTAATAACATCTATGAGAATTAAATGAAATTATGTATTTAAAGTGCTCAGCATAGTGCCTGCCATGCTTATTAAGGAGATATTAATTCTATCAAAGATGGGAAGGAAAAAATAATACTTTATGAATATTTGCCTGTAATCCAAGCAACTTGCAAGGCTGAGGCCAGAGGATCCCAAGTTCAAGACCAGCTTCAGCAATTTAGTGAGGCCCTATGCAACTTAGCGAGACCTTGCCTCAAAATAAAAATGGTTGGGGTGTGGCTAGTGATTAAGTGCCCCTGGGTTCAATTCCTGGCACCAAAAAATAATAATAATTAAATACAAGCAAATATTATAATTACAGATTTTAAATCATTTTAATATGTAGAGTTTTCCTCTGAGTAATTCTAGCCACCAAGATCCTTTCCTTTACAACATGAAGTGTCATTTCCCTAAAACACATGTTGTGTCTCAACATACCTAAATTTATAACTGGTTTTCTCACAGTTTTTTTAAAGTACATAGTGAAAATCTGAGACATTTTTGAAAAGTTGCGTATGTTATGAGTTTAACTTTGAAGGAGGGGTGTTAACTGGGGATTGAACTAAGGGCCACTTGACCTCTGAGCCACATCCCCAGCCCTATTTTGTGTTTTATTTAGAGACAGGGTCTCACTGAGTCGCTTATTAGCGCCTTGCCTTTGCTGAGGCTGGCTTTGAACTCGCAATTCTGCTGTCTCAGCCTCCCTAAGTGCTGGGATTACAGGCTTGCGCCACTGCGCCCGGCTCCAGCTTATTGTTCTTTATTTCTTTCATCACTGAGTTATCAGTGCTATTCTCAAATTCTTTATAAAATTTTTTTTTATTGGTACATATTTACATATACATAAAAATGTAATTTGATCAATTTCACTCCTCACTTCCTCCTCCCATTTCATCCCTAATGATTTCCATTCTTCCATGGCATCTCCAGTTTTTTTCCTGCAGATATTAATTTCATTTTTTTATAGCTAGATCTCCATTGTACATATATACCACATTTATCTTTCATCTCTTGATGGGCACGTGGGCTAATTCCATAACTTGGCTATTGTGAATTGTGCTGTGATAAACATGGGTATGAATGTTTCTTGAAAATATGCTAAATTTAATTATTTTGGATAAATATGTGGATCATATAGTAGTTTTGATTTTAGCTTTTTGAGGGACCTCCATCCTAACTTCCATCATGGCTATACTAATTTACATTCCCACCAACAGTGTATAGTTTTTCACCCATATCCTTGCCAGGATTTATTATTTGTATTCTTGATGATTGCCATTCTAACTGGAGTTTGGTGTAATCTCACTAGGATTTTCTAGAGTTGAATTTCCCTGATGGCTAGAGTTGTTAGACTTTTTTTTCATGTAATTGTTGGTCATTTGTACTTGTTTTGAGAAGTGTCTGTTTAGTTCACTCACCCATTTACTAGTTGGCTTATTTTATTACTGTTGAGTTTTTTATATATATATTCTCTAGATATTAATCCTCTGTAGGAAGGGCAATTGGCAAAAGATTTTCTTTCATTTCGTAGGTTCTTTTCACTCTGTTGTTCTTTTGCTACTGCTGTCTTTAAATTGATGCCATCCCGTTTATCTTTCCTAAGTAATAGGGATCTCATTCGGAATTCTTTTCCTTACCCTTTATGTTGAAATTTCCCCTATTTTCCACCCCGCAACAATTGCAAAGTTTCAGGTCTTAACACTGGATCCATTTTGCGTTGTCTTTTGTGCAAAGTGAGAGGGATCTAGTTTTATTCTCATATATGAATATCCGGTTTTCCACCATCATTTGTTTAAGAGATGATCTTTTCTTTTTTGTATGTTTTTGGCACTTTTGTCAAAAACCATGATTCGACTGTGAGTTTTTTTCTAAGTACCATGCTTTTTTGTTTCTATGGTTCTATAGTACTATTTGAAATTAGGTTATAAATAGTATGTTTCAAAACATTATTTACTATATGCTGGCAATTGATGCTAATTTAGGAAATATCTGCCTTAATCTCAAGAGTCTCACAGTCTTTTGGACATCTTTAATTTCTTCAGAAATGAGAGATATTCCTTTCATATGTATGGAGTTTTCTAGGTGATTGAAGCTTATTTCCTTTTTTAAAAAATATTTTTTTAGTTGTTGATGGACACAATGTCTTTATTTTATTGCTTTGTATGTGGTGCTGAGGATCGAACCCAGGGCCTCAGGCATGCGAGGCAAGCGCTCTACCACTGAGCTACAATCCCAGCCCCTTATTTATTTACTTTTATGGTGTGCTGAGGATCGAACCCAGTGCCTCACACATGCAAGGCAAGCGCTCTACCACTGAGCCACAATCCCAGCCCTGAAGCTTATTTCTTAAAACACTAAAGCCTTTAAATGACAATCCTTTTAAAAATGTCTTCACCATCTTCATTCTTGAACTGAATAAACTGAGATATCTCAAATTTTTTCACTGTGATTTACACTATAAGCAGCTATCATTTTCAGGTTTTTCTTTTCAATCTCATTCATACAAGCTATCATTTTTTCACAGCCATTAATGTGCAGTTTCTATAAATTCCATCTCTCTTGAAGTGTATTCATAATTTTGGAATTACACTGTGTCCAAACTTTTTGCAATTAATCTTTTTAGATTTTGAGAAATGGTCTTGAAGTAAATAGTTTTTACCTCTGTTTTCTATGAGCTTTTTTAGTGTACAGCTGAACATGGATTTTTTCAGCTTCCATATCATTTTAAGGATTTATTTGTAATAGTTTTATAAAATAAGTTTCTTTCAATTGCTACTAGTGGTTTCATCTAAAATTTAAATAAAAGCCACAACATGGATGAAACCTAAGTATTATTCTAAGTGAAAGAAACCAGTGTGGTTTCACCTATGTGAAATGCCCAGAGTAGAAAAATCAGAAGAAGTTGAAAGTGGTTTGGTGGTTGCCCGGCGTTGAAGAAAAGGGGAGTGGAGAAAAGACTGGTGAATATGGAGTTTCTTTATGGAATGATGAAAGTGTTTGAGAATTAGATAGTGATGTTTGGCAACTTTGTAAGTATATTAAAAGCCACTGAATTGTACACTTTAACTTTTTTAAAAAAAATAACTTTCTTTTTATTTATTAATTTGTATGTGGTGCTAAGGATCAAACTCAGTGCCTTACCCATGCTAGGCAAAGACTCTACTGCTGAGTCACAACCCCAGCCCCCACTTTCAATTTCAAAGGGTGAATCTCACTGGGCATGGTAACATTTGCCTGTAATTTCAGCTATCCCAGAGGTTCAAGGCCAGCTTGGGGGAGTTAGCAAGATTCTGTCTCAAAATAAAACATGCTGGGGATATAGCTCAGTGGTAGAGCACCCCTGGTCTCAATCGCCAGTACCATACCAAAAAAGTGTTTCTTATATGTGAATTAGAAATCTCTTAAATGAAAACACATTTTTCTGATTTAGGGACCCTTCAAAACATGTCCTGAATTGGCTGCTTTTTAATTCTGTACTTCTATTTTTGCCTTCTATTCATTGGTTTAGATTTTGAATTCTTAAATATAATTTTATAGTGTAGTATACTTCATATTTTCCTCAGAAATAATAAAATCCAGTTATACATCGAATGGAAGTGTACATGGCATATATTGTTTGTAAAGATAAAGCTGAAGTCTTTTCAGTAGAATATTGTCCTAATTTGTAGTAGCATCAGTCTGTAGGTATCAGAAAACTCTGTGCAAGACCAAAATAATTTAAGAGCTGTTATTTTTTTTTTTTGTGGTAAAGGAAAGTTTTAATTAAAAGTAAATTAAATACCTACTCTAGCATTTTTTCTTCATTAAGCACAGATATTTTATTTTATTTTATTTTTTTATTTTTTTTTTTTTTATTTTTTATTTTTTTTTTTTTTTGGTACTGGGGATTGAACTCAGGGGCACTGGACCACTGAGCCACATCCCCAGCCCTATTTTGTGTTTTTATGTAGAGACAGGGTCTCACTGAGTCGCTTAGCGCCTCACCTTTGCTGAGGCTGGCCTTGAACTCGCGATTCTCCTGTCTCAGCCTCCCTAAGTGCTGGGATTACAGGCTTGAGCCACCGCGCCCGGCTTAGCACAGATATTTTAAATGTAAATTTTATACTGTCTTACTTTTGGTGTAGCATTTTTGGTTTTTGGAGATGAGGTCTTGCTAGATTGCCCAGGCTAGCTAGCCTTGAATTCCTGTACTCGAACTGCCATCCTGCCTCCACCTCCCAAGTAACTGGGATTATGAGTGCATATTACCAGGCCTTTGTTTTTAGTGCTTTATTTGTATTTAAATGCTCTGTACTATATTAGAAATTTTGATTTTCTCTTTTTGTGACTTATTCTATGCAACGTTTTAATCTTTGATTTTTTTTCTCTTTTCTTTTTTGACCTTTCTTCCCCTGCTCCCCTACCTAGTACGGGGGGTTGAATCCTGGGGCACTCTGTCACTGATCTACATCCCCAGTCCTTTTTAAATTTGAGACAAGGTCTCATTAAGTTGCTGAGTGTCTCACTAAATTGCTGAGGCTGACTTTGAACTTGGGATTGTCCTGCTTCAGCCTCCTAAACAACTGCAATTACAGGCATGGCAATCTACGATTTTTAATGACATCCAGGAGTGGTGGCATATATGTGTAATCTCAGTTACTCAGGGGGCTGAGGCAAGAAGATCCCAAGTTTGAAGCCAGCCTCAGCAATTTAGCAAGAGCCTGTCTCAAAATAAGCTGGGGTCTGGGGAATGTAGCTCACGGGTAAAGCCACCCTAGATTCTATCCCTGGTACCACACACACACACACACAAATGTAAATAGCACTTCATAATTTGTCATTCTAGTGTTTGAAAATGAATTATTTATTGGCATGGTGGCATATGCCTATAAATCACAGCTATTCAGGAAGCTGAGACAGGAGGATCACAAATTTGAGGCCAGCCATGGTAACTTTGTAAACCTATCTCAAAGTAAAAAAAAAAAAAAAAATTTTTAAAGGGATGGAGATGTACCATAGTGATAGAACAGCCCTGGGTTCAAGCCTCAGTGCCACCAAAAAAGGAAAGAAAAGGAAAAAAAAGAAAAATTCCTTTGATCTGTATACTAAACATGTTGTTTTTATTTTTAGGCTATGGAGTTATTAGTAGAGAAAGCAATTAGTAGTGCTTCCAGTCCTCAGAGCCCTGGGGATGCCCTGAGAAGAGTGTTTGAATGCATTTCTTCAGGGATTATTCTTAAAGGTAAATTCCATTTTGTTCTTAATGTAGTAAAACTGGTTGTTTGATAGTTAAATAAGAACTCTTCTCTTACAGATGGGTATTGCTAATATGCATTTGTCTCCCTGTGGTGATTATTGTAGGTAGCCCTGGACTTTTGGATCCTTGCGAAAAAGATCCCTTTGATACCTTGGCAACAATGACTGACCAGCAGCGGGAAGATATTACCTCCAGTGCACAGGTACTAGAATTCTTAATCCCAGAGCTTTGTTGGACTACTGCCCTTAAAGTTTTATTTTTTCATAATTGTTTTTTAGATGAAGTCACTGTATAATATTCTGCTTCTTTAGTAAGTAAACCTTTTAAAAGGCTTACCTTAAACTAGATTTTGCTACTAGAATTTTTAATGTATTTAATTATTTAGGTGTGTCCGATTAAGAACATTATATACTATAAACACAGTATTTTCAATGTTTCATTAAATCAGAGTATTTAATGAAGGATCAGCAAGCCAGATGTGGTGGCACACACCTGTAATCCCAGCACTTTGGGAAGCTGAGACAGAATCGGAAGTTCAAAGCCAGCCTTAGCAACAGCGAGGCACTAAGCAACTCAGTGAGACCCTGACCCTGTCTCTAGTTACACAGAAGTGGTAGGCTGTATGGTTTAGATGTTGTTGTTATAATTTAGTCTTTCATAACACTGTATGATATAATGAGTGAAAATGTGGACTCTGGAGATCAGACTCCCTGGGCTTGACATACCAGCTCTGCCATCTTGTTTATAAAATGGCATGAAAGCAATTTCTGTCTCAAACAGAATCATTGGGAAGTGTGTATAACTATATTATGGGTTAGTGTGTGTAACTATACTGCACCACTTGGTATATGGAAAGATTTAAATGTTAGTATGTATCATCATGAGTCATCAATCTAAAATGATTATAGCCATCCATAATTTTTATGAATCCAGAAATGTAGAGTAGAGAGAAAAAAAGACATATTAGCTGTGAACAATAGTAATCCATTCTAAGGTACATGAGAGTTGTTAGACTTAAAGTCTTGATTTATTGCCTCTACTGGCAAGGATAATTTGGAATTTCAGAGATGTCAGGAGTAAGTACATGGTATACCGAAAAGTGTACTGGATGAGAAGCAGTAGTATTAGAATGTTAGGGATATTTTATAGACTTAAAATAGAACCAATTCTAAAGTATTAAACTAGTGTTGGTTTTGTTTTGTTTGATTTAATTGTCTAAAGAATAGAAGGAATTAGTTGTAAATTTAAGGGAAAAGAAATTTAGGATTAGAAGCAGGCATTTGAAAACTGACAGCCCCAATCCCGCTGTACTAGGAATTGAACCTAGGGGCACCCTACCACTGAGCCATGTACTCAGCCATTTTTATTTTGTGACAGGGTCTCTCTGTGTGGCCCAGGTGGGCCTCAAATTTACAATCCTCTTGCCTCAGCCTCTCCCAAATCATTGAGATTAAAGTCTTATGCCTTCTTGACCAACCAGAATTCACACTTTTAAAAAATACTTTTTGGGAGGGGGGTACTGGGGATTGAACTCAGGGGCACTCGACCACTGAGCCACATCCCCAGCCCTATTTTGTATTTTTATGTAGAGGCAGGGTCTCACTGAGTTGCTTAGCGCCTCGCCATTGCTGAGGCTGGCTTTGAACTCGCAATTCTCCTGTCTCAGCCTCCCTAAGTGCTGGGATTATAGGCTTGAGCCACTGCGCCCGGCTAAAAATACTTTTTTTTTAAAAGCAATCTTGAAGATTGTCTAGTTTTAGGAGGTATTTAGAAATGCTCTTATTAAAAGTGAAGGAGTTATAGAGTACATAATTCCATTTATTTAACATCCTTGAAATTGCAGTTAAGAAGAGATTAGTGAATCTTGAAAGTTAGAGATAGGAAAAGGGAACAGTGTGGCTTTAAAGGGAATCTTTTGGTAATGATACAGTTGAGTATCTTGATTGTGGTGGTGGTCAATGCACATCTGCATATATAATAAAATCGAAGAAGGCTATACATGTATGTATAACTAGTGAAATCTGAATAAGCTCTACATTGAACCAATTTTCAGCTTGTTTCTTCATGGCCTTCCATGTCCGTGTTTTATGTTTCTCTTTCCTTCCTTTGACCCTGTCTAGAACTATTCCTCTTTTCCTTTCAAAACATTCACCTTCTTGTATGCCATTTTGAAAAACAAGTTTTAACAGGTTGGGGCTGTAGCTCAGTGGCAGAGCACTTGCCTACCACCTGTGAGACACTAGGTTTGATCCTCAGCACCACATAAATATAAAAAAGCAAATAAAATAAAGGCAGATGTCTATACACAACTACAAAAAAATTTTTTTAAATAAAAAAGTTAACAATCCCTTAATAAATTATACATAAATTACCCTGTGCTTCATTAATTCTTTTGATTCCTGTTTATAAACTCAAGATCAGAATGCTGTGACCCTCTCATTTCTCTTGGCCATGGCCATTAATTAAGGTGATACCAGACATGCAGGAGCCGTGGGGGATAAAGAAAAGACAGACACACATAGGAAGAAAAAGCCAGGGCCAGGTGTATAGCCAAACCCTGATGAGGCTTGACTGACTCCAGAGCTAGCTCAGCAAGTTTATTACATAGGTTCATCAAAATTTTATTTGTAGCCAGACACAGTGGTATACACCTGTAATCCCAGCACCTTGGGAGGCTTAGACAGGCGAATCAGGAGTTCAGAGCCAGCCTCAGCAATGGCAAGGTGCTAAGCAATTCAGTTGAGGCACTAAGCAACTCAGTGAGGCCCTGTCTCTAAATAAAGCACAAAATAGGGCTGGGGATGTGGCTCAGTGGTAGTTGTCCTTGAATTCAATCCCTAGTACCAAAAACAAAAAACAAAAAAACCAAAAAACAGTTTTATTTGTGGGAAAGCTTCAACAAAGCCGGCAATCTGAAGGATGCAAGATTAGCGAGACATTAGGATCATCATCTTTTGCTTTGAATTCAGTCCCTGGGAGAAGGTGCTGAACTCAAGGCCTCCACTGATAGAGCCACATGTCTTCTTGTGTAGCTCTCTTCCCCCAGTGTTACCGTAGCAACTGGGGCATCTTGACTGCACCTTTGCATAGGCAGCTCCCAGCACAAACGCAGCCACAAGAGTCAGATAGGCCATGATTTAGATCACCACTCTCTACAGCAGAAGAAAAAATTCATATGAAAACTTATTCACAAATGTTCATAGCAGAATTATGCATAATAGCCAAAAAGTAGAAATAACCTATATGTCCAGCAGTTGATGAGTGGATAGATAAATATAGTATATTCATACAGTAGGATATTATTCAACTATTAAAATGAATCTTGGAAATCTTTTTTTTTTTTTTTTTTTTTTGGTACTGGGGATTGAACTCAGGTACTTGACCACTGAGCCACATCCCCAGCCCTGTTTTGTGTTTTATTTAGAGACAGGTCTCACTGAGTTGCTTAGCGCCTCGTCGTCCAGATGTCTAGGAATGCTGTCACCAACCACTATGTGAAAGCAGTTAACTTGCGTTTTTTGTTTTATGTATCCTATTTATTTTTTGATGTCATGTATCATAATTTATAGTTAATTTATGTTTTCGTTTTTCATGTGTCTTCTCTAAATAGTAAGCTTCATGAAAGCAGAATGTTATTTATATTCTGGCATAGTAAGTGCTTACTTAGATATCTTAAATGAGCATGTATATGAATGATTGGCTCAATGGGAAAAAATTGAAGTATGGTTCTCTTTTGTAAAGCTGTGTATGTGTGTACAACATGTGCCTTGAGCCTGTGCTCATGGGCATCCAAAGAAAAAGTGGTAAAATAGGTAGATAATGAACAAAAGAGCAGTTTGCTCATTGAGAGAGACACCTTTTCTTTTACTGTATATCGTTTCAGGATGGTAGTATGTTTGTTTTTTCCAATGAATATAATACTAAATTTATTTAACAATTTATTTTTTAACTGGGTATGGTTTCACACCACTGTACTCCCCACTACTCAGGGTGAGACAGGAGGATCTAAAGTTTGAGGTTAGCTTGGGCAGTGGAGACCCTGTCTCAAAATTTTTAGAAGGAGTTAAGGGCTTGAGGGCTTGAGGTATATAGCTCAGTATTTTTTATTTTTTATTTTTATTTATTTATTTGGTACCTGGGATTGAACCCAGGGGTGTTTGACCACTGAGCCACATCCCCAGCCCTTTTTTTAATATATTTTTTATTTAGAGACAGAGTCTTGCTAAGTTGCTGAGGCTGGCTTTGAACTCACAGTCCTCCTGCTTGAACCTCCAAGCCAATGGAATTACAGGCATGGATCACTACACCTAGCTGAGAATTTGATTTTTTAACTTAATGTTTCAGAAAGCAACGTACACATAAAACAGCCTGGACATAGAAACATCAGAGCATATAGATTTCAGTTCTAGTGATGAGTTGTGAAACTAATTCATTCAGAGTATGTATTTCATTGAACATGCTTTTTTTGTTGTGAGGGAAAAAAATAAAATAGAAGGAAAAATAAAAAAATAAAAATAGAAGGAATAAACATAAGAATATGTTGGTTTTAAAAATTAATTCTAAATTCTGACTTTTTGTTACAGTTTGCATTGCGACTCCTTGCATTCCGCCAGATACATAAAGTTCTGGGCATGGATCCATTGCCCCAGATGAGCCAACGTTTTAACATCCACAACAACAGGAAACGAAGAAGGGATAGTGATGGAGTTGATGGATTTGAAGCTGAGGGGAAGAAAGACAAAAAAGATTATGATAACTTTTAAAAAGTTTCTGTAAATCTTCAGTGTTAAAAACAACAGGTGCCGGTTTGTTGGCTGTTTTTCATTCATAATAATGTCTACTTTGAAAATTTTATCAAGAATTTAAGAATTTCATGGAAGAACAAAGTTTTTCTATGGCATTAAAAACTTAATGTACAGTGTTAGGTATTATATGAATGGAAAGACACCAGAAAAAATTGTGCTCCAGCTAGGGAAAAACAGAAGTTCTGGGTCCCCTCCTCCCATTATTTTGGTTTTATTTCCTGATTGCCCTAGCTCCCTCTATTTTTGTGTCTTTTATTAACTAGTGCATTGTCTTATTAAATCTTTACTGTATTTAATGCAGGATTTGTGCTTCAGTTGCTCTGTGTATTTGGATATTTTTATTTAGAGGTTTTTGTTTGCTTTTTGACATTAGTTTTTAAGTTACCTTGTTATAGATAATATCCTTTACCCCTTAATATTTTACAGCAGTACGTTTTTTTGTAACGTGAGACTGCAGAATTTTTTCCTTTTGTTACTGTATGTGAAGGATTACAACACAAAAAGTTACCCTGCCATTCGAATGCTCAGAACGAAATGTTTCTGCAGATCTTGTGGCATTTGTCTCTAGTGTGATATATAAAGGTGTAATTAAGACAGATTTCTGTTAATCTAATCAAGTTTGCTGTTAGTTGTGCATTAGCAGTATAAAAGCTAATATATACTATATGGTCTTGCAACAGTTTTAAAGCCTCTGCATAATTGATAATAAAATGCATGACATTTTTGTTTTTAATAGACTTTTAAAACTATAATTTTAGGTTTAACACGTAGATCTTTGTACAGTTGACTTTTTGACATAGCAAGGCCAGAAAATAACTTTCTGAATATTTTTTTCTTCTGTATAAGTGGAAAGGGCATTTTTCACATATAAGTGGGCTATTATTTTCAGAAGAAGTTTATCGTTGTGCAACTAACAACTAGCCCTTAATTATGGTGACAGTTTCTTTTTGGTGTGTGTGAGATTACTCTAACAACTATTACAGTATAACACAGTTGAATGATTCCCCCCACACACACACTCCATCACCCAGATAATTTATAGTTCTATTAACAGTGAGGTTGATAAAGTATTACTGATTTAAAAAATTAAGATTATCTAAGAAAAAAACCCAGAAAATTATTTGGTGTGGCCATCTTACATGCTAATGTCTTCTACAAATAACTAAATATTCTAGCAGTGGTGT
Organism: Xerus rutilus; assembly: GCA_028644305.1. NCBI lineage: Eukaryota > Metazoa > Chordata > Mammalia > Rodentia > Sciuridae > Xerus > Xerus rutilus. The sequence goes on along the minus strand of CM053405.1, from coordinate 22,987,030 downwards.
AATGAAAAGTTACATCTTACTGTTGATGTATGTATGCTCTGGTACACAGATGTCATTTTGTTGTCACAGCACTACAGTGAAATACATAAATAAAAACTTAAATTCATATAATGACTTAACTGTATTATGTTAAAATTTATATCACAAACTACTTTTGCTTTTAAATGACTTATGCTTCAGTAAAATTATATTCAGATTTCTTGGATACTACATATCATTACTCCTAACATGAGTGCTGCCTTAGTGCATAATTACCAGAAACTTTTATAGTTCAATACTGCATTAGTTTATTTTAATTCTAGGCTCATGGTTTTCCCCCAGACTTTCTTTCTTTCTTTCTTTTTTTGGTACAAAGGACTGAACTCAGGGGCACTCAATTACTGAGCTACATCCCCAGCTCTATTTTGTGTTTTATTTAGAGACAAGGTCTCACTGAGTTGCTTAGCACCTTGCCATTGCTGAGGCTGAGTTTGAACTTGAGGTTCTCCTGCCTCCCAAAGTGCTGGGATTACAGGCATGCACCAGCACGCCTGGCTCGGGTTTTTGTTGTTGTTGTTGTTGTTGTTGTTGTTGTTGTTGTTGTTTCAGTTGTTGATGGACCTTTTTTTTTTTATTTACTTGTATGCGGTGCTGAGAATTTAACCCTGTGCTTCATGAATGCTAGTCAAGCATTCTACCACTGAGCTACATCCTCAGCCCTCATGCAGACTTTTAGATGGCCAGTTAACTGTAAGACACTACTGGGGAAATAGAAGACCTAGGCTTTTCTTCTAAATCTGTCACAAACTATCTGTGTGACTTTGGAAGCCTCTATTTTTGTTCTTTGGTTTTTTGAGTAGTCTTTCACTAAAATTTTAGAATTTTTTTTCCTCACAGTTCTCTTAAGAGGGAAGGAAGAGAATTAAACTTAATTGTGCACTGATGACAGACACCATACTAGCTTTTTTCTCTTTCCCATTTAAAACTATTCATAACAAAGGCTTATTGATAAGAGTGCTTGCCTAGCGTGCTTGATGCCCTGGGTTCAATCTCCAGCACCAAAATATAAATCAATAAACCTATTCATAATAAGTGAAAGTGCCATACTGCTTATTTTCCACATGAGGAAACTGAAGCCCAGAATGCCTAAATAAAGATTATACATCTTCAGTATTTTAAGTGACAGTAGAAATAAGACCCTAATTTCAACATTTATGATCAACACTTTGTCAGACTGATCCCATTATTGCAATTATGTTCTAAAAATATTTTCAGCCCATGTTTCATAATTTTGCCTTTGGGGGCTGGAGATATAGCTCAGTTGGTAGAGTTCTTGCCTTACATGCACAAGGCCCTGGCTTCAATTCCCAGCACCACAAAAGAAAAAAAAAAAATTTTGCCTTTGGTTTGGGTGTCTTCATCCAGAAATACAGTTGGTACCATTTATATTTTTTGCTAAATTATTTCTGTATTGATTTTTTTCTTGGCGTGGCTTAATTGCTGTAGTAAGTATGGCCAAACCCACATTAACCATCTTGTATGAAAGAATAACTTACTCTGTAGTAAAAAAAACAAAAAAAAATTGCTTATCCTGCTAATGCATGCTCGAACCAGTTGTTTTGGCAGTTAATTTATTTACCAGGTATTCTCTGCATCTCAAACTGGCTTTCCCTGTTACTTGTGCATGCTTATGTTACAATAATTTAATGATAAATAAATTGATTCTTTCTCACCCTGCCCTAATGATATAATGCCTTCCAAATTAGGTTTTTTCTTTGTCTTAAGCCCTATTATGTTTCTATTTCTTTGAATAAGCTAGAATTAAAAATGCAAAATTATATAAACAACTTAGCAAAGAATCTTATGTCAACAGTAAATCATTTTTTCCTACTTATTAAAAAAATCTTTTAGCCGGGCGCGGTGGCTCAAGCCTGTAATCCCAGCACTTAGGGAGGCTGAGACAGGAGAATCGCGAGTTCAAAGCCAGCCTCAGCAACGGCGAGTTCCTAAGCAACTCCGTGAGACCCTGTCTCTACATAAAACACAAAATAGGGCTGGGGATGTGGCTCAGTGGTCGAGTACCCCTGAGTTCAATCCCCAGTACCAAAAAAAAAATCTTTTACTATCAATTTTTAAAATTTTTTAAATTAAAAATGTTTTCCCCTTAAAGAGCAAGGTCATATAAAGATGACTATGTTCATAGCAGTTATCAGATTTGTTCATGAGAGTCGCCTGCAAAACATTTTAAAATTAAAACTTCTCAGCCCTAATTGCAAATTCTTACTGAAGAAGTCCTGAGTAAGTCTGAGACTCTTCATTTTAAGATGGATCCTGTCAGGGATGGTTGTACATGCCTCTAGCCTGTAATCTCAGGAACTCAGGATGCTGAGGCAATAGGATGGCAGGTTTGTGGCTAGCTTCAGCAATTTAGTGAGACTCTGTTTCAAAAGGCAGGGGACCTATGTGTGAGGCCCTGGGTTCAATCCCTAGTACTGCCCAAAAAAAATCAGTGAGATAACTTTTTAGTATCTATTTGAATGGATAGCACACACACATACTATAAAAGTCAAAAGATGTAAGGTGCTATACAGTGTAAATATTCTACCTCACCTTACCTTTAGTTGTCAGTCTTCCAGGGGCAGTCAAGTGTTGACTCTCTGTATCCTTCCACAGATGATACCTGCACAATTAGCACAAATGTATGCTTCCTTTGTTTTGTACACAAGTGACAATGCTGTGTACATTCTGCACCTTGCTGTTTTTCATTTGATATATTCTGGATATTGTTCCATATCAAAACACAGGAATTAACAAGCACTAAATAATCATTTTAAAATAGATTTTTTCTTTGATTTAGGTGGTTCTCATATAAGTGGCCCATGGTTCCTGCTTTAATAAACATTCTTCATAGCAGTGACTTTAGTCATTTTAGTAACTGACCTTTGTGAAAGAAAAGCTTTCTAAGATGGGTGCGTGGAGCAAGCCTGTAATCCTAGCACTTAGGGAGGCTGAGACAGGAGAATTGCAAGTTCAAAGCCAGCCTCAGCAATGGCGAGGCACTAAGCAACTCTGAGACCCTGTCTTTCTACATAAAACACAAAATAGGGCTGGGAATGTGGTTCAGTGGTCAGGTACCCCTGAGTTCAATCTCCAGTACCAAAAAAAAAAAAAGCTTTCTAAAAAAGCAGCAGTCTCCTGTTGATTAGAAGTATAAAAAGATGATTAATTTGATCCCCAAACCTGACAAATTACTTTTAAAATAGATGAATTGAAAAAAAGGAAAAGCAACGTATCTTTCACTTGGATAAAAGTAAGTCTTAGCCGGGCGTGGTGGCACAAGCCTTTAATCCCAGCACTTAGGCTGAGATAGGAGAATCGCGAGTTCAAAACCAGCCTCAGCAATGGCGAGGCACTAAGCAACTCAGTGAGACCCGGTCTACATAAAACACAAAATAGGGCTGGGGATGTGGCTCAGTGGTCGAGTGCCCCTGAGTTCAATCCTCAGTACCAAAATAATAATAAATAAACAAATAAAAAGGGCTGAGGATGTAGTGTGGTGATAGAGTGACCTTGGGTTCAATCCTCACCTCCTAACAAAATGGTTTCATGGCAGCTAAGATACATAAAATTTTGGGACAACTGGCACTGGTTTTGTTATTAACTTGTACTGGCACTGAATTTTCTGAATATTTGTGTGTGTGTTGTTTTTTCTGCTCCTAAGTGGTATTTTCCATTCTTCTGGTACAGCTTTTATTCTACATGTACATGCAATTTATGACCTATTTCATTCATCTTCCAAACTTCAGATTCTCCCTTGTTAAAATTATTTTCAAATCTTTTTTTTTTTTTTTTTTTTTTTTGGTACTGGAGATTGAACTCAGGGGCACTCGGCCACTGAGCCACATCCCCAGCCCTATTTTTTTGGGTTGAATGTAGACAGGGTCTCACTGAGTTGCTTAGCACCTCGCCATTGCTGAGGCTGACTTTGAACTCCTGATTCTCCTGTCTCAGCCTCTCTAAGTGCTGGGATTGCAGGCTTGTGCCACCGAGCCCGACTTCAAATCTTGTTTTTATCCAAACTCCAGTCTATACTAATCAACCTACAGCCCTTGTATATTCCTCCTGTCGTCTGATCACTGCTACTCAGAAGCCTTTAAGGCAGGCTCAATGGTGCAGGCCTGTAATCCCAACCATTTGGGAGGCTGAAAGCAGGAGGATCACAAGTTCAACTCCAGCACTGGCAATTTAGCAAGACCTTGTCTCAAAAAAAAATTTTTAAAGGCCTTCAGACAACTGCATCATGGCTCAACAGCATATATTATTTCATCCTTAAAGCATTACTATGATAAGTGTTCATTATGTATGAGCAAGCTGATGTTTAAGGATAAGTAACTTACTGTTGATATAAAAAAGGATCATTTGAATGATTCACATCATCAGAATGCTACATAATTGAGGAATTCTCTTGACTTTAAAGCCTCTTTAAAGGTACCTCTTACAGATGTCTCTTAAGAAAGCCTTTTAGCCGGATGTGGTGGCGCAAGCCTGTAATCCCAGTACTTAGGGATGCTGAGCCAGGAGAATTGCGAGTTCAAAGCCAGCCTCAGCAAGGGTGAGGTGCTAAGCAACTCAGTGAGACCCTGACTCTACATAAAACACAAAATAGGGCTGGGGATGTGGCTCAGTGGTCGAGTATCCCTGAGTTCAATCTCCAGTACAAAAAAAAAAAAAAAGCCTTTTTTTTTTTCTATAGGGTAGTAATGCATGCTTTAAGTAGGCAAATAGATTTCAAATATTCCAGTTTTTATCTACTCCAAAGGACTACTCATCAGCTTTTTTCTCTCTTCATTCTAAAGAACCTACAAAACTACATTTTTTTCCCAAGGTCAGTGGTTAAATAAGGTTAGGAAAAAGGAGGGGATTCCATATTCTTTGTTCTGCATTTTAATGTTTAGCCAAAAGTCAGAAATTGGATACTTTGAGTTTTAGTGTGTAACCAAATCTCTCTGACTTGGTTACAGTCACTAAAGTTATTCTTAGTTCTAAAATTTTTCAGTGGAGTGATCAGGTGTTTGTTATGCATGAGGGCAATGTTCCTACATTTAATGAGAAAGACAAACCACAGAAAGAATGACGCACTTCCTTCACAGGTAAGTTCAACACAAATGTGGGGAAGGAGAGTTGAAACAGAAGCAAGCTAGAACCTTAAAGGAATCTTTCATTTCAGAGGTGAGACCAAAACCATTCATCTCAATAATCTCAGTAACATTGGAGCAGCCAGCTTGTCTTCCTGTCTGGAAAAAAAAAATTAACACTGGCTATCCCTGGGTTATGAGATCCTTCATCACTTTTTTTTGGTACTGGGGATTGAACTCAGGGGCACTTGACCACTGAGCCACATCCCCAGCCCTATTTTGTGTTTTATGTAGAGATAGGGTCTCACTGAGTTGCTTGCTTAGCACCTCGCCATTGTTGAGGCTGGCTTTGAACTCATGATTCTCCTGTCTCAGCCTCCCTAAGTGCTGGGATGACAGGCTTGAGCCACCTTGCCCAGCTAGATCCTTCATGACTTTTCAACTAATTCAGATTTTTTAAAAATGAATATGGAATATTTAGGTAATAACACTATAACATCAATTTTCTTTAAAAGGGTAAATGTACAATTACACATCCAGACAATTCTCAAAAATACATATTCTTGAAATGTAAGTGGCTGATAGCTATATGAAGTCAGTTTTTTAAGCTTACTATTAATCAAATAAGTACAAGTTTTTTTAAGAAGTAATATTTTCAGTATTACCTCTCATATATATAAGAGAGAAAATATTAGGGTCTGAGGAATACCAAGATCTCAAAAACCAAGGAGCACCAGCACAGTTAACATATGACTTAACTTAAAAAAAAAAAAAAATACATGCAGAGCCAGGGGAACTGGCACATGTCTGCAGTCCCAGCAACTTGAGAGGCTAAGGTAGGAGCATCTTGAATTCAAAACCAGCCTCAGCAATTTAGTGAGGTCTTAAGCAACTTAGCAAGACCCTGTCTCAAAAAAAAATGAAAAGGCTAGAGTTGTGGCTCAGTAGTTAAGTGCAACCCACGTTCAATCCCTGGTAGCAAAAAAAAAACAAAAAACAAAAACCTGTCAGATACATGTATAAATTTATAAGTCCTAGTATATTTACTGAACGTTATCAGCATAAGACTGGAAATAGTTGAAATGTCAAGGAGTTCAGTGAAATACAGCCCAACCATCTGAACGATATTATAGACCAGTGATTCTAAAGGGGAGAGCCCATCCTTAAAATCCATTGCTTATTTAGTCCTTGTTACTCAGAAATGCTAGGTCAGGAAAAATTGGAAGAACTATGTGGTATGTTCAATGAAAAAAATAAGGTAAATGCATGTGTAGTCTGTTTTAATATATATGCATATGTATGTATATATATGCATACACCATTTTTTCCTAAAATGCTTTCTGTTTTGGGCTTGTTTGGAATTTTTATTTTATTTATTTATTTATTTATTTATTTATTTAGAGGCAAGGTCTCCCTAAGTTGTTTAGGGCTTCACTGAGTTGCTGAATCTGGTTTTGAACTTGAGATCCTCCTGTCTCAGCCTCCCAAGTCACTGGGATTATAGGTGTGCATCACTGCATCTAACTCTATTTTTATTTTATTAGAATTACTAATCTCTAGTTTCCAAGGTACCTATAACTTTTACCACTTAACAGTAAATAATTTCTTAATAATTCTTAAATCATTAAAGTCAGGTGAGGTGGCATATGCCTGTAATCCCAGCTATCTGGGAGGTTGAGGCAGGAGGATCATAAATTTGAGGCCATCCTTGACAATTTAGGGATACTTTGTCTCCAAAAAAAAAAAAAAAAAACAGGGGATATAGCTCAGTGGTAAAGCACCTCTGGGTTCAATTTCCAGTATCACAAAAAAACAAAAAGATGTGAAGACCCAACACACAAAAATAAATTGCATGACATTCAGGGCCCATAAATGTACCTCCACCCTGTCCTTTCAGTCTTTCTTCCAGCACTCTCACCTCCAGAGCCAAGTGCTGGCTCTCACCTCTTTACACATTTGCACATGCTGTTTCTGGTCCTGATCCTGGTTTTTTTTCTTTGAGATCAGCCTTAGAGGCCTTTGTGAAGTCCTTTTCTGACCCGGAGTGACAAAAGCCTTCCTTTGAGGTGGGAAGAGGTACCAGCGTGGTGATATGAGAAGACCAGGAGAAAAGTGGAACAGAGACTTCTTTCTGAAAATGAATGGATTACTTCTCTGACCTCATGTGGTCCAATGATTTTCTCAATATTTTCTCACATGAGTTGAGAAAATGAATTGATTCCCCGCCACCTCTTTCTGGGCCCTCAGACTTTAAACTTGTGTAAGATATTTACAGTCTGAGATTGCCTGCTTTACTTGGCTGCCCTCACAACCTATTCCAGAAACAAGGTGAAGGAATGGTGAATAGTCTCTAGTGTTCTGGAAGTAGGTATGGAGGTTGGGGAAATGGTTACTCATTTAGCAGGGCCCAGGCAGAAAAGTTAGTCTGTAAAAAACATGGAGCTGTTTCTTTGCAGCTTAGCAATTCCTTATGCTCTCTTTCTGCCTTTGGACAAAAACTTTTTCTTCAAAATTTTTCCTTACATCTTAACCTTAGGACAAATGACAATTGCAAACATAAAACGGAGCCTTTTAAACTCCTTGTTTTCTTTTACAGCCACCTGAACAATAAGCCTTTCAGGTTTTCAGTGAGTGGAGATGGTGAGCCAAGCTCAAAACAGGCTTGACTGCACTTTGAGGAAAGATCAAATATCCCAGTGTGGAGGTATGCCTGGCCTGTTTTTAGTTGAGAAAGTTCTGGCACTTAAGATTGCAATAGCTTTGAGAAAGTTTTGGCACTTAAGATTGCAACAGTTTCCTTCATCTAAAATCATTAGGTTCCAAACACCAATGGTCCTTTACTGTAGAAAGGAGGCACCCTCCCATTCTTTTCCTATATTTCAAGCCATATTAAGTACCAAATTAAACTGGATGGTTGCTGGTCCCTCACTTTCCCCTGTCCAGCAATACCAGAAACTATTATTTATTGATTTATTTTTGGTTGTAGATGGACATGATACTTTTATTTTATTGATTTATTTTTATGTAGTGCTGAGGATCCAGCCCAGTGCCTCATGCATGCTAGGCAAGCAATTTATCACTGAGCTACAACCCCAGTCCCCAGAAACTTGCTGAGATCTAAACTTAATACTTTGATCTCAGTTATCATTCAAGAAAGAATAACACATTATTTTTATTTTGATACACAATCTTTTTTTTTTTTTTTTTGGTACCAGGGATTGAACTCAGTGGTACTTGACCACTGAGCCACATCCCCAGCCCTATTTTGTGTTTTATTTAGAGATAGGGTCTCAGTTGCTTAGCACCTCACCTTTACTGAGGCTGGCTTTGAACTCACGATTCTCCTGTCTCAGCCTCCCAAAGTGCTGGGATTACAGGCATGTGCCACCTCACCCAGCTCACAGTCAAGAAAACAGTTGTGATACCAGTCAGTAGCAGTCAGATGATATGTAAAATATTAAACTGTTAATGATTTGAGATACATTGACAGCTTTTTTCATTCCTCCTTCCTAGAGATCATCCCAAATCGGATGATGCCAGATCACCATGGAATGAGTCAAGGGAAACTTAATGGAGGACCAACTGAAACAACAGGTTTTATTGGCCTACCTTTTGTTAGGGAGTAGTCAGCCATGAGCAGTGAAACCCATGGCAGGTCACAAGTGTTCTTTAAATTACTTTAGGATCTTCTTTAAACTACTTTCAATGTAGACAAGAAAGCAAAGGGTGGTAGTCAATTTGTAGAAAATAAACAGAAGCAAAGGAACTAATGGAAAAATATGTCAAAAGAAAAGGATTAATGGCACTGATTCTTAACAGGGTCCATTGGTGTCAATGTGAAGCTAGGAATTATGGCTATAGGTGTCTCCATTTGCCTGGGAAGGAAGATTCCTTTAGTAGTTCAGGCACACTAAGGCAACTTCTGACCAGCTATTGGCCCCAGTGCCCACATTAACATGGGATTGACTTTTTTTTTTTTTTTTGGTACCGGGGATTGAACTCGGGGGCACTCGACCACTGAGCCACATCCCCAGCCCTATTTTGTGTTTTATGTAGAGACAGGGTCTCTGCCGGGCGCGGTGGCTCACGCTTGTAATCCCAGCACTTAGGGAGGCTGAAACAGGAGAATCGCGAGTTCAAAGCCAGCCTCAGCAACGGCGAGGCACTAAGCAACTCAGTGAGACCCTGTCTCTACATAAAACACAAAATAGGGCTGGGGATGTGGCTCAGTGGTCGAGTGCCCCTGAGTTCAATTCTCAGTACCAAAAAAAAAAAAAGAAAGGACAGGGTCTCACTGAGTTGCTTAGAGCCTCGCCATTGCTAAGGCTGGCTTTGAACTCGCAATTCTCCTGTCTCAGCCTCCCTAAGTGCTGGGATTACAGGCTTGAGCCACCGTGCCCGGCTGGGATTGACTTATAGATGAAGCCCCCTAAATAGAATGCCCACCATGACAGTACCTGAGAGGACCAGCTAAGGTCAAAAACTGCACTGCCTGACACAAACACCTGATTGGCAAAGAGTACAGATGGAGATCCCCAGTTCTTTTGGTAAACGTCAAACAGTAATAAATTTGGAGACAACACTGTCATCTCCTTGTCATTCTCTGCTCAGAGACGGCCCACTCTCTCTTGAGAGCGCTCTCTGCTTAAGCCTCCCTTTATTTTCACCTATAATAAAATTCTCTTGTGTGACTTGTCGTGTAACTTTAAATTTTCTTTTGTCAGAACACAAGAACAGAGTTTTGAAGTCAGCTCCCCACTTGCCTGTGACACTTTGATTCTTCCTCCCAGCACATACACACCCCACATACTCAGGGCTGTGAGCTAGAGAGAGAATTAGCTCTGAACAGAGAGGGCAGAGTAAGGACCAGATAGTGTTCGTACACTTAATCACCTACCTGCCCTACAGTTTCCCTGTAATTTGTGGGAAACTGCAAGAAGAGCGGGCCTGCGTCTTACACTCCTCTATGGAAGCTTAGGAATGTGGTAGCCCTGCCGATCCTAGTCCCAGCCCCCAACCAGAGTAGTTGAAATGGTGGCATGACTTTACTGGGTGCTTGCTTCTGTGTCTCCTGAATTTTCCATGGCCCTCAAGTGAAATGTGGAAGGTAATAAGGAGAGAAAGCTAAGGTGCCCAGCAGAGGAAAAAGGCACATCCAATCAAAGACAGCATAAGCTGCCAAGGGGTAAGGAAAAACCAAGTTGGGGGCAGGAGAAAGTGTCTGTAGGCCTGAGTGAGCACTTTCCCTGCCAAGGGACAGATTAGATAAGCCCTTGGGACTCAGGTCAGGAAGGTTGTAACCTCCCCCACCTGCCTCCAGGCAGGGACTTTGTGCACTTCTAGATCCCTCGATTCAGCTCAGTTAATACTCCATACTTTATGTGATTGTGGCTGAGCAGGTGTCCAGAGGAAGACTGATGATGGACAGCAGGAAAGGTGCCCCAACTCCCTTAGTGTTTTCCCTTCTCCTATGGAGCTGACTAGGAATATACTCCAGTTGACCAAGAATACTTTCCTCTCATCATTTTTTAAATAGTCCTGTAGAGGGCGCAGTTTCCCTGTCCGTGAGGCTTGCATGATCGATCAAGTCCTGAAGGCTTTTCCTTTCATCTGACAATCTATTCAAAGCACTGAGGTCTGTTCTGGAGAGAATGAAAGCATCCAGAAGCATGGGGGGCGGCGGGGGGAGGGAGCACCGACCTCTGACCTTAAGAGGCTCCCAGCATACTCTAAGACCACAAAGTCACACAGACTTACTCCAGTTATCCCAAGCATGTTCGAGTAGATAGGGCAAGGCACTATACAGTTTTAGATGCCCAGGAATTCAGAAAAGGTCTAGCCTATTACTGACAGCCTTTAAGGAATATGTCATCAGAGGCATTGATATTGGGAGTATACTGAATGGGATTATGGGGGACCTATGCCAAGACTGGCAGAGACAGAAAATGGCAAAATCTTGAAGGACCATGTTTTTGTCTTTAATATTCAAATTGTTAGGGCTAGAGTTACAGCTCAGTAGTAAAACACTTGCCTAGCATGCAGTAGTCCCTGGGTTCAATCCCCAGTATCACTGAAATGATTCAAATTATTTAAATTCTTCATAATAAAATGGCTAATGTGACATTCACCTCAGTGGGCTGGGGAAGCTATACTGAGATGGCCACAGAATTTTAAAAAGTTTTTAAAAATTCATTTATTGTTGATGCTAAATAGCAATTCTCATGGTTCAGAATCCAAAGGTAAAAAAGGGTATACATTAAGAATGTTTTATCTTTTCTTGAAATACTCAGTTTCTCTTTCTGAAAGCAACTAATGTCATAGTTTTGTGTGTGTGTGTGTATAGTTTCTTTTGTAACTATTTGAAGATGTTCTACACAAATAGGAAGAGATAACGAGATAATTACATGTTGTCTTTTTTATTTTTAAATATTTTTTAGTTGTAGATGGACACAAATATCTTTTTAATTTATTTTTATGTGGTGCGGAGGATTGAACCCAGTGCCTCATGCATACGAGGCAAGCGCTCTACCACTGAGCTACAATCCCAGCCCCCTACACATAGTCTTTAATGCTCTTTTTTTACACAAAAGGTAGCTAATCTACTATGCATACTCTTCTGTACCTTGCTTTAATTGTCTACCATAAGTGCCAACACTGAGCACTTAACTCATTTAATTTCCACAACAATCATATGAAATAGATGCTATTAAGATGCTCATAACCCTTATTCTTTTCCTTTTTTGACTTTCTGTGTGTGGGTGCATAGCACATATCTGTTGGGAATTGAACTTAGGATCCCATGCATGCTAGGCACATGTTCTACCGCTGAGCTACACTCTCAGCCCCAACCCTCATTTTTAGAGGTGAAAAAACTGATGTTTAACTAAATAAGTTAGAGATTACAGACCCAGTAATTGGTGTAGGTCAGTCTTGAACTCACAGTTTGATTCCAGAATCTTTGTCTTTAACCACCCAACTTTACAGCCTCTACCTAAAGAACTTTCTCACCCTTTTTCTCAGCTGCATAGTATCCCATTGAATGGCTATCCTGTAAATTATCAGCTAAAACCTATTGATAAACATTTAAGTTTTTCCCAATATTCTACTGTTATGCTATAGTGAAAAAGCTTGGACATAGGTCATTTCACACAAGTAAATCTGTAGGATATAAGTTTAGAAGTAAAATTTCTGAAACTGTTTTTGATAGACTTTGTGAAATTGCCTTCTCTCTTGCTCTATCAATTTACACTCATTATACAAACACAAAAATAAATCACCACGAATTTTCCCTAACAGACCCTCAAATTATGGCACCACAGATTAAGAACAATATAAATGCTTCTCCCTTCAAATTTATCCGTCACCATCTTCAGAGGAGAATCCAAACACCCTTTGTTACAGCAAGAGGCTAAGGAATTTTCCATTTCCAGTGAAAGAAGAGGGAGGTCTGAAGATACCAGACAATTTGCTAAAGTTGAAATTTGGCAAGTAGCCACTAAACAGCACTTACATTTTAGTCCCTGAATATATACTTATGCATATATCTTGCTTGCCTCCTTACTAATCAATCACAACTTTGCTTTGCATCCAATGACATTTCACTCATTTGAGTGCAAATATTTATTGAATTCCTACTATATTTAGGCACCTGTTAGATAAAGATGAGTAAAATGCACAAATAGGCTGCTTCAAGTGGTTCCAAAAGGAAGAAATGCAAATGGCTAGGCTTCAACTATGTGCCAGAATAAAATGTTGCCCCCATCTGGAAGTATGCTGCTGCCTGTCAGTTTCTGGGAAGGAAGAGGACTGCCTCTGATCTGGCATACTTTTCTATGTAAGCTTCGTTTCTATTTATAATTCTCCCAGAAATTAAGGCAGCATTGAGAGAAAGAGTGGTCTTCAATTATTGTGTGTAAGTTAAGATATTTCAAACTCCAGGGGCTACCATCAGCGTTTATTAATAGGTGGTATATTATTTGACTTCAGCATGACAGGAATTTTTCAGTCTGTTGCGTGAGACTTTTCTGAGGAGGTTGGAACTACACCCTACTAGCAAGTGAAAATATGCTGCTAGGGAATCTTAAGAGGAAGAAGGAGCCGGGCGCGGTGGCTCAAGCCTGTAATCCCAGCACTTAGGGAGGCTGAGACAGGAGAATTGCGAGTTCAAAGCCAGCCTCAGCAATGGCGAGGCACTAAGCAACTCAGTGAGACCCTGTCTCTACATAAAACACAAAATAGGGCTGGGGATGTGGCTCAGTGGTCGAGCACCCCTGAGTTCAATCCTTAGTACCAA
>CM053405.1:22928477-22973123 GCA_028644305.1 Xerus rutilus | reverse complement strand
TTGTAGGAGAAAATGACATTACGCTCCACTGTGTTGATCAGATTTATGGAGGTAAGGATCTCTTTTCCTTTGGATTATTGCCAGACTTTGAATATATAGTTAGTAATGATGATAATATTATTATAGCCATTTATAGTTCACAAAAATATGTTCATATAAATTATCTTATTTAAGTCAGTTTTATGGATGATAAATTGAGATGTGAAGTAGCTTGTTTGGAGTTTCTTAGCTGGAGGAGATTGGAATTCAACTTGGAAGCTGTTCTTTCTAGTACTGATCATTCTCCATTAGATATTGATCAAACTGTTACCAGTATTAGCTGTGTAGGTTTCACTTTAAAGGCTGATTTATGAAGATCTACTGTATTACATCAGAATGTCTTTTCTGCTGGCTAAACAGGCCTCTCCCCAATTCTCTTTCTGTTATTCTTCTCTATTGTTGTGTTCAGCGCACTTCCAGAAGTTATTCGGTAGCCATTTATGATGTTCTCAACACCAGTAGGTGCTAACTTGGTCCAAGCTCTGGGACAGGGAAGAAGGTGTCAGGAGGAGCCTCAGCACAACCTAGGGGTTGACTGGCAGAAAAGCATGTCCCTACTGCTCTTCCTTTCATCCTTTATAATCTCAACTTTAAGGAGCTGTGTTTTCTTCAGGCCAGTGGAATCTGTTCTGCTGATAGTGGCCAGTCCATTTGGGTCTTATGTTTAGTGCAGTATAAGCAGAACCCTCTGTGTTCTCAGAGTCAGGGCCCCTGCTGGGAGGGATTGAACACCTATTCTAAGAAGTTAGCAGTTTTCCTTGTTTTAGGATTAACTTGTTGCTGTGTAACATAAATTCTCTTTCCAATTTCATCATTGATCTGTAGTATTTGATGAGAAAAAAAAAATTCTCTTTGGACAACTGAAGAAATATCCTGAGAAACTCATCATCCACTGCAAAGACCTCCGAGTGTTCCACTTTTGTCTGAGATACACAAAAGAAGAGGAAGTCAAAAGGGTAACTAGTCGCATGTGTTTTTAGGTTTTGTTGCCCATCAGGTTTTCCCCACTGACTCTAGTTTTTGCTTACATTGACTGAAGGTGGAGGGGAGCCTTTCATTCCGTGAAGTTGAAATTGTATCCCATGTTCTTTTTTTTTGATCCTGGGAATTGAACCTGAACCCAGGGGCGCTTAACCACTGAGCCACATCCTCAGCTCTTTTTATTTTTTATTTTGAGACAAGGTCTTGCTAAGTTGCTTAGGGCCTCGCTGAGTTGCTAAGGCTGACTTCGGTCCTCCTGCCTCAGCCTTCAGAACCACTGGGATTACAGGTGTGCACCACCACACCCAGTGGATCCCATATTCTTTCACCAGAATGTGAGAAGTAATTGGATAAAGCATGTCTACATACCATCTTAGCACATGCTGTCTTTACTCCTTCAATTCATAATGTTTTGATTTCTAGAGCCACTAAAAGATGGGAGGTGATAAGCCAGAGCACAAAGTAGTTGAGAAAAAGTATAAAAGGGACAGGTATAAGTTGTCATTCTTCTCCATCCTAACTCTGACAACCTATTCTAAAGACAGTAGTACTGTCTTCCTATTCCTATCTATTCCTATGAATAAATGAGTTACCTCTGGGAGGTAGTGATTGTGCTTGGAAGGAGGAGGTACGCAGGTTAAATGAACAAAGCTGAGTCACCAGGTGTGCCTTTGGAGACTGTAAACATAATTTCCTGGGTGTCACAGCAAATTGAGATCCATAACTGAGTGAACTGAAAAAGTGGCTGCAGTAATTGGTGTTCATTATAACTTCCAAGATTTGTCTTATTAAGATAATAAAGATCTCATACTTGCTGCTCTCATGCTAAATACATCAGGGGAAATTTATCAAGAGTCTAGTACATGTCTTATCTGAAATGAGCCATGTACACTTCCAGGTAATGGCTTACTTTTCTTTCATACAGTAGTGTGGTAGTTCAGGTGACAGACTTGACTGACAAATGACAAACATGACTCTAATATATATTCTGAGCTAGAAAAGAATGGTGTAGATAGGAAAATGCACTGAGAAGCCAGATTCCTCATGTAGAACAATGGTTTTGGTCATCTGTCAAAACATACTTTTGTTTAGCACAGTAGACAAACAGAAGGCACAATTGACTGATTTCTTCATCTTCTAAAAGATTCTAAAGACCACAAGTGGAGCTGGTGCCGTGGTGCAAGCCTGTAATACCAGCACTTAGGGAGGCTGAGACAGGAGAATCGCAACTTCAAAGCCATCCTCAGCAACAGCGAGGCACTAAGCAACTCTGTGAGACCCTGTCTCTACATAAAACACAAAATAGGGCTGAGGATGTGGCTCAGTGGTCGAGTGCCCCTGAGTTCAATCTCCAGTACCTAAAAAAAAGACCACAATGGGTCAGAAAGAACCGCTAAGTATCTTGGCTATTATCTGATATCACCTGTAAGTCTTCAACATGTCAGATATTTGGAGTACCTGACTTTAATATGGCACTTAAGTTTTTTAGCACTCTGTTTTTGAGAAAGTTGACTATATTGTAAAATTGTTCCCTAGAAATTCAGAGCTTAAAAGTCCGAAAGAATAGTATTCTGTTGGTCTGGCATTATTCCAAGAACTAAGTCATAAATCCAGACCTCAACAAGGATTACTGTGTTGCCCCTAGAGCCCCATTAGCATGACTGAGAACCTAGATGACTTGGCTCCTGCCTTTCTTAGTGTTTATCTGTCAAAAACATAACTGTATCCATTGGTTCATTCTTTCTAGATTGTCAGTGGCATAATTCATCATACCCACACCTCTAAACTTCTTAAGAGATTATTTCTGTTTTCTTATGCAACTGCTGCACAAAACAACACAGGTAAGCATCTTCTGGGTTTTAATTAGAGGGTAGGCAGTGTCCTTCATATTTTTTACCTGTAACCATGAGAGGTTTTTTTGTTTTTGTGTTTTCTTTCCTTTCCTCTAGCAGTTGGTCATCTGTTGCTTGGCTACTTCATTCAAAGGGTTTATATTTTTTTCCTGTGACTTTTTTTTTTTTGGTACTAGAGATTAAACTCAGGGGCATTTAGCCACTGAGCCGAATCTCCAGTGCCACACCCCCGCCCCCTTTTTAAATTTTGAGACAGGGTCTTGCTAAGTTTTCATAAGGAATTGCTTAGTTGCTGAGGTTGGCCTCTACTTGCAGTCTCCTGCCTCAGTTTTCCAAGTCGCTGAGATTATAGGCATGTGTTACCATGTCCCCCTTTTCCAGTGATATTTGTTTAACTTACCTTTTAGATTTGTTTACTTGCTTTTTGAAGTGGACTGTCTGGTTGCTTTTTTGAAAAGTAAAGTCAATATATTACACTAGGAATGTGAGACTTTCGAAAAAAACAAAATTGAGGTAAATTTATAATAACCCTATTTCTTTTTTCTTTGAAAATAACCCTGTGTATCCCTGGGTTCTTTTAAGTATACTTGATTTCATTTCATAAGATTCTAGAGAATGTCTTGTATTCCTGAAAGTTTTTAAACAACCAGAACTTGTTTTATAGCAAATATTTTGGGGATAATAAGACATTTGTACATTTAAAAAAGCCCTTCAGAAAGCTGTTTTGTTAAGAGAAAACTTAAAATCTTAAATATTGTCCATTTAGTTTTCATTTAGTAAGAATGAATTTAGCCATCTGAATTAACCATTAATAATACCTAGCATTGGGGCTGGGATTGTAGCTCAGTGGTAGAGTGCTTGCCTGGCATGCGTGAGGCAGTGGGTTCGATCCTCAGCACCACATATAAATGAATAAATAAAATAAAGATATTGCGTCTATCTACAACTAAAAAAAATATATTAAAAATACCTAGCATTGGATATATCTTTGTAGATGTATGTCTTCCTTCTCCTGTTCTTTTCCCTCTTTACTTGCTATGCCCATTACTCTTACCATGAAGTTGATGTTTACTGATCCTGAATCCCATATCAAAGAAGTGGAAAGTTTGTTCATATATATAGGGCTGGGGACGTGTCTCAGTGGTTGAACACTTGCCCAGCATGTGTGAGGCCCTGGATTCAATCCCCAGTGTCAAACAAAAGAAAAACAAACAAATTAACAAAACCCACCAACATAAAGCTTTCTGCACTGCAGAGTTGCTTTGTTACTAGCCATTCATTTAGTAAACATTTATGTATGTATGTATGTATGTATGTATTTATTTATTTATTTTTGGTACCAGGGATTGAGGTACTCAACCACTGAGCCACATCTCCAGCCCTATTTTGTGTTTTATGTAGAGACAGGGTCTCACTGAGTTGCTTAGCACCTCCCCATTGCTGAGGCTGGCTTTGATTTTGGTTTGGTTGTTTTGTTTTTGTGGTGCCGGAGATTGAACCCAGGGCCTTGTGCATGCAAGGCAAGCACTCTGCCAACTGAGCTATATCCGCAGCCCTAAGGCTGGCTTTGAATTCACAGTTCTCAGCCTCCCAAAGTGCTGGGATTACAGGCGTGAGCCACCATGCCCAGCTATAAACATTTATTGAATGCTTGCTGTGGGACAGGTCCCATGTAGATATGGAGGAGAACAGGACTAAATCCCTGCCTCAAGGAGTACACAAATAGGAGTGGAAGCTGAGAGATGTGTCCTCTGAGGGAAGCAAAAGATCAGAGAAGGCTGTGCCTGAATAAGTAGTGGAAGATGGTGGGAGCATCTGGCAGGCTTAGGAGGAGTGCAGAGGTGTAGCTTTCTTAGAGAACATGTTCCATTTTGGGAACTGTGATCATTTAGATGAAATGATACAGGTACAGGTTTTAGTTTCTGTCCCACCTGAGTTCAAATCCTTGCACAGCTACTTTCTGGCTTTGTGATCTTGGAAATGACAATGATCCCCCAGGCCTCTGTTTTTCTCATTTTAAAAACTGCAATGTTAATGCTTCCCTTGAAGTTTTGTGAAGATCACAAAGCGTGAATTGCATAACACATAGGGTGCAGACATTAAGAGTTCAATTAACTCTTAATTAAGGGGTAGTGGATGTAGCTCAGTGATAGAACACTTGCCTAGCATGTGTGAGGCACTAGGTTTGATCCTCAGCACTAGATAGATAGATAGATAGATAGATAGATAGATAGATAGATAGATAGATAGATAGATAGATAAAATAAAGGTATTATGTCCATTTACAACTAAAAAAAATTTTTTTTTGGGGATTGAACTCAGGGGCACTCGACCACTGAGCCACATTCCCAGCCCTATTTTGTGTTTTATGTAGAGACATAAAATTGCTTAGACTTTACTCATGCTTAGAGACATGAGTTGCTAATGTGTCTTGCCATTGCTGAGGCTGGCTTTGAACTCTCTGTTCTCCTATCTCAGCCTCCCAAAGTGCTGGGATTATAGGCATGCGCCACCACACCTGGCTAAAAAAATTTTTTTAAAAAGTTAATTGAAAGTAAAACAACATATTATCCAGAACAAATTGTGTTTGGAGAATTAAATTGATAAACAATACATTTTGCACTAATATTAGTCTGAGCATAAAATTTGTCTCTTAATTCAATAAATTTTTCTTTGTGAACAACAGATCTTTTTTTTTTTTTTGGTACTGGGGATTGAACTCAGGGGCACTTGACCACTGAGCCACATCCCCAGCCCTATTTTGTGTTTTATGTAGAGACAGGGTCTCACAGAGTTGCTTAGTGCCTCGCCATTGCTGAGGCTGGCTTTGAACTTGCGATTCTCCTGTCCCAGCCTCCCTAAGTGCTGGGATTACAAGCGTGAGCCACCGCGCCCGGCTCAGATCTTTATAGATATGCTGATTAACTGGGTGTCTGGCTTATAGCTTGTGGCAATATGAGGCATATAAATATGGCTTCTCTGTTGATTATTATAATTCATATGAAGTTTATTGGGCTCAGATTTGAAAAATTATACCCTAATTTTAGGAATTCTGCTTTTTGTATTCCGATACTTGGTCTGGACTTAGCATAGGATGATTTTCCAGGCCAGCCAATGTGTTGATCAGTATGCCAAAACCCTTACCTTGATTGATCCTGGCTGTTCCATTACCTTCTGGTGGTGTTTTGTGCCAGAGGCCCAGGATATAAGGCATCTTTATTTTATTTTAATTCCATCTTTCTCTTCTCTTCCTTCTAACCTCATTTTTTTTTTTGAGAAGTAAAGGTTATAATTGGCAGATGCTCCTTGGCTAAGTAGCTTCTTCATTGAATAGGGGTTTGTACAGGTGGAAGCTTTAACCAACTGAATATCTTTCATTATTTCCTGGCTTCATCATTCACAAATGTATTTTGAATGAAATGTCCTGAATGTCTCTGACAGGGCATTTTAGGGAAAGATTTTGCTGTATTGCTAAGAATGTTTTCTTACCCCTACTATACTAGGAGAATATTATTACTACTTTTATTCATGGGTACTTTTTTTTTTTTGCATTCATGCATTATGGATATTTCCTGTACAGCTACCTGGGTTTGAATTCTAGTTTTGCATTACCTAGCTCTGCGTGACTTGGGCAAGTTATCTGACCTTTCTGTACCATACCTGTAACATCAAGGAAATTACATTACTTATTACATAACCTGTCCTGTAAGGTTGTGAGGATTAAGTTAATAAAAGTATATCCTCAGAACAGTGCCTGGGATAATTCTATACAGGTTGAATATCCCTTATCCAAAATGCTTAGGATCAGGAGTATTTTGGATTTTGGAATATTTTCACATATATAATGAAATAATCTTGGGAAGGAGACCCAAATCTAAACATGAAATACATAAATATACCTTATACGAAGATAATTTTGTGCACTATCTGTAGTGCCCCTGGGTTTTGACTGCAACTTGTCACAGGTCAGGTGTGAAGATTTTCAGATTAGGGACATGCAACCTATATAAGCATTGTTTGGTTTTTATTTTCACAGTGCTGGGGATTAAACCCAGATCCTCAGGCATGCTAAGTTAGCACTCTACCTCTAAGCTACGTCCCCAGCCCAAAGAACTGAATATTGTCAGCATCATTTTTCTTATCATTTTTGCCATGATCTGGTTTTTTTAAAGAGGAGCAAGTGGAGTATTTCACTAAACACCCCAGAAGGCTTGCTCGGTTTTTTAGATGTGCAAAGACTATTTTGGTACATGTCACCTCCAGCAAGCTGTGACGGCCCAGGAGAAGACCAAGGACACGACTGCCGCTGTAAGACGACTCCTGGGCATTTTGTTCTAGTAGTTAGCGTCAGGACTGGATTAGGAACAAAAGTACTATCACCGTTATGTGGCCCTTGGATAGCACTCCCTGACCTTTACCATGGCTGTTTGGTCTGCATGTGGCCTTCAGTAGAAGTGTTATATTGGACGATCCTCTTATAGGCATTGCATCTTCAAACTAAAAAAGAGTTTACATTTAAGAATCTGACATGCTATTTATATCAGTTTACTGTCTTATGCACATATTGGTAGGGCTAAAAATACTTCATTACCTTAGCTTTTGTGGTAGGACTGTCTTTTATTGTTTTACATGATTTTTGGTTTTATATAAATTATCTCATAGTCAAATGACTGAAAATGTAGCTACAAATTACTTTTCCAAGGAATAGAATATGGACAACTCCTTTCCTACAATATAAAATGACAACCTAAGTCACAATTTAACTTAGACAAAAAAATGGAACAAGGTTAAGATTAAGCAGTCAATTAGTTCTGCTTGGATAAAAGTGGGCTTAGTAATAGAAATTAGGGTCTGAGGATATACTTCTACATAATTAAAATACCAGTGCTTCATGAAGAGATTTTATTGTCTTTTTAATTTTGTTTTGTTAGCTACTGATCCCAAGAATCATACAGTAATGTTTGACACACTTAAGGACTGGTGCTGGGAGTTGGAACGGACCAAAGGCAATGTGAAGTACAAAGCAGTGAGTGTCAATGAAGGCTACAGCATCTCTGTGAGGTAAGCTCTTTTTGCTAGCCGTATGCTATACCCATTTGAAATGTTTAGTCTTTTTAAATTTATTGACAGGGTTGTATAACCTTCATCACAGTCCATTTTAGAACATTTTCATCATCATCCCCCCAAAATCTCCATATCCATTAGCATTCACTCTATATTTCCTCTGAACATCTCCCTCACTCCCAGCCCTAGGCAACCACTAATCTACTTAGTATCTCTATTGATTTACATTTCATGTAAATGGAATCATGTAATATATAGTCTTTCATGACTGGCCTTTTATACTTAGTATAATGTTCTCAAAATTCATCCATTTTGTAGCATGTTATTAGAATTTCATTCTTTTTTTTTTTTTTTTTTTTGGTACTGGGGATTGAACTCAGGGGCACTCGACCACTGAGCCACATCCCCAGGCCTATTTTGTGTTTTATGTAGAGACAGGGTCTCACTGAGTTGCTTAGTGCCTCGCCATTGCTGAGGCTGGCTTTGAACTCACGATTCTCCTGTCTCAGCCTCCCTAAGTGCTGGGATTACAAGCATGAGCCACCGCGCCCGGCTTAGAATTTCATTCTTTTTTATTGCCAAATAATGTTCCATGGTATGAGTATACCACATTTTATTTATCCTTTTATTAGTTAATGGACATTTGGGTTATTTTTACTTTCATCTCTTGTGAATTAGGCCTTCACAACATTCGTGTATGTATGACTATATGGTTTTATTTCTCTGTGGTATATAATTTAGAAATTGAATTGCCAAAACGTATGGTAACTGTGGCTTAGTTTAGGGGAAAATTGCCAGACTATATTCTGTGGAGATTGTACCATTTTACATTTCTACTCCTAGTGTAGGAGAGTTCATTTCTTCACATCAACACTAGCTTTTATGTATTTATTTTTTTAATTAATTTATTTTTTGCTGTACTGGGTATTGAATCCAGGGGTACTCTTTTTTTTTAATATATATCTTTATTTTATTTACTCTTTTGTGTGGTGCTGAGGATCGAACCCAGTGTCTCACATGTGCAAAGCAAGCACTCTACCACTGAGCCACAACCTCAGCCCCAGGGGGTACTCTTAACACTAAGTTACATCCCCGACCTTTTTAAAAAATTATTTTGAAACAGGGTCTTCCTAAGTTGCCCATTCTAGCTTCAAATTTGCAGTACTCCTATTTCAACCTCCTGAGTAGCTAGAATTATATGCGTGTATCACTGTGCAGGGCAACTTTTGTTTATATTTTTTTCTGTGGTGCTAGGGATGGAAACCAGGCTATACATATGCTGGGCAGTTGCTCTACCACTGAACCCCTCAACACTAGCTTTATTTTTTATTTTTATTTTTTTCAGTGCTGAGGATCAAACCCAGGGCCTTGTGCATGCTAGGTTCAACACTAGATTTAAAAGAAGCTAAGCACCTCTTAAAATACTCAAAAGTGAGTTTTTGTCATTGTTGCCATTATTATGCTATAACCTAAGTGTAAAACTATAATTTAAGTGTAAAAAAGGAATTGCTTTCTTTTTTTTTTTTTGGTACTGGAGATTAAACTCAGGGGCACTCGACCACTGAGCCACATCCCCAGCCCTACTTTGTGTTTTTTGTAGAGACAGGGTCTCACTGAGTTGCTTAGCGCCTCGCCATTGCTGAGGCTGGCTTTGAACTCACGATTCTCCTGTCTCAGCCTCCCTAAGTGCTGGGATTACAGGCTTGCACCACTGCGCCCGGCCGGAATTTCTTAATTTATATTGTTTTATTTCTTTTTATTGAGGTCTTCATTTATTTATTCAACAAAAAGTTTGAATGCCTATTATATGCCAGGAAGTGTCCTAATTACTAGAAAGATAGTATTCAACAAAGTACCTGAAAACCTGTCCTGGAGCATTCCTTCTAGTGGGAGGAAGACAATGATAGAATAAAGAAGTAAAATGTCATATATTATAGTTGCTATGGAGCTGGAGGTATGGCTCAGTGGTAGAGTAGGTTCAATCCTCGGCACACACACACAAAAATTAAGTTGGGCTGGGGCTATAGCTCAGTTGAGTGCTTCTTCCTAGCATGTGTGAAGCCTTGGATTAGGGATTTGATCTCTAGTACCACTGAAAAAAATAAAAATAAAAAATATATATATACACACACGTATGTATACATATAATACATACATACATACACACACCCATGTGTGAAGCAGAAAAATAGATCAGGCAAAGGGCTGGAGAGTGCTGGAGGTAATAGCAGAGATGGTTGGTCAGGAAGGCCTCAGGAGTAAGTGACCTTTGAGGAAAGCCTTGAAGCAAGTGAAAGATTTGAGTCTGAGAATGGCTGGCAGAGAAGTGTTCTAGGTGGAAGGAATGGTCAGGGCAAAAGCTGTGTGAGCAGCAGTGAGGGGACGAGGGACAGTGGAGGAATAAGCAAAGGAAAAAGTAGAGGTGAGGAGAGGGAAGAGAGGGGACGGTTGGATGCTTTCAGAAGAATTTATTCTTTCTGACAGAACAGTGAGGGAGAGTTTGAGCAGAGACAGGGAGTGATCTGACCTAGTTTTTAAAAGGATGACTCTGCATAATCTGTTTTTAGAAACTCGACTCTTATCATTTTGGAACATAACTCCCTAGCTTCCTGCTAACAATTTCATAAAATATTGTTGCTTGGTAGTGTTTCTGTATTCATGGTTCTGATAGGCCTCTTTAGCAGGTCAGCTTAGATTTTGATCAATCTCAAGCATTCACAGGGTGACACCCAAACAACACGATGTGTGGTGAGGAGGCCTATGGAGGATCCTCCTGGAACTTCTCTGTCAGCCTCACACTGCTGCTTCCACTTTCCCAGGTGAAAAGCTTGAAAGAGGAAAGCTAGCTCTTGCTCAGAAAGAAGTTAGAAACTCCTGTTCCTAAGAAGTATAATATGAAGTTGGTAGTAATATAAGGTGTCCCCACTCCCAGAACCATTTTGTTTGTTTTTTAAAATGGGGTCTTGCTGTGTTACCTAGTCTGACCTCTGACTTTTGCCTCAGCCTCCCAAGTAACTGGAATTACAGACATGTGCCACATGCACAATGCCATGAATTATTATTTTTTAATTCATATACATACTGATTTGGGGTATTTGCATAGGGGTCAGTATCTCAAAACTATACCTGGTTGAGGCTGGGAGTGTAGCTCAGTGGTAGACTGCTTGACTGGCATTCAGAAAGACCTGCATTCAGTCTCTGGTACTACACAAAATAAATAAAAATAAAGAAATTAAACCTGGTTAAGAGGTCAGAGTGTAAAACTTTATGATTAGTGATGAATGGGGAGAATTGAGCTTTAGCCAGATTTTAAGACTCTGAGCTCTCAGTACAGACACATACCACTTGGACTGTCCCAGCTGTGGGCATGATACAGGAAAGGCTGTGCTTTGTTTCTCCTGGACCACTACAGTAGTTGCCTCCATGGTATTTCCTATACTCTCTGGTCCCCCGACACCTTTTATATATATATTTATTTATTTTTATGTGGTGCTGAGGATTGAACTCAGTGCCTCACATGTGCTAGGCAAGTGCTCTACCACTGAGACACAACTCCAGCCCCAGCATTCATTCTTTTTTTTTTTGGTACTGGAAATTGAACTCAGGGGCACTTGACCACTGAGCCACATCCCCAGCCCTATTTTTGTGTATTACGTATAGACAGGGTCTCACTGAGTCGCTTAGGACCTCACCATTGCCGAGGCTGGCTTTGAACTCACGATTCTCCTGTCTCAGCCTCCCTAAGTGCTGGGATTACAGGCTTGCGCCACCACGCCTGGCTCCAGCATTCATTCTTTATACAGCAGGTCAAATGAACCTCTCCATATTCATTCATCTGATCATACTTATCCTAGCTTCAGTGGCTTCCCACTGGTCTTGGTATAAAACAAAACCCTTAACAAACACTCCATAATGGTTTGACTTTTTTTTTTTAGTTGTCAATGGATCTTTATTTTATTCATTTATTTTTTATATGTGGTGCTGAGGATCGAACCCAGTGCCTCACGCATGCTAAGCAAGCACACTACCACTGCGCCACAACCCCAGTCCTGGTTTGACGTTTACCTAATTCTTCAATTCTTTCACACTCCTCCATCCATACCGACAGCCCTGCCTCAGGCTTGGCTTCACCATCTCCTTCCTGTCTGGAAGCACCTTTTGTTTCTAATTGCACATAGGTAGATAACCCCACTTAATTGATCAAATCTCAGCACCACTTTTTTAAAGAGCCTTCCCAAGACTAAGTCAGAGCTCTTGTGAGAACTTTCATCACACTCTATACCTCCCACATAGCACTTCCTGCAACTGCAAATTGGTTTTTATATATATCATCACTTGGTTAATGTTTATTTCTACAACCTATAATTCTGTGAAATCAAGGATGCACTCTGTTTTTGGTTATTATTATATCTGTACAAAGTGCAGTGTCTGGCTTCTGAAAGGTGCTCAATAAATAGGGGAAACTGAATAAATAAATATAAGTTTCATTATGGGTATGGACTCCAGTCAATTTGAATAAGAATGAGAAACTTAGCCGGGCGTGGTGGCTCACGCTTGTAATCCCAGCACTTAGGGAGGCTGAGACAGGAGAATCGCGAGTTCAAAGCCAGCCTCAGCAACGGCGAGGCGCTAAGCAACTCAGTGAGACTCTGTCTCTACATAAAACACAAAATAGGGCTGGGGATGTGGCTCAGTGGTCGAGTGCCCCTGAGTTCAATCCCCAGTACCCAAAAAAAAAAAAAAGAATGAGAAACTTAGCGGATGGGAATATGGTTTAGTGGTAGATCGCTTGCTTCACATGCATGAAATCCTGGGTTTGGTCCTCAGCACCATACACACACAAAAAATGAATGAGAAACTTGAGTGTCCATTTCACCTTCCCCAAGGTCATAGCTGGCTTTTCTAATGCCACAGATCTGTTCCTTCTCTTTTTTTGGTCTTCTCCTAAAAAAATCTCTGTGGAGATATGACTTGTACAGCCCTGTGGGGTGTGTACAACAGAAGACCTATGAATTGAGCTAGAACAGGAAGATATATCACGGCTCTGGGGGTTCCTTCACCCTAACCAAGGCTGAGCCTGAGTGGATCCTTCAATCTCTCATGACTGAAGTTGTCCTGTATTTAGGAAAGGTGTTTATTTGTATTCTAAACTCATCCACATAACTAAAATGACTTGTTTACAACAGGGTGCAGTGGTACATGCCTGTAATCCCAGCAGTTTAGGAGGCTAAGGCAGGAGGATCACAAGTTCAAAGCCAGCCTCAGCAAAAACAAGGTGCTAAGCAACTCAATGAGACCCTGTCTTTAAATAAAATACATACATATATATATATATATATATATAATATAAAATATATATATAAAATATATATATATATAAAATAGGCTTGAGGATGTGGCTCAGTGTTCAAGTGCCCCTGAACCAATCCCCAGTACCAGATTTTCATCTGGGAATGTAACTCAATGGTAGAGCACTTACCTTGCAAGCATGAGGCCCTGGGTTTTATCCCCAGTATGGGGCACAAGGGGAGGGAGGATTAATTGCTTGTATCCATTGGCAGCCTCACAGAAGACTCTCTGGAATTCACCTGAGTTTATTGGGACAGGTGAGGACATCCTCTATATCCCTCACTGGTATAGTCTTCTTCATCTCCTCATGGAGGCTATATTGGCTAATACCCTTTGTTCCAATCTTTTTTTTTTTTTTAAGAGAAAATTAACTGGTAAACTAAAATTATAAAATATTTAACCCCATTATTTGAATGCAATAATATCTAAAAAATGCAAATTTTTAGAAGGAGGCCCCACTCCAACTTTATAGCATGAGAAACTGAGGGAGGAGCTAAGAACTCCACAGGTTTACTGTTCTGAGAAGGATGAGGAACAGCAGCCCATGTGTAAGTTGCCATCTAGTCAGTGCTTATCAGAGCTTAATGTACATCAAAACCCCCTGGGGGACTGGGTGTGTTGGCTTATACCTCTAGTCCCAGCTACTCAGGAGGCTGAGGGCAGCAAGGATTGCAAGTTTGAGGCCAGCCTAAGTAACTCAGCAAGATCCTGTCTCAAAAAGAGGGGTGGAGGGTATTCTAGGGAAGTAGCTCAGTGGTAGCATGCTTACCCAGTATGTGTGCAAGGCCCTGGGAGCTAGACATAGTGACATAGGCCTGTAATCCCGGTGAGATGGGTGGCAGAGACAGAAGGATCACAAGTTTGAGGCAAGGCTCTAAGCAACAAAGTGAGACCCTCTCTCAAAATTAAAAATAAAAAGGGCTGAGGATGTGTCTTTTTTTTTTTTTTTTGGCACCGGGGATTGAACTCACATGATTTTGTAAATCATGTGTAGTGCTAAATTCTGTTGACATCCCTTTACCACTGAGCCACATCCTCAGCCCTATTTTTTGTTTTATTTAGAGACAGGATCTCACTGAGTTGCTTAGCACCTCACCATTGCTGAGGCTGGCTTTGAACTCGCTATTCTCCTGTCTCAGCCTCCCAAAGTGCTAGGATTTCAGGCGTGCACCACTGTACCCAGCCAGGGATGTGTCTTAGTGGTAAAGTGCTCCTGGGTTCAATTCCCAGTACCAGTACATATGTATGTATGTATGTAATTCTATGTGTATGTGTATATTTCATATATATATATATGCACACATATATATATTAGAACAGTGTCTAGTGCTCAAATGTTTGTTATTAGAGCACTTAATAAGTGGGCAGCAGTCATCATCATTACTGGTTTTCATATTTAACTGAAAGCAACATAGGTGCTTATATTGTTACTATGTGATAAGGAAAGTCACTCCCTATTTTGAAATTCATGTATGTTTAGATATCACATTTTCTAGTTCCTTTATTTTATGGAAAAGGAAAGAAACCTAGAGAGATGTATAATTTACCCAAGATTATGCAGAGTTGGACTCAGAGTTAGGATTAGAACTCAGATTCCTGGCTGATTTGGCCACAGTACTTTACATCAAACAAAATGACAGTTGATTTGAGCTGATTCTTTTTAACAGGGAAATATAGTCATTTTTATAACACTCTGCTTAGCTTTCTTGTATTCATTGAACTTGAGCTTTGATATTTTGTAAATCATGTGTAGTGCTAAATTCTGTTGACATCCCTTTCTTTTAGGTTGCCAGCATACTTTGTTGTCCCCACCCCTCTTCCTGAAGAGGATATGCAACGCTTTCAGGGTCATGGCATACCAGTAAGTGTATCTGGAAACCCAAAGAGACATGGGTTGCTCATTGGCCCATCCTAGCAAAATGATCCTACTTAAAGCTCTTGGCTTCGGTATTCAGGAGTTTGTCTTCAGTACAAGAGTAATCCAAAAATACCATAAGGACTCCCTAGAGGAGTCTCTTAAACATGAGGTTCTGTGGGACAGAGTTCTGAAGATTTCATAAATGCATTTGCTTTTGTTTTTTGTTTTCTTTTGTTTTTATGGTACTAGGGATTGAACCTAGGGCCTTATGCATGTGGGGCAAGCATTTTACCAACTGAGCTATAGCCTTAGCCCTGCACTTGAGATTTTAGAAAATACATTGAAAAGCTTTAAGAAGATTACAGATTTGTCTACTATTCAAAGCAGGCCTGGTTTAACACCTAAGCCATTTTGATCCTGAGCTGACCACTGTAAGGGTAGTAGAATTTCAATTTTTTTTTGGCTGGCACAATCTCAGTATGGGCATGGTAGTGTCTTCTCCCAGAGATGACATGAAGTGCCATCTTAGTTTTTACTGAGTAGAATTAAAGTCACATTAAAGATGGCTCCCGTGTGATTCTATTCAGTAAATCATATGGGAGCCATCTTTAATGTGGCTTTAATTCAGTAAAAACTGAATAGAACTGTATGGGAGCCATCTTTAATGTGTCACTGATCAAAGAAGGCAAAACTCTGGCAGTCATCCCTATTTCTAATTGGTGATTGGGAGTTGCCAAGCCTTCAGGGAATTTAGTAAGGAATGAGAATTATTAATAGTTGGTATGCTATCTACATGGCTGGTTCACCAAAAGGATCACTTCTGGGTGGGAAGTAAGGTGTTGAAGCAAGATTACATGCTCAGAAGCCCATGGAGGCCAGGTAGGCAGTAAGCAAGGCCCTTGCAATAAACCAGAGACCCTCTACTTGGTCTAAGGGTGCAGCTCTTTAGCACCAGCTAGTTTGTGCCATGTGGGAATATGAGCTGAGTATTGCCAGATGTCTTGATTTTTCAGAGGTAGCCAGAAGATACAGTTTCTATGTGCATTTTTTTGATCTCTAAATATACGCAGCTGATGCAAAAGTTTAAAAAACATGTGTTTGTGCCAAAGTTGGATCATATCCCACTAATTTGCAACCTTTGGGCAATTTGGGTAGCAGTTCCCAAACTTTCTGGTCTCAGAACTCTTGATACTCTTAGAAATTATCAAAGCTCTTTCCAAGAGTTTTTGTTTATATGGGTTGTAACTGTTGATGCTTGTCATATAGAAAATTCAGACTGAGTGTTTTGGTGGTTGTTGTTATTTTTAATTTAAGTAATAGCCAGGCAGTTGGCACATGCCTATGATCCAAGCTACTCAGGAGACTGAGGTATAAGGACCAGAAATTTAAGGCCATCCTAGGCAACTTAGTGAAACCCTGTCTCAAAAGAAAATAAAAAGGAATGGGAGTATAGCTCAGTGGTAGAATGCCCCTGGGTTCAATCCCTAGTACCACAGAAATAAAATAAAAAAGGGCTGGGGATATATAGCTCAGTGGCAGAGTGCTTACCTAACATTTATGAGTCTCTGGGTTCAATCCCCAGTACCACAAGAAAAGAAAAAGTTAAGTAACATTACATGTAAGCATAAATGTTTCTATGAAAAATAACTATACCAAACAGCAAATTCAAATAACATTATTTTACATTCTTGAAAATAGAAAACAGTTGGATTCTAATATCTGATTGTCTTTTTCAGTCTGTTGTGGTAATGTTGGGGTTCAGTTCAAATACATAAATAAAATCCAGCTTCACACAGATGTATATTTGGGAAAGGAAGGAATAATTAATAGCCTTTTTTGAGAATGTTTAATAGCCTAATTGAGAACATTGTTCTCTCATGGTACACCAGAAAGTTTGCAAGTGAAAGTTTCATAAAGGTTATTTGTAGTAAGTTGTCTGAAAACATAGTGAACTTTCCATTCTCTGTTAAATTAAAACCGTTGGTCTATCTTACATTTTGAGTGGATCTTAAAATATGTATGATTTTGTACTAGTATACCTTGGCCATTTGGAAAATATGGGTTCATACGTTATACAAACCTTCTATCAACACATTCCATTATATAATTTTCTAAAAAAATCTTATTCATTAATACTGTCATCTCATCAGAAGAGTCTTTAAATGTTGGGAGTCTGCCCAGTAAAAGTAGCAGATATTAGTTTTCAAAAATTCTAAATTTTGCTTGAAAGCTTAATATTTTTATCATTGACAAGTTTATCGGTTATTTTCCATGAAGTGATAAACTCACTTTATTCTTTTTTTCTTTTTCTTTTTCTTTTTTTTTGTTGCTGAGGATTGAACTCAGGGCATTCAACTACTGAGCCACATCCCCAGCCCTATTTTGTATTTTATTTAGAGACAGGATTTCATTGAGTTGCTTAACAGCCTCACTTTTGCTAAGGTTGGCTTTTGAACATGCGATCCTCCTGTCTCAGCCTCCTAAGCCACTGGGATTACAGTCCTGTGCCACCACACCTTGCCACTCCATTCATTTTTCAAGAATGAGTATCTGCCAGAAAGCAAAGTCTGAACACCCATAATTTGTATGTCAGTCATTCTTCAATTCCACAAAAAAGAGAACAAGTTCAGTTCTCAATTAAGTTACATAAGAGCTTTTTCTTGGGACAGATATTTTAACTTTAGTGCTTATTTCCCATTCTTTCACACAGAATATTTAAAAGACATGTGATGGTCAACATTAATAAAATCAATAACTTTTAATCTTTCATTAAGGACAATCTCAAAAGAGTCAGATATCTTTCCTGCTATTGGTATCCATGAAGAACACAGTGACAATCAGTACAGTTGTGTGGCCCTTCCTTGATTGGTGCTAAGCCTCCGCTACATTTGCATCATTTCAGATTGACCGAAAGGTGCATAATTTCATCAATTCCAAATATAAAACACATTGCTGCCATTACATTTTACCTACCACTACACTTGCATCATTAGTGCAGGTGTCAACACAGTGGAAAAAACAAATTATATGTTAGTGTTATTATGAAAATAGTTGTGGCCTCTCAGATCACCTGAAAAGTTTTGAGACCTCCTGTTTAGATACTTTGAAAATCACTGTCTTAGAGGAATTATCAGCCTTTCATAGAGCAATCTAGAAAAGAAAGTGTGTTCTATTGGAAGAAACAAAGATGAATTATTGCCACATGTAGTGGCACATTCCTGTAATTCCAGCGGCTGGGGAGGCTGAGGCAGGAGGATTGTAAGTTCAAAGCTAGCCTTAGCAATTTAGCAAGGTTCTAAGCAGCTCAGCAAGAACCTGTCTCAAAATAAAAAATAAAAAGGGCTGGGAATGTGATTTAGTGGTTAAGCACCCTTGGGTTTAATTCCTTGTTACCCTCCCACCCCCCAGAAAAGAAGAAGAATTATCCACATATGTAGATTTACATATATTGTGTTCTGGCCAGGCCTTGGGGCTGAGAAGTAGAAAATGTTCTTATAAGATCTAAGTGAAGAGCACCAACTTTTCAATCATTAGATCTGCTTTAATTATATATTCTGAAAGTCATTAGTTGTGTTTGTATGAATGGACAGCAGAAAAATGATATACAAGATGGAATGTACACATCTATCCAGGGGAACACAGAGCTTTCAGTCCCCCCTCCCCAGCTTCCTCCTTCCCTCCCCTTCTCCTTCTCCCTCTCTTCTCTCACTACTCCTTCTTCCTGTCACTCTCTCACTACCCTTTGCCTTGCTAGGGATGGAACCCAAGGCCTTGTGCTTGCTATACCCAAGCTTGCCTACCTGTCTGCCTTCCACTGGGGATTGAACCCAGGGATGCTCTACCACTGAGCTCCCTCTTCAGCCTCTTGAATCTCTGGGATTGTGTGTATGGGTTCTTGTGCCTGGCTTTCTCTTTCTCTCTTTTAATGTAAGATTTTTATTTGACTGGAACACTAAGATCACCAAAAATAACCTCAGATAAATTAAAAAGCAATGCGTTTTATATTTGGAATTGATGAAATTATGTACCTGAACCTAGAAAACCCATACCTTTCAAAGATTCCTTTAGAATTATTAGTATTGCAAACAGGGACCACTTTAACCTCTTGCTCTTTGTTTTGTTTAAAGCAGAATTTATCAATTTAGGCACTACACACATTTTAGGCCAGATAATTATTTATTTTGGGGTTATCATTATAGAACATTTAATGTCATTGCTGCCAGTAGCACTCTCCAAGTTGTGACGACCAAAGTATGTCCAGATATTGCCAGATGTCCCTTGTGGGGCAAAACACAGGTTGGGAATTCTGCCTTAAAATGATCTATATTAGTGTTTCTTGGTTAATTAGCATATGTCTCATCAGATATGTCTCAAGCAGACTTATAGAAAATATGACAGTCAAGTAGCATGAGCATTCATAAGCATCCTCGCCTTGTCCGTCCTTATCATTTCTGTTAAGCCTACTCCTGTTTAAACTGTGTTCCTTTGTTCTTGGTGGTTGTTGAGTAGATAACATAGTTAAGCTTATGTTAAAGCAGAAGAAGGGGTTTGCAAAAATATAAAACAATGCCATTTTTCTGTATTTTTTATTTGTATTTATTTATTTATTTTTGGTGGACCCGTGTTGGGATGGAACCTAGGGCCTCACGTATGCTAGGCAAGCAAGCACTCCACCATTGAGCTACACACCCCTTTCTTTTTTTTTTGAAACAGGATCACACTAATTTACCCAGGCTGGGTAACCTGCAGTCTTACTGCCTCAGCCTTTTTTTTTTCTTTTTTTTAGTTGTTGATGGATCTTTATTGTATTCATTTATTATTTATATGTGGTGCTGAGGATCGAACCCAGGGCCTCACGCATGCGAGGCAAGCGCTCTACCACTGAGCTACAATCCCAGCCCATGAATTAATATTTTTAAAGTCCCTCAGTTTTAATTTCTAGCGTGTTAAATATCAATAGCTACAATCCATACAAATACAAACTATTTGAGTCCTAAATGATTTTTTTTTTTTTTTTTGGTATTGGAGATTTAACTCAGGGGTATTTGACCCCTGAGCCACATCCCCAGCCCTATTTTGTGTTTTATGTAGAGACAGGGTCTCACTGTTTAGCGCCTCACCGTTGCTGAGTCCTAAATGATTTTTTAAAAATATAAAAGATATAAGATCAAAAAGTTTAAAAACCACTGATCTACAATATTATATAACATTTCCTCCAGGATCTGGTAAGTACCACTTAATCAATAGTAGCAGTTAAGCTGGGTGAAGTGGCACACACCTATAATCCTAGCAACTCAGGAGTCTGAGGCAGGAGGATTACAAGTTCCAGGCCAGCCTACACAATTTAGTGAGACTCTGTCTCAAAATTAAAAAAAAGACTGTGAATGTAGCTCATTGGTAAAGTGCCTCTGGACTCAATCCCCAGTACTATCACCACCATTATCTCTGTTGTCATAAAAAATAATAGCAGCAGTTATTATGCAGTAGGAGCACAGGAGAATAGTAAGATTAAAGAAATAGTATGGGCCTATACTGTGAAGGGCCTATAGTATCTATAGGGTTTGTTTTTTAATTGTGTAAAGATATACATAACAGTATATTCACAATGTTGTGCAATCATTACCATGATCATTACCATAATCATTACCATGATCTAGTTGCGGAACATTTCCATATTTCCATGCTTTTTTGTCCTGGCTTTTCACCTAGTCTGTTTCTTCTTGCCTTCACATTCGCCTCTAAAGCAATGACCTACAGAATTCATCAGTCCATTCAGATTCTTGCTACCATTTTAGCGACTTTGGGCTCCTTGAGCCTCCACTGGTTTCTAACCCTGGGTTTTTATCTTTTTAAATTTTTTCTCTGGGGCAAATGAGTGTTTCTGTAGATTATTCAAACCAAATAGCAGATTCTGCTTAATGGGATTCATGAAAAAAGTGCAGGCATCCTTGCCTCCACTGGGCCCTTGTCCTGCTCAGGACATAGTTGCTGTATCCCGCCCTGATATAGTTGCTGTATCATACTTTCCTGAATAAACACATTTTCATTTCATTTGTAAAATCATTCTTAATTCTTATGCTCTTGACTATGACCTTTCCCCTACTTTAGTGGGATCCAGGACTCCCACAGCTTAGTTTTCTTGACCTCCTATTGTTTCTCTCTGTGCTCCTGCTTCCTTCATACCAAATCTGAATCTCTGCTGGCAATATTGGTTGCTTTGTCTGGAGCCTGGTTCCATCAGCCTTCCCTTTTCCATAATTATATTTCTAAAGCATGTTCTGCTTGCTTGCATGCCCTCTCTCTCTCTCTCTCTAAAGCATCTTTAAGTCTCTGCTAATCCAGGGAAGCCCTTAAGTATGTTCACAGTGTTGTGCAATAATTACCATGATCTAGTTCCGGAACATTTCCCTATCTCCGTGCTTTTTTTGTCCTGTAAGTAAGGAAGCTACTACCTTACCACCTTGTTCTCTTTTCCTGTAACTGCCCAACATATATAAACGGTCTACACTTGTTTTTTTCTACTCATTTCTTTTTCAAACCCAGGCTGCACACATGCTAAGAGCACACTCCACCACTGAGGCACACCTCCCCAGCTCCTATTCTTGCAACATGACTTCTACTCCCCCTACTTGGACACTACCCTCCCAGAGGAGATTGAGTTTTGAGCGGCCCACTTCTCTATAACATTGTTGCAGTTTTTGACTAATTATTTCATGGCTTTGGAAACACTGTACTCTCTGGTCCTCTTACTGCACTACTTTCTAACCTGGGATTGTAGGTGTTCTTCTAAAGCTCTTTGACTCTACCAAGAGACACCTTAAAATGCACCCAAAAAACAAGTAACA
Organism: Xerus rutilus; assembly: GCA_028644305.1. Taxonomy (NCBI): domain Eukaryota; kingdom Metazoa; phylum Chordata; class Mammalia; order Rodentia; family Sciuridae; genus Xerus; species Xerus rutilus. Next base: position 22,951,134 of record CM053405.1, on the reverse strand, counting down.
AGTAATTCCTCCTTTAAAAAATAAATGTGATAAAAATAAACTGATTCTTGTCTGTTGTTAAGTAGTTTGTACTAACTCTGTAGCTCTTTCCCAAGAGAAACTGTACATATTATGACAGGAGAAGACTTTTTGCTAAATTCCTGAGAAGTCTCCCTCTGACCAGGAATTTTACTCCTTTCTGCTCACTCTTTCAAATAAAGAATGGTAAGAATAAAGAATAAAGCTGGGTGCGGTGGCGCAAGCCTGTAATCCCAGGACTTAGGGAGGCTGAGACAGGAGAATCGCAAGTTCAAAGCCAGCCTCAGCAACAGCGAGGCACTAAGCAACTCTGTGAGACCCTGTCTCTACATAAAACACAAAATAGGGCTGGGGATGTGGCTCAGTGGTCGAGTGCCCCTGAGTTCAATCTCTGGTACCAAAAAAAAAAAAAAAAAGAATAAAGAATAGCTACCCCTTCATGGCTCAGATGAGATGAACTAATTCATATTCGAAGTTATCACCGCACATGTCCCAATTGGAAAATGAAATGTGGTTGGATGTCACCAAGGGCCTACTGGTTTTGCCCCAGGAAAGGAAGTAAAATTTAATTTCTTAAATTGCATTATCCAGTCATGGCCAAGAGTATGCTCCTTTATGTCTGCGAGCTGCACCAATTAGAGGTCATGACTCCTTGAACATTCAAAATATCCTCACCTTTCACAGAGGCCCTAGAGCTGTGGGGTGGTTTCTGCACATTGCTTAGCATGACATTGGAAAACGGACTAAGAGAACAGCAAATGGCCCTTGAATTTGTCTTAGTGTGCTAATACTTCCACTGCATGTGAATCTTAAGATATGGCTTGGCCCTAAGAGGGGAGTTGTTGCTCTTTTTGGCAGTTCCTAAAGCAGTTCTGTGTCCCTGTGTCCTCATTTTCCAGATGAGTTTGTCATCTGTTGTACTGTAACTGGCCAGCAGTTCCTGTGTCCGTCACTCCTGTCCTGCCTTACTCTCTTGTACTCATGCCCTTCATGTTAGTGTTCTCCTGAGTACCTCCATATGGATGTCCAAATAGCAACAGACACCGAATGCACAGTGCCAATCCCATCATCTTTCCTAGAAACCCCAAACCAGTTCCACTTTCTGACAAAATATCGTATGGAATATCTTCTGGATTGTGGTGCCGGTCTTTAACTCTTGGCCCAGGGTGTTGCTAGCATAACCAGTGTATGGTTTGTACATACAGGTGGATGCCAAAAAGGTGCCTACTCAGGTAGCTAATTACAAAAATCATTTCTTTTGCTGGGTTAATCATTGATCCAGGGCTGATGACTTGGTTAGCAGAGCAAGGACCAGATGTTAGCCACTCTTAAGTCCTTAGTCAGGCCTATGTGCAGGGCAGAGGTTGTAGCTGAACTTAGAACTCTTCCCTCTCCTCCCTTCAAGGCTCCACTGGCTCCATTACTTTGCCCCAAGATTAGTTCTAATCTCCTTTTATGCCTACAGAATAAATAATTGAAAGCTTTCAGTATCCAGAAAAAAGGTAGAACACCATAAACTATCATTTATGGTCATTCATAGAATGTTTTTATTCTTTGTTTTCCCTTTATTGTTCTTTGCCATCCTCTTGTCTGTCATGTTTTACCTTCTATTATATTTGGAGTGTATGAGCTCTGACAGTAGAACAGTCCCTTAATCATCTTTCTGTCCTCTCACAACCTGGTGTAGTGCCTTCTGTGTGAGTCTTATATTCACTGTGTTGAGTAGCCAGCTCTCCGTACTTCTCCTGTGAACTTTCTCTGATGTTGGAAGATGCCCCCAGTTTGCCATTGAAGCAGAGCATTGCTTTAGTCATACTGCAGCTACTTTCTCCATGTCTTGGGAAATTCTTTGTCTCTCTGAGCCTCAGCTCCTTGCTGTGCATGGAGATAATAATTATACCCATCACAGGGACTGACCTTGAGAATTCAATGAATTAATTCATTCAAAATGCCTGACATGTAAGCTGCACTCCAGTGATGGCTACTGTCCTAATAATCATGTTGTCATCATTATCTAGGTTACCAGCACTAAAGCCAGGTTAAAACGTGTATGTTAGACCATAAGCAAGTCCAAATGTCACTACTTATTTGTGTTTTTTAATTTTATTTTAAGACTAAATTAGTTCTTTTCATTTAATAAATTCTCCCTGACAATGAAATTTTGAATATATCCAACTGTTTCATAGAGATATACATTTTCCTGCCTGAACTTGAATGCTAAGATTACCTCATCCCTGTTGGGTTGCAAGTGTTCCATCTGGCAAATGTCTTCTGCCCCCTGCAGATATGGTGTTGGTCCTGCCACAATGGAAGTGCCCTTTTGAAAATGTCAGCATTGCCCAAAGAACAGGATGATGGTATTCTGCAAATCCAGAAGAGCTTCTTGGATGGGTCAGTACTTGTTCTTCAACCTGTTTTTGTTTTTTACGAAACAAAGAATGGTTCTTAATAGTTGTCCATTTCTATTTATCTGCAGGCAGCTTAGTGCTAGAGAAATACAACATATAGTAGTCATTCTAAATAACTTTAAAAGGAGTCAGTATAATATAATCACCAAGAATTTCACAGTGCTGGGAATGTAGCTCAATGGTAGAGCTTTTTACCTAGCATGTATAAGGCCTTGGGTTCAATGCCCAGCATTGTAGTAAAAATGGAAAAAAAAAAAAAAAGGAGGTCAGCTACACTATTTTTAGGGATGCACACTGAAGTATTTAGAGGGGAAGTAGCATGGTGTCTATAATGTTTGGGTTTCGTTTTTATTTCTTTGTTCTTTTTTAATCAAACCCTGGCCTTGTACATGCTAGGTAAGTACTCTTCTGCTGAGCCACAACCCTTACCCATTGTCTGTAATGTTAATAGCTGTTAAATCTAGGTCATGGTGTGTGTTACTGTGGTTCTTTTTGTACTTTTCTACATATTTGACAATTTTCAAAATAAATTTTAAAATCCAAAGTGTATAAATTAAAAACAATAAAAAGAAGTGGACTCTGGAGTTAAATTGCCTTGGTCCAAATCATGGCTCTATCTATTTAGAAACTTGATAGCCTTGGGCTGGGCAGTTCTACTTTGTGACCTCCATTCCTACACTGTTAACTGGGGACAGCAGTCTTACAGCAGTTACCTCAGAGGTGAGGGTGGGGAGGAGGATACCTGTAGACCTCTTGGCACAGCAATTACATAGTAATTGCTTAGGAAAAATAATCTATTTTAATTCATGTTCGTTCTTCTGATTTCATGTTACTTTTTCATGCCTAGAATTTACAAGATCATCCACAGGCCACCCTATGAAATTGTTAAAACTGAAGATCTATCAAGCAACTTCATAACCTTGCAGGAAATCCAGACAGCATACTCTAAATTTAAACAGCTATTTCTGATAGGTGAGAAGAATGCTGAGCAAAAACTTTCTGTCAAATGGGAAAAGACATGCCACGTGGATCAGCTGAAAGTTGGTACCTTTCGGTGGTACACAGGGGCTTATAGCCTCAAAGGTCACTATCACGTAGTGGAAGAGTCAGTAGCCCAGGGACCAGCTGCATTGCCATGCTGCATGCAGAACATCCATTCAGGCTTTTCTCCTGTGGCCCCTGTTGTGGCAGTGGTCACACAGTCATCCTTCTTTCCTTTCCCAGCTTACCAGGTTGCTCAGTGGTGAGCATTTTGGCTTCTCTATTAAAGGTTTTGGAGTAGGCATTACCTATGAGTCACTGACATGCATAAACATTTATAAAGTGAACAATCTGCTTTCCTTAGGGAAAATTAAGATACTTCTCCTTTTTTCCCAATTTAATTGACAAATAATTTTCCCAAAAGGGAAATATCTTAATTTTTTTTTCCCTGATTGGGCATGTACAATTTCTTACAATGAAGATTAATTTTGATACACTTAATCAGAAATGTACAAAGTAAAAAATGAAATATGCTAATTCCAGGCTACCCCACAATTTCCCTGCTCTCACAGCTTACTAGTAACAATTTAGAACTAGACTCATTTCTCTCTATTCTTGAATGAGTCTTTACTCTCTGAGATGTGCTTGCTTAGAGGTAACTTTTCCTAACTTGAACTTTTTAACCTGAAATGGTTAACTGTTTTGGGATTTACTTAGCTGTCATTTGTTGAATTTCCATTATATATACTAACTTTGCTAGACATTTACCCAAGGTGCACGTAACACAAAAGCTCATACTCTCACAAGGAAAACAGAAACATATGCCTCTAACTAAAACATGCTGTGAAACATGTTATAAAACAGATTTGTAAGAAGTAGGGATCTGGAGGCGAGGTCCTATTTGATCCAGGACTGTGATTCTGCAGTTTTATTTTAATCCCAGGATTTCCAGAATATCTTCCCTTTATTGATTTGAGTTTGCAACTTTTATATGTGTTAATTTTTTAAATGTAGCCGGGCGCGGTGGCTCAAGCCTGTAATCCCAGCACTTAGGGAGGCTGAGACAGGAGAATCGCGAGTTCAAAGCCAGCCTCAGCAATGGCGAGGCACTAAGCAACTCAGTGAGACCCTGTCTCTACATAAAACACAAAATGGGGCTAGGGGTGTGGCTCAGTGGTCGAGTGCCCCTGAGTTCAATCCCCAGTACCAAAAAAAAAAAAAAAAAAAAAAAAAAATTTTTTAAATGTATTAAAATTCAAGGTTTTCTGTCTTATAATTTGTGTAAGGGGAATCCTATAGTGTGGTGTGCAAGGTACATGAGCTTGTATTTAAGTTTTTTAGGAAAGTCAAGTCTCACCTTTAGGCTTCCATGACAGGATAGATCTAGTTGCATTTTCCACTTCTAGGAATAGCAGCCTCCATGTCACTTGTTTCTGCCTAAAGTTTGTCAGTCTCTCTGTTGAATTACAGGGTAGACCATGGCTTTGAGTATGTGTTATAGGCATTTCTTATTTCAGCAAGAAGACCTCTTCTTGACTGCCACACCCTTCTTGAGGCCTACAGTTCAGAAACCATTGCAATTGCAGTTCTGAAATGCTCTTTACTTACAATAGAGTCTCGTGCCTGGATTCTACAGGCTGAGTCTAGGACCACTGATCTGAACAGCACAGTGGAATAACAAGGTGTTTTGTGGAAAGTCTGACCTCTTTCCTCTTTTCCTTTTTTCAGATAACAGTACTGAATTTTGGGACACAGATATAAAATGGTTTTCTCTCTTGGAAAATAGCAGCTGGCTTGACCTCATCAGGTATTCCGAACCACTGTTTTGCTCATGAATTTCACAGTTGTCTAATTCAGAGTAGTACAGCTAATTGACAAATAATTTAACTGTTTGATATTTCACAGTTAAACAGTCTTAGACCATATGTTCTATTCAGGGCTTGGCTGCATTTTACATTTTATATTTATTTCTGTGCACATTTGATAGTAACTTACCAATATGTTACCTTCTTACAAGGAGATATACCCTGTAGAGCAGACATTGAAAGACATTGAAAGGGTGTGACAACCCAAAATTATAATTGAGACAGCAGTGCTGACTTCCAAGAAGAAACTGGGGAATGAGAATGGGAAGGATACTGACTTCACTAAATACTTTTTGAATTTTATGTCATATGTAAATGACCCACTTAAAATTTTTTTTAAACCATGGTTAATGTCAGTTAGTCATTTTTGGTTTTGGAATTAGGTTAAGAGTCCCAGAGGACGGTTATATTGCCTTTCTTAATTCATATATTGAATGGCTCCTCTGTGTTGCCATTAAACAGAGGACATGGCAAAGAAAGGTACAAACAGAAATGATGACCATGGGTGAGAGACTATCTCTTGACCCTGGACTGCATCTGAGGAAAGGGGAAAATGCTCCCATCTACCTTGCGTGGTATTTTGTCTCAATTGTGAGGATTATGGGAAGGGGCCTGAGTTTTCCAGATACTCAACAACTGGGCATTCAAGAACCTGCTACATGTCCCATAATTTGAATTTATAATTGCAAACAGTGGTAAGTGTTATAAAATTATTCTTTATGTTGGGGGGTGGGAAAGGATGAGCATCCCTAACAGATGAAGTATCAGGGTATGGGGAATGAGGGCTGCTGGAAGGTAGGGTACGAGAGGGTACAGCTCAATACAAGGATGGCTATGTGGAGGCCCTTAGCTAGAAGTTGCAAGTGGTGGCTGCAGTCCTACAGGGAATAACATGTAGAAAGAGACAATAAAATCTTTGAGTAGATTGGATCTTTTCAGCCACTTTGATACATTCAGCCAACTACCTTGAATATGGATCACATTCTCTAGGAATTGATGTTTATGGGTTTTACTAGGACTCACCAGAAGACTCAGATATGAGTTTTCAGTAAGAATTTGTAGTTTAGAAATTATCTAGGAGCATTTTTACATTAATTTGGGTTTCCATTCTGAAAATTTTTCCATTTATTAAATATTTTGAATTAAATATTCCTCATTAAATATTCTGAATTAAATGTTTAAGTATTTAATTGATAAAGATTATATATGTTCAGGATACACAGTGCTGATTTGTGGTGCTGGGAATTGAACCCACATATGAGGCTCTGGGTACAATCCTCAGCACCACATAAAAATAAATAAATAAAATAAAGATATGTATCCATCCACAACTAAAAGAAAAATTTTAAAGATATACAATGTGATGATTTGATATACGTTGTGTGATGATTACCACAATCAAATTAGCACATCCGTCACCAACCGTTCTGTGCTTTAGGTCCCCTAGGTATGTTCATCTTATAACTGAAAGTCTTATCCCTTTGACTTCTCTCCACTTTTTCCACTCATATCCCTTTGGAACTACCATTCCACTCTGTATAAGAGTACAGCATTTTTCGATTTCATGTACAAGCAAGATCATGCTGTGTTGTTTTTCTGTGTCTGGCTTATTTCATTTAACATATTTCTTCCAGGTTCATTCATGGTATAGCAATGGTGGAATTTCCCTTTTTTAAAGTACGGAGTAATATTCCATTACACACACATGCACACACACACACACACACACACACACACACACACCATTGTCCTTATTCATTCATTTGTTAGTGAACTCTTAGGTTGTTTCCATATCTTGCTTATTGTGAATAATGAAGTAATGCAGCAGTGAACATGGGAGCACAAATACCTGAAAAACTGGTTTAATCCCTTTGGATGGATACCCTGAATCAGTTTCTCATAGGCAGATGAATATCTCTCAGCATCTGAATAGTGTAAATGGTATTTTCTTTTATTTTTATTTTCATGAAGAAAGAAAAACTGAAGAACAATTCAGACTACCTCTAAACTTATTGTTTGTGGTACCAAACTCAAGAACTAATGCCCATCTCTTGTCTCTTTCCTCTTAAGACGTTGCCTGAAAAAAGCAATAGAGATTATAGAATGTCTGGAAGCACAAAGCATGAACATTCTTCTTTTAGGTAATATATTTAAAGCATAAAGATTATTTTCCATTTTATTTCACTTTTGATTCAATTTTTGTGTATGTAACTTAATGGGATTGGAATTGTCTCATAAGAGTGAGTTACTGTAGAATCCTCCCAGTTTCTTTCTCCTGAACCTTGGAATCCCTTGCCTCAGATTTTAGAGTTACAGTTTAAAATAAAATTCTTTTTCTTGGAACTTGTCAGACCTATTTACAGCCCAAGAAGAGATTGTTTGGTATCTACCAAAGCTCACATTTCTTAATGTTGTGAATTTGGTTTTTCCTTAACTCAGCTTGGTTGAAGTCACAATCTTTTGGTAACCCTTTTTACATAGACTCATGGATGATTTAATTATTATTTTTATATCTGTTTGATACTTTTGTGCAGTTACCATAGAAAGTTAGTGAGCTGCGATCTACTTTTTCTCAGTGGGCTTAGGCAAACATGAGGGCAATGACATGAACATTCCAAATGTGTAAAAGCAAGTATAAACCACCGTGCAACAAAGATTATTGCTGTAGCCAGGCACAGTGGTACACACCTATAATCCCAGCAACACAGGAGCCTAAAGCAAGAAAATTGCAAGTTGAGGCCAGCTGGAGCAACTTAGTGAGACCCTGTTTCAAACTAAAAAACCTTCTTAAGTTTTATTTTTAGGAAACAATTTCTTGGTAGGTTGCTTAGGCTGGCCCCAGACTCCTGGGCTCAGTAATCCTCTCGTTGTAACCTCCAGAGTAGCTGGGACTACACTACTGTGTCCAGCTTGAGGTTTTTTTGTTTTTTTAATATAGATATTTTTTAGTTGTAAATGGACACAATAATTTTATTTTATTTATTTATTTTTACGTGGTGCTGAGGATCAAACCCAGTACCTTACATGTGCTGGGCAAGTGCTCTACAACTGAGCTAAGCCCTAGCCCCCAGCTTGGTTTTTAGAATATTTTGTTTCTTTTTTCTTTTTTTAAATACTTTTTAGTTATACATGGACACAGTGTCTTTACTTTGTTTATTTATTTTTATGCAGTGGTGCTGAGGATCAAACCCAGTGCCTCACATGTGCAAGGCAAGCGCTGTGCCACGGAGCCACAACCTCAGCCCGAATATTTTGTTTCTTACAGCCTAACACTACATATGAAGTAGATTTTTTCATGCTTTTATAAATCCAAGCTTTTATCATTTTTTCTGATGTTCCACTTGACTGTTGGGACTTAGTTTCCAAGAGCAATCTAGAAAGTGTATCTTCTGGTAGCTTCTGGATCATCTGATGCTGGCTTACTGACTTGGAGTTAAGCATCCACCATGTGCAGAGTTCTATGCTTCTACCTTAGTATCTATAAGGACCTGAAAAAGATCATTATTTGAGTACCAATAACTGGTGAAAGGAGGAAGATTGGAAGTCTGAGAAATGTAGGACTCAAGGCCAGACTGCAGTAATCACAGAGTCCCATGAAATGAAATCTGAATTTTTGGCTAGGAAGTGAGATGTCCCCCACTCTTTGATGGACTTCTGAGTTGTCTTCTCTGAAATTTCATTGTCTACTTCCTCTTCCCATCACTCAGAAGTATACTATTATCTTTCAAATGCAAGAAGGAAGATTCCCTTAAAAAATAAAACTTGTATGGTTGGGAGCATAGCTCAGTGATAGTGCGCTTGCCTAGCATGCACAAGGTCCTGGTTTCAACCCCCAGCACTGCTAAAGAAAAATGAAACTTGTTTTAAAAACAGACAACACTGGAAGATAAGCACCAAAAATCTGTTTTCATTGAAGTCAAGTCTTACTATAGTTCAGGCTGGTTTCCTAGAAGAGACCAGTGTAAGCCTAGACCTGTGGGGCTTCATGATTATGGGGGTCAGGATGAAAGAGTGCTAAGAGTATGAGTCACTTCCTAGTTGAAGTTCATCCTTAGTTAAGTCAGGCACAGTGTTATACATCTGTAATCCCAGCTACTCAAGAGACTAAGGCAAGAGGATTGCAAGTTTGCGGCCAACCTCTAATTTAGCAAGACCTTGTCTCAAAATAAAATAAAAAGGTCTGAGGAAATAACTAGTGGTAGATCTCTTGCCTAGCATATGTGAGTCCTTTGGTTCGAGCTCCAGTACCATCCCCCAAAATAATAAGTTTATCTTTGTTTCTTTAATAATACATGCACCATTCTCCTCGTGGACATTTTTTTTTTAATGGTGCTGGGTATTGAACCCAGAGCCTTGTACATGTGGGATAAGCACTCTACAAACTGAGCTATATCCCCAGCCCCTCATGGACATTTTTGAGAGCGTAGTTGGAGGTTCTAGCAGGGGAGCACAGCTAGTCATATACCTTTGACCTCCTCTACTGGGGAAGGTTGTCCTCTTTGACGGAGCATTCAGCTTCAGGAAGAATGCACATGGAGCAGGGAGGGAGGAAGGGGACACCTGCCTAGCCAGCCACATTAGTCACATCAACCCTGGAGATCAAAGGCATGACAGATGTCACAGCCACATCACCCTCACATCCCCTCATGGGCATTTTTAAAAAGCAGCTTGAGCTGGGTGCAGTGGCACACACCTATAATCCCAGCACTTTGAGAGGCTGAGACAGGAGAATCGCAAGTTCAAAGCCAGCCTCAGCAAAAGCTAGGCACTAAGCAACTCAGTGAGCCCCTGTTTCTAAATAAAATACAAAATAGAGCTGGGGATGTGGCTCAGTAATCGAGTGCCACTGAGTTCAATCCCTGCACTCATTTCTTGCTGTTGTTTGTTTTGTTTTTGTAAAGAGGAAATTATGGGGAACATAGACCCCCTAGCTTTTAGGATCTTTAAAACTGTAAGACAAATGTATGGCTGTAGATGCATGATTTTATTTGCTCTGAATCATGAAAGTATGTTAAACAAGTATATGAAAGGACTTTTCATCAGGTGAGTTTTATAAAGGGAATTCCAAGTAAACATATGGGAGTGGACCAAGGAGAATTTCTCCTGTAGACTAGGCAAGAAAAGAGAACCTCTCTGTTCCTCAAACAGAAAAGGAAAGAGCCTTGGGGCAGAAAATATTTTGGTGCAGTCCAGAAATTTTTGAACTTTCTGAAAAGTTGAGTTAGTGGAAGAATAAGAAATAGAGGAAAGGAGCTTTAAGGTGAGTCCGAGAAACAGCAAGCCTTAGGACAGTGAGCTCAGTGATTGAGGCTTTGACCCACCCCAGGAGGGAAGGAATTTAGATTCAGTTTGTGGCCTGGCAGGTTATCATCACATAGATGATTCCACTCTTGTTACATGGCACATCTGAACACCCATGTGCTGAAAGTGGATTTTCAGTGCTGCATTTATTCAGTATGCAAATCCTTATTTAGCACCAGTGTGTGCTAGGCTTGTACTAAACAAGCTGGCAGCATTTTGTCTCTTGGTCTGAAATCATCACCCTTTTTTTTTCATTGGCTCTTTCCTGGAGGGAAACTTGAGTGCTAATAGCAGACTTTGGTGTTGGGAACCCTGCTCTTAACTGTGTGGTGAGAGCATTGCAGCTTTTAACACTCCATGCCCCTCTTCTTCTTGGCACTGCTACTGGGCCCCTCCTAGAGGAAAATGCCTCCGACCTCTGCTGCCTCCTTTCCTCTCTGGTGCAAGTGATGATGGACCCCCACTGCCGAACCAAGATTGGTTTCCAGAGCCTCATCCAAAAGGAGTGGGTCATGGGTGGCCACTGTTTCTTGGATCGCTGCAACCATCTCCGCCAGAGTGACAAGGAGGAGGTGAGTTCCCTCACTGGAGACTGTTCTAGTCACAGGGAGAACTACCCAGTCTCTTACCCAATACCTTTCTTCAGATATAGAGTCTCTGCTTACAAAGTGCATGCTATACACAGTTATTAAGAAAACAAGCAATTTATCATGTGTAATTTTTAATTTTTTTTTTTTGGTATTGGAGATTGAACTCAGGGGTACTCGACCACTGAGCCACATCCCCAGGCCTATTTTGTGTTTTATGTAGAGACAGGGTCTCACTGAGTTGCTTAGCACTTCGCCGTTGCTGAGGCTGGCTTTGAACTCGCGATTTTCCTGCCTCAGCCTCGTAAGTGCTGGGATTACAGGCTTGCGCCACGGCACCCAGCTTAATTTTAAATTCTTTAAACACTCCTGAAGCCCCTCCCAAAGGAAAAGATATAAACAAGCATGTTCAGAGTCTTCTCTTCTAAGTTGTGTATAAGGATTTAATATTTTTTTTAATATTTATTTTTTAGTTGTAGATGGACACAATATCTTTATTTTATTATTTTTTATGTGGTGCTGAGGATCGAACCCAGTGCCTTTCGCGTGGCGTGCTAGGTGAGCACGCTACCACTGCGCCATAACCCCAGCCCAGATGTATTTTATAGTAGGAGTAATATTGATTTTTGGGAGGGGTACCAGAGATTGAACTCAGGGGCACTTGACCACTGAGTCATATCCCCAACCCTATTTGTATTTTATTTAGAGACAGCGTCTCACTGAGTTGCTTAGTGCCTTGCCTTTGCTGAGGCTGGCTTTGAATTTGCAATTCTCCTGCCTCAGCCTCCCAAGCTGCTGAGATTACAGGTGTGTGCCACCGCGCCCAGCTGATTTTTATATAATAACCCAGTGAGAGATTCTCCTACAAATTCTGCTAATCTAATCTTTGCAATAAGTAGATATTCAGTGTACAGATTTCCTACAGGAAATACATGATAACAAGGTTAATTTTTCTAGCACATAAACCTCTTCCAAGTAAAGCACAGGTTGAGTTGCCAGGGCCCTGGCAGTGATGTGTGAGGGCTGTGCTGCAGCCTCTTTCGCTTTTCCCTAGGTGAATGGCCTCAGACCTATTTGATTGAGATCAGGCGCAGGAAAGTTAGTATTTTAATTCACCCCCAAATTATGGCTGACTTGTCTAAGCAACAGCTGTGCAGGCTCCCCTGGCTGCTTCATTGATGACTGGTGGAAGGGAAAATGAAAATGGACCCACTTTCTTTCATAAGTCATCTGTAGAGCTAACATATGCTATTAGTATGACTTGTTTTTCTTGTTGCTGATAATCAGGATGTCTGATGCTGCAGGCTTCTGAGAGCCATGGCTTCTGCCATGCAGAGATGGGTGAGTTTCTGGGGGAACCAAGGCCTCTGTTACTAGGCCAGGAAGTTTCTTTCAGGCCCAGCCTGTATGCCTCTATGTGATATTGAGCTGAATAGAAGTCACCATCTTTTAGTCTTAGAAGCGACTTCGGGGAAATATTATGAAAGGTTGGTGGTACTCACATAGCAAGACAGAACTGGTACTGTCATAAAATCATAAAAATATGATTTAATGTATCTTGAGAAAAGAGGTAGTGACTGGCACCCTGTTTAATGGGGAAAGAGCCAAGAGAAGACCTAATCTACGTTTCACCCAGCCTTTGGAGAGTCACTCGCAATTTATGAGCCCATTTCCCTGACTATACAATGAGATCCATATATTTTTCATTCTATTTAGTGATATTGTGCTTAAAATGAGGTGTGAACTAAAGTTGCTGAATAAGTGGTTCTTAGCACCTTGGCATCAACAAATCAGTTTTGGAGGAGAATCAGGTGGTCTAATTTGTGATATAACCGAAGCATATAGAGCCTCTGAACCAAGAGTTTGAATTCCTAACTCCTCTCTTTTGCCAACTCTATGTGAGACCTTGGCCAGCCTCTTGTCACCACTTATCTTTCAGAAGGGAGAGACGGTCACATAGCTTGTCTCATGCAACCTGTGGGATCATTTGTGAATCAAGGATAGCATTTGTAAATGTAAAGCACCCTAGAAACTACTGGCTTTACTAAATACAGCTCTCACTTCTGGGTGGCTAGTAAAGAAAAAGTAAATTTTAAAAAAACATTTGTGAAAAAATGCTAGGAACTCATTCTTGCTTTCTTCTCTCCCACTCCTTTGTCTTCTGGGCCCTCATCATGGGGTGTGGAGAAGGCGGCTTCTCATTCCAGCTGTCTTCACACTGACCCTATTAGTTGGTGTCTGGGTGGGTAGTGGCATGGATGTTTCCCACATACACACTCAACTTTTTATTGACAAAATTTAAAATAACAATCATCATTGAGTACAGATTTTGCATTGAACAGTTATTTCACTAATAAAAGGAATTTTGGGGGGAAGGCAACATTTCACTTAATTGGAGTTCAAAGTTGCTATTCTCTGTCATCAAAATTAATTGCAGATGCTCATCTGGTGATGCTCATCCATATTTCATCTTTGAAATGTCTGATGGGTACTGCCAAATACTGTTATTAGTTCAAAGCATGTGGTTTCAATTGAGCATGTTTATTATTTGGAATGGGATGGAGCATACTGTGTTTCCCAGAGAATATAGGGCTCAGAAGTTGTTACTTCAAGCTGCTGAGATGGCTGTCCAATGAGTTTGTTGCAGCTCATGTTGGGCTCTGTGCCTGCTAAATAACATGTATCTTGTTTTCATGTAGGTTCCTGTGTTCCTGCTCTTCTTAGATTGTGTCTGGCAGCTGGTGCACCAGCATTCCCCAGCATTTGAATTCACGGAGACTTACCTGACAGTGTTGTCAGATAGCCTGTATATACCTATTTTTAGCACCTTCTTCTTCAATTCACCTCATCAAAAAGATACTAACATGGTAAGAGTCCCTCTAAGAAACCTGTATATTAAAGAAGCTGTATCTCGGGGCTGGGGCTGTAGCTCAGTGGTAGAGCGCTTGCCCGGCATGCGTGAGGCACTGGGTTCGATCCTCAGCACCACATATAAATAATGAATAAAATAAAGATTCAACAACTAAAAAAAATAAAAAAAAAAAGAAGCTGTATCTCACAAACAGGATACAATAGCATTGATGCTAAAAATAATAATCTAACACTATGTGCCAGGCATTGTTCTAAGTGCTTTCCAGGTATTCACAACTGGAAAGGTATTTAATCCTTAACAGTACCCTTTGGGTTACATATTATTATCCCTGAGGAAGCTGAGGCATAAAAGAATAAATAACTAACCCAAGGTCACATCATAAATATTTGAAGCTAGTGTTTGAGCAGAGGATTAAGCCAAATTAGAAGTTGTTCTTTTCCAGAGAGGCCAAGTGCTCTCTCTTCCCTCATCCGCATGCCTGGAGTTCCTAGGAGAACAGACACTGGACACTGCAAAACAGGGAAGCCAGCCTGACTTTGCTTCTTAAAGCCCTTGAGTCTCTCTTGAAGCTGTGCTAAACAAATCCATTGCCTCCAAACAGCCTTGTGGCCTCGGGGTTTATTTGAGCTTGTAATGTTACCAAATCCCACAGTGAAGTGAGAATAATTAAATCTGAGTTTCTTGGGACTCACCAGCCTTGTGATCTCAGGCAGCTTACTTCAGTTTTTTGAGCCTCAGTTTCCTCAAACAAAAAATTAGAAAAATAATAGCTACCTCACGAGGGTGTTGTGAAAGTGTCCAGCCCAAAGGAGTATGTGGTCCACCCCAAAGAAGTGTGCTCCGCACCTTCCTCCCCCACTGTGAGCTTTGAGTGGGTAAGCACTGATAGCCTGGCCTGTGGAAAATGAAGTGCCATCGACATTCAACCTCGGCAGGGTGGAGCCCCCTTCCTGGTGCCTGTTTCAGAGAATGTGTTTTTTCCCTCAGTCCTCCCTGGAAGCCATGGTGACCTGTGCTTGTTTTGGCAGGGTAGGGAAAGCCCAGATACACAAAGCAAGCCTTTGAATCTGCTCACTGTGTGGGATTGGTCTGTACAGTTTGAACCCAAAGCCCAGATGTTGCTGAAGAACCCTCTCTATGTGGAAAAGTCAGAACAGGACAAAGGCCAACGGAAAGGAATGCGTTTTAAAGTAAGATATTCACATCTGAACCCCTTTCATGTGCCCTACCATTTCCCTGTATGTAAGAATAAAAGATCCTTACATACATACATGCTGTCCCTTGATAGATTGTGTGGTATCGAGATCTGTGATGGTCAAGTTGTTAGGGCCCACTGGGTAAATCCCTTGCTTTCAGCAGATAACCTTTGGCCTGATGAGTTGTGACATCCTGCATGAGGATGCTATTGCCTTAGTCATGCTGTGTGGAATCATGCCTTCTACTCCACCTCTGTAGTAGTAGGGTAAAAGGAACATTGATTGTATAGTAGAAGTCAGTCCATGCATTACATGGTAATGAGCTGTAGCTATAAACCAGGGATTGACAAACTTTTTTTGTCAGGAGCTATGTGGTTTCTGTTACAACTACTCACTCTTTTATCATGGTACCACAGCAGCCCTGGACAGTATACAAACAAATGGGCATTGCTGTGTTCCACTATTTATGAAAACAGGTGTCACACCAGATTTCACCCAACCGCAATGTCAAAGCTTTACTTTCCTTTTGGTTATTTGTTCCTGATTTTATTTTACTAGTTATTACACCCCAAAGTTCCTCCACTGATAAATTATTTAGATGGTACTTCCCAGCTCTGTCTCCTTCCTGGCTTGGAAACTCTTGCCAATAGAGCCACAAACTCCTGCCTGATCATGAGAGACTCCCGGGAGCCTGCAGTTCTGATATGAGAGTTGGTTCTATACTTAAGGGGTGAACCAAAGCCAGCACTCAGAGACAGTGTCAGCTGCTGTGCAGTTTAGAACTACCACTTGACCCTCTTAGTTGTCCTCAGGCCGTAGGTGATTGCTTTCCTTTTCTGATGCAACCACTTTTCTGTTAGTTTGACCAAAATTGCTGTGAGCTCAGGGAACAAGGTGGCTAGAGATCAGCTTTCCTTCAGTGTGTTGTGCCCTCTGGTGGCCACCTGCGTACTTCTTGTGAGAGCTAGGCTAGGATTGTGGAACTGCTGGATGCTCTTGAAGCAAGGACCCTCAGAGACATCTCCTTATTTGATAGGGGAAACCAAGTCTCCACCTTCTTTTTTGGAGTGGGGGAGGGTACTTGGGATTGAACTCAGAGGCACTCAACCATGGAGCCACATATTGTATTTTATTTAGAGACAGGGTCTCACTGAGTTGCTTAGCGCCTCATTTTGCTGAGGCAGGCTTTGAACTTGCAATCCTCCTACCTTAGTCTCCTGAGTTGCTGGGATTACAGGCATGTGCCACCAAGCCCAGCCTAAGGCTCCACCTTCTAAGAATGGATTTAATTTCTTGCCTCAGATCCAGTTTTTCTAAGTGTCCCTCCCTTCCAAGAGGGGTTGATAGAGAGATCAGAGCTGAAAGGCTAGAGATTTTATTAGATTAAAACAGAGCTGGGACTGGGCAACAAGGAACTTTGAAACTTTGGGACCTTGGTCTCAGAGAATTTCCATAGTAACTGATTAGCATAAAGCACTGCTCTGTGAATTGCCTCATGAGGGGCAGGATTCACTCAGGCAGATAATCTTAGCTTCACTCCAGGATTCAGTCTGGCTTTGGGCATGTGGTACTGCTCCTGCTTAGGCCCATCTTGAATGTTCCATCCACTGAGGAGATTGAGAGAAGAGGGCTTCCAAAACCAAGTAAGTTCAGTTAAGAATCCTGACTCTGGAGCCAAGCATGTTTGAAACTACCTTTGACACTTGGACAGATTACTTTTATAAAATGGGGCAATAAGAGTGACTTTGAGAATTGCATAAATCAGTGCATGTAGCACAGTGAGCACAGAATCTAGCAGGCGGTAAGTGCTTGGTGACAGATTTCCTCCACATTCCCCAACTCCCTTTCCTGCCTGACTCACCTTGATCACTATGGAGAAAGACTCTTGGCCTTTATCTGTCCTATCTTCAGATGGAGAGTCAAAAATCATTGTCATCTCTGAGTTGTGGATTATGGATAATTTTGCTTTCTTTATATTTTTATTGTTATTCCATATTCTATCAGAAGGAAATTTTTGCTTCATGATAATTTTTTTTACAAGGAAGACCCACTGACAGAAATATGTTAGATAATAGAGCTAGGCTGAAAGTAAGTTTTTATCTATTCTTTTTTTTTTTAATATATTTTTAGTTGTTGATGAATCTTTATTTTATTCATTTATTATTTATATGTGGTGCTGAGGATCAAACCCAGTGCCTCACGCATGCTAGGCAAGTGCTCTACCACTGAGCTACAGTCCCTTATCTATTCTTAATTTGAATAAACATGTTAGAAGCAAAAAAGCTAGGGGAAAAACAGCTTCTTCTGGCAATTTTTACCTTCTCCCTTGGGTACTGAGGAATTCCTGGAACCTTTTGACCACCTCAGCCATCTTTAATAACTTCTTATAATATACTCCAAAATTTAACACCTTGCTTTGGCTGTAGAGAGAATTATCAAGGAGAAAAAAACATTTAAATGCTTTCATATTTTCCACTCTATGCAGATTGTCAGATAAGAACAACTGGCCAATTTAGTCATTTCCTCTTAGCAAAATTCCTTTGCTACCACCTGAATATTTTCTGTGTCCAAAAGAATCCTAATGATTTTAGGCTTGAATTCTAGCCAAATGCCTAATAAGCTACCAAGCCACTTCAGCCACATGATAGAAGCTTCAGGTTGTCAGTGCTACTTCCTTGAAGGTGTTCAGAATATTGTAGCAGTTAACAGTCCTGTTGTTCTCAGAGAAGAAACATTTTACTTCTTTTTTAAGAATGACTAGTCTTCACCCCTAAACTCCCCTAAATCATTAACCTATCTTAAATTAAACCCATTCCTCAGAAGTGCTTTGTGTCCTTTGGTACCCCGATTCCAGGGGTGTTGGGGATGGAAAGCACCACTTACTGTCCCAGCATGCCTTTCTGCATAGCTGCTGTATGTACCTTGATAGATAGTACAGTGTGCATCCGGTGTTTGCATCATGAGAATAAATAAGAATCCACTCTTCCTCTCTATATGTTACCACATTTTAATAAGTATGCATTCACGTGACAATTCTGATATCTCTTGATGCTTGCTAAAGCAGGGCTATGCCCTTTTTTTATGGTAACTGTAACCTTACCTCTTTTGTTAACCAGAGATTTTTATTTGTTTTCTCTCAAAGCACCAGCGACAACTTTCTTTGCCACTCACCCAATCTAAGTCATCTCCCAAAAGAGGATTTTTCAGGGAAGAGACAGATCATTTAATTAAAAACCTTCTGGGCAAGAGAATTAGTAAACTTATTAATTCTTCTGATGAGCTGCAAGACAACTTTCGAGAGTTTTATGACAGCTGGCATAGCAAGCCTACTGACTACCATGGCTTGTTGTTGCCTCATATCGAGGGGCCAGAAATCAAAGTCTGGGCCCAGCGCTACTTGCGTTGGATTCCAGAAGCCCAAATCCTAGGTGGTGGCAGAGTGGCCACGATGAGCAAACTCTTGGAAATGATGGAGGAAGTCCAGAGCTTAAAAGAGAAAATTGAAGAGAGACACCACAGCCAGGAGGCCCTGGAGGCCGAGGCCCCCTGTCTTCTGAGGAACTCTGCCCGCCTTTCCTCCTTATTTCCTTTTGCTTTGCTGCAGCGACATTCATCCAAGCCCGTCTTGCCCACCAGTGGCTGGAAAGCTTTGGGAGATGAAGAAGATCTGGCCAAACAAGAAGATGAATTTGTGGATCTAGGGGATGTGTGACTTGTGTACACAGTGATTGTGAAAAGGCTTGTGGGAGAATGGGACGGTTGATCCCTGGACTAGTAGCATGCTAAGTCTGGGAGGGTCATTAGCCTGGCACTCTTGGAGTCAGGAAAAGATCTTGTTCTCATATTTTTTTTATGGTTATGAAAGACTATGCAATTAAAATCATATATCTAGTATTACTAATTTGAAGAAATTCCTACTTGACTCATCATAGATTTGTGGCTGTTTTCTGATGTCTAAGTATTATACAACCTGCAATGGCTGGTTTACTACTAGAAAGAACTTTGGTAAGGTGTTCTTGGACATGATACTTTCTTCCAGTCCTTTCTGTGCCAAGATAATTAATCCAGCCATTGGGAATGGCTTCTGTATAACCCATCCCAATAAGGAGCAAGTTCCGTTTTATGCGTTATTCGTATGAGTTACAAGATTGAGATAGAGGTAATAAGACGTATGCCATTACTTTAACGATAGCATTTTTCCTTTCTGTGTCCCCACGTCTGTAGAAAAGCTGAGAAATTCTGTGATGTCACTCCTCTTAATACTTAGCCCCAACTCCTTCCTTCCCAGACTGTGTCATGGACTGTGTCACATTGTGTGGGGGAGTGGCTAGCCATTCACCCACCTTCTTTGCTGTGCTGACAGCTCCAGGTCTTTCCTCTGCCTGCTCCATGCCACATGCCACTGTCCCTTCCTGCTGCCCACCTTGGTGCACAGAGTCCAGTGTCTTGCTGCTAAATCTACCAGCTGAACTGACAGAATCTCTTTGTTCGCACAGAGGAACTTCTGTTGCTCCAGAGTCTCAGTATCTAAACAGTGTGTTTCACCTCCTTCTAATTGTCTGCAGAGGCTTTGGAGCACCTGTGACTGTACCTTTTTGCAGCAGTACCTCACCCGCTTCCCCCACTTCATTGTTACCTTCACAGGCTGCTGGCTGGGTCCCTTTTGAATGTGTCTTTCATAGGAAAGCAGTGAAGCATGCTGTCAGAAGTGATGATTATCACATGATACCTCAGTGATTTAAAAAGCCATAGAAGAAACTCAGCGATGCCTGGTCACCTTCTTGGATCTGCTGTCTAAATGATATATATTTTTAATGTAGGACAGTATACTTTGTAAAGACCCGTTTTTTCATTCTCAGTGGAACCCTGTCAAATCTCACAAAAGAAAAAAAATTTCACATTAGAATATTTCAAATTGAATGTTTGCCTTTTATATACATTTGCTCTCCAGGATAGATTACAATTTGAATGTTAGATATTTAGAAAAACTTTCAGTTGCTCAAGGGCAATAAGAAAATTTGAAACTATTGATAAAAAAAAAGTTTCTAATTTGCACTGAATTGTTTTCCGTACATGCAATCATTTTGCCCTTCTCCCATTTCACCTTAATGCACAAGCCAGGTTGATCTGTTAAGATGACAGGTGGAAGGGAGGGCAGCATTCATGCATCTGGGGGCCGAACACACACGCAGTCTTAGTTGCCTTAAGAGTCTTGTGAATGAGCCAGGCATGGTGGCACACGCCTGTAATCCCAGCAACTTGGGAGGCTGAGGCAGGAGGAATGCAAGTTCAAAGCCAGCCTCAGCAACTTAGCGAGGCCCTAAGCAACTCAGTGAGACCTTGTCTCAAAAAATAAAAAAGTCTGGGGACCTGGCTCAGTGGGAAAGCACCCCTGGGTTCAACCCCCAGTACCAAAAAAAAAAAAAAGTCATGTGAATGAGGTCAGTGTTAGGCTTACAATAGGGATTTTTTAAATACATTATCTCCTTAGCTATCTTCACATCTGTTCTGTGGGCCTTCTTAAACCAGCACTAACCTCCATTTACTTATCTTCACCATTGCCTCCCAGCTATACTGTGGAGCTAACTATTTTTGTTAACCATGTTATAACACGAATACTTATAGTCACCTATTCAGTCTTAGTAATTTTCATTCCAAAAATGCGTGGTGTGATGCTTTATATTCCACGAAATATGGTTTAAAGGCACAAGGTCATGGCCCTTATCACAGCAGTTGAATGTGCATTGAAATATTTTTCTATGATTTTTTAAAATTAAAATAGAAAAATAAGTAGGCAAGCAAGCTGTTATAACATGTAAGGTCATGATAATTTACATATTTATATTTGAAATCAATTTCTATAACTTGTATTTGTGTACAGAATTCTCAGTGGGTTTATATATTGTGAAATTTATATTCAGGGTTGAGATGTGGATTACGCTTAACAGTAAAAGCTGAGATGAGACCATTTACTTTGTTTAAAATGCTGCACTGTGCAAGTTTGGAATTGTACATTAATAATTTACTGTATATAATGTCTGAAGTTTGTTTATACCTCCAAGTTTTTACACTGAAGATAAACTAGCTTTAATTAAATTCAAAGTTGTGTTTTTTTTAAGGGAATAAGCTGTTAGGCTAAATCTGTATAATGTGCTTTTTATTTTCTGAATGCACAATGAAAGTTTATACTTGTATCTCACTGCATCATATCCGATTGCAGAAATTAAAGCACAATTTACGAGCACTATTGTATTTGGTGTGATCTAACATATGGACAAGTCTTTTGCATTCATTCAGGAAACGTTGTTAAGACTATCCTGGGTCCTGGCAGGCCCTGCAACAGACATAGAGCTGTGACAAACTCAAGGCTATGCTCTCCTGGAGAGCAGGTGGGAGTTCCTGTATGTGTGAGTGCATGTGTGTGCCGTTGGTTGGTGACAGGGAATGCATACCTAAACAAATATTTAAAATTCCAGGTGGTGATAAAATGCGATAAAGAAAAATAGAGTTAGGAGACCCTATAGGGTGACTAAGAGAAAAGAGTTTCTTTTTAACTCCTGAGATTAAACGCCACTGTTTCTTTGCTTTTATGGGGATATGTGACTTTAGAATCTATTGTTTTATTGCTGGAAGGGATCCGAGTTCCTTTAAAACTGACAGAAAAGGCTTTGTTTTTCCTCCCAGAGGGGATACGTGAGGTAGCACAGTGAAATGGTTTATGAGGGTAGGATTTTATCTGATTAGTTTTGTTGAGTACTTATTAGATTGCGACACACTGCGTGTGTTTGTTCTGAGAGTTTCGTTTCTCTGACCTTCCCTACCTGCACAGCAGGCTTCCTGCGTCTTTGCTTGTCCACACCATCCTTCTTTCTGACTAGGCCCCCCTCCTGTGTCCAGAAAGCTAGCCTTGAAGCCTTCCTGGAATCTAGTAAGCTGTCCTTGCAGACTTTTCAGTTCTTTGATATTTGTATTAGGTTTCCAAGTAGTTATGACCCTAGAGATGGCAACTTCTGGTGTTGTCTTGTGCATCTGGGTAGCTCTTGGGCTTTAGGTGGACTCTGTTGTCTGATTCTTTTTTTTTTTTAATTAATTTATTTTTTTAGTTGTAGGTGGACAGAATATCTTTATTTTATTTTTATGTGGTGCTGAGGATCGAACCCAGTGCCTCACGCATGCTAGGCGAGCACGCTACCACTGCGCCATAACCCCAGCCCCTGTTGTCTGATTCTTTTTTTTTTTTATTTTTTATTTTTTTGGTACTGGGGATTGAACTCAGGGGCACTCAACCACTGAGCCACATCCCCAGCCCTATTTTGTGTTTTATGTAGAGACAGGGTCTCACTGAGTTGCTTAGCCCCTTGCCATTGCTGAGGCTGGCTTTGAACTCGCGATTCTCCTGTCTCAGCCTCCCTAAGTGCTGGGATTACAG
>CM053405.1:22891513-22927977 GCA_028644305.1 Xerus rutilus | reverse complement strand
TTTTTTTTTCTTTTTTAAAACAGTGCTAGAGATTGAACCCAGGGCCTCACACGTGCTAGGCTGGCACTCCTCACTTAGCTATATCCTCAGCCCTTCTTTAAATTTTATTTTAACCCTGGGGAAAGGGCTCAGTGTGTTCTAGGGACAAGGGGAATTTGTCCTGGACTGACAAGCCAAAGGAGCCATGCCAACAAGAAAGAGAACCAAGCTGCTCAGGCTGACCTTGAACTTGGAATCCTCCTGCCTCAGTCTCACAAATTGCTGAGATTACAGGCATATACTGCTGCCCAGCTCCACCCACATCTCTTCATCTTTATTGCATTTTTGTGGAAATTGCTGTAATTTGGGGGCAGAGTCCTGGTGCATTCTGATATGGCTGCTCAGACGGCCTCATTCTGGGCGCACAACAGCCTCTTCACAAGCCTATCCTCCCTGGGGTTTCTAGCTCTCTCCTGCTTTAACAGAAACCCCTTATTTCAACCCAGTCCCAAGTGTGCCTGGACCTCCCCTGTTTACAAAGGAGCACTATTGCTACATCCTCAAAGCTCGGCAGGCATTTCTAAGTATATCCTTTTTCAAACAGGAGAGTGAGTTTCACCCTGCCTGAAGCTTCTGGCTCGAGAGCCTGATTTTCCAGATTTTTTTTTTTAATAAAAAAATTCTATTTACTTAGAAGCATTCAGAATGTCAATAAACAGCTGCACTTTTTTTTTTCAATTATAGAGTGGTATTCACTTAACAGAACAATGATTTCATATGAGTTGCATCAGAGACCACTAAAGGTAAAAAAAATACAGTGCCCACATAACTAATTTGTGTTGTGCACCAACAAGAACCTGCTTTAAATTCCCATGCCAATTTACAACCTCCATACTGCCAGGCAAGGTTAGTGCTATTGAAAACGCCACCAGGACAAGGGTATCTAAAAACACAGTCAGTAGTGTGTTCGCCATACGAAAAGAGAGGTTGTATGGTTATAAAACAGCTCTTATTCATCCTTGCATTTTAGGGTTTTTTTTTTTTTTTAAGAAGTTATTTACAGGGACAAGTTGTTTATAGACAAAAAAACTAGAACCAGCTTATACATCATCATCTTCTTCCTCCTCCTCCTCTTCCTTTTCTTGCCCCCACAGCCTTGATGACTGCCTTTTTGGCTTTCTCTTAGCTTGGTGGGCAGCAATATCCTTTCACATTTTTCCTTAGCTGCCTTCTTTTCATGAGGCTGATTGTGATCTGCCCCACTGTCACTATACACCTCTCCCAGTTTCTTTGCGACATCACCAGTGGAGAAGCCAGATGTTCTCTGATTTGGGGGCCAATATTCAGAACAGACCAGAAGGCTGAAGGAGGTCTCTTGTGTGCAATGGAATTCTTGAGCTTCCTGCTCCCCCTGTAAGGAGGGATATAGGTTTTCATTTCTTTTTCATAATGGTCCTTGTCCGCCTTTGCTGTGTCTTCAAATTTGTCTTTCTCTTCAGCACTCATGGTCTTCCACCTCTCTGAGCACTTTTTGGAAAACTCTCAGAATGTGACTGGGTGGTGCTTGTGCTCCTCCCGGCAAGTTTACGCGAAGAATCCATATGACGGCATCTGCCTCTCAGCTTCCGAGGCACCCCGTCGCCTGTGTTTAGTTGTTATTCCTCAATGAGGCACAGTCACCCAGCGACTGTCGGCTCTTTCAGGTCCTGTGGCTGTCTCTGCAGAGCTCAATGTACTGCAAAGCCTATCTCCCAGGCTTCTTAAAGATTTGGCCCACGCAGCGGGGTGCGGTGGCTCAAGCCTGTAATCCCAGCACTTAGGGAGGCTGAGACAGGAGAATCGTGAGTTCAAAGCCAGCCTCGGCAATGGTGAGGTGCTAAGCAACTCAGTGAGACCCTGTCTCTACATAAAACACAAAATAGGGCTGGGGATGTGGATCAGTGGTCGAGTATCCCTGAGTTCAATCCCCAGTACCACAAAAAAAAAAAAAAAAAAAAAAATATTTGGCCCATGCTCTCCCCTGCCTACTGGGAAATGGCAAATTTTTTAATTAATTTTTTTTGTACCAGGAATTAAACCCAGAGGCACTTAAGCACTGTACCACATCCCCATCCCTTTTTATTTTTATTTTGAGACAGGGTCTCACTAAGTTGCTGGGGCTGGCTTTGAACTTGCAATCCTCCTGCCTCAGCCTCCCAAGTTGCTGGGATTATAGGCATGTACCACCCTATCTGGTGGAAATGGCAAAATTAACTAGATGATTTTTTGATGTGATCTTTAATGTACAGTTAAACTTTTATTAAATTCAAATACAGATTATTGCATAATGCTTTCAATATATAAAGTACTTACACAACCACTTCTGATTTCAACAACCCTTGCCAACATTCTGAAGCACCTCTCCACATTTTGAAGTCCCACCTTTAAAATCTTCCAGGCTACAGAGCATTAGGAAAGGATAACAAGAATACAATGAAGTGTTTTGTGATTTTTAAAATGAGTTAAATGCCAATACATTAAACAGCCTCTATTTATAGTAGATGTTAAGAAAAATGTAACATAACATATATCATTTCCTGCCTTTTACAATAGCAGCTTGATGTATACTTGCACTCTACAAGCAGATTCAAAAATTGTTGGTATTAACTGGGTGCGGTGGCATGTGCCTGTAATCCCAGCACTTTGGGAGACTGAGATAGGAGAATCGTGAGTTCAAAGTCAGCCTCAGCAACAGCGAGGCGCTAAGCAACTCAGTGAGAGCCTATCTCTACATAAAACACAAAATAGGGCTGGGGATGTGGCTCAGTGGTCAACTACTACTGAGTTCAATCCCCAGTAACCCCCACCCTTATAAAAAAGAAAGAAAAAAATCTTGTTGGTTTCTTCATAATAACACAGCACACGAGGTGTGTGCGCACATGGAGAATTTATTGTGGACTGACTCAAGCAGAAAGGAGCTCTGTTTTCAAGACAGCAACTGATACAAATGAATTCCATTATGACACTCATGGCTGCTCAGTCCAGGGGTACCATCCTGTAGTTGTACCCCAACACCTCACATTTTTGTTAGACCAGGTAGTTGAAGGTACTCATGACAGCGAAACTGCCTGACACCTGCAAGTTTCTTTGTGAGCTCTTTCCTTTCTGGCTGCTGGCCATTGAGGTCCATTTGTACTAGAGGCCTTCTCCTCTGGAATGATGTCCCCAGCACTGTTAATGCCACCCTCTAATCCTCAGTAAATACATGCTGAAGAAGCTAATCCAGGAGGAAATAGACTTAGACCATTATGTCTCAGTTGTGTTATATTATTTTAAAAGATCAACTTTGAGGGGCCTGAGGTTGTAGTTCAGTGGTAGAGCCCTTGCCTAGCATGTGTGAGGCACTGGGTTCCATCCTCAGCACCACATAAAAACAGTAAGTAAATAAAGGTATTGTGTCTATCTATAACTAAATATATATGTGTGTGTGTTAAAAAATTTTTTTTAAAGATCACTTTTAGATACTTGTGAATTAAGCCATTGCCAAAGATTTAAGGGGCAGTCGTATTAACAGAGAAGATGAGAAGGAAAGTCCTCCCTAGCTCCTTGGATCTGACTCGACCTCGCCCACAGAGGCTCCTGGTGCACTCTGCGTCACCCTCGACTTCCCATTGCCTTTATCCCACCACCTTTCCCTCTCTCCTCCCCATTTCCATGGCCCACCTGGCCTTCCTCATCACCTGGCCTTCCTCTGCCCCTGCCCAGCTCTCCCCCTGCCCAGTCCCAGCACTTGTCCTCTGGCTGCCATTTTGTCCACTCAGGAAATTTTTGCTATTCTTTTCTTTTCTTTCTTTTTTTAGTACCGGGGATTGAACTCAGGGGCACTCGACCCCTGAGCCACATCCCCAGCCCTATTTTGTGTTTTATGTAGAGACAGGGTCTCACTGAGTTGCTTAGCGCCTCGCCATTGCTGAGGCTGGCTTTGAACTCGCAATTCTGTCTCAGCCTCTAAGTGCTGGGATTACAGGAATGCGCCACCGCGTCCAGCTTGCTATAATTTTCTATCTCCCAGCCCTTTAGTCTCTCCTAATCCTGCCCTTAGACATTGCAGTGCACTCTGGTCTAGCCAATCTCAAAAAAACAAAATGTGTGCCTTGGTCTTCCTCCTCAAACTATATGCCCACTCCCTGCCCTCCACCATCCAGCCATATTTCCTTTTTCTTAATTTAAAAAAAAATTTTAGTGCTGCGGATTGAACCCAGGGCCTTGTGAGTGCCGGGCGGTTCCACCACTGCGCTGAACTCCCAGCTTTCCCCACTTTTGCGAGTCCCCTTCACTTGGGTTTTCCCTGTTCTGTCTCACACTCGCTTCTCAGTCCACTCCATGCCACCACACCTGAAGGGTACATTTCAGTTCTCAGTTTGTCTATCAGTTAAAACTGGGTGGGGCAAGTCCAGGAGGAGGAAACACTGGGAAACTCTCTCTCTTCAGCGGTCAGCTCTGTGGGTCATCACCTCCTCTTTCAAGAGTCCTTTCTCTTGGTCTCCATGAGGTGGCACTTCCCTTGCTTCCCATCCTCTGGCTGCTCCCGGGAGATGTTCTTTCCTCAGCCTCCTGTGTCTCTTCTCACCCTTTGCTTTCTGTGCTCCCGGGCTAGTCAAGCGCTCTGCCTGAGCTACACCCCTAGGCCAGTCTCTTCTCACGCTTAACCCTCTTTCTTTCTGATATTATTCATTCTGGGGATTATTCAATTTCTGTGCTCAAATGATCCCCAAACCCTTACTTATCTTCTGCCTATACACAAATGATCTCCAAATATTAGGGTGGAGGTACTAGGGATCTAACCCAGGGTCTCCTGCATGCTAAGCATGTATTCCAGTGCTGAGCTACACCCACAGCCCTGACTTTATCAGGGAATCTTTATCTCCTACTTTGACTCACATATCAAGACTTGAATGGCAGGGCTGGGTTTGTGGCTCAGTGGTAGAGCACTTGCCTTGCATGTGTGAGGCCCTGGGTTGATTCTCAGCACCGCATATAAATAAATGAATAAGCTGCGCGTGGTGGCTCACGCTTGTAATCTAAGCACTTTGGGAGGCTGAGACAGGAGATTTGCGAATTCAAAGCCAGCTTCAGCAACAGGGAGGCGCTAAGCAACTCAGTGAGACCCTGTCCCTACATAAAACACAAAATAGGGCTGGGGATGTGGCTCAGTGTTTGAGTGCCCCTGAGTTAATCCCCGGTACCAATAAATAAATAAAATAAAGGTCCATCAACAACTAAAAAAATATTTAATAAAAAAAGACTTGAATGGCTTCAAAGTACCACAAACAAGAATGAGTCCAACATTAAATTTATTGTATTTCCTACAAATTGACTTCTTCAGAATAAAACGTCTTAATAAAATGTCTTAATAAAACGTCTATACCATTCACTTCATTATCCAAGCTAGAAATCTGAGAATTGTCCTGGATGTCTTGTTTTCCCTTGCTCCCTAACCCTAATTAACCCCAAGGCCCATGGAGCCTACCTGCTGCTTGTCTTCTGAGCCTTTCCCCTTCTGCATGTGCCCTAGTCCCTTCCCTGGTTCCAGCCAGCATGGGTAGTCACCTGGACTTCTCTATCAACATCTCTGATCTCATACTTCCTGTTTCTCTCCAGTCTGATCCCCACTCTGCAGCCAGAATTCCAAAATGCTACTTATATACAATTCTTTCTTTCTTTTTTTTCTGGTACTGGGAATTGAACTCAGGGGCACTAGACTACTGAGCCACATCCCCAGCCCTATTTTGTGTTTTATTTAGAGACAGGGTCTCACTGAGTTGCTTAGTGCCTTGCTTTTGCTGAGGCTGGCTCTGAACTCTGATCCTCCTCTCTCAGCCTCCCACTGGGATTACAGGTATGGGCATACACACAATTCTTTAGAGCCCTCTAACTGACCTTAGGATAAAAATGTGAGTCCTTAACCCCCTTTTTAGGACCCTTCATCAGCTGGCCCTGCCTGTCTCCCAGGGATAGCACAATGCCTACAAAAGGCTTTGTGAAGACCCCCAGGGTAGAAGCCATGAAGGCACAGTTCAGCAGTGGAAGATGACAGGTGTGTAAAGCTGCTTGCCTGGCAAGGCAATTCAGTCAGGCTTTGGCTTTTCTCTCATCTTAATTTTTATATTAATATAATACTAATTTTATTCTACATATTACCTCTATTGTGAAACCCTATCTAGGATTGTATTGGTGTCTTTTTCTCTTGCAATAAGTAAGTATCAAGAATGAAATGTGAAGCCGGGCGCGTTGACTCACGCTTGTAATCCCAGCACTTAGGGAGGCTGAGACAGGAGAATCGCAACTTCAAAGCCAGCCTCAGCAACGGCGAGGCGCTAAGCAACTCAGTGAGACCCTGTCTCTACATAAAACACAAAATGGGGCTGGGGATGTGGCTCAGTGGTCAAGTGCTCCTGAGTTCAATCTCCAGTACCAAAAAAAAAAAAAAAAAGAATGAAATGTGAGGGCTGGGGTTATGGTGCAGTGGTAGCATGCTCGCCTAGCGCATGGGAGGCACTGGGTTCGATCCTCAGCACCACATAAAAATAAAATAAAGATATTGTGTCCACCTACAACTAAAAAATAAATATTTAAAAAAAAAGAATGGAATGTGAAGCACCTATTTGTTAGCTACATAGTACATATACGTATTTGAGTATTTTTTAAAAAGTAGTCATGCAGGAAACATAGCACCATTGCTTTCATAAGGAACACTCGATAAATGTTGATTTTTTTCCCTAGCAGAACTTCCCTGTATTTGGGTAAATGGTGAAGGAGAAAGAAATAGAAGCTTTTACTACTGATCAGTTTTCCAAGGAAATTACATCATGCAAAGACTTTATGTTCTTTCTCCAGTTAGCAGAACTCAAAGATACCTCTCCATATTAACGATTTTTCTTCTTTCTTTTTAATTACATCATAGATCTTGTTCTCAGAAATGGATCAAATAACACTGAATTGTTCTCTGCAGTCATACCACATGGATACATTTATTAAAATTTCATGAACATGAATCATCATCAAGAATTATATTTTTGAAGAGTATTGACACAGAAAATGCCCACAATGTAATTTTTTTTTTAAATATTTTTTTAGTTGTAGATGGACACAATGTCTTTATTTTATTGCTTTGTATGTGGTGCTGAGGATTGAACCCAGGGCCTCACGCATGCGAGGCAAGCGCTCTACCGCTGAGCTACAATCCCAGCCCCCCCACAATGTAATTTTTAAGAGAAAAGGCACAATTTTTAAAAAGCACACTAAAACTCTAACTTAATTTATGTACATCCATAGAAAAGTTGTGGAAAAAATATCCTAAAATGTTGAGAGAAATTATCTGGAAGTGGCAGAATCATTTTCTGTTGTTGTTTAAAAATTAAACATTTTTTTTCTTCAATGAACTTATGAATTAGTTCCATTTTCCTCCCTTTGGTTGCAGGAGACAGTAACCCGGTCAATTAATTATGCTTTCATCCCAGGGTGAAGTTATCATGAGATCCTGTCCTGTCTCAGCATCTCAACCATAAGGAAACTGCAGGGTCTCAGCAGTTACTGGAACCAGACATGCAAATGCTCCCTATGTTCTTCATCTTAATGGCTTCTCTCACTTTGTCTACTTCATTTCTTCCTTTTTTTCTGGTATAGTTGAAGGAAAACATGGCACCTGAAAGCCTCTAATTTCACAATTTAGAGTCTTGAGCTTTTAAGAAAGACAGGGAACTTTAAGAAAGATGAGCCTGCACCTGCTTCCAGGCACAGGTCTCCAGGGTAAGGATGGGGTATCCTTGCCTGGCCCAGTCACCTGCAGAGAGGGGTGGAATCCTGGCACACTAACATGGCAGCTTACATGGAAATTGTGGTGGGAGGTTTTATGACAGGAGTAGTAGATTGTTTTGAGAAGGAAGGGAGTTTTGTATTGACAAAGAAAGAGACTTCCCAACCCGAAACTTTATTAAAATTAGAAAAAAGGTATGTTTTTAAAAATTTCATAAATTATTCACAGTATCTTCTTCATACATCAGCATTACTTTATGTCTCTCACTTTCAAACACCTAAACATCCTTTACTTGCTATCTCATAAATTCTTTCTACTATTAATAACCCATAACATGTAGAGACTATTTGTTTCAACCCCATCATTTTGGGAAGAAATAAATTCAAACCCAGAAAGGTTAAAATGACTTGCCAGTCCCACACCCTAAGAGGTTAGTGAATGTCATCTTTGGCATCTCCCTTGTCTGGTTGCATTTCTTCTCTCCTGCCCAAATCACTCATCCCTCATAAACCCTGTCTACACCTGAGCTTGGGCTCCTGGAACTACTTGGAACAAAGCCTTGAAAGTACAGCAAACCTGGTCCTGTGGTATTGCTATGCTGTTCTGTGGCATTTTGGAACCTCAGGCCTTTTTTCCTGCATAATTAATTCTAACTCACAGACATTCAATAGGGGCAGGTAGGACAAAGGGCTTTCAAGGACATTTGGAATAGAGATAGGCATGTTCTGAAGGAAAGGATCCTTGTGCCTCCGCCTGTTTTTGCAGATTGTTGATCTGGAAATCTAAATAAGCAGACACATCCGAACAATGAGATTGCTCCACAAGGCCCTCCCTCTTTATGTATTCATTGTTTAAGTATTAGTGGAAGAACACACAGTATGTGCTTAAAGTATGAGCTATGTCAGGACTGGGTTGACTGGTTGGACACATCCTGTGGCCTCATCCATCTTATAAGGACAGGTGGATAAGAATGGTGATGATCAGGAAGAATAAAATTACTCTGTGAGCCAGGCAAGCTCTAAATTGGCTCCCGGTGTCTGTGTGTGATCTGCGTACTCAAGTATGGGCTACACATAGTGTTTTGCTTCTAACAAATAGGATAAGGCAAAAGTGAAGAGGTTACAGAAGACTGTGGTCCCCTCTCTCCAACTCCAGCTTGTTTGGAGCCCTTGGTTTGGGAGAAGCAAGCTGCCATTGTGTGAGCTGTCCCCGTGGAGAGGTCCATATGGCAAGAGATCGGTGTCTCTGGCTAACAGCCATTGAAGACCCGATGCCTGCCAATGCCACATGAGTGAGCTTGGGAGTGTTCCTTCCCCAGTGCACACCAGTATGACTACAGCCCACTTGAAAGAGACCTTGAGCCTGAGGACCTGCCTAAGCTATGCCCAGATTCCCAACCCACAGGAACTGTGAGATAATAAAAATTAGTCATTTTAAACCACTAAATTTTGGAGTAATTCGTTACATAGTAATAGCCGGCTGTTCCACTTGGTCAGAAGCTACCTTATGTTGAAAACATGTTATGAATCTCATGAAATAAAAGATATTAAGTGCCGAGCTGGAGACAAGCTGGAAGAGAAATTTAAAGTAAAAGGATCTTGCAATAGCTGGCAAACTCTTTTAAAAGATCTGCAACTATAAGCCTGGTGATTCTGCCATAGCCCTTAGAAGACTACTAGTCATTTCCTAGTAGAAAGCATTATATATTTTTTCGTTTTTGTGTGATGATTTTGGGAACATGGACTTTTTTAAGAAAATGAGTGTGCATTGCAAATTCTGATTTTTTTAACCAAAATTGTCAAGTAAAATATTTATAAGCTTAAACCACTAAATGTTTAAGAAAAACAAATTTCCTCTGTTTTTTTGTTTTATTTTTTGTGGTGCTAGGGATTGAACCTGTGACCTTGTGTATGTAAGGCAAGCATTCTACCAACTGAGCTATATCTCTAGCCCCTCTTCAGTTTTTAACTAACATAGATGCTTTCAGTCTGTAGTAGCTTAATATATTTATCAGTACTACAAACTGAACACAGGCTCCATGGATTCCCCTCCTGGCTCTGTGAGTCACTAGCCCTGTGACTTTGGGAATTTAATTCTCTCTCTTTACCTCTTTTTACATTTGAAGAATGGGAATAATAGTGGTCCCTGCCTCATAAGGACTTTCTGAAGATGGCAGGAATTAAGTATGAAGCAGTTAGAGTAGAATGTGGCTTGTAGTTAGAGCTGCACAGATGTTTGCATGCTGAGAGGAGATGGGAGAGGGCCTCGCTCATGTCCCCTAGGAACACTGAACGTGGTGGGACACAGCACATCAGACAGGCCCTCCAAGTGCTGGGAAGACTGAGACCTAACACTCTACACAGGCTATACACCATGCCTCATCTGTTCAAACTCTGGAAGAAACTGGTAGTCAATGCTTTAAACAGTTAATGAATATCCTTGTCCCCTGTGCAATGCTTTTACCCCTACGCCATCAGAAAGGCCACTGTGGCTCACGGTTTCAGAGGTTCAGTCCACAGTCGGTGGACTCCATTGCTCTGGGCCTGAGGTAAAGCAGAACATCATTTCGGAAGGGTGTGGCAGAGGAAAGCTGTTCAGTTTATGATGGCCAGAAAGCAGAGAGAGCTCCACTTGCCAGGGACAAAATAGAAATCCCAAAGGCACACCCCAATGACCTACTTCCTCCAGCCACATCCTACCTGCCTACAGTTACCACCCAGTTAATCCATTCAAGAGGACTAATTGACTGATTAGGATGTAGCTTTCATTATCTAATGGTTTCCTCTGAACATTCTTACATTGTCTCACACATGACTTTTGGGGAACACCTCATATCCAAACCATAATAGACACACCTGCTCAACTTGCAAGGGTGGAGCTAGAAAGGTTGAAAGACAGAGACCTGCAGGCCAGAGGCTTTATTGTGCCAGCTGTGTTCCCTGGGTGGGTTTCCCACGGAGCGTTCCAATTGGTGGTTTAACAGCAGGCAGACAGGTGCTCCTGGAGTCTTGCTTTGACTGAGACAGGGGTCACTGTGGCATATCTGCAAAGTACATATGAGGTGGGGTCAGTGGGTGGAATCAAGTAGGTTGTACCTAGCTGTCCCAGAGTAGAGTGGTCACCAGAAGATGGTTGCATAAGGCAGATATTTGTTGACTGTGCTGAGAAACAGGGAGGAGCTGAAGAACTGGAAATTGTGTCAAGGGTGACTGAGCCCTGATCCTGGTATGAGAAAAGTCCATCTTATGCGGAAAATGGATACTGAGCCAGCACAAAATGATGGGAATTCACTACATACCTCCTATCTCATGGCCACATCTTAGTAAGATTTAAGATTATCTCCCCCTGGAGCAATGCTGAGAAGTGAGAACACTCCAAAACAACTGAGAACATCTCAAGTTGACAGTTCAGCCTAAATAAACTAGGATTACATTTTCAGACAAAGGCAGAATGAAGGCTTTAGATAGAAATTAAGTCCAATTATGGGCAGACAAATTTATATTTTTGCGCACATATGTTTGTATCCTATATAATAAACTGGTAGGCTTTACTTAGTCACAGGGGTTGAAATGTGGTTTGAAAACCCACAAATTATACCATGAAATTTTCATGACATTCTTAAAAAATTCAGATTAGTGTTTCTCCCCTAGTCCATTTCTGTTTGTATCATGTGTGCATATGGGGCAAGCTCAGTCAGTGGAGTCCCCTGAAGTGTCATCGACGTCTCTAAACACACATTTCCAGCCAACAACCGATTTCTCTTCTCCAATGATCTGTCTCAAACTAACATTGGCATCCATGAAATAAAACATGAAGTGTGAGTCATAAATGTAGCTAGCTGTTCCTTGAAGGGTAAAATCTAGCATGCTAATAAAAATTAATTCTTCAAATTTTACTTAAAGTGCCAGTTATTTCATATTTACTCTTGATAGCAGAGTTATTGTACACACTTTAATCAAGAAATATTCTCCTGTTCAGATCTTTTTGGTTTTTTTGTTTTCAGTGCTGAGGATCAAACCTAAGGCCTTGCAAATATCAGGCAAATACTCTGCCACTGAGCTCCACACACCCCAGTCCCTAATCAAGGAAAATTCTCATCTTCACCTTCACTGTCCACATCCCCGTGGGTCCCAAAATACATACTGCAGAGGAGATTTAGTGAAGAGAAAACGTGTGGGTCATTTTTAAGAAGGGGTATTTTGAAGGCTCACTGTAGCCCTTCATCCATCCAGTTGACTCATACTTCATGTACCTGCTGTGTCTGGGTTTTTTGCCCCACTGGAGGACCAAAAATGAATACAGAACTCTACATTCAAGTAAGCTTCAAAATAAATCCCATCATACATAAAATATTTGAATAAATGGAGAAATACACAGGCTCCCAGATATATTAGAGTTCCTTGAGTTACCTTAAAATTTAACCCGTTTTCAACCTACATCCCCCATTAAACTCAATTCTTACAAAATGATGCTTGAATTTCACTGGAAATGAAATATGTGAAAATATTAAGGACATTTTGGAGAAAGAAGAATAAAGAGGAGGATTTTCTCTGTAGGTAATAAGATATATGATCTAGTAATAATCCCCAGAACAAGGAAGACAGATGAAAAATAATTAAGTTTAAAAAATGAATCCATTAAAGAAAATGTGATATATATATATATATATATATGAACAATGGAATATTACTCAGCCATAAAGAAGAATGAAATTATGGCATTTGCCAGTAAATAGATGGAATTGGAGACTATCACGCAAAGTGAAATAAGCCAGTCCCCAAAAACCAAAGGCCAAATGTTCTCTCTGATATGCGGATGCTGACTCACAATAAGCAGGTGGGAGGGAAGAACAGATGTTCACTGAATTAGACAAAGGGAAATGAAGAGAAGGAAGAGGGCATGGGAATAGGAAAGACAATACAATGAATTGGTCACAACTTCCCCATGTTTATATATGAATACACGATGAGTGTCATTCCACATCATGTACAACCAACAAGAATGGGAAGTTATACTTCATGTATATATGTCAAAATGCATTCTACTGTCATGTATAATTAAAAAAAAAAAGAAAACAAAAATATATTTAAGAATATATAAGCATTTAGATGTTATTACTTTGTCTTTGCACTAAGTGAATTGATTTCCAGTCAGAAATGATTAATCGTTCAATAAGTGCAGTTGGAGAATTTAACCAATTGTAAAAGAAAGAAAGAAAAATTGAGATTCCTATCTCATATTTGAATTCCACAGAGATTAGGGATAAAAGGTAAAAATGAAACAATGAAAGAATTAAAAGAAAACAGCCAGCATTTTCATCTTGGGATGGGAAAGACGTCTGTAGATCTGACACCAAGGTCTTGGTCTTCAAGGTGGTTCAGCTTTAGGTGATGTAGCCAGTTTCTCAGAGTGGTTCTTAGAGCTTACACCTCCACCCATGGGTGTAATTGGTCCACATTCTTGGTATTGTCACTTTGAATTTTTTTACGCATTTTGATAGTAGTAAGGGATTTTAATTGTATTTCCCTGATGTTTAATTATGTTTAGCATATTTTCTTTGCTTCTAATATGTGAAGGATATGGAAATGACAATTCCTCCAAATAGTGTGCCCAGGGAGAGGGGAGGAGGGAGACGGCAACACATTGGTGACATTGATCCTTTCCCAATACCTCCTTTCCCAGTGACAGGACAATCCCGGGGAAGGAGGCAAACACCACCCAGCGATAAGACAATCCCTGGGAAGAAAATAGCCATCAAGTCTAAAACTGACAGTCTCTGGGAAGGAGCCAAAACATTGGTCCTTCCCCAAATAAACCCTTTCCCAGTGACAGTAGAATAGACCCTTTCATATATTTATTGGCCATTTGTATTTCTTCTTTTGAGAAGTGTCTGTTTAGTTCATTTGCCCATTCATTGATGGGGTTATTTGCGGGTTTTATTTTTTTAGTTGTCAATGGATCTTTTTAATTTAATTTAATTTAATTTAATTTAATTTAATTTTATTTATATGCGGTGCTGAGAACCAAACCCAGTGCCTCACACATGCTAGGCAAGTGCTCTACCACTAAGCCACCACCTCAGCCCTTTATTTGTGGTTTTAATGGTAGGATTTTTTAGTTTTTTATATATTCTTGATACTCCTTTACAAAGAGTAGCTGGCAAAATTATTTTCCCATTCTGTAGGTTTTTTCTTCATGCTTTTTAAAAAACATTTTGTAGTTGTAGATGAACGTAATTTTATTTATTTATTTTTTTGTGGTGCTAGGATTGAACCCAGGGCCTTGTGCATGTGAGGGAAGCACTGTCAACTGAGCTATATCCTCAGTCTGATTTATTTTTCTAATGTGATGCTGAGGACTGAACCCAGTGCTTCACATGTGCTAGGCAAGCACTCTGCCACTGAGCCACAACTTCAGTCCTCTTTTCAGGCTTGTGTTTCCTTCACTGTACAGAAGGTGTTTAATTTGATGCCATCCATTTACTGACTCTTGGTATTATTTCCTGAACTTTAGTAGTCCTACTGAGGAAGTCATTACCTAGGCCTATATGCTGGAGGGTCAATGAGTTCTTCATTTAAAATGCACGTGCTCAAAGCCAGCCTTAGCAACAGTGAGGTGCTAAGCAACTCAGTGAGACCTTGTTTCTAAATAAAACACAAAATAGGGCTGGGGCTGGGGCTCAGTGGTCGAGTGCTCCTGAATTCAATCCCCAGTACCCTCCCAAAAAATGCACTTGTAACCAGTGGCCCTTATCTTTCTAAATCCTACTCCATCTTTAAAAAGAACCAAGGCTAAAAGCTGGGCGCAATAGCACGTGACTATCATCCCAGCTACTTGGAAGGCTACATTAGGCAGATCACAAGTTTGAGGCTAGCCTGGGCAATTTAGCAAGGCCCTTGTCTCAAAATAAAAAAATATATAGGGCTGGGGGTATAGCTCAGTGGTATTCTGTCCCTGGGTTTAATCTATAGTACCAAAACAAAACAGAACAAAACAAAAACAAACAGATGGGAACACATACCAAAAAGACATGGGAGGGGGAGGGGTTGTGGCTCAGTGATAGAGCGCTTGCCTAGCCTGCACGAGGCACTGGGTTTGATGCTTAGCACCACATAAAAAGAAGAAAAAAAAAAAACCCTAAATAAATAAAATAAAGGTATTAAAAAAAAAAAGACATGGGAGGGCTGGGGTCAGAGCTTAATGGTAGAGCACTTGCCTAACGTGTGAGGCACTGGGTTTGATTCTCAGCACTGCATACAAATAAATAAGATAAAGG
The DNA here is from genome assembly GCA_028644305.1 of Xerus rutilus. Taxonomy (NCBI): domain Eukaryota; kingdom Metazoa; phylum Chordata; class Mammalia; order Rodentia; family Sciuridae; genus Xerus; species Xerus rutilus. Next base: position 22,912,927 of record CM053405.1, on the reverse strand, counting down.
TTCATGAACAACTAAAAAATATTTAAAATAAGAAGACACGGGAGCTAGTTTGAAGGGAGCTAGCTAGTCTGGGGGTAATTTTTGAGCTTAAAACAAATCAGAGCTGGGCGCGGTGGCTCACGCTTGTAATCCCAGCACTTAGGGAGGCTGAGACAGGAGAATCGCGAGTTCAAAGCCAGCCTCAGCAATGGTGAGGCACTAAGCAACTCAGTGAGACCCTGTCTCTACATAAAACACAAAATAGGGCTGGGGATGTGGCTCAGGGGTCGAGTGCTCCTGAGTTCAATCTCCAGTACCAAAAAAAACCAAAAAAAAAAAACAAAACAAATCAGGACTGTAAAAGATTATAACTCATTGGAAAAAAAAAAAAAGAGGCATCCACAATCCCCAGGACCACATACACACATAAAAATAGAAATTCACCATTTCATGCTGATGTTAAATGCTAAGTATGTAAATGGGAGTAAGGGAGGACTTTTCCTTATAGTGAAATGCAGACTGATAAGTGTGAAAGGAGGAATGGGGTTGGGGAAAAAATCACATTTTTCAACTATCACAGTTAAAAATGGTTTGGGCAGGAAATAGCAAAGATTGCTAAATCTAGGGGAATGAAGTGTGGTAGGGAACAGGATATTGACTCAGTCCTCAAGTGTCTTTCCACAGATTGCTTTTTGGTTGTGAGGGGAAAAAAATGACTCTACTGAAGAAACCAGGCAACTTCTGGACCCAGTGATCAGTGTTGACCAACGAGAGGCAGATTGATATGGTGGCTTCCAGATGAGCTGTCCTGAGAAGAACATAACGTCACTTTTCTCTTATTCTCCCAGGGAACCCCAATTCTGAATCAAGGCATGAGAAAACACCAGGCAAGAAAAACTAAAGAACATTCTAACACAAAATAACTGTATTCTTTAAGCAGATCAATATCGTGAAAGAGAAATGCTGAAGAATTGTTCCAGATTAAAGAAAATTGACAACTTAATGCATGTGATCCTTGACTGAGGCTTGCAGCAGAGGGGAAATGCAATAAAAAACTTCACTGGGATCACTGACAGAATTGGAAGTTGTATGGTAGAGTAGAAAAACTATGTATCAAGGTTAAATTTCCTGATTTGACAACTGTCTTGCAGTTGTATAAGAAAATATACTGGGCTGGGATTGTAGCTCAGTGGTAGAGCGTTTGCCTCACATGCGTGAGGCCCTGGGTTCGATCCTCAGCACCACATACAAAGCAATTAAATAAAGATATTGTGTCCATCAACAACTAAAAATATATATATATATACTTTTTCTTAGGAACCACACACCAAGTATTAAGGGTACATAAAAGGGCATGATCTTTACAACTTCTTTTTTTTTTTTTTGGGTACTGGGGATTGAACTCAGGGGTACTTGACCACTGAGCCACATCCCCAGCCCTATTTTGTGTTTTATATAGAGACAGAGTCTCACTGAGTTGCTTAGTGCCTCGCCATTGCTGAGGCTGGCTTTGAACTTGTGATTCTCCTGTCTCAGCCTCCCTAAGTGCTGGGATTACAGGCTTGAGCCACTACGCCCGGCTTCTTTACAACTTCTAATGGTTCCTAAAAATAAATAATACAGATGGTGAGAAGGAGAGAAATGGTTCATCTAAATAAAGACTTTAGGGGAGTTCTGTTAGTTCTGCAAGATTTCTTTATATTGGAAATTATTCAAAACAAAATTTCTAAAAAGGCACATGGAGATTGTCATGACATGCTATGAATTATTTTATTCTTAAATACACGTGTGCATGTGCACTTAACTGAGATACTCCTGTGTAGATGTTATTCTCCTCAGGGTGGGTTTCTTCAGTGAGAGAAGAGGCATAATTATAGTTGAAACTTGTACATTTATGTTACAAGGCTTCCTTTCTTTAATTTTAAAGGTTTATGTGTATATTCAAGTATTAATTTTGCCCTTCCAAGGCACTAAAAATAGTAGGGGTACCAAAAAAGGCAAATAGATTTCAGGGCCATCTTTATTAAGAAACTCTTTGGGAGAGTGAAATTGCTTTCCAGTTGCTCATCTCAAATTCTAGGTCTCAGCTAACCTCAGCTTCTGAGGCTAAATTTCTTGCTGGGGGAGTGTTCTGTTTCCTTAGTGAGTAGCCATGTCAGAGTTCCTCAGAAGTCACAGAGGAAGCAGTTACAGGCAAAGGTAAACAGGATGTCCAGGAGGGCCAATCCTGTCACCTGGGGACACTGAGGCGTGAGCTGCTCTGTTCATCAGTTCAGATTTCATTTTATAATATAGACTCTAGCTTACAGACAGGTGTTTATGGAAGGGAGTTTGTGGTGAGACTGCTCCCGATTCTCCATTCTGACCCCTACCTTAGTTCTTCGTATGTCTAAACCACGAAGCATAATATTCCTAGTGGAAATGTAGACAATCAGTTAAATATCTAGAACTGTTTAAATAAATTGTTTCTTCATACTGTGAAATACTTTGTAGCCATTAAAAATAAGGAGATAGAAGGGCTGATAATGTAGCTCAGTGATAGAGCCCTTGCTTAGCACGTGTGAGGCCGTGGGTTGAATTCCTAGCACTGCAGGGGGGAAAAAAGGAGGTAAAGGTAAGCGCACTGATATGGAAGATTTCTCAGGACATAGTTAAGTGGAAAAAACTTGTAGAACAGTATAAATAGCATGATCCTTTTACATTAAGAAACTGTATGATAGCAGGGTGCAGTGGTGCCCACTTGTAATCCCAGTATCTTGGGAGGCTGAGGCAGGAGGATTGTGAGTTCAAAGCCAGCCTCAGCAACTTAGGCCCTAAGCAACTCGCAAGACCCTGTGTCTAAATAAAATATAAAAATGGGCTGGGGATGTGGATCAGTGGTTAAGTGCCTCTGGGTTCAATCTGTGGTACCCCAAAACAAAAAATCTATATGATAGCAAGGTGTGATGATGCAGGCCTGTACTTTAAGCTATTCAGGAGGGTGAGACAGGAGGATCACAAGTTTGAGACCAGCCTGGGCAACTTAGTGAGACCTGTGTTAAAATAAAATGACCTGGGAATGTAGCTCAGTGGTAGAGCAATCCTGGGTTTGATCCCAGTACTAAAGAAAAAAAATACCGGTATGATATATGTGCATGTGTATGCACATAAACGAACAGAATAGGGACAGGAAGGTTGGACACCAAAGTACAGCCCTGCTTACTTTGGGGGAAAGATGAAAAACTAGGGGTGCAGATGAAAGATGACTTTAATATTTTACTCTCTAGAACTGATTCTTCTTTGAACCTTTTGTAATAAGAATGTGTTCATATTTCTTGAGTAATTTTTGAAAGGTCATTTGGTGCCTTTGGTCTATCCAGAAAACAGCAAATTTAGTTCACAAGAACTAAATTCATAATGATATAGTGAACTTGCATGAGTAGCTCTTTGATATCTGACCTTATCCTGTCCCCCCACAAGAGCTAAGAAACTAAGATGATTTTTATGACAATCTTCAAATTCATGCTAAGGACAATTAACTGCTTTGACTACTTTTCTTCTTATTCTCACAATAAGAAAGTTTCTCCTCATCTCTCTCTCTTGTTTTAAACATCAATTTTTTTTTTTTTTTTTTTTTTTTGGTACTAGGGATTGAACTCAGGGGCACTCGACCACTGAGCCACGTCCCCAGCCCTATTTTGTGTTTTATGTAGAGACAGGGTCTCACTGAGTTGCTTAGCACCTCGCCATTGCTGAGGCTGGCTTTGAACTTGTGATTCTCCTGTCTCAGCCTCCCTAAGTGCTGGGATTACAGGCTTGAGCCACTGCGCCTGGCAAACAGCAGTTTTTAAATTTGTTCTAGTTAGGTGTACATGACAGCAGAATGCATTTCGATTCATTGTCCACAAATGGAGCAGAGCTTTTCATTTCTCTGGTTGTACGTGATGTAGAGCCGCACCATATGTGCCGTTATACATGTACCTAGGGCAATGATGACCATCTCATTCCACCATCTTTCCTGCCCCCATTCCCCTTCCCTTTCCTTCTCTCCTCTCATCTCTTAAGGGCACAGCTACTGTCTCCTCTTCACGATTGCTGCATTAACCTGATTGTATTCCTAAGCCACTCTGCTCCTGGCCCCTGTATCCACTGGTGACATAATTTTTCCTCAAGTCTCCAACCTGAAAAATGAGTATAAGTTTACTTAATTAGACGAATTATCCAAACTGATTAGCAATTAATAACAGTTCTTCATTACTGACTTGGTTTATTTACCTCAAGAAGAGGAAAGTCCTTTAAACCTTACCTTGGTCATGTGCTGCATAAGGACATTTGTTTTAACAAACATGGACTGCATACGATCCTACCGGTGGTCCCATAAGATTGCATCCCATAGTGATCTCATGGCTATCTTTATTGGCAGGAGTACACTCTATGATGTTCCCATGAAGATGAAACTGCCTAATGATACATTTCTCAGAACTCTTCCTATCGTTAAGTGACGCCTGAATGTATATAGCAGACCCTGCTCTAGAGAAGCTGGAGCCAAGCAAACTCTTTTTACCCCATGATTCAGTTCCCTTTCTCTGATAACTATTTCAGTTATCTCTTTCTCAGGCATCGATGGTTCATGTCTGCTCCACATGGCATCAGCTGGAATAACTCCAATGACAAAGGATTCACTTTCAGGTTGGCTCACAAGGCTCACTTCCATAGTTGGTGCTTACTTAACTGGGTGCTCAGACACGGTGGTGGGCCTCTCCACAAGGTGCCTGGCTTCCTCACAGTATAGTGGTTGTTCCAAGAGTCTGCATCCCAAGAGAACAAAGCAGAAGTGCATGATATCTTTATGATCTAATCTCAAAAGTTACAAGGTCAATTCCCCCATACCACATTGCTGAAGCTCAGGTTCAAGAGGTGAGGATACAGACTCTACCTTTTGGCTGGGAGTAGAGTAAGGGTGGGGTGCGGGGAGGAGTGGCAAGATTCTAAGAGCATATAGGCCATCTATTTGCCACACTCTCATTTTGAGAAACAGCATAGATAGTGTTGGTCAAGAAATTAAAAGTGGAATGCTTAAATATTTTAAACAAATACACCTGTTTCTCCATATTCATGGGTTCTGAGTCTGCTCATTCAACCAAGCTTAGATTAAAAATCATTTGAAAAAATTTGCACCTGTACTGAATATATACCAACATTTTTTTCTTTGCCACTATTCTCTAAAAGTACAGTATAACAACTATTTACACTGAATAGAGTTTATTTAAACCATAACATTTACACTGCTTTAGGCATTATAAGTAATCCAGAGATGATTTAAAGTATACGGGTGGAATGGGTGTAGGTTATGTGCAAATATGGTGTCATTTTATGTAAGGGACTTTGAGCATCCCAGAACTTTGGTTTGAGGACCATTGGAATCCATCCCCCTTGGATATGCAAGGATGATTGTACTTTTTCAGTAATTCAGCAAATGCAAATACTGAGAAATTTATCTTTCTAGATTTTCCTCAGTCAGATCATCTATAGTTTATTGGTAAATTGATTTTTCAAAACTCAAAAACACTTACCTTTAAATATGAATGCAAAAATAATAATTAAAAAATAGTAATCAATAAACTCTTCAAAAAGTCCAAACCCAAGTCAGGCGCAGTGGCACACACCTGTAATCCCAGCATTTTGGGAGGCTGAGAAAGGAGAATCACAAGTTCAAAGCTAGACTCAGCAAAGGCAAGGCACTAAGCAACTCAGTGAGACCCTGTCTCTACATAAAACACAAAATAGGGCTGGGGATGTGGCTCAGTGGTCGAGTACCCCTGAGTTCAATCCCTGGTACCAAAAAAAAAAAAAAAAATTCAAACTCAATTCAATGTCAAATTAAGTATTACTTATTACTCATTTGACATTTTGACTTATTAGAACCTCCCTTTTATAAGATAAGGAAATAGTTAATTACATCCCACTCTTACATTTATTTATTACATGATGCAAAGTAAAAGTTACTGGGATTTTGAGTAAAATAAGATATCATTATTATAATAATTATAAAATAACTGCCAACTATTAAGATAACTTGGTTGCACTTCTTAGTATTTTGACAGAAGGAAACAACACAGTTGAAATGTATTTCCTATTTTTAGTAAATTTTAGTAAAACCCCATTGCTTTTGTGAATGGTTTGAATAAACTCTATTCAGAAGCGCCTTATCTAAAAATTTTTTTAAAAAAAAGCAAGTCAAAAATTCACTTGGGCCAAGCGTGGTGGCACACTCCTGTAATCCCAATGGCTCCAGAGTCTGAGACAGGAGGATCTTGAGTTCAAGGTCAGCCTCAGCAATGTAGCAAAGCCCTAAAAAACTCAGTGAAACCCTGTCATTAAAAAAATATTTAAAAAAGGGCTGGAGATATGGTTCTGTGGTTAAGTGCAATGTCTGTAAGTTCAATGTCTGGTACCCCCCCCCCCAAATTCACATGGAATGTTTTCTGAATTTTGTTACTAAATTGACAGGGAAGGATTTTCATGGTAAGAAAATAATAGCAGCCTAGGGACAAATATGGAAGGAGAACTGTTGTGAATCTCATGAAGGTATTGTAAAAATTACTAACAGGTGCGTGAAGACCTTCTAAAAATGGGCCATATAGCCAGGACTGTTGGAGCATGCCTATAATCCAGAGACTCAGGAAGCTCAGGCAGGAGGATCTCAAATTCAAGGGCAGCATCAGCCACTTAGTGAGACCTTGACTCAAAATAAAAAATAAAAATGGAGGCTGGGGTTGTGGCTCAGAGGTAGAGCGCTTGCCTCACATGCAGGAGGCACTGGGGTGGATCCTCAGCACCACATAAAATAAAATAAAGGTATTATGCCCACCTACAATTAAAAAAAAAAAAAGACTGGGGATGTGGCTTAATGGTTAAGCACCCTTGGGTTCAATCTTGGGGTCAAAATAAATAAATAAATAGTTAGGGGTCATATAAATGCAAATTAAGAAGATACTTTCATCTTTTACAGTTGGATAGGAGCCAAGTATGATGGCACACACCTGTAATCCAAGCTGCTCAGAAGGCTGAGTCAGGAGGATTGCAAGTTCAAGGCCAGCCTAAACAACTTAGTGAGACTTTCTCAAAATAAAAAATGAAAAAAGGAGTGGGGATGTAGCTCAGTGGTAGAAAGTCCCTGTACCACATAACTTTTTTTTTTTTTTTAATTGGATAGGTGATGGGAGAAGGCCATAAAGTTACCATCCCAGGGATATACTTTGAGAAGAGCTCCTCTGCCCTGTGGCAGGTGCAACTGGGAAGAGTTTCACATAAAGAGGGGCAGAGCAGAAAACTAGTGAGGAAATTCCATGTCAGCTAAGGACTGTGGCCATGGGCATTTGGCAGAAAGGCATTCTTTACTGACATCCAACATTTATAGAAATGAAGCTAAATGAAATAGAAATGAAGCTAATGACAGTTGGAGAGAGAGATGTTTGGACTGGGGCAAAGCAAGCAGAAGTGGCTGTAAACGAACAAATGGATTAAATTTGTGCATAAACAAAAAAAGGGAACCAACACCCTACAGAACAGGCAACTCTGACTCCGTAGGCAGAAAGCAGACACGTGGTGCTTAGCACTTCAGGAGTCAGAGGGGGGACAAAGGAAAATGACTCCTAGCAGATATGCATTTGGGGGCACGGAATGACAAAAATATTCTAAAAAGGTGGCAATGGTTGTACAACTCTGTGACTATACTGAAAACCCTTGGTTCAATTTAAATAGGTGAATTGTATGGTATATGAATGACATATGAATAGAACTGATATTTTAGAAAAGTACATCTAAAATTAAATATCAATAAAAAGTACATACATGGGCAGATTTTTTAAATTATGCTGCGTAGAAAACCCAAATATATCATCTACATGTTCACCACTATGTCCCTTCTTTCATTCTCAAGTCACATAACTCCTTTTGTTAATTTCTTCCGTATCTTTCTGGGATTTAAAAACTGCATATGCAAGCAGATATGAGCATGCATTCTTTTGTTCTTCCCTTTCTTCCAGGAATGGCAGCATATTGTATAAAACTCTCTGCTCTTTGTATTTTTTTCTCTCTACAACATACATTAGAGATTGTTCTGTGTTAGCACAGAGAAAACATCCTCATTCATTTTCACAGTTCGCGGGTTTCCATTGTGTGGATGCCCTACAGTTCATTAACCAGCTTCCTACTGATGCATCTCTTTGGGTTATTTCCAATCTTGTACTCCTAGAAACAATGCTACGACAACCACCGAGAATAGATGTCATTTCGTACCTTGGTACATAAATCTACAAGACAAATCCGTGAAGAGATATTGTTAGGTCAAAAGGTAAATGCGATCATAATTTTAATAGATAACTATCACGTTGCCCTTTGTGTTGTATTGTCTCCGACAGTCTTGTGTGAAGTTCGGATTCCCTCCTACTTTTGCCAACATGTTGTGCTGCCAGATTTGTCAATGTGATTGAAGAGATGGTGTTACCAGCATCATTTTAATATTTTTCTTTTTAAAGCAGAAACTTTTAAAAAAAAAATCTTTATTTATTTATTTTTATGTGGTGCTGAGGATCGAACCCAGTGCCCATGTATACGAGATAGGTGCTCTACCATTGAGCCACAACCCCAGCCCCAATACTTGTCGTTTATAGTTAGTAAAGTCAAGCATTTTTTTTTTTTTTTTGTATTTAAGAGGTACTTGGGGCTGGGGCTGTAGCTCAGTGGTAGAGCACTTGCCCAGCATGTGTGAGGCACTGGGTTCAGTCCTCAGCACCACAAAATAAAGGTGTTGTGTCTATCTACAACTTTAAAAAAAATCTAAAAAAAGAGGTTCTTGGCTGGGCACAGGGACACATGTCTGTAATCTCAGCAACTGGCAAGGCTGAGCCAGGAGGGTTGGCAACTTAGCTAGACCCTCTCTCAAAATAAAAAAAAGTAGGTCAGTGGTAAAGCACCCCTGGATTCAGTTCCTAGTACCAAAAGATAAAATTAAATTAAATTAAATTAAAAGGTAAACACACATACATACACACACAAAACCAAAAAACAACCAGTTGTATTTACTTTGTTGTGGACAGTTAGTATTCTGTGCCTATTTTTCCCCATTTGCCACATTGTGGACTTGGTGATAAGTTCTCATTTTTTCTTTTTCTTTTGTGTGTGTGTGTGTGTGTGGGGCTAGGCATTGAGCCAGGGGCTTGTGCATACTAGGCAAGCAAACTCTACCAACTGAGCTACATCTCTAGTCCCTCACTTTTTCTGAAATCATATTTTTTAATGTTTTCTTTTATGGGTTTAGATTTTGGGTGGTATTAAAAAAGACTTCTAATCTCTAAGGTTATAAAATAGTCCAGCCATAGGATTATTTGGTGTTTTTATGGTGTATTTGTACTAGGTGCTCTGAAATGTTTATTAAAATAAAAGATTGAAGCTGGGTGCAGTGGTGTACTCTTATAATCCCAGTGGCTTGGGAGGTTGACACAGGAGGATCACGAGTTCAAAGCCAGGCTCAGCAACAGTGAGGCACTAAGCAACTCAGTGAGACCCTGTCTCTAAATAAAATACAAAATAGGCTGGGGATATGGTTCAGTGGCTGAGTGACCCTGAGTCCAATCTCCAGCACCAAAAAAAAAAAAAAAAAAAGAAGAAGAAGAAGAAAAGGTTGAAAGAAAAAGGAAAATAGCAATCTTTAAATGATACTTACGTCTGAGGTCATTGTTATAGCAAAATACCTGAGACTGAACAGTTTATAAAGAAAAGAGGTTTATTTTGGCTCAATGTTCTGGAGGGTGAGAAGATCAAGATTCCCACATCTGGTGAAACCTCATGTGGCATCATAACATGGCTCATAGTATCACCCTGGTGGGAGCACATGTAAGAGTAGGAAGCTGGCTCAGGTGGAAAAGAGGAGGAGTTGAAGGAACCAGATGCTTATAACAAAGCACTCTCCTAAGAACTAAACCATTCCTGTAAGAACTAATCCAATCTCTAGGGAGAAAGGCATTACTCTTTCTGAAAGACTCCACCTCCCAATGCCACTATATTAGTAACCCATTTCCACATGAGTTTTGATTTGTACAAACCACTGCAACTTATTCAGAATAAATTTAGTAATATTTAAGACTAACACATGAAGACATTCATAGGTGATGCGTTACTGCATATGAGCAAAGATCAACTGACTACTTTAACAAAAATAAATATTAAATACCATTCTATCTTGGGGCTGGGGTTGTAGCTCAGTGGTAGAGCATTTGCCTAGCATGTATGAAGCACTGGTTTTGATTCTCAGCACAACATGTAAATAAATAAAATAAAGGATCATCACAGCAACCCAGGCCTGATGCACGGAGGCCGCGGAGGAGAGTGATTGCGCACATACGCTGAAGGAGAGCGACTGGCTGGGGCCCCCTATCTACCAACACGTGGCTCTCCCACCCACTTCCATCTAGAGACAACAGCCAGGACCTGGAAGACCATCACCAAGTTCCCTGTAGGCCTGGTTACACCAGAGGTGTCCCTGCCAGCCTACTTCTCTTGATTCCTCTTTCACTCTTCCTATGATCTAAACTTCTATGTTTTCACTTCCTACCCCATAAACCCCACATACTACACCCCACCAGCCTCTTTGTCCACCATTAGAAATTGTAGATCCTTATGCAAACCTATTTATATTGTAGATAATAATTGAACATATCATTTCTGTGTATTGTGACAAAACTGTAATGGTCTAAACAGGAGTTATTTGGTTTAAAGCTGCATATTGTTTGCATTGGGTGCTATAAATATTGATCTCCCCCTTAAAGGCAAGGCATTGGTAACTTGCAGGGACACTACAAGATTATAGAATAGAAACTGTAATAGCTCAGATCTGTACTCCTTGAGAGGAAGACACATGGACAACATGAAAAAACAAGTGAAGAAAGTGCTTCTGACAAACCAAGGTGCTATAATAATAGAATCCAGCACATTAGATGAAATGTCAGAGAAGGAATTCAGAATGTACATAATGAAAATGATCTGCAAAGCACAGAACCATGTAAGAGAGCAAATACAGGCAACAATTGATCACTCCAACAAAGAGATGAATGCAAATACAGGCAATAATTGATCACTCCAACAAAGATAAGAGAGCAAATATAGGTAGCAAAAGATTACTTCAAGAAAGAGATAGAAATTCTGGGAAAACAAACAAAGAAACAAACAAATCCTTGGAATGAAGGAAAGAATAAAAAAACAAATAAAAAATTCAATAGCATCGGGGCTGGGATTGTGGCTCAGCGGTAGAGCGCTTGCCTTGCATGCGTGAGGCCCTGGGTTCGATCCTCAGCACCACATACAGAGCAATAAAATAAAGACATTGTGTCCATCTACAACTAAGAAAAAATTTAAAAAAAAAAAAAAAAAAAAAAAAAAAATTCAATAGCATCACCAATAGACTAGATCACTTGGAAGACAGAACCTCAGGCAATGAAGACAAAATATGTAATCTTGAAAATAAAGTTGAAGCCTGGCATGGTGGCGCATGTCTGTAATCCCAGCAGGTCAGGAGGCTGAGACGGAGGATTATGAGTTTAAAGCCAGCCTCAGGAAAAGTGAGGCACTAAGCAACTCAGTGAGACCCTGTCTCTAAATAAAATACCTATGATCTAACACTTCTATGTTTTCATTTCCTACCTCATAAACCCCACATACTACATCCCACCCCTCTCTTTGTCCCTCATTAGAAACTGTAGATCTTTATGCAAACCTATTTACACTGTAGGTAATAATTGAACACATCATTTCTGTGTATTGTGATGAAACTATAATGGTCCAAACAGGAGTTATTTGGGCTGAGGATGTGGTTCAGTAGTTGAGTACCCCTGAGTTCAGTCCCCACACCCCCTTTTTTCCCCCCAAAAAAGGTTGGGGATATAGCTCAGTTGGTAGAGTGCTTACCTCGCATGTACAAGGCCCTGGGTTCAATCCCCAGCACCACAAAAAAGAAGGAAAAAAAAGAAAAGAAAAGAAAATTGATCACACAATGAAGGTGGTAAGAAATCATGAACAGAACCTCCAAGAATTACAGGATAATATGAAAAGACCAAATCTAAAAACTATCAGGATAGAGGAAGGCACAGAGGTACACACCAAAGGAATGAACAGTCTCTTCAATGAAATAATGTCAGAAAATTTCCCAAACATGAAGAATGAATTGGGAAATCAAATACAAGAGGCTTACAGGACACCAAATGCACAAAATTACAACAGTTCCACACCAAGGCACATTATAATGAAAATGCCTAGCATACACAATAAGGATAAAATTTTAAAAGCTTACAAGAGAAAAGTTTCAGATTACATACAGTTCAGATCTCAGATTTCTCAACCCAAACTCTCAAAGCTAGGAGATCCTAGAACAACATATATCAAGCTCTGAGAGAAAATGAATGCCAACCAAGAATCTTATATCCAGCAAAATTAAGCTTCAGATTTGATGATGAAATAAAAACTTTCCATGATAAACAAAAGTTAAAAGAATTTACAATAAGAAATCTTGCACTACAGAACATCCTTGGCAAAATATTCCATGAGGAGGAAATGAAAAACAACAATGAAAATGAGCAAAGGGAGGAACTACACTAATGGAAAAACCAATCAAAGGTGAAGCCAAGTCCAGATAAAAATCAAAAATAAACCAAAATGACCAGGAATACAAATCATATTTCAATATTAACCCTGAATCTTAAGGCCTAAACTCATCAATTGAAAGACATAGACTGGCAGATTGTATTTAAAAAAGAGACCCAACGATATGCTGCCTTCAAGAGACTCATCTCTTAGGAAAAGACATTCATAGACTGAAAGTAAAAGGATGCACATATCACTCACATGGACCACATAAACAAGCAGGGGTTTCTGTCCTCATATCAGATAAAGTAGACTTCAAACCAATGCTAGTCAGAAGGGATAAAGAAAGTCATTTTATACTGCATAAGGGACTCATACACCATCAAGACATAACAATAGTAAATATCTATGCCCCAAACAATGGAGCATCCATGTATATCAAACAAACTCTCCTCAATTTCAAGAATCAAATAGACCAAGACACAATAATACTGTGTGACTTTAACACACCTCTCTCACCACTGGACAGAACTTCCAAACAAAAACTAAACAAACTATAGAACTCAATAATACAATCAATAATTTAGACTTAACAGACATACATAGAATGTTTCAACCATCAACAAGTGAGTACACTTTTTTCTCAGCAGCACACAGCTCCTTCTCTGAAATAGAGTGTATGTTATGCCACAAAGCAAGTCTTAGCAAATACAAGAATATAGAGATACTACCCTGCATTCTATCAGACCAAAATGGAAACTACATACCACGTGAACAAGACTGGCCAGCCTGCTGTAAACTTGGGAGCTAGCCTATAGCATCACCAATCTCCAGTGAGGGAGCTCACTGTTAAATCAACAAGAAAGTCAAGCTGCAGTTTGACGACAGCCATGTAAGTGACGCCACCAGAGACGCCACCAGAATCAGCAGAGACCAATTCATACTGTTGAAACACAGAATAGCAAGCAAATAAAATAATTATTGTATTAAATTGCTAATTGGGGGTATGGGTTGTTACACAGCAGCAAATAATTATATGAAATTTTTCTAGGGAGTTATGAATAAAGAAAATGATAACCAAAAGTAGAAATAGGGAGGTTACTTGTGTTCTTTAATTTGTTCATTTGCACACTCTCCACCCCCATGTGGAGAGAATTCAGGCTTGCTGGGGTGGGAAGATCCCAAGAAGACCACAGCAATACCCGCCTTCCGTTTTTTAGGCCTTTGTGTAATGCCCTCCTCTTGAATGTGAGACGAAGTTCTCAACTGGTTTCTGAACAACAGAATAGGGAAGCAGTGTTGGAATGTCACCCGCTTGGTTGTGCTGAATTATATTAAACTCCATTGTGCGGGCAGATTCCCACAGGGATTCTCCTTGCTGGCACGAGGAAGAAAGATGTGGAAGACACCCACGTGGCAAGAAACTCCCAGCAGCCTCCAGAAGCTGCCGGTGGCCTCCAGCCAATAGTCCACCAGACAAAGAGGCTCTTGGTTCTAGGGCCATGAGGAAATGAATTCTGCTGGCTTGGGAGCCAGGTGCCTCCCAGTTGAGTTGCAGCTAAGAATGCAGCTCAGTAGACGCTTCCCTTACAACCTGGTGAGTTCCACAGTGGATAACCGAGCCACACTGTGCCGGGATGCCTGCCCACAGGAACTCTGAGATAAGAAATATATGCTATGAAGGGAGCCAGGCATGGTGATGCATGCCTGTAATCCCAGTGATTTGGGAGGCTGAGGCAGGAGGATCCAAGTTGGAGGCTAACCTCTGCAATTTAGCCTTGGCCCAATCTCAAAATATACAAGAGGTGGAGATGTAATTCAGTGGTAGGGCACCCGGGTGCCCTACCCTATTGCCAGGTGGGGGTGGGGAGAAAGAAAAGAAATATAACTATAGAGCTGAGGGTGCATCTCAGTGATAGAGCACATGCCTAGCATTTACAAGACCCTAGGTTAAACCCCCAATGCTCAAAAAAACAAAACAAGACTAAACAAACAAAAACCCAAACCACACTATGCTTTGTAGAAAACTCCTACAGCTTCTCAGGAAGCTGCTGGATTCAGTTATTTGACAGTAAAGCAACCTTTACTCCTAGGAGAAAGTAGTGTGGTTTGTGTAGAAGAAGTCATTCTCCTTTAGAAAGTTGTGTCTTTCTTATCACACCAGATTTATTTACAATCTCACACGACAGCATTTCTTTTCATGGCTGACTCAAAGAACTGAGGATAATTCACTCAGAGAATGTGATTCAGGCAAGAAATTAAATTTGTATACCTGTGTAAGGGGCTGTTTTCCATGTAGCAATGAGTAAGCTATTTGATTTCCCCTGGCTGAGAAAAGGATGGTGTCAAGGGCAGCAAAAGGACGGAGGATTATACTCGAATCTGAAGTAAACTCAAGAAGAGAACTTTGCCCTGAGACTTCTGGATGACAATAGAGAGCCTTACTTAGAAGTTAGGAGGTGCCTGATCTCCAGGTCTGTTGCTTTCCATATGCTGCCTTATGGAATATTAGTCCATATGCAGACTAATAATTAAGGATTTAGTTTAGAATTCAGGAGAATTCCTGATCATCGTGGTGGAGAGAGTCCAAGCTTTACCTGGTAAAACCGAGAAATCTCACCTCTAGACTTGCAGGAATAGTCTGGACGGGCAGTTAGAAAAGTTCGAGAAATGTGCACCACTTTGCTCTCTTGAGCGTTTCTTAAATTATATACTTCTGGAACATGTGACAAACTGGTGAAAGCAAAGAACTACAATTATTTTCGTGGCTTAGCTAGTCTCTGGATTCCTTTACATTTATATTATTTGTTTCTTTACTATAATCTTCAGTGAAGGTAAATAAAAACATTGTGTTTCATATTTGTTTCAAAATTTAGATCCTAATCCAAACATACTGATTTTAAAAATTAAGTGTTTTCTTATCCTGAAAATGTGTTTTTCATCAGCACCCTATGAGTGGTGATGAAACAAAGCAAACTTTGTTCACAGCATTTTAATCTAAAAATGAAAAGCAATTATTACAAAAAGCATAATCGTAAACCAGATCCCCCCCCCCAATAATACATTATCTTGGAACATGTTCCTAGCCAAACCTAATTTGAAGATTCATAATTTTGTTAATAACAGATTTATTAAAATATAATTTATATGCCACACAATTCAACCCTGTAAATTGTAGAATTCAAAGTATTTATGTATATATTCAGAGTTGTACAATTGTCTCCAGAATGAATTTTAGAATATTTTCATCTCCCCAAAAAAGAAACCCCTTACCCATTAGCAGTTGCTTCTTTCCCCATAACCTCCCCAATTCTCAAGTCATTAATCTACTTTCTATTTCTAAGGTTTGCTTATTCTAGATATTTCATATAAATGGAACCACACAATATGTAGTCTTTTTTTCTTTTAAAAATTTTGTTCTAATTAGTTATACATGACAGAGGAATGCATTTTGGCACATTCTATACAAATGAAGCACAACTTCTCATTCCTCTAGCTGTATGTGGTGCTGAGTCACATCTGTAGTATAATTCATACATGTATATAGGGTAATAATGTCGGTTTCATTCTACCGTCCTTCCCACCCCACAGCCCCACTCCTCCTCTCACTCCCCTCTGCATAATGGAAAGTTCCTTCATTCTTCCCTACCACCCCCAACTATGGATTAGCATCTGCTCATCAGAGAAAACACTTGGCTTTTGGTTTTTTGGGATTGGCTTATTTCACTTAGCATGATATTCTCTAGTTCCATCCATTTACCTGCAAATGCCATAATTTCATTCTTCTTTAGGGCTGAGTAATATTCCATTGTGTCTATATACCACATTTTCTTTATCCTTTTTCATGTGTTGAGGGGTATCTAGGTTGATTCCACAGTTTAGCTATTGTGAATTGAGCTGCTATGAACATTGATGTGGCTGTGTCACTGTAGTATGCTGATTTTAAGTCCTTTGGGTATAAACCGAGGAGGGGGATAGCTGGATCAAATAGTGGTTCCATTCCAAGTTTTCTGAGGAAAATATGTGGTCTTTTATGACTAGTTTCTTCTACTTAGCATAATTGTTAAAGGTTTATCCATGTAGCATGTATCAGCACTTCATTTGTTTTCTTTTTAAATTTTTTTTTAGTTATACATGGAAATAGTGTCTTTATTTTTGTTTTACTTATTTTTATGTGGTGCTGAGGATCGAACCCAGTGCCTCAGGCATGCGAGGCAAGCGCTCTACCACTGAGCCTCAGCCCCAGCCCTCATTTCTTTTTTATTGCCTAATATTATTCCATGGTGTGGATATGTTCAACTGATGAACATGTGAATTGCTTTTATGAATTGTACTCATATGAACATTCATGTTTAGGTTCTTCCCATTTTTGAGGATTGACCTCTGGGGCACTTTGCCATTGAGCTATGTCCTTCTTTTTATTTTTTATTTTGAGACACAGTCTTGCTAAGTTGCAGAGGCTTACAATCCTTCTGTCTCAACTTCAGAGTAGGGATTACAAGCATGAGCCAGCCCACTTGGCCATGTTTAGATTTTTGTGTAAATGATATATTTTCATTTATCTTGGGTATATACCTAGAACTGCAATTACTGGATCTTATGGTAGCTCTATATTTAATCCTATCAGGATTTGCCAAATTGTTTTCTAAAGTGGCTATAACATTTTACATTCCTACAAGTAGAATGGGAAAGTTCCAATTTCCCCATACCCTTGATAGGTATATCTTTTTATTATAGCTCTCCTGGTGGGTGTGAAGTGTCACTTTGTTCTTTCTTTCTTTTGGTGGTGCTGGGGATTGAACCCAGGGCCTTGTACATGCGAGGCAAGCATTCTACCAACTGAGCTAGATTCCCAGCCTCTGTAGTTTCTTTTCTTCCATTCTTTTTTTCAGAATGGAGATTGTACACCAGTGTTGCTCTACCACTGAGCAACATCCTCAGCCCTTTTTTATTTTATTTTGAGACAGGGTCTCACTAAATTGCCCAGGCTGCCCTCAAATTTGTCATCCCCCTGCCTCAGCCTTCCAAGTAGTTCGTATTACAGCTAAGCCCAGTAGACTTTCTTTTGATTAACTGGAAGTGTTAGGACCTTTATTATACCTGTAACATCCTTCACCTTTGTCCATACTCTGTTAGAAACAAGACTCTAGCTCTGCCCAGGTTCAAAGAGAGGGGAATAACACAGAATTGTGGACACCAGTGGACAAGATCCATGGCAGCCACCTTGGAATTATGGAATTATAGGTGGACACCTGGATAGAAGTGCAATGTGTTTGTGTTCAGGCCTTTTATTCATTCAATTTTTGAATATAAAATATATGAATTTATTACTTATTCAAAAATAAAATTTAAAGTCTTTGAAACTTTACATTTGTTTCAGGCTTTTATGTCTTTTATGAGGAAGATCACTGTGTGTTGTTTGACCCTAAAATCACTGAGTAATTATCAGGTCCTTGTGAAGAATGTAGACTCTGGAGCCAGACTGTGAAACCTGGTGCAAGATGTTGAATGACTGTGCCTATTTCCTTTTCTGTAAAATGGGGTTAATTATAGTACATGAGCAGGATGTCATGAGAACTAAATGAGCTGACATATCAGTGTCCTTTAGATACTGCTACCTGACAACACAAAACTTAGTAGCTTACAAAATAACCTTTGTTTCTGGTTCATACAACCATGGGTGGTTGGAATGGCTCTGCTGATCTCACCTGGGCTTCTAGGCTTGCCTCTGGGTGTGGGCTTGCTTCTGCCTGCTCCATTCGCCTTCTTTTGGGACTCTGGCAGTCTATTTAAAGTGTTTCTCACGGCCATGAAAGAAGTTCTTCATATTGTTACTCATATTGTGGTGGTTAGCTAGAGCACAAGAAGACAAGCCTTGATTTGCCTCACATCAGCTAATGTCCTGTTTGCCAAAGACAGGTGGCCAATCCTGAGGTCAAGGCCTGGGCTAAGCCCAACATCAAGGGTGAGAAAGTATACTCCTGATGCTCCAAGGCCACAGCAAGGGCGTAGATACAGGAATGCAGAGACTGAAGAATTGAGATCTATCCTTCTGTCTAAAATAAACATGTAAAACAGCCTTCTCTGACATATAATTAAAGGTTAATATTTTTCCTGTCCAATTCTTTTTGTTTTTTGTTTTCAGTGCTTAGAGTCAAACCCAGGGCCTCACGCATGCCACGCAAACCCTCTACTGCTAAGCACATCCCCAGCCCTCATTTCATACTTTAAAAGATTTTGTTGCATGCTTCTGAAAGATTTGCTAGTTATTTTAATAATACTCCTGTGCTTCAAAAAGAGTTAGTGTGGGCGTGTAAAATAGCAGCACTCTAGAAAACAATTTTTGGTTTGTTTGTTTGTTTCTTCATTTCTTCCCAGTTGTACTCCTGGACATTAATCCCAGAGAAATGAAAACTTGTATCCACACAAAAACATAAATATTTATAGTAGTGGAAACAACTCAAAAGTCCTTTAATGAATGAATAAACAAACTGTACTATGCATGTACTATGGAATACTACTCAAAAATAAAAAGGAACAAACTCTAGCTATACACAATTTGGATAGATCTCAAGGGAATTAAGCTGAAGAAAAATGCAAATCCCGGAAGTCTATATAGTATATGACTCCATTTATGTAACATTCTCAAATGACAGCATAATAGAGATAGAACAGATCAGTAGTTCAGAGGTTACAGATGGTGTGGGGTGAGAGGCTAGAGACAGGTGTGACTGTAAAGGGGTAGCATGAGGGATTGTTGTGATTAACTAGTTTTATATCTTTTTTTAAACAACCTTTATTTTATTTATGTATGTATGTATTTTGTATGTGGTGCTGAGGATTGAACCCAGTGCCTGACACGTGCGAGGCAAGTGCTCTACCACTGAGCCACAACCCCAGCCCCTAGTTTTATATCTTAATTGTGATGGTGAGTACACATGGTAAAATTGTATAGAACCACACACACACACAAAGTGCATATAAAAACCAATGAAATCTGAATAATGTGTGGATTATACTAATGGTCACTTTTCCTTTACTTGTTTTGACAGTATATCATAGTTACATGTTTCCACTGGAGGAAACTGAATTAAGGGTAGGCAAGACATTTCTGTACTATTTTGCAACTTTCTGTGAATATGTAACCTTTTCAAAAAATATTTTTTATCAGATTTCGTGTCATGATGATAAGCACTTCTCCTTTCTATAGTTAAAAAATAATTCAGCCATGGTTTTCTTCTGGTATTTTTATTGTCATTTACAAGATATTTTGAAATTTTTATTGGGTTAAGGCACAAAGTCCCTGTACATACTCATCTACATGACAAATCCTTTTGGAAATTTTATAAGTTTCTCAAAAGCTTCACTGTGATAAATTCATACAAAGTTTGTCACTGCCCAGTGGTCCCTATCTCAGTCAATAGCTCTCTCCCTGTTTTCATAACATGGCAGTCCGCTTCCCCCAAAGTGAATGATGGGAGTATGGGAGAAAGAAAGAAGCAGCAAGCTGGGCGTGGTGGCGCACGCCTGTAATTCCAGCACTTTGGGAGGCTGAGACAGGAGAATAGCGAGTTCAAAACCAGCCTCAGCAATGGCGAGGTGCTAAGCAACTGAGTGAGACCCTGTCTGTACATAAAACACAAAATAGGGCTGGGGATGTGGCTCAGTGGTCGAGTACCCCTGAGTTCAATCCCTGGTACCAAAAAAAAAGAAAGAAAGAAAGAAAGAAGCTGCGAAGACTATTATGACATAGTTTGAGAAGTCACGCAGTCATTTTGGCCATATTCTCTTCATTAAAAAAGTCACTAAGTCTGACCCACGTTCAAGGGCAGAAAGTCAGGCTTCACATTGTAAGGGAGGAGTATCGGAGAATTTGTTGGCATACTATAAAATCTTCAGGGGAGCACAGGGTGGGGACAACTGGATAAAGAGGAGCAGTGCTGGAAGATTTTGGTTACCCACATTTTAAAAAAATTAGAGCACTATACATAATAGTTGGGTTCATTCTGACAAAATCATACATGCAAGGAATGTGATTTCAATTCTCATCTCCCACCCCCTTTTTCTTCCTCCTATTCTCCTTCCTCTACTCTCTTTCCTCCTCTATTCTATTCTCTTTGGCTCCTTCATTTATTTATTTTGTTTTTTAAAATTTATTTATTCTAATTAGTTTACATGACAGCAGAATGTATTTTGATTCATTGTACACAAACAGAGCACAACTTTTCACTTTTTTGGTTATACATTTAATATAGAGTTACACCGTATGTGCAGTCATAAATGAACCTAGGGCATTGTTGTCCATTGCATTCCACCATCCCCATATCCCATTCCCTCCTTTTCCTCCTCTTTGATCAAAGTTTTTCCATTCTTCCCATTCCCCCTCCCACATTGTGGATCAACATCCACTTATCAGAGAGAACATTTGTCCTTTGGTTTTTTGGGATAGGCTTACTTCGCTTAGCATGATGTTCTCCAACTCCATCCATTTACCTGTAAATGCCATAATTTTATTCTCTTTTAATGCTGAGTAATATTCCATTGTGTATATATAGCACAGTTTCTTTATCCTTTCATCTATTGAAGGGCATCTAGGTTGCTTCCACAGTTTGGCAATTGTGAATTGTGCTGCTATTAACATTGAAGTGGCTGCATCACTGTAGTATGCTGTTTTTAAGTCCTTTGGGTATAGACCGAGGAGTGGGATAGCTGGGTCAAATGGTGGTTCCATTCCAAGTTTTCTAAAGAATCTCCATACTGCTTTCCAGATTGTTTGCACCAATTTGCAGTCCCACCAGCAATGTGTGAGTGTGCTTTTTC
>CM053405.1:22869530-22891413 GCA_028644305.1 Xerus rutilus | reverse complement strand
GTATATCTTCTGAGAAGTTTCCTTTTTTTAAATAATTTTTTTAGTTGTAGATGGATATCTAATAAATATATATCTAATAAATAAATATCTTTATTTATATGTTTATTTTTTATTTTTATCTTTATTTTTATATATCTAATAAACAAATATCTTTATTTATTTTTATGTGGTGCTGAGGATCAAACCCAGTACCTCCCACATGCGAGACAAGTGCTCTACCACTGAGCCACAATCTCAGCCCCTTCCTTTATTTTTGATTGGTATTTTCTACATATAAAGGTGGAATTCCTTTTGGCACATTTACATATGCATGTAACATGATTTTGTTAAAGATACATTCTACATTTCCTCCCCTTTCTCATCCTTCCTCCTCCCATCTCCATCTCCTATTCCACTGATCTTCCATATATATTTGATATCCAATCCCCCACACTGCCTTCTTTCCCTTATTTTACTTTAGCTTCCACATATGAGAGAAATCATTCCACACTTCGTTTGGAGTATGACTTATTTCACTTGGCATGATAGTCTCTATTTCCATCCATTTACCTGCTAATGCCACTATTTCATTTTTATGTACACACAACTTTATAAATATTGAACTATGGATTTGACTGAATCACATAATAAATTAGTTACATTTCTTTTACAAAGAAACATTTTAAGTTACTTGGTAAAGAACTGGAAGAGAGATGAAAGAACAAAAAGTTGAAAAGGACCTGGATGGAAGAAACTGGTTGAGGGGAAGCTGACTTTGCCCAGACAAGAGGAAGGTAGGCTTTGGTGTACACCCTGCCGCGGTGGGGTGATTTAGCATTCTCATTTTCCTGGGCATGGGCTGGTAAACAGGAGTTCTGGATAATGAGTCTGTGGAGGGGAAAAATCTATGTAAACCATTGCTCAGCCACAGCCTGTGTTTGCTGTTTATTTTAAATAATACTGGATGATCCACAATGCCTTTTTTTTTTTTTCTGGTACTGGGAATTGAACTCAGGGGTACTTGACCACTGAGCCACATCCCCAGCCCTATTTTGTGTTTTAGGTAGAGACAGGGTCTCACTGAGTTGCTTAGCGCCTCGCCATTGCTGAGGCTGGCTTTGAACTCGCGATTCTCCTGTCTCAACCTCCCTAAGTGCTGGGATTACAGGCTTGAGCCACCGCGCCCGGCTCACAATGCCTTTTCTGTGTAGCGTTTTACTTAAAATGTCAGCTCCACCCTCCTACTCCTCCAAACCCCTCAGGTTTCTTGAACATAGTTTGAATAAACTGTCAAGCACGCCAGGAGGTTTTAACCTAGTCATTACTAAGAGATTTAATGTGAGCAAAAACGTGGCATGAAACCCAACAGGTTTATTGTCTCTGTAAAAGGATCGTTAGGGTCGAGCATCCAGTACTAACTGTACAGCACTCACCGAGCCCTGGTCACTTTACTGTACAAGTCTAAGGCAAGGAAAGAAAAAAGTTTTACCAACAGAAGTAGTCGGTTTGTTTAACCTCTCTACTCCTGGAAAACACAAATCCACTTTCAAACCACTTAGATGCAGGTACTCCTTCTGAAGGGCCAGGGAGTCCCGGCAGACAGCGCACCCTGTCGCACCCCACCAGCAGCGAGCAAAGTCCTTCCTGACGGTCATGGGGACCCGGGCGTCCAAGCCGGATCCCGACCATAATGACAGGAGCTTCCTCTGAAGACCGCGGTGTCCGCGGTGCTAAGGGCACAGCTTCAGGCCGAGCAGGGTCCACCTTGGGCGCCCGGGATCGGACCAGATCCGTGGGAGGCTTTGCGGACCTCTGGCTCCAGCTCAAGTAGTAAGGGGCGAGGCGGGAGGCGGACGGAAGCTGGACACGTCACGGGTGTGGGATCAGAGGCCGGGCTTCGCGGGACTGAGAGGTAGCGCGAAGCCCGCAGGCCGGGGAGCGCTGGGCGGTGATGGTGGCGGGTCCCGCCCGCTCCAGCCGCTTCCGGCGCCCTCCGGACCCGCCCCTCGCCGGCTCTGCCACATCCTCCGGTGACGTCAGCCAGCGCCGCCATATTGGAAGGCCGCCGCTGCCGCCTCCGCCTCCGCTGGTGAGCTTGGGTTGTGTGGGTGCCGTGGCCGTGGGCAGGAGGGCGCTCATCTCACGCCCTGCCGACGCCGGGCCCACCAGCTTCACCCCGACCCGTCTCCTCATGACTGCTCCCGGGCCCGTTGCCGACCGACGTCGCCCCAGAGCCGGGATTTAACACGGAAGCCCGGGTCCGGGGCCGCGGGGGGAGGAGGAGGAGGAGGAGGGAGACCCGGTGGGTCCCGCGTCCCTCTCGGCCCGGCGCGGCTCCTTGGCCGGAGCCATGACCTCGCTGACCCAACGCAGCTCGGGCTTGGTGCAGCGGCGCACCGAGGCCTCCCGCAACGCCGCCGACAAGGAGCGGGCGGCGGGCGGCGGCGGGGGCAGCGGCGAGGACGACGCTCAGAGCCGCCGCGACGAGCAGGACGACGACGACAAGGGCGACTCCAAGGAAACGCGGCTGACCCTGATGGAGGAGGTGCTCCTGCTGGGCCTCAAGGACCGAGAGGTGCGGGCGCAGCGGGCAGGGCGGGGGCGGCGGCGCGGGGCCCGGACCCCAGGTGGGCTCCAGGTGGGCGCCGGCCTCGGGCCCGCGCACCTGCCCTCCTCGCTCCCGAGCCCCGCGGCCCGGAAGCCCAGCTAGCCCCGACGAGTGTTGAGTTGGCTTCCCCCTGCGCGGCCCGGTGCTTTCCAGATCCTCCTCGCACAGATTGCTTGGATTTTTCCTTCCCCCTTTCACAGTCTCTTTTCTTTTCGACACCCCGGCAGTCTGCATTGCTTCCTCGCTTTTTTTCCTGCGTGTTCAGCCTGTATAGATCCTAGGTGGCAATTCCACGCTGGAGACTGCCCAATAGACCGAATACCCAGGACCTCCAGCGCCCCGAACTCTTGGGTTTTGGGACCTGGGAGGGGTCCACAGATCCGCTTGTCAGGGGATTTGTATTTTTTTTGTTTTAAATTAAGTTATGCCATTTGGTGTTATGAAAAAATTCGGAGGAAAAAGTTATTTTTTCCCATTAAAGTTGAAAGTCAAAAGTTGTCATGAAATTTGGAAAACGACTTTCTAGGTGATCTTGCTTTAGGTGAGAGTGTATTTTTAATATTGCTGTTAAATTTTATCGGTTGACTGTTCTCAAGAAAGTTTTGACATTTTTAAGGAAAGGATTTTTCGTAAAGTGCTTGAAATGCTACATTTCTGATTTGATGAAAGGCCTCAAAAGTAGGTTTGAGTTGCGATAGATATTTGTGTTCTGACTTTTGAAAGAGATCATTTTTACCCTAATATCCAGAATTATTTATCACCCAGAGAAAAGTTGGGGAAAAAAAAAAGCTACAGTGAACATCTTTATATATACTTACATCTAGACTCTATAGAACTATTTTTGTTTTATTTGCTTTTTCACATATACAGCCGACTACAAAACTGAGTTTTAAAGAGATGTGTAGACAGACACATGATTGTATATTCTATAAATGATGAGTTGTGTGGGCCCAAGAGCTTTTTTAACTTAGTGTGAAAACTAGGCAACACCTTTTGAGAATCAGATAACAGAAGTTTGTGTTGTTTTGACTTTAATTTTTCATTTAGGACAGTGGGCAGAAAATTTCATCCCAAGGAAACAACTTTCTCTTCCTAATGCCCCAGAATTTATCAGCCGTAGATGAGTCTTTTTATGGACTGTTTGTAAGTTAGTAATATAATGCATTAAATTTTACCTTGATAGAAATGTCTAGGACATCTGCAATGTCTTGATTTCTCAGGTCTTAATAATAGTCACTTTGAAAAAAAATTGATGTCTCTTTGGCTGTAAAGGGGGCCCCAGTATCTGTTTAATTACTGATTTGTGATGATAAAAGTCGGCCATATGTGAATTTCCTTTCTTTCCGAGGATGAATAAACAAACTAGATATTAGTGTCTAGAAATGTGATTTAGAAAGTATTCAACTTGACATTTTTAGGTTTCAGAGTTTGGAAGCTTGTTAGTAAACTAGTGAACATTTTTCCTTAACAGTCCCCTTTCCTCCATTTTAGAAGATACAATAAAAGCAGAATGAAGAAAGCAAGCATTCCTAGTTAATAGTTTAGTTTTTGATACTTCTGTTGGATAAAACTGTGTGAAACTAAATCATAAAGTGCTAAAACAAAAAGTAGCTTTAGGTGTTGAGTCACTAAGTGAGAAATTATGACAAGTACCTTTTTTCCCCCCAAGTATGTATTAACTCTCCATTTTTAAAGCTATTACTATGCTCTTTTTCTGTGATTGGGCCTCATGAAGATAATCTAAAGAATTTGTTGATGTTTAATGGTACTTACACTTTTTAGACAATTTGAAGTTCTTTGGAAGGTGATTGAAACCATCTGTTGTGTTTGTGTCATTAGTCACTATATTTTGCAAGTCATGGCCAAGGTCCACAATAGCTAATTCTTCTTGCTGATTTCAACAACCACCTAGGGCGCCCCCCCTCCCACCCCGCCCCTGCTTTTTGTAGGCAGGTCTGAGGAGTTGGGATCTGGGGGTTTCCATTTGTCTTAGATTTTGGTTTTAGAGATTAACCTCTATTTTTTCCTTTCATCACATACTCATGTAGTAATTAACAGTACTGTAAACTCATCCATTCATGTTTTCCTCCTTGGTAGGTTCTCTTGTCTCCCATGTCTTATATCATCCTTTTTAGGGGGGAGGAATTGCTTTTTTGCCCTGATCCTAGGCATATGTGCTTGTTAATATTAGATTTCAACTTAATAAATTTGTTATTAATAAATTCTAAACTTTGGTCATATTATATAGATTAGTAAATGCAGTACATTTATTTTAACCACTTTTGTAATATCTGAGTATTTTAAAGATATTTGGAAGCTAAACTTTAAATTTAGGCAAGTCATTGTTGGACATGTATTACATGTATGTATATATACATATATGTGCATATAGTAGCCTTATTTGAAATCAAAATCATTTAAATTGTTTAATAGTGAAATTAGTTTTACTGATTCAAAAAAAATAGGCTTATTAATTTACATATTTTGGCTCTTCAAAAATATTGGACAAAAAACCCAAGCCTGTAATCCCTGGCTCAGGAGGCTGAGGTGGGAGGCTGGCAAGTTTAAAACCAGCCTCAGCAATAGCCAGGCGCTAAACTACTCAGTGATACCTTGCTCTAAATAAAAATAAAAAATAGGGCTGGGGATGTGGTTCAGTGGTCAGGTGCCCCTGAGTTCAATCCCTGGTATAAAAAAAAAAAAAAAAAAAAATAGAACAGTAAACCTGCAGGAAAGTGCAGATAAGCGTAGTAAATTTTTATAAACTGAATACTGTTAAATCAGTACTTTGAGCAAGAAATAGTTTATGACTAACTCTCCAGGAGCCTCACTTTAATTTCTTTCCAGTCACTATCATTTCCTTGAGGATAAGCACTTGCTTAACTTTAAAATTCAGGATAGATTAATTTTGCTTGGTTTTGTACTTTTATTTGTGTCTGGCTTTTGTTTTACATTGGTCAGTCCATGTTGTGTGAAATTGTTGTTTATTATTACTGTCATACCAATTTACTTTTAACACAATCTACAGTATTTTAAAGATTACTTTGACATTCTGAGTCAAGTCTCCTTCCTTTTAGTGAACAGAAGGTTCAGTTTGTCAATAAGCAGATGGTCTGGTTTCACATTGCCTATTAGGGGTGAGTCTAAAGTCATGGAGATTGATTGATTTTTTTTTTTTTTAAAGTGCACATTTCAGATTTTTTTTTTTAATTTTTTTTTTTTTTTTAGTTGTAGATGGATACAATAACCTTATTTATTTATGTGGTGCTGAGGATGGAACCCAGTGCCTCACACACGCTAGTCAAGCGCTCCACCACTGAGCCACAACCTCAGCCCCTAATTTTAATTTATTTTTGGTACCAGGAATTGAGTCCAGAGGCATTTAACCACTGAGCCACATCCCCAGCCTTTTTATTTTTATTTATTTACTTACTTTTGGTACCAGGGATTGAACCCAAGTGTGCTTTACCACTGAACCATATTCCCAGTCCTTTTTTATTTTGAGACAAGGTCTCAGAGTTGCTGAGGGCCTCACTAAGTTGCTCAGTCTGGCTTTGAGCTAGTCTTGTGTTTTTCCTGTAGTTGCCTCCAATAGAGCATTTTCATTTTATTGAGAATTATCTCAACTAATGGGTCATTTCCAAATAACGTGTGTGCACGCATGTGTGTGCACGCGCGCATGGGTTGGAAACTGAACCCAACACATGCTGTACCACTGAGTACATCCCCAGTGCCTCATATTACTTTTGAATAACTTAATTGGTAGTAAATCTTAGCCTTTTAAGGTTGGATTTGATTATTTTAAATAGCCAATTACAAAGTATGCCCATGGAATAGAAAAGTGAAGAGACACATTGTAGTTGTGGTCCAAAATGTATTATTTGCTTTACATGTTGAAGTTCTCTGAGCTTTAGAATTCTCATGTAAGATGGTTTTGATTGTAGTGTTGTGGACATTTGTTTAACTTTCCACCATGTCTTCCTGGTTCTGTCATTGAGAGTTCCCCATTGTGTGTAACCCAGTGGTGGCCTCTTGAATCATCTTCCTCTAACCTTTTGTCCTGCAGCCAGACTTGTCTAGTCAAGATTTTTTCTCCCTAGGTCTTAGTTCTTTTTTTTTTTTTGAGATCTTTTCAAAGTAGTGTCCATGTGTGAATCAGACTATTTTTGACTTGTTTTTTGAGCTTCTTTCTTTGTAGTACATTGGGCTATCTTTTTCTAGCCTGATTTTCCAGTCACTTCAATTTTGTAAGTTCCAACACCTTCACTAGAGTTCTTTTTTAGAGTTTTCATTTCTAATGTTTGTAGCCAGAGTTTTAATACAACTGTATTTTGAAAAATAAGTAGATACTTGAGCTGAATACTAATTAAATTTAAAAGTCAATTTAAATTTAAATGACTGACTTGTGGTTTTTAAACACTGGCTCCAAAAGTGGGGAATCAGTTTTCCATGGTCACTACTTTGAAATACAGTACTTGTCAAGATGTATAACTTTGATTTTTAAATATTCTTTCCATGTTTGCAGTTGATGTATGCCATTACTACATATCAAATCTGTAAATGAGAAATACATTCAAAAATATTCAGAATTTCAAATTGTGTGAAGATTTTTAGTAATTAAAAAAAATCTAATAAAGGCTTCTGAGGTGTCTGATCCCTGCTGTCCTCTCATGCCTGTGCTGATATTTATGGCTTTAGGATTCTCTTTTTCAAGCTGGAAAGACTGCAATCTGTTTTAGTATCTCATTATAGTACAGTATTACAATGTCATTTAGTATATTTTATGAAGTTCTTGAATTTTTAAAATGGAAAACAGGCTGTTTCTTGTTAATCATTTGATAAACCTCTGATGTATAAGAATTCAACTAATAGTAAAGTACAGTGTATTACCAAAAGAGTTTTTTGGTAAACATACTTTTTTTTGAGGGGGGGGTATTGGGGAATTGAACCCAAGGTCCCTCTACTATGGAGCTACTCCATATATACACACACACACACACACACACACATACACATACACATACACATGTGTATGTGTATTGTACATATTTTGGGGGGGGCGGAAACCAAGGATTGAATTTGGGGGTACTGATCCACTGAGCCCCACCCTCAGCCCTATTGTATTTTATTAGAGAGAGTCTCATTGAGTTGCTTAGTGCCTCGCTTTTGCTGAGGCTGGCTTTGAACTGATAATCTTCCGGTCTCAGCCTCCCGAGGTGCTGGGATTACAGGCATGCACCACTACGCCTGGCTCCCCTTACATATTTATAATCATAAAAGCATTTTGACTAAAATTATTTTTATACTTAGTAAATTGTATTTGGTTTACATTGTTCCTTTAATGGAGGGATTCTTAAATTGAGAGTCAACAGATGGGGTTTAGAAACTTGGTGAGCCTTCTGTAAATGTGTGTTTGTTTTCCTGGGGAAAGGATATAACTTTCATTAGATATTCAAAGCATTTTCATGACCCAAAAAGGTTAAAATTGACTGAATAGAGCTCTTTTTTTGTTCTAGTTTAAGGTTCTTGTGTTTGGTTTGTCTTATTCTCCTTTTTCCTCCTGAAATTGACTGTAGAAAATTTCAGGTTTCATGGTTGTAGTGAGTTGGATTTTTAGTTCGGGGCATCGTGATGCATTCCTGTAATCCCAGCAACTCAGGAGGCTGCGCCAGGAAGATTGGAAATTTGAGGTTAGCCTCAGCAATTTAATGAGGCCCTAATTAACTTAGCAAGACCCTATCTCAAAATAAGAAAATGAGCTGTGGTGACGGAGCTCAGTGGTAGTCCTGGGTTCAATCTCCAATACAAAAAAAAGAAAAGATTTTGAAATATGAAGTCAACATTTCTGTGGCCTGTTACAGAGTTCTCATAAGTGAACTTAGGAGATGTGTAGCTACCACATCTAGGATTCTAACCATTTCCATGTTTATTGAGCACATTTTCCGTGCCATCCCCTTTACTCTAGGTACAAATGCTAGGAAAAAAATCTCTATTTTAAAAGTTTATTTCCTTTCTATATGTCAGAATTCATACAGTAAACTACAAAACTTAATTATGGTGCTTTTCAGACTTTTTAGTACTGTCTCAGCCTGACACACATCTACCACTCAGTAAATATTTTAAAGTAAATCATGGAGCTTCAAAAAGGGTAATGTCATTCCTGAAAGAGTGAAAACTGTTTCTAAGGATGGTGTTGAAAAAACTTATTCCTGTGAAGTTGAGATATTCTCCTGTGTGTATTCATATTCTATATTCATAGATATTTCTATAAAACATATATACACAGTATATGAGTCAAAATACAAAATATCCCCTTTCATTAAAATTTCTGAGGGAGGAGGTAATTGAGGGGAAAAAGTCTAAAAATGCTCCCTAACATAGCAATACTGAAATAAAAGTTGAGAAACACTGAAATAAGTCAGTTTTAAAAATCAACTAAGTTTATACTTAGATGAGGTTTAGAAATGTTTATTTTGGTGGTACTGAGGATTGAACCCAGGAGTATTCTACTACTGAACTATTCCCACCCCTTTTTATTTTTGATACAGGGTTTCGCTGAGTTGCCAGGTTGGCCTCAAATTTGTGATCCAAATTTGTGAACCTCCCGAGTAGCTGGAATTATGCTTGTGTACTCCTGTACTAGCTGTAAATTTTAATTTTTTTTGCCTGGTGCTGGGAATGGAACCCAGGACCTTAGTGCAGTGTCCTGAGTACTAGACTAGAAATATTAAAAGTATGGCCCCCTTCCACAGTCTCCATAGGTTTAATCATGATTGACAGTCTAGGAGAGTAAAAGGAAAGCCAAAAATTTTGAACTTTTAAAAATTGTGGTAAAATATATGTAACAATATATTATTTAAGTCTTTTTTTAAGTGTATAACTTGGTGGCATTAGATACATTCATTATTTTGCAGCCATCACCATTTCCATATCTTTTTAATCCTCCTATCCTGAAATTTCTGTATGTACTCCCCATTATCCCTCCCCTCAGTCCCTGATAACCATTATTGTGCTTTCTTGTTCTGAATTTTTTTTTTTTTTTGGATGCTGGAGGTTGAACCTCAGAGGTGCTTAACCACTGAACCCCATCCCCAGCCTTTTTTTATTTTTTATTTTGAGACAGTTTCGCTAAAGTTGCTGAGGCTGGCTTTGAACTTGGAATCCTCCATCAGCCTACCAAGCTGCTAGGATTGCAGGTGTGTGCTACCATGCCCAGCTCCTGTCTTATGAATTTGACTGTTGTTGGTACCTCATGCAAGTGAAATCAACCCTTACCCTTTTGTGTTTATTTTACTTATATTATCTTTTCAAGGTTCATTCATATGTAGTATGTATCCCAATTTTATTCTTTTTGAGACAGTAATAATCCATTATAGTACCTATTAATGTTTATCCACTCATGGGCTTTGGGTTGTTTTTACTTTTAATGTTTTATATTAATAACTGGTAAGAGAAGAGAATTTCTTTTTTCTTTTGGGTGCTGGGGATTGAACTCAGGGGCACTCTACCACTGAGCGATATCCTCAGCCTTCTTTTGCATTTTATTTAGAGATAGGATGTCACTGCCCGCCCGTTGCTGAGCTCAGCCTCCTGAGCTGCTGGGATTACAGATGCGCATCATCTGCCCAGAGAATTTGTTTTGAAGGGAAGGAGCTCTTGGTCATGGTCTGTTTCCCAGATTTCATGAGGAAGGGAAAAGTGACTCTGTCATCGGTGGTAGAGTGGGTAGATGTTGAGTACTATGAGGAGTGGTGAGAGGTGTAGGTGAGGGGTGGCCAAAGAGGAATGTTGGAGAGGAGATGGAGCACTTTGGGGAGATAAGTTTTTAAAGATGAGATCTCACTGAGTTGCTCAGGCTGGTCTCAGACTCATGGGCTCATGTGATCTTTGTCTCACCCAGATTTTGAGACTACAGGCACTCTACCACTGTGCCTTGCTGGAGATAAATTGTGAGCCTCTTTGCTAGGATTATAGGTGTGTGCCAAGGCCCAGCTCTAGTCTTATTTTAAAGGAGTTTGCTTGTGCTCATTTTTATTTAAAAAGTGAAGAGGTTGTCTTATGACACATGTTCTATTAACATTCTTTATTTTAATGACATATAGTGATCACCTTCCCATGTCAGTAGAGATTTTGCATGGTATGTGTCATGAAAAATTTAGATGGCACACTCAGAAGTATAATGTTTCATTATTTGTAATGACTGCATGTTAGAACATCTTCCTTGATGTATGATAATTAGATCCTTGTATTTAAATATAGTTATGAACTGGGCCTTCATGCAACTTTGTGCCTCTGCTTCCTAAATGGGATTGATTTTTTGCTGTAAGAAAATTGTGCAGAGACCACTGACATTTGTTATGTTGACTAGATAGGAAATTTATGTGCCTCCATTATTCTATGTACTTCTGTAGGACTTTTCATAGTGTTCTCAACTTAAAATATTGACAATGTGAAGTAGCTGTGATACCACTATATCTAGAGTCCACTGCTCTTGGGCATGAGGTTTGCCTCCCTGAAGTAATTGTCAGAGTCCTCATTGTCCTTGAGCTGAGTTCCACAGTCTTGTGAAATTGGAAAAATAAGGTCTATAATCTAAGGATTTCTAATATTTTAAGGATGTACAATCTTTAGAAATAATATACATCAAATGCTTAGCATAGTTTTAACATATAGTAGGTACTTGGTATATGGCAGAGTATGACTGTGAATTTTAAAAAGTTATTTGGAAGAATATGTCCCAAGTGTTAATGACATTACCTTAAATAAGTGGGTGAGGGATGGAAAGGGAGGGAGGAGGTAGTTTAATTTTCTCTCATGTATTTCTGTTTAAATCCTTTTTCTAAACAAGTGGGTGTGCTTCAGATGTCTCAAGATAAGTGTGTAAATGAGCTGATAAAAGGCCAGTGAGTATTACTTTTAAGGAATAGGTAGCAGAAGAGTAACCTGTCAGTGACTCTGAGCAGGAGTTGCAAGAGGAAAGGCAGAAGAATGGGGTTGTAGAAGCTAGGGGAGTGTCAGCAGCAGTGAATGTGGAGGAGTTCAGTGAAACCTTTTTCTTAAGAATTTTATCATGTTTCCCTGGACTGGGAAGTAAAAGGGATGAATAGTCTTTAGGAAACAGTCCATGGAGTGCTCCAGATTTCTGTGTTGTCCAGAATCCATAAACATGAGAATCTAACTTGGGATTTTAAAATCTAAATGTAGTATACAGTTGTCGCTGCTCTGTAACTGCCAACAATGTAGAAAAGATATTCCCAAGTTTTCTTACAGTTTGTCATTTAAGAGCTCATTGTCAATTGCAGGCTTGAATTTTTAAAAAATATTTTTAGTTGTAGATGGACACAGTACATTTATGTATGTGTTTGTGTATGGTGCTGAGGATCAAATCCAGTGCCTCACATGTGCTAGGCAAGTGCTTTACCACTGAACCACAACCCCAGCTCAACTTGAATTTTTTATCTTCTGGTTTATATACATTGCCTAGTACCAGTTTTAGGTACCCTATTAGAAATGCATATCTAGTGGATTTTAACTTTGTTCCTCAGACAGTTCTTTATATGCTATTTATTAGTTTTTAAAATACCCTAGTTGGCTTACAAATAACTTTAAAAAATTAAAACAGATCATATATGCTGTTTTGCCCTAAGCTACACTCTTGGTAAATTCTTTTTTTTAAAAAATATTTTGTAGTTGTAGGTGGACACAATATCTTTATTGATTTATTTATACGTGGTGCTGAGGACCGAACCCAGTGCCTCACGCATGGAAGGCAAGTGCTCTACCACTAAGCCACAATCCCAGTGCTCTTGGTAAATTCTTTTTTTTTTTTTTTAAATGTTTATTTTTTAGTTGTAGGTGACAGAATATCTTTTATTTTATTTTTATGTGGTGCTGAGGATCGAACCCAGTGCCTTATGCGTGCTAGGCGAGCACGCTACCACTGCGCCATAATCCCAGCCCCTCTTGGTAAATTCTTAATTGACAGAATTGTATTTGTGGAATGCTTGAAGTCTGTCTTGCTGTATACTGCCTCTCACCTTTTGTGTTAAACAGAAAATTACAAGTATACTGTTTACTTTTTTGGTCTTATATCCATTTGAGGCCTTTGTGTGTGTGTGTGATTGTCTATAGAGAATTACAACATGCACCTTCATTTTATTATACTCTTCTTCAAATTAATACTAATCAAATTCTGGTAAAATATATATTTTGCTCTAGGAAGCTTCATTTACTCCCCTTTCCTCTATGAAATTATTGTTGGAAATTAGTTACAGCTTTATAAGTTACAACTCTAACAGTGCTGTTTTATGAAATCATCTGTTTTTAAATCAGTTTTAAAAGTCCAGCGAGGAAATATATAGTCTTATGTTTATTTGCCTTAATATGAAAGATTGATATTTACATTCAGCCAACAGGGATCTTTTTTTTTTTTTTTTTTGTGAGGTAGGTTTGCTAGCAGCAAATTTAGTGGTTTATCTGCAAATGCTTTGTTCTTTTTTGGAAGAATAGTTTTGCTGCATATGAAGTCTTTGTTGGCATTTTTTTTCTTTTAGTACATTGAATATGTTGTCCTAATTCCTTCAGTGTTTCCATTGAGAATTTATTTATCTGTGGTCTTGTTTTCCTAGGATGTGATAAGTCAGTTTTCTCTTGCTGTCTTTAAGGTGTGATTTCTTTTTTTTTTTTTCTGAACCCAGGGGTGCTTAACCACTGGGCCACATCCCCAGCCCTGTTTAAATATTTTTGGGGGAGGGGGTACCAGGAATTGAACTCAGGGGCAGTTGACCACTGGGTCACATCCCCAGCCCTGTTTAAATATTTTTGGGGGAGGGGGTACCAGAGATTGAACTCAGGGGTACTCGACCACTGAGCCACATCCCCAGCCCTATTTTGTGTTTTAGGTAGAGACAGGGTCTCACTGGGTTGCTTAGCGCCTTGCCATTGCTGAGGCTGGCTTTGAACTCCATTCTCCTGTCTCAGCCTCCCTAAGTGCTGGGATTACAAGCGTGAGCTACTGCGCCCGGCTCCTGTTTAAATTTTTTATCTGAGACAGAGTCTCATTAAGTTGCCTAGGGCCTGGCTAAGTTGCTGAAGCTGGTTTTGAACTCGTGAACCTCCTGCCTCTGCCTCCTGAGCTGTTGGGATTATGAGTGTGTGCCATGGCCCAGCTTCTCCATGGATACCTTTAGTAAAAGGCAAAAGGTATATGTGATTTGAAGAGAAACCAGAATATTCAAGGTCTGCTTTTCATTTTGTCTTTCAATAATATGACTATTGTATGTTCAGGTGAGATCTATTTGTGCCTGCCCCCGTTGGAATTTGTTAAACATTTGGATCTTAGATGAATATATTTTCATCAAATGTGAGAACTTTTCACCTGTTGTTTTTTCTGCTTCCTCTTGTGAGACTCCTGATACTCTTATTCTGGGAGGCTTGAAGGTGTCCTCTGGTCTCTGAGGTTTTCTTCATTCTTTTTTTTTGTTATTCAAATTCAAGTTTGATTTCAGATCTATTGTTGAACTCCTCTAGTGAAATTTTTATTTTACTTATTGTACTTCTCAGCTACAGAACTAGCATTGACTTATAGAGTTTCTGTATTTGATGAATATTTTTTTTTCTTTATTTCTTTAAACATGTTTTCTTTTAGTTCTTTACCAGTTATTTGGTAGAATGTTCCTCAGGTTTGATTTGTGTAAATACTTTTAAAGTTTTTTTTTTTTTTTTTGGATACTAGATATTGAACTCAGGGGCATTCAACCACTGAGCTACATCCCCAACCCTATTTTTTGAATTTTATTTAGAGACAGAGTCTCACTGAGTTGCTTAGCACCCACCTCGCCATTGCTCAGGCTGTCTTTGAACTCCCAATCCTCCTGTCTTAGCCTCCTGAGCGTGTGACACCACGCCCAGCTTAATGTGTGGGGTTTTGTGTGTGTGTGTGTGTGTGTGTTTATACATTTGCTTGGAGTTAGGTGAGACTAATTGGAATATGGCATTAAAATTTTAGGCAATGTTTGATAACAAGTTCGTATTTGCTGACAAGTGGATTGTTTGATTGAACTGTAGTTGGTTAATAGTATCTGCCCTTATTGCGATAATCACATTTACTAATTTCCCAATTTATAGACCCTAGAGGTTAAGTCCATGTAAATTTGAATTTCTTGGTCATGCATAGCATTTCTTGGCCTATGATGAATCTTTTAGTTATATTTTCTATATTTGAAATAGAAAAGGTCTTTGTCAGATTATCACTGATTGAATATTATAAGTCCAATATTTCATTAGATTCCTTTTGGTCTTAACTTCTTAGAAGTTACGTGTTTGCCTCAGTATTTCAGTTGAAGTTTGTTTTTTTTTTTGGTACCAGGGATCGAACCCAGGGGCACTTAAACATCGAGCCACATCCCCAGTGGCCCTTCCCCCCTATTTTTACTATTTTATATAGAGGCAGGGTCTCACTAAGTTGCTGAGGCTGGCTTTGAACTTGCAGTCCTCCTGTCTCAGCCTTCCGAGTGATTACAGGCCTGTGCCACCATGTGCGTCTCAGTTGGAGGTAATTTAATGTAGGCATTTAATATTATTACCTGAAATGTGAAACACTTTAACTAAAAAAATTTTAAGAGTGAAAATTTTAAAACTAGTTACGTGTTTGTAAGACCAAAATCTTCTCAAAGTAAAGGTAGATACAGGTAGGCATATCTTGTAGAAATAAGGTTTAGTCCAACCATATAGGTATGTTTCAGTTATTAGGATGTGCGTTTGTGTGTCTGTGTCAGTCTGCTTCACATTGTATAATTGCTCATTTTTACTGTGCAAATATTTCTGCTTTCTTTTCTGTTTACCTTTATTCTCTTGCATTTGTACAAAATGGCCTGTAGCTTCTATATCCACAATTATAGTTCCAGTGCCTACATACCTGACCCAGTGTGTCAAGTTCAAGTTCTTGAGTGAGACTTTAATTTGCCCATCTTAGTCCAGTTAGGTGTGTCAGGCACAATCACCTCTTCCTGTAGTTGGGGCATCATTAGCACTGGTTTTGGATTGGGTTTGGTAGTAAACCCCACATTTTGGTAAGGTGTTATTTTCTTTTGTTGGGGAAAATCTGTTTAGGGAGTCAATTTCAGAACATTGATTATGTTAGAATTCACCTCTATTTGGAAATATTATGTGGAAGATACAGTGTTGTGTTTTAGTGGTTTCATTTTGAAATATTTTGTACATGAAGACCATATTCTGTACTTTGTACATATTTATTACTAGAAATTGAAAACTATATATTTTGTAAAAGGTTTAGTTCAGAAGTTACACACTGGTTTGTAGATATATTTTGTTTGGTCTGTGTGGTGGTAAAACTTGTTAAATCATTTCAAAGATGGGACATTTTATGCAAAAGACATTTTTTATTCTCTTTAAAAATTAAAAGATATGGCAAGAGTGTGCCTACATTTTATACATGACAGCAGATATTTGTTTTTTGGTACCAGGGATTGAACCCAGGGGCGCTTAAACAAAACAAGCCACACCCACAGTCCTTTATCTTTTATTTATTTATTTAGTTGTTGATGGACCTTTATTTTTTTTTTTATTCATTTATTTATATGTGGTGCTAAGGATCGAACCCAGTGCCCCACGCATGTGGGACAACCACTCTACCACTGAGCCACAATCCCAGCCCTCCAGTCTGTTTTTTAAATTTTGAGACAGAGTCTCGCTAAGTTGCTGAAGCTGATTTTGAGCTTGTGATCCTCCTGCCTCAGCCTCTTGAGCTGTTGAGATTACAGGCCTGCGCCACTGTGACATGCCAGCGGTTATTCTGCATTTGGTAGGGAAGACATTCGCATTTGTAACAGTCTGGGCTCTTAATCATGTTCTTTCTTTGTACATTTTAAATATTTAAGTTTGTAGTCTCCCACCCCCTATTCCATTCTAGTTGTATATATTTGTCATTATTTAAAAATTACTGTTTGCCAGGAGTTGCTTTATAAATACTCTTTATGCAAAGAAAACTAGTCTTGGAAATTTAATTGCATAGTATGTGGCAGAGTGGGGA
Organism: Xerus rutilus; assembly: GCA_028644305.1. Taxonomy (NCBI): domain Eukaryota; kingdom Metazoa; phylum Chordata; class Mammalia; order Rodentia; family Sciuridae; genus Xerus; species Xerus rutilus. The sequence continues at coordinate 22,874,776 of CM053405.1, read as the reverse complement.
TTGATTTGAATTGCTAGGTGTTATTTAAAGTCTGGGCTCTTGAGCTGTTCTTTATTACCTCCCAGTTCTACTTTAATTTATCCTTAGCTATTTTCATTGGAAGTTTTTAGTGCTTCTAATATTTTGCCTTTATCACTGTTATTCTTACTGTGTTGTTACTTTATATGCCTGAATAACCATTGTCTTTTCCAATCTTCTTGCCTTCACTTTTCTTTCTTTAATCTATAAAGTCTAAAATAAAAATAACTATAACCACCAGACATTTCTACTGCTAACACTTCTTATTACTTAAAAAATGGAAGCATTTCATACTCACACACACCTATACACACACATAATTTGATAATGTAATTCTCATTTTTGCACTAATGTTCTACACCAGGTTTTAAAAAACTAATTTCCATAGAATTGTATTATTCCTACAAGCTGTTAAAGGCATACCAAAAATAAGTGTTCCAAGTCAAGAAAGTTTGGGAAATGCTGAACTTACCTGATATATTATGGGCATTTTTCCACATTGCAAATATTTTTATAACACATTACAGAAAATCTTACAGTTGGCCGGGCAGTGCATACCTACAGTCCCAACGGCTCAGGAGGCTGAGGCAGGATGGCATGTTTAAAGCCAGCCTCAGCAACTTAGGCTCTACGCAACTCAGCAAGACCTTGTCTCTAAATAAAATTCAAAAAGAGCTGGGGATGTGGCTCAGTGGTTAAGTACCCCCAAGTTCAATCTCTAGTACCAAAAAAAAAAAAAATCTGAATATATCCCTCTTATGACATTTTTTTTTTTTAAAGATCTGACCAGAACAATTTTTTTTTAATTTTTTTTTTTGTAGATGGACACCATGTCTTTATTTTTTTATTGCTCTGTATGTGGTGCTGAGGATCGAACCCAGGGCCTCACGCATGCGAGGCAAGCGCTCTACCGCTGAGCTACAATCCCAGCCCCCTCTTATGACATTTATACAATATGTATTATATTTTAATAAAATTGTGAGTGGCCAACCTTTTGAGTTTCTTTCTTTTTTTTTTTTTTGGTACTGGGGATTGAACTCAGGAGCACTGGACCACTGAGCCACATCCCCAGTCCTATTTTGTGTTTTATGTAGAGACAGGGTCTCACTGAGTTGCTTAGCACCTCGCCATTGCTGAGGCTGGCTTTGAACTCGCGATCCTCCTGTCTCAGCCTCCAAAGTGCTGGGATTACAAGGGTGAGCCACCACACCCGGCTGGTTTTTTTTAAATAAATTGTTCTTCAGGGTTTTCTTTTTGTCTCCTGTGTTCTTCCCAGTTTTGGATATGTGTGAGCTGCACATGGTACAACTTTGAAATGTGCCTGTTTTAGGTTTTGTCCTAGCATCCCAGTTCATCAGCACAGCATATTGGAATTTTAATGGCATACTCTGTTCTTGCAGGCTTTTTAGTGTTTTGGATCTACAAACCTAGTGAAGTCATGTTTTTCTGTATGTTTTGGGGGTAAATGTGATCCATCCCTTCTTGAGATGTCTCTGCCCTTCTCCTTATATTTTAAAATATATGGACTAATTTCTGATCATAATCTTGAACTTGTAGTGCCCCAAACTACTTATTTTGTGATCATTTAGCCTTAGGACTGTGTTGTTAGTTATATAGTGCATCGAGGACACCCTCAAGGTCCTGTGGCTCCTGTGCAGGTCCTGTGTACTCCTAGTGGTGGTGCTGCTGCTTCATCAACCAGCTGATTGGTTAGTAGTCCTTCCTTAGGCTAACTCCGAACTTTGAGCACTAAGGGACTGAGGCCATGAAGGTATCTCCTCCATTACTGGTTGTAGAATTTCAAATCCATTTAAGGTTGAAATGATTATTGGCTTCCAGGAGCAAGAGTTGTGTACCATCCCTGAATATATTACCAATTCTTTGTCCTCTCAAGTATGGTTGCAAATACATCTAGTTTTGCTTTTTGAATCAAATAATAGTTTGATATTGCCAGTTAATCACTTGTCTTTCCCACATATTTTGACTACCATTTTTAAAGTGGCTGGCTTGCTCTGCTTGACAGATGGGTGTAAGATTTTTGTTGGGCACAAACAAGTGTTGTGAATATAAAACCATTCTGTCTAAACTACAGGCTTCTGTAATTGTTTCATAGAGAGTAGCAGTTTGAAATCCTATGGTCTGTCTGGTTGTTATCGATGCACTACTATAAAGTCATGTTTACTAATAAATTGGGCAGATTGGCAGCATGACTAGATCTGGACCACATTTTAAGTACTGTCCAGTAACTGACAGGTTCATCTCCATTGCTGTGTACCTGGAAGTCCTAGGCACAGGTTTCCCCTCTCGCATGTATTTAGGTTAGCTCAATAGCTATAACACTGAATGTCCTTTAAGGTGCCATTTATTTAAAAGTGCACTCCAGTTTCAGAGATACTAGGCTTTAGAAATAATATTTTTAGAAGTTGATAAAATATACATTAAGATTAGTACAAGACAAATGAAAAGATTGAAGAACTTTGGCAAGATTGTCTTGTGTAGTTGCCCTGCCAGCTGGTAGTCTGTATTATAGTGTCAAAAACCTTGCAAATGACCAAATTTACTTGACTCTCCCATTCTGTTGCATTTTCCCTTTCTCATGTGTTATTGCCATCTGATCAGTCATACTTTTTTGAGGGCGTGGGTGTTTTTTGTTTAACTTCCCATTTTAAATCCTCTCTCTTCTTTAATTCTTAATTATGGCTTTACGATGTGGATTTTAGCAGAAGGTCATCAAAATAGTAGACTATTCCGTTGCTTATTTATTTATTTTTTTGGCTTCATTTGTCTTCTTTCTTTTCTTTTCTTCTTTTTTTTTTGCTACTGTGAATTGAACCCAGGAAACTCTACCACTGAGCTATATCCTCAGCCCTTTTATTTTGAGACAGGGCCTCACTAAGTTACTGAGGCTAGCCTTGAATTTGTGATCCTCCTGCCTCAGTCTCCCATGTCTCTGGCATTACAGGTGTGCACTACTATGCCTGGCTTCACTTATTTTTGGAATATTCTGATGAATCCCAGAGCTTTGGTACAGAATTGTCCTTCATCTGCTTTCCAACATGAATTTCCCAGAACTATTCACTAAGTATAAATCTCTAAAGTCTTTATTAATAAAGACCCTGTTTTTGCTAACATCTCTGGGTTACTGATACCCTGAGTTCAGTTGCGACTGAGATTTATTTAGTCCTCTGTTATCAAATGTAAACTTCTAAATTCTGTTCAGCTGGGACTTCCAGGTTGTAGAGCCTTCCACACCATTTTTGCTTTGTGAGGTGTACTCTGTTGATTATAGAACTGGAACTCTAGGAACTCCATCTGTATGTCTAGGCCAGTTAGAGCCACATATCTGTAACTCTGGTTTCATTTAGAATCTTATTTCCAGGCTTCCTACAGCTTTGTCATGCATTTTAATTAATCTCTATTATTGGTTTTATTAACCACTTGCTAAATCTCTGGTAATCTTAATTTGATCAGATCATATTCACATTTACCAAGTTTAAAAAAGGATTTCCTCCAATTTGATCTTTCCTGTCTACCTCACATTTAAATTGACCTCTAAAAAACCCTCAAGCTTATAATTTTGTTTATCCTTTGTGGGTCCCTTAAATTCTTATTTTCCCAAAGCCCTCATTCTTAGGAGTGGTAGCTTCATCAGGCTACATTAAGTCTTGTATCAGATTAATGAAGATTCATGGGCCATAGGCCATAGGCTGACCATTCTGACCTTACAAAGTACCAGGACTGATTTTTAATTTTTAGTTGTAGATGGACACAATACCTTCATTTTATATATGTGGTTCTGAGGATCGAACCCAGTGCCCTCATGCATGTGAGGCAAGCGCTCTACCACTGAGCTATAACCCCAGCCCCCAGGACTGATTTTTAAAAGTGCCAGATGCATCTGGTGTGGTGGTGCACGCCTGTAATCCCAATGACTCAGGAGACTGAGGCAGGAGGATTGTAAATTCAAGACCAGCCTCCGCAATTTAGCAAGACCCTGTCTCAAGGTTTTAAAAAAAAAAAAAAAGAAAAAGAAAAGAAAAAAAAAATATATATTTTCTAAGGGCCAATCTAATATTTTACTGTTTGTTATTTCGAACTTTAGGCACATAGCCATCCATCCTTTCCATTCATAGGTCCATACATGTCTTTTCTGATGCATTCCAAAATTAACTTTGTGTTTTTATCTTAGAGCAACAAATAAATGATATTCTAATTCTCCTTGAGGCCAAATTGGCTAGATTGTTTTTCCTGAGCTCCTTAACTTGCTGGTATACTACTAATAAAATACTAGTCTGAGGTTAACTGTCTGTTCCCTGGAACTTGTGATCAGTAAGAGTCTAATACACAGCTCAGTAAAGCATGGATTATATTTCTAAGTCTTTGACCAAAGTTGTTTTATCTGTATGTAAGGATGTATGGTGAGAAGACAAAAGGCCATGGAAACTCTAGATTAATAGTGTGTATTGTGTTTTTTCAGTATTTTATTGTGGGAAGATAATGAAAGGTAAAAGACAATAAAAAATGGCTTTGGCTACAAGTATTTCTGACTCTTAACTCAAGGTAATTTTTGTTTTCCTTTTTTTTTTTAAATAGGGTTACACATCATTTTGGAATGACTGTATATCATCTGGATTACGTGGCTGTATGTTAATTGAATTAGCATTGAGAGGAAGGTTACAACTAGAGGCTTGTGGAATGAGACGTAAAAGTCTTTTAACAAGAAAGGTAAGAGGATTGCCAACATCCTTTTTAAGGAATTTGTTCTGCTTAAAGAATGTTTCTACTAATAACTTTCAGAAATTAAAGTTATTTAAATATTATTCTTTATTGGATTGCATTCCTTATCCTGTTTGTATTCTTGGTTTCTTGGTTCTTTCATATATAATGAATAATGTGATTCATTTTTAGGATCAATGACCACTGTTATTTATATATCTAGATAGATGCCCAAGTCTGTTTGCTGCTTCTGAAAATCATGATTTTGAAAGACTTGACATAACTTTAAAAAGTTCAAAAGGGTTACTGTACAAGTTACCCTTGGCTATTGATCTTTTTAATAGAACTTGAGTACTTTTCAGATCTTAGTCTTCACTGTGAAGGTTGAGTAGGTATTTCTGTGGTATGGTTAAATAGAAGTCATATTGGCTAGTTTTTGGAATTTTTAACTTCAACTTCAATCTCAAATATTCAGTACTTTGTCCTCTAACATCTTTTTTTTTTTTTTTTTT
>CM053405.1:22846691-22869430 GCA_028644305.1 Xerus rutilus | reverse complement strand
TATTATGAGTTATATGCAAAAAGTGAACATTGGGGGCTGGGATTGTAGCTCAGCGGTAGAGCGCTTGCCTCGCATGTGTGGGGCCCTGGGTTTGATCCTCAGCACCACATACAAAGCAATAAAAAAATAAAGATATTAAAAAAAAAAAAAAAAGTGAACATTGATGGTCTGGGGATGTAGTTCATCCATGGAATGCTTCCCTGGTATGAATGAGGACTGGGGTTCTGTCCTCAGTACTATAGTAGGGGAGGGAAGAAAACATAGCATATTAGGAATTATTATGCATGGGATTAAATCTAGCCTAATCTTTTTTTATTTGGCACTGGGGATTGAACTTAGGGGCACTTGACCGCTGAGCCACGTCCTCAGCCCTATTTTGTATTTTATTTAGACACAAGGTCTCACTGAAATGCTTATTTGGCACCTCGCCTTTTGCTGAGGCCAGCTTTGAACTAGTGATCCTCCTATCTTAGCCTCCCAAGCTGCTGGGATTATAGGCATGTGCCACTGCACCTGGCTAAATCTAATCTTACAGAGTCAAGTAAGTAAGCTGGCAGGAGAGAGTTTTTAAAACAATTACTGCTTTAGAAAACTGCATCATAAAGTAGACTTTAATTTTTATTTCATGTTATTATGCAGTCATAGTGATTTATGGAGAAAAGTAGCCTTAGGGAAGTTATCATTATAGTTATCAATGAAATATATACATAGGTTGTCATTTATGTTGTGCCTCCTGTGGGTCCCCTGGGAACGAAGATATGGGGCCCTTAGGAAGGGCGAAATGGGGCCCTGCTGGACGAGAGTATGGGGTGGACAGTTCCAGGGTCACTCATGCAGACTCTGGAGGTTAGGTAAAACCGCTCTGCCTGAGGGAGAGGCAGAACCTGTTTATTTCAGGAAGTGTAACAGTTTATATAGGGTCCTCGGACCAATCATGGCCCTGAGGTTACAGCCAATGGGGTATTGCTCCGTGTCAGATGCGTAGCCAATCAGCATGGGGTGAGGAAAGGGGAAGGGAGGCGATGAAGGTGTGGAGAGAACTCCTATAATAGGTTATTACAAATTGTAGTAACTTTAATGTTACAGTCTTGACCTTAAATAAAAAGATTGTGATACTGGTTCTTTTTGTAGTAACCAGTTTTGTGTTTACAAACTATTAATCGATTAATTATTCTTTTCATTCATTCTGTTCAATCCCTGGTACTAAAAAAAACCAAAGATTTATTCCCTCACAGTTCTGGAGGCCAGAGGTCTGAAATCTAGGCATGCTGTGTTCTCTTTGAAGGCTCTTAGGAAGAATCTTTTCCTTGCTTTTTCCATCTTCGGTTGCTCCACTTGTTCCTTAGCGTCTGTCTCTATCTCTGTTCTGTTTTTATACCACCTTCCCCTCTTGTTAGCAGAAACTATTGTCATCAAATTTAGGGTACACCTTGAGATCTTTAACTTAATTTCATTTGCAAAGACCTTTTTTTCAAATAGGTTCCAGGGGTTAGGGGATGGACACTTTTTGGGAGCCACCATTCAACTTATTATCATTCTCTTAGTTGTTCCTTGGCATTTCACATAAGCTTATAATGTCTTCTGTATTTATGTAAGTTTACAATGCCATCTCTTGATATATCAGTTTGAGAAACTGTTTAATTTGTTAGAATAGGTAAATGAACATTTAACTGTCCTTATGTACTACCTGCTCACATCTCCTCAGTGTTTCTACTTGAGATATGTCATAAATTTTTAGCAGAACACTGTAATTATGTTTATATTGTTCTCTGCAGGGGTACCCTATGATATTTTCCTTTCTTGGATAGTTTTTTTAATATAATTTAATTTTTTTATGTGGTGCTGAAGATCGAACTCAGTGCCTCACTGAACCACAAACCTAGCCCTTCCTGGAGTAATTCTTAATGTTCTTTTTAAAAGTTCTCTTTGTAGGTATCTTTAAATTTTTCTTAAATGCTCCATCATAGCAAAATTATCCTTTTATATTTATATTGCGTTCAACTCCTTGTTTTCTAGGATCTCATATTTTCTTCCATTTCTTTGGAAAGAAACTATTTTGAGACTCAGCCTGCCTGGAAATATATATTTATTACACCTCAGTTTTATCAAGCAGGTTCTCTGAGAATAGAATGGTGGATTCATTTTCCTGCAGAATTTTGAAGGCATTTCTTCATTGTCATTTGGTATAGAATACTGAATCTGCTGTTCTTCTGATTTCATTCTTTTTATAATATTTTTTTTCTTCTCTAGAAGCATTTGAGATCTTTTGTTATTCCTGGTATTCTGAAAATGTATATTTAAAATTTTTTTTTTTTAGTTGTAGATGGGCACAGTATCTTTATGTGGTGCTGAGGATTGAACCTAGTACCTCACAGGTGCTAGGCAAGTGCTCTACTATTGAGCTACATCCCCAGCCCCTGAAATGTATATTTCTTGATGTAGGTAATTTTTAATTCATGGGTGCTTTCAATCTGGAGATGTATATGTTTTGGTTTTGAAAATGATTCTTATGTTTCTGCTGTCTTCTCCTTTCTAGCCCTTCTGTTGAGTTTTTCAATATGGCTTTCATGTTGACTTCGAAGAGCCCATGTTTTTTGCAGAATTTTTTTTATTAATATCTTCTTTTAAATCTCTGAGGGTATTATGACACTTTTTAAAAAAAATTTTTTTTTAGTTGTAGATGAACACAATATCTTTATTTTATTTATTTTTATGTGGTGCTGAGGATCGAACCCAGTTCCTCATGCATGCAAGGCAAGCGCCCTACCACTGATCCACAATCCCAGCCCTATTATGACACTTTTGAAACATTGTTTTACCTATATAATCTCTGCTGCTTTAGAGTTACTGTTGTATTTCTCTCTTGGTCCCTTCCCTGTTGAAGAGTTTCCTTTAAATATCATCCTTGATTTGTTTTTATATGTAGAAATAACCATCCTTCTCCCATTAAAACCAAATAAGCTACTAGAAAGAATGTTTGAGTAGACATACTTATTTGTGAGCCACAGCTATTACTGAATTTTATTAAGGAGTTTAGAACTTGATCTGTGGTCTTGGAAGAATTTAAGGAGGAGCAGTAGAATGTCATGATATAATTTGCCTTCTAGAGAGAGTAGTGAGGAGAATGGTCTAGAAATGGCTAAAGCTAGTTCAAGGACACTAGTTAGAATTAAATTAATCCAAGTGAAAGCCATCCAGAGTAGATAGACTTTCATAATGGGGGAGGGGGGACAGAATTTCATAAGAAAAAGATGATCCACTTTTACCTAGTTGAAGGTGACTCTTGATACAGATCTGACTCAAAGGGAAGATGCATGAGGTGGGCATTAAGGCCTAGCACTGGTGGTTAGGAGTGAGTAGGAAGTAACATATGCTGTCATGTAGACATATGATGTTTTCTCCTGGGGTCTCCTTTTTCTCTTGTTTTCTCTCATGCTTCAGTAAAAACATGGTCTAAAACACTACTGTTCAGTGGAGCTTTCTTCAATAATGAAAATGTTCTGTATCTGTACTTCCAGTATGTTGGCCACAAGCTACATATTTATGAGCCAAACACTTGAGCAGTTGAAATGTGGTTAGTGTAAGTTGAAACATGTTGTAAATAAAGATATGCTGGATTTTGAAGACTTTTAGTAGAGGGAATAAAGAATATTAACAGAATTTTAAGTAGTTATTGCATGTTAATATTTCAACTATATTGGATTAAATAAAATAATCAGTTCTACCTTTTTTCATTTTAAAATATAACTACTAGAAAATGTGCAAATAAGTTTGTAGTTTACATTATGGTTTTTACATTTCTGTTGATTATGCTGTCTCAGAAAGAGATATTGTATATATTTTTTAACCTTTCATAAGATTGAGCAAAAAGGTAAACACTTCTGAGGAAAAATTTAAGAGGATGGTTGTTACATTTTGAAAGTTATATTGTTAAATTTCATAACTTCTCAATAGCTAAAATAAGATAATATAACAGATTCAATTTTGATACTACAGAATTTCAACAAGGATATTTGTTGCTTAGCTAATAAAATGGATGAAAACTAGGAATCTAGTATTTGGCTGAAGTCATAAAGCATGGCTTTAGCCATAAAGGGGTCTTCCCTCTGGCTTTTCCCACTCATAAGATGGGTTCTATATCCTAATACAGATTTTTAAAAAATTTATACTACTTAACATTTTTTTGTTTTTGTTTTTGTTTTTCTCTTCCTTCTACCTGCCCTCTCGGTAATTTTTTTTCCCAGAGGGCAGTGTTGGGGTTTTAATAAAATTTTAATTCTGCTAGTGGTGACAGTTAAAAAAAAAGTTTTTCTCATCCTTAATATTATTTTTCCCATTGAATCTTAATCTTTTGTGGGAGATGCTCAGAGGAGCCAAGTCTTACTTGAATTTCGCCCGCAGTTTGTTAGCCAATTTAATGATGTTCAGATTTCTTTCACTACTGATGTGAAATGTCACCTTTATCATATATGAGATTCTTTCAAACAATTGAGACTGGTTTTTGAACTAATCATGTTTTATAAATGAATTTTTGGATCAAATAGCCCAAGGTTCAACAAGTGGAATTATATTAAGAATGAATTATCCTAGCATTTTGCCTTACTAGTTATTGCATAGTAGCTTTTCATTTCCATTTGTTTCTATCTAATCTGATTAGGTTAAATACAGAATTTCTGTAACAGAATTAATTTAAACCCTGAATTTTGATACTGTATGAACAGTTGGGGCTTTGAACTTGGTGAATTATTTGCACAGTTGTTGATGTTTTTTATTTAATGAGTTTATGTCAGAAAACAGGCATCAGTAGATAATTTCTTAATGCTTGTGTTTTAGGTGATTTGTAAGTCTGATGCACCAACAGGGGATGTTCTTCTTGATGAAGCTCTAAAGCATGTTAAGGAGACTCAGCCTCCAGAAACAGTCCAGAACTGGATTGAATTACTTAGTGGTAAGCCACTGTATAAAAATAAAAAGTTGAATTTTGTTTAAAAGCATTTATAAAATTTTAATTCTTTTGAAAGGAGCCCATAAAAAATAGGAGAATCTTGTTTAGTTATTGAGGCAGATTTGAAAGTTATTAATCATTGAGAGGGGAAAAAGTATTTTTTTTTAAATAAATGCAGTTTCATCTTTGTGTTTTTGTTTTTGGTGGTGCTGGAGATTGAACCCAGAACCTTGTGCATGCGAGGCAAGCATTCTACTAACTGACCTATATCCCCAGCCCCTGAGCATATATTGATGAGATGTAATATTCTTTCTTCCAGCTCCCACCATTCTTTATTAGAATTACAGCCCACTTCTTATTCTGTATAGGTTGGGTTAAGCTGTGAAGATACCTTCAGATGCTCCACCCATTAACCATGTTTTGATCTTATACCACACGTACTAATAACACATAGGGATTTAATAGCATATCTTAGACTGCTACATGTCCTTTGACAGTATGTGCACTGCCAAAGGAAATTAGTATAAATTAGTATGTCACTTAAAGGAGTTGGGTTGACATTTAACATAACTGTCTGTTTGTATTTACCTAACATTTTATGAGTGAATTTTATCTAGTAACTGAACTTGGTCCTTAACTTGAGCTGCTGTTATACTGTTCCCACTTGATTGAACATTGAAAAGATGTGAAGATGTGAAGTCTTCTAAGCTTTTCTCAAAAGTATTTAAATGCAGTTAGGATTTAATTTAAGTAAATGTATGCTTCCCATCTAGTGAAAAGTACCAAGATATTGCTTAAAATTATAACTTATAAGAATTTATAAGTGTACATATAACTTACAAGAACTCTTATCAGAACTCTGAGGCCAGCTTGCCGATTTTTAAGATTTTAAAAATGTTGAGTTGCTTTAAGATAGCATGTGGTATCAAATATCAGTTGCTGCAACAATACAAACAAAGGTGCTATGAAACTTAAGAGATGCTTCCAGATTGAAAGAATTTTAAAGTCCACTTGGAACAATTGTGTATGTCTGATAATTTGATAACAGATTAGAATTTAACATGGTTCTTTGAAAGTTCAGTAGCTCATGAAAGTTCAGTAGCTCAGAAAAGAGAATCCTTGAGAACTTTAGTAGTTGCAGGAAGATGTAGGCCTTTAATTAGACTTTTTTTTTTTTAAATATTTTTTTAGTTGTAGATGGACACAATGTCTTTATTTTATTGCTTTGTATGTGGTGCTGAGGATCGAACCCAGGGCCTCAGGCATGCGAGGCAAGCGCTCTACCTCTGAGCTACAATCCCAGCCCTAATTAGACTTTTTTAAAGAGTAAGAAAGAGACACAGAAGGAAGTATTACCTGTTTAGAGGGATTAAAGGTAGTTGTAAAATTGGTGAATCTGTTCTATGTGCTCAGTCTTTGTTCGTAAGACTATATGCTGTTGCATTGATAACAGAAATGTATGATTATATGTAAAGAAGAGAGAATGATTTACGCAGGTTTGTTGGTTGTTATTACAACCAGAGGCAGAGATGGTACATAGGAGGCTTTTAATGTAGAAATTAAGAAGGCAATTAGAGAATGTTTTAATAAAGAAACAAAAAGTTTCTTTACCTGGGATGGATGATACACCTGGGGACTCATTTTATTATTATTTACATTATACATATATTCATGTTAAAACTATTGATAATGTTTTAAACATACTTAAACATCTCTTAAAAATTAACAAAAATACATATACATAAGACAGACTTGAAAAAGTTTTTAAACTATTGTTTTTCGGAATAAAATTAATCATGAACTGAATTTGATTTCTACACATGTATGATTATGGGATGAACCCAACTACTATGTATAACCAACCATAAGCTCTAATAAAAAGAAATTTGTGGCTTTCTGAAACCTTGAGGTATATGTGGTTAATCAGTTTGGTCACAAGGTGTCACTAGACCACCAGATTTACAAGGGAAGCTGCTTATAGTCTTGTAACATGATGTCCAGGAATATAGGTTTTTTTTGTAGAGATATTATTTAGGTACCTGTCAGTATGTCATTCGCTTCTGGTGTGATTGTTGGGTAGTGAACATAACCTCTTAAGAACTTTTCCTCTTACACTTTCCTTTAAAAAATGAACTACAAATGAATTCTATATATTTTAAATTTGCATGTATAACTTACCAAGTCCTCTCTCTCTCTCTCTCTCTCTCTCTCTCTCTCTCTCTCTCTCTCTCTCTCTCTCTCTCTGTTTCTCTGTCATACACACACACACACACACACACACACACACAGTAATTTAGGGATTGGATCATAGTAACATCTTTTAATCTAGTAATTCAAGCACTAATTCATCAAGCATTTATTACAAAATTTTAAAAAGTTTTTCAATATTCTTAAATTGAAGCAACTAAATCTTTAGTAGCTTGCATAGATTACACCTCTCTTGTGTTGTCACTAATTCATCTATACTCCTCCCATCCCAATTTATACTGGTGTCTTAATTATGCTTAACTTCGGGGTGACTTTATTCTTTGCACTTGGCTGAATTTGGGTTTTTTAAAAATAAAAGGCAGAAATTTTAGGATACCAAGATATTTATTTAATTATGCCTTTTTTCTTATGTATCACATGAAGTATTATATGTTTGGGATATTCCCATATGGTTTCAACCTTCTGCTTATGAAATTTATTTTTTTATATCTGAAGAGATCTAAAAAACCCATTTAAGTTTTATATCTGAGGAGATCTGATAACTCACTTTTTCTTGGAGTGAGCACACATGGTTTGCCCTCTTCCAGGGAATTGCTACAAAAGAAGATGATGACTTGGTCCCTTTTTATTACTTCCTCTGAGGCAGAAATGGTTGCCCATGAGAAGGTTCAATCATAAATGGAACACCTTATTTGAAGGTGGGTCTGTGTATAGGCTCTTCTCAATTTTAGTTGCAACATTGAACAATTAAGTTAGCATACTTTGGAGTTGAGAAATTTCTCACAGGAACTTTGTAAAAGCATTACATGTTCCATTGGTTGTAATATATAAGATATAATTAAGGGTAAGGTGAGGGTAGATCTTCATATGACTTCAGTACAATAAGCAGTGGTCATAAACTGTTAATCCTATTTATTTCCCTTGAGGAAGAAAACAAACCATTGTGTAGCAACATTAGAGGAATGTTCTTTTTAATGCCTGCAAAGAGAGATTTAACTGGGTTTTCAGAATTAGTACTTCTCTATTTCCTATTGTTTGGGAATAGATGACCAAGATGTTCTCTGGGGCATAAAATTTCTTCCTGTTTGACATACTAAGTTAAAGTTGGGTGGATTGTTATTTGTTCTGCTACACTTTGGTTTGATGACAACATATTAAAGCAATAAAACCTAATTATCTAGAATTGTCAGGGGATGGTAGTACTTTTTTTTGATTATTTACATATTAACTGCATAGTTAATTTAGCATTGAACTATAGTTTTATAAATAGACTTAATGTAAATTTGGCTAGTATTTTATGTTGTATTAGTTTAAATTTCTAAAAATCAATAGAACCCATTCCACTCTCGTTGAGGCTTACTCCCTTGCCATTGATAAAATCCATACTATATGGTGAAAGATGCAGCAGACAGGCATTTACTGGGAGACACTGAGTTGGCACAATAAAAAATTGGTCATCCCATACCTTTGAAAGATGATGTGTGCCTCCCTTCTAGGACTTAAAGCCCGCATATAATCACCAGCTATGCACTTTGTTGTTTCTTCTGCCTACAATGCAGGCTGTTGTTCTAATCTTGGGATATTAAATCTTCCTGCATTTCTAGGTTTAGCTTGGCCTTTTCCCCCTAACTTTCTTAGAAATACTTCCTTAATATTAAACCCAAGTAATTTATCATTTGCTTGGGAACTTTGTTTATATTATTCATAGGGCCCTATTTCCATTTTATTCTAGCCAGTATTATGAATGTTTCCTTAACTTAATTTTAAATTCTTACGGGGTTAAAAATATGTCTTAAGGTTCATATTCTTGATTCCTACTCTATGCTGAGAACATTGTGAATACTCTAATTTTTTTCATCCAGAATGTTGATTTTGCACATGAGTAAATGCTACTTAACATTTATTGAAAACTTATAATGTATCTGGCTCTGTTCTGAGAATTTGATGTCTCAATTAATTCTCACAATAGCCCTTTGAGCTTGATACAGTTGTTATCCTCATTTTACAGATGAGGAAGTGGAAGAGAGAGGTTGCTGCACAGGCTGTACAACTGGGTGTGTGGCTAAGTAGGGGTTTAAAATGGAACCATTCTGGTTATAGAGCCTGTTCTTACATCTTATTTTGTTATACTGCCTCATCAGCAGTTACTGATTTCTTAGATATTGAATGTAGTTATGAGCTTGTTTGACACCAGAAGTTGAAATAAAAATTGTTTATCACTCACTGTTTTTCTTTCATACTGTAAGGTTGTTAAATCTAATATGGCACCAAATACATTTCAGTGCCTTTTCTTTTTGAAAGTACCAAGGACACTGAATGTAGCAATTGTTTTTCTTTAGTGGAAAATGATTTGCCAGACCTTTTTTTTTTTAAATTGTTTTCTTTAAATCCATGAAGTGACTTCAATTATTAGCAGTTTAGGTACCAGCCCATATGTGTGTATGTCTTTTTATTTATTTATTTATTTTCTCCTGGCACTGAGGATTGAACCCAGGGAACACTTTATGACTGAGCTACATCCTTAGCCGTTTTTATTTTTTGAGACCAAGACTTGCAAAGTTGCTGAGGCTGCCTTGAATTTGTAATCCTCTTGCCTTAGACTCCTGAGTAGTTGGGATTATAGTTTGTGCCATTGTGCTTTGATGTCATAAAATATTTGACAATTTGAAGTCCATACTTTTTCAAAGTGAATTCCAAAATGGGCATTTCAGTATCATTCTTTAAAAAATCAAAAGACAAAAGCTTGTTTTCTCTTACTTGTGTGCATATTTTCCTTTAAATTAGGTATTGATAATAGCTGTTTTAAGTTCTTGTCTGCTAATTCCATTACCTCTCTCATTTCTGGGTGATGTCTGATTTGGTTAACTATTTCCTTTATTTTTTTATCCTTTAGTGTTGGATCACATTTTCTTGCTTCTTTGCAAATCTGGTGTTTGTTTTTAATTGAATGATAGACATTGTGAACATTATATTGTTGAGTGCTGAATTTTGTGGCTCTTTTTTGAAGATTGTTGAATTTTGTTTTGGGGTAAACATTTAAATTACTTGTGGATCATCTTATTTTTATTTTATTTTTTTTTGGTACCAGGGATTGAATCTAGCTAGGGGTGCTTAACCACTCAGCCAGATCCCCAGCCTGTTTCATTTTTTATTTTGAGACAGGATCTCACTGAGTTGCTTATTAGGGCCTTGCTAATTTGCTGAGGCTGAGTTTGAACTTGGATCCTCCTTCCTCAGCCTCCCAAGCCTCTGGGATCATAGGTGTGCACCACTGTGCCTGGCTTGGATCAGCTTATTTTAAAGCTAGTCTTGAGTGGTCTAGACCTAGTTTAACCCTATTACTAAAGTGTCATCCTTCTAGGGTGTCTGCTGCATGTTCTGTGTGTTCATTGAGGTCTTTTCACCTAAAATTTTTCCCAGCTGTATGTGAACTCTTGGAATTGTTCAGCTTAAAACTTTCTGGTATTTCTTTGTTTATCCTTGCAGAATTTCGTACCTTAACACGTGCAGTTTATTTTTTAGTAAGAGACTCGGGAATACCACATAGGGTTCTAGACCTTGCAGTAGCTTCAGTACTCTGCCTTGCACATTCCAGCTTTCTTGGCTTCCTTGACCTCTGATCTCAGAACAGAGTGACTGCTCTGCTCTGCTTAGGGTCTTCCTGCTCTGCTGCCTTGTGTGGGCCTTCAGATAGTAAGTTTGGACATCATAGAGCTTGCTTAAGTTTCCTCCAGATTTCTATTTGTGATGAGGCAAGTCCAGGATTGAATGATTGCTCTGTCATAACCCTGTGTTCATTAGTATTCAGTCATATAGTAACATACTTGTCTGTGGCCAACTGAATAGTAATATAGTTTAAGGCCCAACTAGAACTTTCTGTGATGATGAAAATATTTGTGTGCCATCTAGTCAGTAACCAAGGGTTGCATGTAGCTGTTTGTACTTGAAATATGACTTGTGCAACTGAGGAACTGTGGTTTTTACTTTTAAATTTGGTAACTCCAGGTATTTATTGGTTCTGTAGTGAGCAGAGCAGTTTCAGGTTTTCTCAGTTTCATCCTTAGAGCTTTTGCAACTAATTAATGATACCTGTGGTTGATCTTTGACATGTTCTAATTTAGGAAAGTATTATTGTATTTTTTTTCAAATTATAAAAATAGTTAACATTTATTTGAGACATTTGGAAAACGTAAAATATGAAGAAAAATTGTCACAAACAATACAAAAGATAACCAAGATTAATACTTTGTTATATTTCTTTCCAATCTAATATAAAGAAAAAAATTTAGTGTGAAAAATGATTTAGTTTTATTTAAAATATTTATCTTGAAAGGAAATATGCATAGATGACAAGATTAAAATTATGACAGGTGTGGTGGCGCATGCCTGTAATCCCAGTGACATGGGAGGCTGAGGTGGGAGGATGGTGAGTTCAAAGCCAGCCTCAGCAAAAGTGAGGCATTAAGCAACTTAGTGAGACCTTGCTCTAAATAAAATACAAATAGGGCTGGGGATGTGGCTTAGTGGTTGAGTGCCCCTGAGTTGAAACTCTAGTACCCCTGCCCCCCCCAAAATAAAATTGTGGAATTTGTTATTCTCTTATAATTAACTTTGTCATCAAAGCAAGCCTATGCAGGCTCTCCTTTCTTTATAGACTGTGTGTTCAGCACTTTCAGGAGTAGCATGGAACCATGAATTTTTGTCCTTTTGTCCAGGTGTTGCAGATGGGTGTTTTGTAGACAAACTTCTTATTTTGCTGTTGGCTGCTTTTTGACAATAGCTGGAGTGAGGTGGAAATATAATTTAATATGAGTTCATTTTCCCATTACACTAAGGATGACTATGGTTTGAAGACTACTTTCTAATTAGACTGTTGTTGTGAATACTGTGCCTGAGAATGCATCAGGTGCACTTAAAATTGAAAGATGCTTCATGGTCTTATTGGGGAGCAAAATATTGTTTTTTATTTCTTGGGGGAAATCAAATTTTACTGATCATTCTATTAGTACAAAAACTTTGCAAAATTAGCAAGTAATACCATCATTTCATTTCTAACTTTAAAAATCTTTTGTTTAGGTGAGACATGGAATCCATTAAAATTGCATTATCAATTAAGAAATGTGCGGGAACGATTAGCTAAAAACCTGGTGGAAAAGGGTGTACTGACGACAGAGAAACAGAACTTCCTACTTTTTGACATGACGACACATCCTCTCACCAACAACAACATTAAGCAGCGCCTCATCAAGAAGGTACAAGAAGCTGTTCTTGACAAATGGGTGAATGACCCTCACCGCATGGACAAGCGCTTGCTGGCTCTCATTTACTTAGCCCATGCTTCGGATGTCCTGGAGAATGCCTTTGCGCCTCTTCTAGACGAGCAGTATGATTTAGCTACCAAGAGAGTGCGGCAGCTTCTTGACTTAGACCCAGAAGTAGAATGTCTGAAGGCCAACACCAACGAGGTTCTGTGGGCAGTGGTGGCGGCATTCACCAAGTAACTCTGTCAGAATGAAATGTTTCCTTTCTCTCATGTAAACCAGTAGTTTTTCTTCTATTGACTCTGGTTTTCTGCAGTTTGTACTTTCCCACACTATAATTGGCTTTTGTTTTATGAAATGGTGGGTGGCTTTTTCTTTTTTGTATGTATGCAGGATTCTGCTGGTACGAGAGGCCTTCTTTGTTTTTACAAATTTACTGCCACATTGGCATTTCATTCCCTGTTGCCGTTCTCACTGTTACCTGTTTTGGGTTTCTGGTGTACTTTGTCTTTCAAAGTACTTCGTCACCTCACATGCACAGTTTTGGGATTACCTCAATTTGAGTTTTCCCAAAGGTGCATGTACATCTATCATTCTGCTTACAATTCAGACAGAAGTCACAACAAGGCCTTCAACTCACCAAAGGTAAATATCTGTATCTATTAGGACATTTTATACATAGACCTCAGTTGAGATGTATACTTAGCAAAATTATTTTTAAATTGAAACAGCACAGTAAATACTTAATATAAAATGCCCCTTGGATTTTTGCTTCCCATGTAAATCTATTGTATTATTACACTTGTTATAATTTTAACTATTAAATCATAAAGGTCCAGTTGTTTCACAAAGCCAGTTTGGGATGAGCTGCATTCCATTTATGCTGTACATAGTTTGAATTATATATAAATTACTCCTTCTTCTGGCCACCCTGCCCCCATCTTAGTATTTTGCAAGATTTGATTAGTTGTACACCTGGTGCCCCTTACTAGTTTCAGTCATTGTTATTTGATGGCAAAATAGACCTCTCATCATTGAAAGAGAGAAAAAAATGTGTATCTGATTGGTGCTGGGATTTTTTTGAGCTCTGCCGTTCATGGTACTCTTTGCCTATGCATCTTTTTTTGGATTTTTTTTTTGGGGGGGGCGGGGGGTTTCTTAACTGTTCCTATGATTTCTGTAGGGAAGAGGTGTGTGACCAGTACTAATCTTGAGTACAGTTTTTTCTGTCAACAAGTAAATTAATGTCTGCTCTGAAATGTCATTTATCTACTTATACTTCCTTGGGGGAAAAAAATCAAATGTCAGTCCTAGCAGATGTTGCATGTAAATTGGTAGCAAGTAATGACTACAACTCAGATGATTAAGAATTTTGTAACAGAAAGCTCTGCTGTTTTAATTTTTTTATATACAATTATGATAATTAGCACATTAAGACTAGAAACCTTTGCTTTTAAAGTTTATTTTTACTATTTCTTTATCATTGTTTATCGTACCACCATTGGTTTCATAATGTAAATACTATACATTGAACAAATTAAATGTCAATTTTTTATTACTATAGTTCATGTTAATAGTGGGGCTTTCAGGTGTTTAGGAATTTCTTTGGTTAACATTTATTGCAAAAGTACTAGATGGTGTATAACTCTAGAGTTGAATTTTAAGGGATTCCCTAATATGTATACTATCTTTTTATCTGAAATAATAAATAAACTATGATCTTGAAAGTGCCTGAATCAGAGCAAGCATGTCATTTGTATTTTTGTGTTTTGAGTTTGTTTTCAAATGAAGTTTTACTTAGTATAGAATTGTCAGATTTCAATGCAAGGCTTGGAAAACTTTTTCTTAAAGACCCAGATATATATTTTAGGCTTTTAGAGTCACATATGTTGTTTGTTGCAGCTACTCAACTTTGCTGAATGAAAGCTGTCACTGACAATACAAATAAAACGCTAGGCTATGTTCATGGCCTACAGTTTGCCAGCTCCTATGTTAATACATGGAAAAAGACATATTTTTCTGTCCATGCAAATAACCTCCGTAGCTGGGTGTGGTATTGCATGTCTGTAATCCCAGCTACTCAGGACGCTGAGGTAAGATGGTCTTGAGTTTGAGGCCTGCCTGAGCAGTTAGTGAGAGACTCTGTCTCAAAAACAAAAACCTCCTTTTTCTCCAGAAGTGATGTACTTGTGGTAATTACATGTAGAAGCTATTAAAAGTTTGTTTCCCCATAAAATGGATATTAAAAACATACCAGTTACTGAAGTTTCTTACCAGGTGAAAAGTTAGTCTTTTTCCATTGAAAGATTTTAGAAGCAAAGTTATGGGTATTTCTAAGATACTTACTTCAGCAGCAGCAGTATTCCCAAGTAAGGGAAAAGGGGCTTGGCCTGTACTTCTGTTAGTGTTTGTCACTATTTGTTTCAAAATGGTACATACTTACACTTAGCCATGCCCGTGTTTCTCCAGTTCATTCTGTGTTTCTACAGCCAGAGGATAGAAAAGTAGTAAAATTAGGAGGAGCAGATATTATCTAGAACTGTCTTCTATAAAAGGTGTTGCTTATAGTCTCTTTACAGTGGGAAAGATGTGTCTCTATGGAAATAGTTATTCCGTGTGATAGCAGTATTTCACAGGTAATTGTCACTTTGGTTAAACACTGTCAGAACGCAGAATCAGGCAGTGTTATTTTTATAGTAAAACTTATGTAAATATGTATTGTGCAAAGGATTAGTAGTTGCTGTTTCCTTTTGACTTTATATATTTAATTGATGAGTGTTCCTGAAAATAATCTGATCTAGTGTAGTGCTCTAATAGAAGCTTACTAACACATGGTTTGTGCTTAGTGAGGTATTTTATATCTCATTTTGACCTCCCCAAACTCTAGTTACCAATCTTCACTTTGGAGAAGAGCCATAAAGAAGATGAGTTGTTCAATCTCCCGTTATCTAGCAACTAACTATTCAAGCTTTTGATCCCAAAGTGATTGAGCAATAGTGATACATTCAACTTCAATTTTTCCATTTTATTCGGGCACTAGGAGGGGGATTCTTTAAGACACAGAACCAGAACAGCAGGCATGCAAAAGCTTCCTGTTGTGGTGTAAATAAAGATCCCGGTGTAATTTGCATACATTATCTTTTTGGGTATGAAAAAGGTGACTTTTTTAAAAGAAACAAGTCAGATGGCTATGAATGCCAGTGGCCTGCTGAAGCAGGATTGAGCAGTGACTTCTGACTCACCACTGCTCAGTCCTGCCAGTTGTTTGTGAAGAAATGGGTACTGTAGTTTTAAGTCGTGCCTCGTGGGTCTGCTCGATGACTTGGGGTCCCCAGAGATGAAAAGGAGTCCTCAGGGAAGACGAGGTGGGGTCTCATGGGACAAGGTTTGGGATGAATGGTCCGCAGAGTCACTTCACCCAGACTCCAGGGGCTGGTAGTACTGTTCCGCGGGAGTGAGATGCAGAGCCCCCTTTATTTCAGAAAGTACAGAAGCTTATGTATGGTCCTTGGACCAGTTAGGGCCCCGACGGAGCTCTGCCAGGCTCTGCCAGGCGTGCAGTCCATCAGCATAGAATGGGGAAAGAGGGAGGGGAGGGCTTGAGGGTCAGAGAGTGCTCCTACAGGGTATAATAATCTTTTTAAGCATAGTAAACCCCTGAATTTGGTCATTACTCAAAATGAAAAGGGTGGGGTAGCAGCACAGAACCAGTGAGTGGTGACATCTAGCCTGAGGTTGACAAGGGTATGTGACCTCTAGGCATGGCTACTCTTGCCCCAGCAGCTTGGAAATGGCCAGTCATGTGTTTATGTGAGGTATTTACTTTATGAAGTTTAATTTTCAACTCCACGGTCTCTCCATCTTCCATTAACTTGTCAGATGGTACTGCTCCATTTGACTTCATCTAGATCAAGATGATTGACAAACAGGTTTGTCAGCCCATTGGGTCCCAGGTTGATATGACTGTCTTGTGTGAGTTCTGCACAAATGTCATATATTCTTTAACAACACTAGTAAAATGGTGTTCATAACCTTGCAGGATATCCTTCAACAGGGTGTGGGTAGTAACAGACTGATTAAATTGATATGCACATTTGTTAGCCTAATGTTAAAATTGTATAGGTGTTTACTCCTAATAAAAGAGTGGTATAATATAACTCCCGCTAGCATCATTATGTACTGATGTACAACTTGTTTTTTGCACTCGGGTTTTATAAACCTTTTAGAATAAGTACACGTTATTCTGAATGGCTTCATTGTACAGCTTAGTTAAATTTCCCGGCCGGGCATGGTGGTACCTTCCTGTAATCCCAGGAGTTTGGGAGGCTGAGGCAGGAGGATCGTGAGTTCAAAGTTAGCCTCAGCAACGTAGTGAGGCCCTAAGCAAATCAATGAGACTCTGTCTCTAAATAAAATATTAAAAAGGGCTTGGGATGTGGCTCAATAGGAAAGCCCCCGGGGTTTAATCCCTGGTACCAAAAAACAAAAACAAAAAACAAAAAACTCCCACCCCTCATTAGTTGACACTTGGGTTATGCTAGTATTTCTCTTCATTACAAATAGTGTTGTATTTTTTGTACCTGTGTCTTGATGTAGGATAGAATTAATAGAAAAGGACTTGATCAAAGAATATGCTTTGAAAATGTAAAAGATAAAGTGAAATTTTGTGTAAGATTCATGTTGACTTCTGTGCTTTTGCCAGTAATGCTAATGTTGGCCTCCTTATACGCTAAGCAGATAGAAGATATCATGCTGGCCTTTGCCAAGCTAATAGGGGAGAATGAAGTTGTTCTAATTATTGGGGAATCAATTATCATTTACTGTCTTTATTGGTAATTTGTATTTCCTCTGAATTACCTGTTACATATTCTTTAGCTGTTTTTTTCCTAATGGTCATTGATGTTTTTATGTGTTGAGTTGTCAGGACTTAACCCTGTGGTTGTGATGCAGTTGGTTTCCCCAGTCTTTGGAGCTAACTTGTGGTAAGTTTTTATTTTTCTTTCATTAGTATTCAGAAGTATAAGGTACAGTACTCAAGCATGGAGTCGGTAGAGATCTTAATTCTACTAAAGAGGTGTGCCTGGTGGTCAGATTTGAGATATGTATAAATTTGGGGGGGTACGACTAAATTAAATGAAAACTATATAGGTTATGGATATATTTATATACAAACATTTCATTAAAATTATGATTAAAATCCAGATGGAAAAACAAATGTATAGATTAATGAATTATTTTAACATAGATATGTTTATAGCTATCACTGAGGTCTGAAGATAGTACCTTTCCAGGCACCCTGAAACTTCATGGCTTCCCCCCAGTTACCTTCCTAACTCCTAAGAGTAAACCCTTGTCCTGACCTGGTGTGCATCTTTAATAGGTTTGTTCTGTTTTATTTGTTTTTTTCATCTGCTATGCCCTTTAAGTTTCTTTTATCTATAGGTTCTTCCCTGCATCTCTCTGGTTTTTCCTTTGCAAAATATTTATTGGTGAAATTGGATCAATTGTCCTGTGGAGTTTTCTTTTCCTTCTTCCTCTTCTTTTTTTTGGGCACCTGGGATTGAACCCAGATGCACTTAACCACTGAGACATATCCCCAACCCTTTTAGTTTTATTTTGAGACAGGGTCTCACTAAGCTGCTTAGGACCAGGCTAAATAGTTATGGAGGCTGGCTTTTACCTTGGGTCCTCCTCTCTGAGCCTCCTGAGTTGTTGGGATTACAGACTTGTGGACTCTTGTGGAATTTTCTAAAGTTTAGATTTTGCTGGTTACATTTTACTGGTTTATATTGCATGGTGTATTTAATATGTTTCTCTGATTTTATATTTCTCAAGAATTAGTGATTGGTTCTAGAAGGTTCATGAGATTCAGGTTTCTTTGTGTGGTGTGTGCTTCCACCAAGAGACACATAATGCCTTCTTGTCTCTCTACAAAGAAAAACTTTACATTATCTTTGAGTAAAGTTAATACAAGAAAGGTAGGATAAATTCCATGGTTTACTCACCAGTTTTCAACATAGAGTTAGTTGTCTGTCTTCTCCAAAGAAATTATGGAAAGAAACGGTCATCTATATAATTGTCAGATAGTTGTATATATATGTGGAATATAATGTGTTTTGATCTATGTATATATTATAGAAAGATTCAAACAAGCTAATTAGCGTGTCTGTCACCTCAATAACTTGCCTTCTTTGTGTGTGGTGGGAATGTCACCATATCAAAAGTATTCTTACAGCATTTTTGAAATAGATTACCAATTTTGGTCACCATGCTATGTGGTGGATTACTGTAAAACTTATTCTTCCACTTGAACTGAAATTTTGTTCTCCTTGATCAGCATCTTCTTTTGCTCAGTGTTCACCTCCATACCCCAATCTCTGGTAACAGCCTTTCTATTCTCTTCTGAGATTGGCTTTTAGAATCTGCGTATAGATAAGGTCATAACAGTATTTTATCTTTTTGTGCCTGGTTATTTCACAGTATAATGTAACATTTCTTTTATGTATTTTGGTCTACTATAGTTACCTTTATTAATGCTCAGAATGACCTATCTGTGGCCAGTGGACCCCTCTTCAAGGATCCTTAGTCTTTCTGGCACAGTCTTAGTCATCTTTTTTTTAAAATTTTTTTTAGTTGTAGATGGACATGATATCTTTATTTTATTTATTTATCTTATCATGTGGTGTTGAGGATTGAACCCAGTGCCTCACGCATGTGAGGCAGGCGCTCTACCACTGAGCCACAATCCCAGCCCCAGTCTTAGTCATCTTTAATGACCTGATATGGGCAGATGTTCTAGGTCCATTTTGTACATTTTAGTCCCCATATCTGTAATCATCACTTTCTTCAAAAAGCCATGATTTCTCCTGGCATAAATTGGCCATATTTTAAGACCATAATGTGGGCTTCAGAATACTTACTATTATTGCCATGGTCATTGCTTGTAGGGGAAAAATTGTGTTTTTATGGGTATATGTACATGTATAGGTAAAAATAAAGTACCTCACAGAGTTTGGGAAGATGAAAACATTCTGAAGATGATGGTAGTGATGGTTTACACAAATCAGTATGCTTAGTGTCACTGTCTACAGTGACACTACAGTATATAGTTGCATACTTAAATTGCTAAGTCTATTTTACTATGATTAAAAAAGGAAAAAAATAAAAATACTTCATGAGTTTACGTTTAGATTCAAATTTAGAACTGTAGGGTTTTCCATCTTTGATCTGTAAAGCTATATCTCTACTTTTCCATATCAGCAATCCTAATTCTCAAGGAAATGGGTGATGATCAAATTAAAATACATAATTATTAATTTGCTCTGTTTACACTCATGACATTCTCAAAATAACAGTATTGCTACAATACCAGCAATATATGATTACTGAGAGTTTAAAAAACTTTACCCTACCACTGCAAAAACAAAACAAAAATCTTTTTTGTATGCTTTGTCCAGCCTAACCCTTTTTGTAGTTGCGTTGCATCTGCATCGCACGAACAAAATCATTATGTAGCATAATCTCCTCTGACTCTTCCTTTGATTTTTTTTTTTAACTCTTCAAGTACATACAATATTGAATGCTTATCACCATTCCTGATGTCACTGCCTATTCCATCATTTAGGTTGTCATCAGAAAGGGCTTGTGAGAATAATATTCCCTGAGATTTTGTATGCTGATGGCAAGATTCTTGGGTCACATTTTCTCTGAGTATCTTAATCCATTTTTCCCAGATGTTTAACACCTATAAAAACTTAAATTGAGCAGTAAATATTAACCAATTTTAATGCACCCATCCTTGAAATATTTGCAGAATTGGAAACTTGGAATTAATGGGCTGTGTGCTCTTTTTGGCAGAAGGCATTGCTGTTGAGCTTTGATAATCATGATTTTTTGTCCTTCATGAGTGCTTTTTTTGTTTTTGCCTGGATGCCCATGGGATTTTCTTCCCCAGTATTTTTCCAATTTTAAGAGTAGATGTTTTGGTCTTGGTATGTTCTTTTACTAAAAAGTGTCATTTTTTTCCTTCTCTTCTTGATTTTAGTAAAATTAAAGATTGTAAGTGTTGTGTTTCTGTTTCCTTCTTTGGGTTTTCTCTTTGGGGATTCCTGTCATATACTCTACTTCTGTCAGTTTTGCTTGGGTTCTTCTTTATTTCTTACTGATCTTTAAACATTTCCCTCCCTTTATATTCCCTTAAGGTGTTACTTGTGTTTATTTACTGAGAATATTTCTAGTTAATTCTTTTGAAATTATTTAATTTTAATTTCTCCTTTAATTTTACTGGATTTTTGAATTTTTCTAAGTTTCTTAAAATTCAGTTATATTTTTGTGACATTTTCTTTTTTTGGTGTTGGGGGTGTGGGTACTGGGGATTGAACCCTGGAGTGCTTTACCATTAAGGTATATCCCCAGCTTTCTTTAAAATTTTTTATTTTGAGACAAGGTCTCACTAAGTTGCCCAGTCTGGCTTCAAGCTTGTGATTCTCCTGACTCAGCCTCCCAAGTCACTGGGATTATAGGCATGTGCCACTGCACGTCTCATGTCATTTTCTTGATGTACTCAGTTTCCTGTGCGTGTCTCCGTTGTGTGCTTTTTTTGGTACCACACTGGGGAATTGCATTCAGGGCCTCTTGCATGTTGGGGACGTGCTCTACTACTTTGCTACATCCCCAGCTCTGGTGTACTTTTGTTGTACTGCAGGTAGTGTATTTGCTTCTCATGTTACTTTTTCTTAATAATTTTTCATGGGACTTGACCTAGTTTATATTCTGTCTCTTGTTGAATTTCTTTTCCTCTTCTTTTAGGAGAGAGAGACGGGTGAAAGTAGCTGGACTATTGTCTGGCTCTTTGTTTTGGGGAAGTGTTAAGATACATGGCTGTTTAATTTGCACAACTGTTCCCCTTACTGCTTTTATCTGATTCTTATTCTTGATCCCTGTTGTTCTTGTCCTGCTGAACTTGGATTCTGCTTGCTGTAGTTTCTCCTCATTATAGAGTTTGAGAATGCACAGTTTGCATCAGCCCTTTCCGCCTTCATCCCATTCAGTTCACACACTTGCCTATTATGAGAGGTTGAAAAACTTGCGATTTCAGCTGCAGTTTACTGTGATTTTTCTGTATCAGTTGTGTGTATACCTTTTGCATATTATGTTTCTCTCTCCCCCTGCCTTCTATTTTCTATTCCCTTATCCCTTTTCTCTGCCCTTTCCTTTACCAGTTATGTATTCATAAGTAAGGCCCCTGATGACTCGTATTTGGTTCTATATAAGCCTGCCATTTGACCCAAGATTGATCAGTAGCAGGTTCTTCATAGCTCTATTTAAGTATTTTTCAATTAATCCCCTCGGCCAAGAGAGGGAAGTTGTATCCCTGCTGATATTAATCTTTTTTGTTGTTGTTGTTGGTACCAAGGACTGAACCCAGGAGTGCTTAACCACTGAGCCACATCCTCACCCCTTTTTGTATTTTATTTAGAGACAGGGTCTCACTGAGTTGCCTAGAGACTCACTAATTGCTGAAGTTGGCTTTGAACTTACAATCTTCCTGCCTCAGCCTCCCAAGCCGCTGGGAGAGTACAGGCATGTACCACTGTGCCTGGCCTGATATTAACCCTTACTGAAGTGCTCAGGTGTGTCAGGGATATCAGGAGGAGGGTGTGGGGAGTGGTGGTCACTGTGGCCTTTGTCAGTGAGTGGTGACCAGGGGCAACTAGTCTCTTACTGAACCAGTTGAGTCCTGTCATTGCAAGATCCTGTCTGGGGGAAGCTTCTCTTAGATCAGACCATTCCTTGCCTGTTTACTCCTCTGATCTGCTTAGACTGACCACTTTGTGCCTGTAAAAAAAGAAAGCGATACCTGTTTAGTCTCACCTTCACCATCATCATGAGGCATGAAGATGACTTGGGTGTATCCTGCGTTTTTAAGGGTTTACCTTCTCCTATAGCCCCCATTCTTCAAGTTAAGGGTTTTGGTGGCATTCCTTAAACTCTCATGCCACCTTTGCTTTCTCTAATTTAGAGAGAATTGTTTCCCATTCCATCGTTCTTCAGTTTGGTCAGTGGGACACAGGATCTAAGTCTCTGGGCTGTCCTCTGCCATGGGGTCTGGTCTGAAAAGAGAAGGGGCAGCCGGGCGCGGTGGCTCACGCTTGTAATCCCAGCACTTAGGGAGGCTGAGACAGGAGAATCGCGAGTTCAAAGCCAGCCTCAGCAATGGCGAGGCACTAAGCAACTCAGTGAGACCCTGTCTCTACATAAAACACAAAATAGGGCTGGGGATGTGGCTCAGTGGTCGAGTGCCCCTGAGTTCAATCCCCAGTACC
>CM053405.1:22812298-22846591 GCA_028644305.1 Xerus rutilus | reverse complement strand
ATCTTGAGTTCTTTTGCCTTTGTACCGCTCACCTATTTAGGTTATAGCAGACATTATTTAGCTTGATATTACTTTATAAATATAGAAGAGTTTAAAAGAAAGTAGTAAGCAGAGTGTTTATTTTTTTTTTAAAATTACTTAAAAAAGTTGTTTACAGAGATGTGGATTTACATAACTTGGCAACAACATTTAAAAAATGTACAGGCTATTTAATATTATTGCACTTACTCTTTAATATATAAGGCATTTTATTTTACATAAATAAAGGATAATGTATAATATACAACAAGTGTGGTGCCAGTTATAGTCGACCATACAATTCAAGGAGATGCATGTGGGAGGGAGGGAATGAAACCCAACCTCCTCAGCTTTCACGGTATATTCTTGCAACTACGATTTACATGTTATGACACACATTTACCCTCATAGCTTACTGTGAATGACTGACCAGTTTTAAAAAAAGTTTTAGTAGGACAATACTATAGTGTTTACTTCAGAAAGTGTGGGAGTTTATTAGACTAATTAGAAATACTAGTCATGCCTTGAACACTGAAGAAAAATAAATAATAGCTTTCTGTCTCTCAGGATCAAAATTCAGCTTTTGCGTCTTCCACTAAATTCTTACTGTTGGTTAGAGAATCCTTCTGGCAAGATGGAATAGAAATAGCTGATGACTTGGTGTGATAAGCCAGAGGTCCACCCTTGTACTCTTCAGACAGGAAAATCATGGAGTCTCAGAGACCACGCCATTGCTCTAGAAAGTTCTGTCTGTTCACATGGAATTGTGCATTTTTAAAAATTATTAGAGTTTTATGGTGGATTCTGCATTTCTTAAAGGCAAAGCTGTAAAAGTAGAGGCAAAAAATGGTGTTCAGTATTGACTTCAAGTAGTCTCTTGTCTTTTAGGCAAGAAGCAGAAACCATGAAATTGACCCCGGAGACTTTAAAAACAATCTAGCATGCACCTTGCACTGACTTCCTATAATATCCTATCTGTAACTGTAATTAAAAATTCGAAGCTAAGCTTAATCAGGTTTCTCTAGCTAACTTCTGTACTACATTTTCCTTTGCATAACCTGTTGAAAAATGAGAAATCTGGGCTCAGACAAGCCAGGTATTTCACTTCCATCTGAGGGACCTCTCTGGACCAAATTCACAGATCTTTAGCAGGATTGGTCCTCAGAAAAATTATGTATAAAGACGACAGCTCAAGTAGCTCCATGATCTGGGGCTCATAGCCCTTTACCCGGCTGTAGGTTATTTTAAAAAATTACCAACATAAAGTCTTAGAATCGTGCATGCAGGTATGACAAATACAATCTCCACCCGTATTCCCAGGACTCAACAGGCTGGCTTTTTACCACCCAAGGATTTAAGTTGTAAATACTACATACTCCTTCACCTTGACAGTGAGTCACCCTGTTTTTCCATTTTCTTCCTCGTGCTTACATTTTGGTAAACGAAGCTGATGAGGCTTTGGAATTTAGGAAAATAAGGTATAGTGCAAGGGGAGAAAAGCCAAGTTTGTCACGGGGCAATGGCACATAGAATATGACTGGGTACTTTGAAGAAGCAGGTGGGTGGGAGGTGTTCACAAGCAGCATGAGTCACAACAATCTTCTGCAGGAAAATACTTTCAGCAAAAGGAAGAATTTGCAAAACAGGAATACACAGCAACAATTTCAGTCATTATAGAGTTTTGTTATTACCAGGTCAAGAAAAGAGATTCAGTACTTAAAAACGCCACATTTCTAAAGTGTACTGGGCAAGTGGGAAAAAGCCAACCCAAAGATATTCTCAAAAGGATTAATTAAAGCTCAATTTGGGTTGTAAATAGAATACCTTTGTTTATAAATCTAAGGACACTAAAAAGATACTTCTAAAAATTTAGTTGAAATGAGTGGTTGGAGTACATGAAATATAGAAATGGAAACCCAGTGACTGATAGTTTTGCCTGCTCTTGTGTTGACTAGTCTTGAATTCAAGCACTTATTCAAGACAGATTTGAAAACCAGATGCAAGGTGCTTTCAGATCTGCAACTCCCTGCTCCTTGTAGGCAGTGAAGCTCATGGCTGTTTAGTGCAGTTTTTGGAACTGTTATTCTGTAAAGCAGCCTTTTGACTTAAACTTGGAGAAATAGAAGGTGATCAGTACTTCATAGTCAGAAACCCATTGAATTGATCTCTGTACCCATACATTATACATTACACTAGTTAAAAAATATTACTTTCTGTATTTTGCTTTTTCATTATTTGGATAATTCCTGAGCTCAGCCTATTGATTAGGTCATAATTTCATTTTTCTGTAAGCCTTATTTTCTTTTCAGGATAACATAACCTACAGCTCTTCCTTCCATTGACTGTACCTAAAAGCAAGTCACTTACTTACAAAATTATATAAAACTAGTCTTTTTAGCTGTGACATTTGTGTCACCCATCAGGTCTCTTTGCACCAGGACTGTATGTTGGGAGAGGTGGCAGGAGGGATGTGAAGGTGTAGCCAGGTGTTTCAGATGAAGAAGGGCATGTCACTTCTTGTATCCCCACTGCAAACACAAAAGGAGGGCATAGGCACTGGAACAAAATGAACCCTCCAGCCTGCGTGATCCAGGTGGAAGGCTTCCAGAGTTCAACTTCATTGCTGCTGCAATACAACAGGTCAGGCTTCATAGAAAAGCACAAAACTTGAAGATTTTTATAGTCTCATCTATACCATTTGTTGTTTCAAGAACCTGCCATTTAAAGAAGTCAATCTGATTTGCTAAAATGAAGAAAGAACTGAGAAGAGAGTCATGTTAGAATTCATGAATTCCGGTGCTTTCTAATTACTAACTGCACTGGTCCTTCTGGAACAGACTTCATAATATTCCAGGCATCAAAGTGCATGAGCCCAACCAGGGGCTTCCCATTAATAGCAAGAATTTCATCTCCAGCTTCTATTGTTCCAGCTTGTTCTGCTGCACCACCT
The DNA here is from genome assembly GCA_028644305.1 of Xerus rutilus. NCBI lineage: Eukaryota > Metazoa > Chordata > Mammalia > Rodentia > Sciuridae > Xerus > Xerus rutilus. The sequence continues at coordinate 22,843,623 of CM053405.1, read as the reverse complement.
GTCAGAACAAATGCAGAATAAGGGGTTGGCAATTTTATAGCTTTCCAAAATTCCTAAAATTTAAATGAGAAGAATCTCTAAATGGTACATGCTTATATTCTTAAAATAGGGAACTATTTCTTAAGATACAAAATACAAATACCAATAAAAATATGTTGGACTACATTAAAAAAAAAATCAACTTTCTCATTCCCTGCCTGCCAAAATACAAGCAAGATATTGGCTAATACATTCAAGTTTTGACAAGCAGGAATCATCTGCTCACCAGTGACTGGAAGCTACTTAATTGATTCTCTGCACACAAAGCTTCACATAGTTCTTCATTACAGCTTTTTATAAGTTATAGCAATAAGTTTATAAGTTATAACTATAGCTTTTTATAAGTTATAATTATTTGTGGGCTTTGAAAAAAAACAAGCAGCATGAGTCACAACAATCTTCTGCAGGAAAATACTTTCAGCAAAAGGAAGAATTTGCAAAACAGGAATACACAGCAACAACTTCAGTCATTATAGAGTTGTTATTACCAGGTCAAGAAAAGAAATTCAGTACTTAGAAATGCCACATTTCTAAAGTGTACTGGGAAAGTGGGACAAAACCAACCCAAAGATATTCTCAAAAGGATTAATTTTTAAGCCTTCTTCACTTACTTTCTTGCACATACACATTTTTAAAAAATCACATCAAATAGGAAATGTACACTGGCTATAGAGTTGTTTTACCATGAAAAAATGACATTGAAAATTCCAAAGTATGAAAGTAAAAGTTTTCTCAGAAATCTTAATCAGATCTCAAAAGACTAGATGTATCTATTAAAATCATTATCATCCTAAAAGTCATTAAATATTTATACATAAAGTTTATTACAAAATTTGATAAAAAGATAGCCTGGAAGAAAAAGTTCCAAGTCCAGTCCATGCAAGGACAGAAACATTTTCTGTGGGTAATGATAGAAGTAGATATCATAGAAATGTAGGCCTCACATGAGCTCCAGAGTGGAGCAGAGAGAAGGAGTTGGTTATAGTCACTGCTTTCTCATAAATTCCTGGAGGGACCAGAGCACTGCTGTTGGGCATAACCAATTATAGTTGTGTGTACATATCCAATATTCCTGTTCTGGAATATTAACTGAAGGCCCCAAGAAGGTTATATTAAACCAAATAATTTGGAATCTTCTCCTGGATCTAAGGACATGGAGTGTTCCAAACAACCATAGCAGAAGCCTGTGTTAGTGGGATGCACACCTATGGACCACAGCTGGGTTGTGGTCTCCAATCTGTGTCTATAGGCAAGTTACAAAGTTGTCTAAACCAGTTTTCTCATCTGCAAAATGGATACAGTAATATCTGCCCTGTTATCTTACTAGGTTGTTGAAAGGACTGAATAAGATGAAGTAGATGAAAATCCTTCAGGAAACATTCCATACTGTGCAGACCAAAGGCGATGCCAGCGTTTGGACTTTAAATCAGTGAGAAATAAATTTCTCTTTGGTTTAAACCACTGCTGTTTTAAAGTTTCCATTTCATGAGGCCAAACAAATCCTGATTGAGCAGGATAGGTCTCCTCATTTACTGAGTTTTTGAAAATGTCCTTTGGAAATCTTGCTTTTATGCTGTTTCTCCAAATTGTCTTCCATAGGTTTTCTTTTTTTTTTTTGGTACCGGGGATTGAACTCAGGGGCACTCGACCCCTGAGCCACATCCCCAGCCCTATTTTGTGTTTTATGTAGAGACAGGGTTTCACTGAGTTGCTTAGTACCTCGCTATTGCTGAGGTTGGCTTTGAACTCGTAATTCTCCTGTCTCAGCCTCCCTAAGTGCTGGGATTACAAGCGTGAGCCACTGCGCCCGGCTCCCTCTGCATCTCTTAATCCAATCAAGTTGATTCAAATTAATCATTACAGAGACCCTATCTCAAAATGAAAAATAAAAAGGTCTGGGGCTGGAGCTCAGTGGTAAAGTCCCTCTGCGTTCATCCCCAGTACTAAAATACCATAAAAATAACAAATCAAATCAAGTTTGATTTCCAAATGGAAGGCACTGGTTTTTCATTGAGACATGTGGAAAGGGTAGGAGGAGGCTGACAGCTTTCCAGGACATTACCTTTGTATACCCTTTTAATGACCAGGGGCCCATCTCCAGACATGGATGATTTTCCTCCATCCAGACTCAGTCCCAGCCCAGCTGAGGTCTTCAGCACTTCAACACACAGAGCACTGGGAGCAGCTCCGCTTCTCCCTGCAGCAATGACATCAGGATAAAAATGACGGGGTTGCTCATTGCGCCACCTGCCCAAGGGCCCCCCCAAATGCATTACTCCTGCACTATAGTCTCCTGCCACCCTCAAGTCCTGTAACCCAGGAAGTGCTTTCAGCAAAACCTTTGGGCTCAGCATTAGGTTTGGTCTCCCAGCATGCGGCTGCCCGCCTGGCTACATTCCTGCTGTGCTTATATCTTCTGCTCACCTGCGTATTTCCTACAAGCATGGAGAAAGCTTTTATGCCCAAGCAGAAATCCCTAGAAAACGGCTGTGGCTGTGGCTCAGCAGTAAAGCGCTTGCCTAGCATGTGTGAGGCACTGGGTTCAATCCTTAGCACCACGTAAAAATCAAACAAATAAAATAAAGGCATGCTGTCCATCTACAACTACAAAAAAACTTAAAAGAAAGAAAGAAAGAAAGAAATCCCCAGAAAATACTGCTCCTGCCAAGCCCAGTCCTCTGGTGATATGCATCTTAGGATGGAAGTAACACTTAGGGAGTCAAATTGGATTTCCTGCTAACCCTGGATTCCACATAGCAGTGTCACCGTCTGGTACTAAATTCAGCAGCACAAAAGTGCCTGGCCTCACATGAGGCTGTCATAATTGACTCAGAAACTCCCTGGGACTGGGCAGGGCTTCCTTCCTTGCATCATGCTCCTGTGGAGGGAAATCCTGCCTCCAGGCATAGCTGCCTTCATCACACGCTGGCTGCCTTTTAGGCATCTGGCTCCACTATGGAGAGAAGTGTTTCCATGGTTACACCTTCTCCACTGTCACAACTGGCGCCCTCTGTGCTAGTTTGGAGAGGCCAGGCTGGGGTCGGAATAGGAATTTTAAACTTGCCTTTTAATTTTTTGGCTGTTTCCGCCAAGGATGTTAGAATTGAGTGGAAAGGTGCACTTATTTGCTTGGGAGGCAGGAGAAGGACCACAGAGGAATTAAACTGCCCACTACAACACATTCGTTAGGATTGAGGCAGATCTAGCATCTTCACATTTGAACATAACAGCCAGTACACTATTGTGGCTTAAAGCCAATCCACATGGTCTGAATGACATTTGCTAATACTACTTAGGAGTGGCACAGTTTTTCAATAGGTGACTTGACTTCCTGTTAAACAGAAAGGAAAAAAAAAAAAAAACCCAAACAAACAAACAAACTAGGGCACTCAACTTTGCTTGCCTCCCAGAATCACTTGGAAACATTAAAGAGGTGTTGAGGCCAGGTCCCCACTTCTTAGCATTCTGAGCAAAGCTTTCCAGGTACCTCCAATGTGCAACTTACTGTTTCAGGCCCAAGTCAAATGCTGTCAATGTTTGTTAATAAATAATTACATAAGACCAGGGAGCCCTAGGGCAGGTAAACCCTAAAGAATTAAGGATGAGCTTCAGCCCTCAGGGTGCCTACAGCTTGATAATGCTGCTGGGTCTGGTTCAAGGTCAATGGCCTAGAGGTGCTACAGAAATAATTCAGGGTTATAAATGATAATAAGATGGTCTTATCTTGAGTTGTAAATCTCAAAAACTCTGAAAGCTATTAGGATTAGGGCCAAAGGTTTCTTTTGACAGACCTAGTTCCCAGAATCCCACTGAAAATACTCCAAACACTTGAGAGTGCTGGGGCAAAGGTGAGCATCAGTCTGAAGAGGAAGGTGTTTCCTTGTGTTGGGAAAGGTTTCAGCTCTCTAGGAGTGGAGGAGATCTGACAGAGAACTGAGGACACTTGGAGCCACTGTGGCAGAATCTCAACAGGTGAGTTTCTCATTTGTTCAATGGAATCAAATCCATTTTCAGCAAAATCTTTACAGATTGCTCAGGCTACAGTAAAGTCAAGTTTAGCAGGGACATTCAGCTACCCTTGATTATCAGGGAGAGATGCTGAAAAGGAAACAAAAGGCCCCTCCCAGAAGGCAGTGCCCCAACTGACCTACTGTAGATCTTATCTGCCTTCTAGACTAGAGAAATACGTGTGAGAACAGAAAATGATGTAGCCTGAGAAAAAGGAAAAAGAATAGCCACGCACTGATAGCTTTAATCTCCCCAGACAAATGTCATCTTGGTGCTAATCGCAGGCAGGAAGGAGTGTCTCACCATACTGGGGTGATAACCTTTGGCAGGCATTGACCTGTAAAAAGACAAGACCCCAGACCCATGAGCTCAACTTCCTGAACACTAAAACTGACCATTTCATTGACTGATGGAACCCCAAATTCCTAAGTGTCCAAGAAAACTGATATGCTCACCAGACCACCTCCCGGGATAAGCTATATAAACCCAGTCCCTTTCTTTGTTCGGGGGCTCATTTTCCACCAGGAAAGTGGGTCCCATCGTGGCATCACTTCATCCCCTCAATAAAACGTTGAGCTGATTTGTGAAGTTTGCATTTTTCCCATCTTTTTGCGCTAACAGAGAGGTCATTCCCAATGCAGAGGTGGAGGACACCAAGTGCAGTGCTTATGTGGAGGCTGTAATCTCAGCCTGTGGCCAGAAACAAGCAGCGCTTGGCGGCTGGCAGTGCCTCGGAGAGGGCACGGGAAGCCCTTCTAGCAAGCTTTCCTCAGCAGATGAAGGCTGTAGTCTGTTTTCAGACACAAAAACATGTTTGCTCTTTCATTTCCTTGTCTTCTCATAAAACAGGAGAAAATTTCAACCTTGATGTTTCCCAGGGACAAATCTTGTTCTGGAATTTCTCCTTCAATACTGATTCCCCGTCACAAGAGTTCCTTGATTTTACTTACTAGCCACTTAGGTTCTAACAAAGAGATGTAAATATGATGGTGTCTCCTTAGGATGTAGAGAAGCTGCCAAGCAATTTTCAACAGTGTGGCTTTCACTACTGAGTTTTAAAAAATAGTAGTAGTTCTTTTGCAAGAAGCATCCCAAAACACTATGCTTCACTACATTTTCTTTTTCTGATTCAGGAACTGGCCATCATTTTTCTTTCACTGTCTACCCAGAATGCTGATTATTGAACTGATATCTTACCATTTCCAGGCTCCAGAGACATGGTCTTTCTGGAAAGTGGACCCTTTCCATTGGCCATGGGAGGCTCTTGCTTGAAGGAGGACCTGGGCTGGTCATTCCCTTTCTTGATGACTATGAGGACATGTTTGTGCAGCTGTGCCTGATGCAGCACCTTCAAGACATCTCCGTGGGCCAAACCAGCCAACGAGGTGCCATTGATGGAGAGAAGGAAATCCCCTCGGTTCACAGTCCCTTCCTGAGAAGCTGCTCCCTGAGAAAACACCCTGTGTACCTGGAAAGGACAAAGGAAAGGGGAACAAAAGCCAGAATCCATTTATAACCTCCAGTGATGGCAAGATAGTAACTGCTACTCTGTAGTGAAGAAACTTCCTCATGACAAGTTTAATATTTATTTATTAAATATTAAATAACAAATATTTAAGTTGATCAAAATCATTCAGTGTGAGGTGAATGCCAATACCAGCATCTGCACATATTTTTACTCAACTTCTTATTAGTGTCTGATGTGCGTGGCATCTGTGGGACAACAGGAATACATGGACAAATGAGACTTGGGTTTGTCCCATGAATATGGCCTTAATGACCTCAAGGCCTCTGAGTGATACAAAATTTTACATTATTATTTTTCAGAAAGAAGTGATTTTATAAGTAAATTTAAGGAGGATCAATTGATCCTCATGTTTTTCTAGTGCTTAAATAAAATATTTAGGCAAGTTATAAAGATATAGATAATTGTGCTTATATGTATTGGCATTTGGCCTATACATGTCAGCCATGTGTTGAAAATGGTCATCTTCATCAATGAAAATACCACGTATTACTTTCTCCATGTTTCCATTTCTGTGTAAGTAGTAGCTAACACAACTCAGTAGCCTTCGAATGCTCTAATTGGAATCTGTGTCCTGTTCAATTGTGCATCTGAGAACCTAATGACCTTGTCACTTACCATGATTGATTTTGGCTCTACATCTGTCCCTCCTGCCACACTGAATCCCAAACCCGAGCCTTCTTTTTTATTCAAGACTATGAAGCAAATATCTTCTTTATTCTAGTTAAGAGAAACAGGAAAACAATTTACTACATATTCTCTGTGCCAAGAATGAGAAGCTCCAACCTAAACCCTCCTGTAGGTGCCTATCACAGACCTCAGTGATTCTCCAGCTCTCACAGAAATGTCAGAGGAATCCCCAGTTCAACCTGCTCTCCTTCTGGGTTGTGCTTAAATGGGAAGTTTCGAGGGTCTATGCTGTCGCTGTGGAACTCCTGGGAAGGTGAACATGAACCAGGATGTGGGCAAGGGCCACTAAGCGTTCCCACGTTTTCAAGCCGTTCGAGGCACCAGATTGCATCTTCCTAAATCTGATTATCGCACCATGTTTCACCATGAAGGGAATTCATTATTCTATACTTCTTTATACCTATATTTAGCAAAGCCAGTTTCAACAGCCACAAAAAAGATCAAGTGCCAGGAGTTGGGATAAAAGCACACAGAGGCCTTGAGTCTTATATGCTCACTTCTGGCACATTCAGTTATTGGATTTCAGGTGCAAATTAACTAGCAGTCCTAAAATATTCAGAATATTAAAAAATATAAAGTATGTTCTGGGTGTGGTGGTGTACACCTGTATTTCCGGTGACATGGAAGGCTGAGGCCACTGTAGGCAACTTAGTGAGACCCTGTCTCAGAACAAGCCCTGTAGCTCAGTGGCAGAGAACCCCTGGGTTCAATCCCCAGAATGTAAAGAAGAAAATACCTAAAAATTATGTTAAGACTAATTGTCAACCGATATTGAGACTAAAACATTCTTTTTCTGTTTCTTTTTTTGGTACCAGGGGTTGAACTCAGGGGCATGCTACCACTGAGCCACATCCTCAGCCCTATTTTGTGTTTTATTTAGAGACAGGGTCTCACTGAGTTGCTTAGCACTTCGCCATTGCTGAGGCTGGCTTTGAACTCACGATTCTCCTGTCTCAGCCTCCCTAAGTGCTGGGATTACAGGTGTGTGCCACCACGCCTGGCCTAAAACATTCTTAGTAGCGTTGTAGGATTAAGTACCAGAAACTGTCCTGTTTCAAGCATTAAAAGATATTTTTGGAATAAAATATTTTAAAATAAATAAACTGGCTGGGCTAATTATTCTGAATTTATTTCCTTCACTCACATGTGACACATGATTCAGCAACATTTTAAAGCTCTGCATTGCTGTTTCTTATGAAGTGATTGATAATCCATCACTTTAAGGTGTTCTCAAACAGCAATAGAACAAGAGCCTAAAAATAACCCTTAAAGATGGATTCGGTGAGAGAAAACAGAACACGGAGACAGAAAACCAACTCTATAATATGCAGAAGAGAGAACCTAATAGAAGAAAGTGTTTGGTCCTGGGCTGAGGTTGTGGCTCAGTGGCAGAGCACTTGCCTCGCACGTGTGAGGCACTGGGTTCAATCCTCAGACCACATAAAAATAAGTAAACACAATAAAGACACTGTGTTCATGTATAAGTAAAAAATAGTAAAAAGAAAAAAAAAAAAAAGAGAGCTTTAGGTCCTGTTAGGAAGTCACGAGGGCTAATTTCCAAGTATTCTATATCTCTCTTAAGAAGTTGATTTGAACCAAGGTCCACGTGCTGGTACTAGAATGTCCTTTAGCCATACCTGTGCTCAAGCACACATCAGTGGACAGAAGGATGACCACTGGGCTTCTAAACAAAAATGAAATACGTGGTGCAGTAAATGATTTTTGTGCAGCTTCTGGGAGGTAATGTTTGATGCCGAAATATTTCCCAGGTATTTAAATGTGAAGAGGCAGAACATCTGAAGACAGGGCTCCTACAATGCAGTGTGTGTTGTCACCAATAATTTAATTTATTCAAATTGCTGTTTTCCAGGGTGTTTGAGGACACCAGCGTGCTAGAAACTGGCTGACTGGCCAAATTTTGCTTGAGAAGCTCAGCACAGCACCCAGAAAGCCAGATGAACCAAGTGCTCTTCAAGGCTTGGGTGTGCTGAAGTCAGAAGACCAGGGCTTGTTTTGACCTCTGCCATCTCTCACAGCACCACCAAAGGCCACAGGAAGTAGTTTTCTGCAGTTCCATTTTTAGCACCTGCAAACCATACTCACTTGGAAAAAAGCAAGGCAGACAACTGCTAGTGTGAAGATGGCAGAATAAGACTCTCTGCTCATCCCTGCTCTCTGAAATCAACTTGGGAAGACAACAAGAAGAGAGCGCGAGCTGTATTCTGATGAAAGTAGGTTTGATCTTCAACACCAAACTCCACTGGGGGTGAGTATCAAACCAGAGGAGGCTCCAGATGATGCCTGTAAGGGCAGCGCTGGGCATCCTGCCCACAGAAAAAGTCACCACTTTATTTCTGGTTCCTGCAAATGTGCCTCTGGTATATGAGGCTGACTGAGACTTTGTTTTCCTCTTTCTCCACATTATCTAACACCGTAAATAAAATGTTTGGAGCAGAGGGGCCTGGCTGAATGTGACCCCACCCTTCCCACCTTGATAGAAACATGAGATCTTCCTGCATGAGATGCTTGCTTACTGTAATGACAAGTCGAGGGAGGTGGAGAGGATGGAATGTTTCCTTTTGCTGAAAGCGAACAACATTTGGTGTGCCCAGGTGTTTCTTAACTGCATACACCCGAACCAGTGGCTGAGACAAAGAAGGGAGGTGAAACTAAAGGGCATCATTTCCCCTATTCCCCCTGTCTTCACCATCCCTGCCAGCTTACTAGATGCCAGAGCTGGCCAAGTGGGGTGGCATATACGGAATCCCAGCCACTAGGGAAACTGAGGCAGGAGGATTGCAAGTTCAAGGCCAGCCTGGGTAACGTACTGAGATACTGTCTCAAAAAATAAAAAGGATAATAGGGGCAGGGGAGAAATGGAGGAATTTTGGATAGGGTAAAGAGGAGGAAAGAGGCATGGGGTAGAAAAGATGGTGGAATGAGATGGAGATCACTACCCTAGGTACACGTATGAAGATAAGAATGTGTGATGCTGCCTTGTTTACAACCAGGGAAATGAAAAATTGTGCTCTGTATGTGTACTGTGAATTGAAATACATTTTGCTGTTTTAAAAAAATAAAGTAAAATAAAAAAAGAATAAAAAGGAGCTGGGCGAAGTGGTGCACGCCTATAATCCCAGCACTTTGGGAAGCTGAGATAGGAGAATCACAAGTTCAAAGCCAGCCTCAGCAACGGCAAGGTGCTGAGCAACTCAGTGAGACCCTGTCTCTACATAAAACACAAAATAGGGCTGGGGATGTGGCTCAGTGGTCGAGTATCCCTGAGTTCGATCCCCGGTACCAAAAAAAAAAAAAAAAAAAAGAGTAAAAGGGCTGGGAGTGTGGCTTCCAGAGCACCCTTGAGTTCATCCCCAATATGGAAAAAAAAAATCCCCAGTATGGGGAGAAAAAAAAGGGGGCGGGTAAGACTGCTGCTCAGATGAGAAACCTCAAATAGCATCGTGTAATATTTTAATTTCTGGAACAGTGTTCATGGATGAAATAGTAACCCAAATACATTACCAAAAAAGAAAAACTGTTCATATTTGCTTTTTCCTAATATTCAACTCTTAGGTTTCAAATTTCTATGAATAGTCCTGAGAAGCTTTTATTCTTCAGAGTAGTATTCTGTATGTGAAGCCATCCTCTCTTTTGTGATTATTTATTATCACATCTGATTCATTTAAAGACTTTATTTGTAATAAGCTCCTTTGTCTTATTTATACACGGGTTCTCCTAGACCTCAGGATACAAGTAGGGCTATGCCGGCGTAACTGTTTCTTTCACCAGCAGGTGGCGCCCCTCACTAGTTTATGTTCACAGTGAAGTGGCTGGAGGTGCTTGTGGTCATTTCTAAGCATTTCCTGGTCCTGTTTAGAAGACCCTCTGCAACATACTCCAAAGCTGGGTGTGGGAAAGGTGGTAACTTGCTGCCAGGGAATTAAAATAGCGGTGATACCAATATGGCATGTGAACATTCCATGAAGGTCTAGCTTCTGAAGCCAGCTGGCAGCAAACGAGGCACAGGCAAGTCAGGCTGAACTGTGGCATTCCCAGCCCCGGCAGGCCTTCCAAGACCAGGCGTGTCCTCCTCGGCTGTCAGAGCTGGCAATGCGCTCTTGGCCACTAGCTGCTGCTGCTTTCCTCTTCCTGTGTTCTCTGCATTTCACTTACCTCTGATTGTGCTTTCGTTTCCTGAATGAGAGTTAGGGTAGAAGATTTTGATCCCACCGACGACAAAACAGCCTGTAATCTCTGCTGGTCCTCCGCCGAGACTTCAAGTTGATCCAAACTAAATAACAAATATATTTTAAAAGCATTAAAGAAGAAAGCAATTTCTCTATTTTCTAAGGATGCATCTGAAATGATCACCATTCAACTATATGGTAGTTGTTTCCTGAGCTGCTGCTGCTTATGTTTTCTTCTAGTTGTAGCCCCCATTCCAAACTAAGACCCCTGAATGCTGAGCAGGAACGCCCTTGACATTGACAATAATTGGGAAAATTACTGACAACAGCAATGGGAGTGCTATGGGTTCAGAGATTCCTCCAAGATGTTAGGGGATGGATGTGGGGGTTAAAAAAAACACTGACATGTAAAATATTCAATATGTAGGCTCAGGTGAAACATTTAAAAATATGCTGGCAAGTCCCACTAAACTCCAGTCACTCTCCAGGTTCCCCCCTTGAGAGACAGCCTTCTTTTCCTTCCCATCTCCTTTGCACGTTGCTTTTGCTTAGTAAGTGCCATGTCTGGAGAATGTGCTACTCAGGGCAATATTTTGGCAAACTCTTCCCTGCAGGCACTTTGTTTCCCGTAATTATACTGAAAACAGAGGAGGCTTAATACAATGTGGGCACTCTGGATTGGATTCTGGAATGGAAAAGGGACATTAGTGGAATTTATTTAGCGGAATCTGAATAGACTCTGGTTTGGGTAATAGGATTGTTCAATGTTAATTTCGTACTTTTGACAAATGGACCATGGTTATGTGAGATGTTAACATCAGTTAGAACTGGGTGAGAGGTACATGGGAGCTTTCCGTACTACTTTTGTCCTTCATATGAACTTAAAAACTATTCCAAAATAAAGCAAGTTTATTTAAATAAAAAGGAGGGCAGATACTTACTTAACTGACCAGCTTTTTCCAGATGGCAGGTCTTGGGCGGTTTTACCCACTTCTTTGGCTGAACTGGGTGCTGCAGGTTCACTGGCTGTAGGGCTGCTTCTTCCTGGACAGGCCCTGCTTCCACCCTTCCCTGGACAAGAAAGGGTGGCTGGTCCATCAAGGCCAGGAAGGCCTGCAGCTGGGGAGCCAGTGGGGGAGCCGAGTGATCTCCTGGGGATGATCTCTAGCTGGGTTTTGAAGAGCATGGCAGAGGTCCCCCCTGGGTAGTCCTCGCTGCAGAGCTTCTCAAGGTCAGGCATGCTCAAGGTTCTCAGTTCCTGAAGCTTAGAGCGGGATACCGGTGAGGGCTGGGTGTGGCGCACTGAGGACTTGTTCTTCTTGATGGGAGAGGCTGGAGTCACGGTTGAGGTGGGGATTCCCACAAGTGATCTCTTTTGGTCTGAATCCGGACCCTTGTTCCTGGTCTGTGGTGGATTCTGCCGGGACACAATCAAAGTCATGCTAGATGGGGACTTGGTCATTTGTGGGAGAACAGTGCTGGATTCACTTTGGCTTTCGCTGCAGGAACTCAAGCTGCGTCTCAGTGACCTCGCTGCTGCGTCATTGGGGTAGCCAAGGCTCCCCGAAGTGATGCAGCCAGATGACCGCCTGCCAATGGGAGGCTTGGAGCTCACAGACAAAAATGGGGATGTCCCGGACTTGGCGGTAGGCCGGTCAGAATTGGCCAGGTTCTCAAAAGACTTGATCCTCTGTTTCACAGAGAAAAATGAGGTAGATTCATGGGGCCAGTTCTGCTCATAGTAGTAATGCCTTCTGGTGACTTTGATTTTGTCTGTGACGAGGCAGCTTTTCTCCTGGATTGCGGCGATGTCACCTTGCTCTGTGGCTGGGATGTTCTTCGATGTTTCCTGCAGAGGCTTTACGCTATATACAGCCTGTCCATTAGCCAGGCCGAGAATACCGCCTTTGGATGCCTTTGCCTCAGGGAGACCAGTGCTGGTCACAGGGACCTGGCTGTTCCTAGGAGAGCGACCAGGGCTGTGCGGGGAATGACTCTCCCGTCCAAAATGGCTTGAGAACTGGGCTGGCATGGAGTAGGTCCTGGTGGCTGGCCTTGGGGTGAAGTAGGGATGGTCCTCCTCAGCAGGGGCCATTGGTATGTCATTCTTGGGCATCCCTGGGGAGTCTGACATCAGGCTCCATCTTCCCTGGGAGGGATCTGCCTTTTTAGCAGGCAGTTGAGGGGAGGAGGAGGAAGACAATTTGGCCACACTGAAGGGTCGTTGTGTTTCCTGCTCCACCTGGGAGGCAGGAGGCAGGAGTGAAGATGGATGATTTGGGGATGATTCCACTGACTGGTGGAATCTGATTTTACTCTTCTCCTGACAGTTGCTCTGGGCCAAAAACCCTCCCTGTCTGTCACTTTCAGCTGGCTTGTCACCGCAAGCATTCTTTGGCATTCTTTCAGAAGAAATCTCAGCTATTTTCAGCTGGTTCATTCTTTCTAGGGGCTCACTAGCAGTTCTCTTGGTTCCTTGTTCACTGGTCCCCCTAGGTTGGGCTGCTTCTGACACTGAGACCATCTGACTGGATGTGCATGGCTCGCTCTGTCTGACCCCGGCCGGGGACACACTGCTCCTGGATGCTGCAGGACTCACCAGCCCAGAGATGGCACAGGGTGCCTTGCCCTCTGGTCCACACCTGGGAGATTTAGGGGTAGCTGGGCAACCCCTGTTGAATTCTGAATGGACAGCCGCGTGGAACCGATTGCACGTGCCTTGCTCAGGAAGAGTCTTGGGGGAGGTCAGGGAGGAAATGAATGTGCTGATGCTTGTGTCTGACGCGGAGGCCTTCAGTGACCCAGAGGCAGCTGGGGGTGGCCTGCTCTCCAGCACACACTGGGGAGCCTTGGGGGTGTCTGCAGCGTTTCTGTCAGGTTCTTCTCGGTCAGCTATGTGGAACCGGTGTGATGCTCCCTTGGAAAGCATTTTGTGGGAGGTCTGGGGTGAAATTAAGGATTTCCTGTGGTCTGTCCCACCAGCCTTAGCAGGATTAGCAGCAGGGGCCTCAGAGCCAACTTTGCTTTTGCTTTTGATGCTGAGTCTCCTCAGCTTAGGGCCGCACTTGGGTTTCTGACAGTTACTTACGAGTGTTTCCACTGAACCCTTTTTAGTTGAGTCTTTATTCTCAAGATTCATCTTCAGCGGAGGAGGGCTATTAGGCATGACAACTCCCTTTCTGTGATTTGAGCTCAACATCTGAATTTTGGAGTCGGGACTTCTGGCTGGTATGGTGGAGCATTCCTTCTCAGTTTTGCTCTGTCCATGCGAACCTTGGCTATTTTTATTTATTTCTTTAAACCAGGCCATGATGGGCCTCCTGGAGATCATTTTTCGTTTCTGTAGCAAGTCATCCAGGTCTTGACTTTCAGAGATGTGTAGGTTCGCCAAAACAGACTCTCCGTTCTTGGGGACGTCCACACTGAAGGAGTACATGTTTTCAGTTGTGTTTGCCTTGGTTTCTTGTCTGTCTAGGGGTTTGTCATCCAGCAGGTCATGTTCCAACCCATTCACCATGTTAGGGGAGCTGAGTGTGACTGGTGGGTTGTGACAGAGCCTGAGGACCTTAGAAGGTTGGCCATTTTCCACAGCTGAGCTAGTGCCGGTTACTTCCATAGTGTCTTCTTCACACAAAGGCTTATGACCCTGTGAAATGGTTATATCTGCATGAGTTTCCTGCTCCTGAGAGCTTAAATCCAGGAGTGAAAACAGCTGGGGAGAGTTTGGGCTGGAAGCGCACGAGGTTCCTGGCAAAAAGGAGGCCGTCTCGCAGGGGTTTTCCACCGACTCGCTCAGCGCGCTGTGCTTGAGTGGCAGAACTTTGGCTAAAGCCGGGCAGGGTGCAGCCTGAGCAGGAGTTGTAGAGGGTGGACTGGTGTAACCATTTGTGGAACAAATTTCAATTTGTTCCTCCTCAGACTCTGTAGTATCTTCCTTGGGAGAAGACCCACGAGAACAGCTGTCCCTGGTGAAAGCTTGTGGGGCTTCAGTGAGCGACTCGGGGTCAGAAGAAGAGTCCTCGGCATCTCCATACATGGAGGAGAGAGATGGCTCTGTACTGTCACCCAGGCCTGACAGGGAGACACTATCTTCATGAAAGCTGCTAAAATTTCTAGAGTAGTTGCTCAAAAAGTTTTTGTTCACAGTAAAATGTTTATTGAGGTTAATGGAATCTAAAACCGAAGGCTGGGAGGCCCACTGTGGGGCTGTGGAGGCAGCAGCAGCCGAGGCCTTCCTGGGGGCGGGTGTCTGGTCACCTGTGACTGGAAGGGCATGCTGGGAACTGCCACCTCCAGTTCCTCCCGGCAGCACGCCCTGAGAACTGCCCTGGTGACCCCCGCCGCCTCCTTTCTGAGAAAACTGAGGTCTTGCTTCAGAAGCCTCTGACTCCTTGATGAATCTGTCGTTGTCTGTCATGGGGTTCTCTCTGCCCCCCAGTGGGCAGCAGTACCCTGAGACATTATCACATGTGCTGCTGGTCTTATCAGTGGGCACTGGCAGGGAAGGGCTGGCCTGGGACACCTTTGCAGACACAGCATCTGTGACCTCAAGCAGAGTGGCCTCTTGGGAGGTCTCAGGTGCTTGGTTTTCTGTGGTTTTGGAGCCCTTGCTGTGGTTGGCTGGAGTTCCTCCACTCTGCTCCTGGGATATGAGGTCCTGTGGCAGGAGGGTGCTAGCTGGAGTTGCTCCCTCAGCCCCAGGTCCCACATCCCTCAGGGCAGCTGCCTTTCTGGTGCCATGGGGAGAGCTGGCCAGAGTCTTCCTGAAGTCAGGAGGGGTCACTGCGTTCTCCCCTGGGGGTGTGCTGCAGCTGTGGGGGATGCTCAAAGCAGATCTGCCCTGGGCCTCAGGCCCCATGACCCTGGGCAGCACAGGCTGGCCAGCCTTCTCAGGCCTGCTGACTTGCCATGCATCCGTAGAGGTCTTGCTGGGATCAAGATGGGTGGCCTCCTTTCCTGGGGAAGGGAGCAGGGATGGAGGGTTGTTTGGTCCTGTGTGAAGAATAAAAAGTAGAGTGGTAGAGAAGATGAAGGGGAAAATGGGAGGAAAACAGAAGCCTTCTCAATTAAAAGAAAACTATAAACAATCTCAGCCTTTTTTCCTTTTTTTAGAAGGACATTCCACAGCCTATACGTGGGCCTTCTTGTCTGTCTGTTTTTGTCTCTCAAATTATAGAGCACTCACATCTAGCAAACACCACACTGCTTCTTCAATCGCCCCAAAATAACTCAGACTAGCTGGCAGGATGAACATGTGAGCCTGCCCATTTTTCTCTTTCTTGGTGATTTTTGAGGATGGGGGACACCAGAAATCCTTTGGGTTTCTTTACACCACCTGCTCTTTGACAGCAAAAGCTAAAGGGAGGTTGAAGCATTTGTTCTGTGTGATTCCTTAGCTTTGGGGTAGACTTGGCAGAGGCCTCGGGTCTCACCCAGGCCCAGCATCTGGCCCATCATATATGGGTTGTCCTTCAGACTGTGGGATGGGAAGGATAGGGTACAGCAAGACAGTCTAATCTCTGTACTTAGGGGGCTCCTTTTAGCACAAGAGGTGCTACCCAGAGACAGATGCTATGGATGGGACTCAAGGCTATGTCTACATGGGGCCTTGGCTTATTTTGAGGCTCAGGGGAGCAGGAGAGCTGGAGGCCTTGGCAGAGGGGATGGGGGCTGGAGTGGTGCTCATGAGGGACAGTGTGGGCACAGTGATGGGAAGGAAGTGGGAAAAGCAATGGAATGAAAGCAGGTAAGAAAGCACAGATGCTCACAGTGGCAGGAAAGTGGGGAAACTGGAGTTCAGTCACTCATGGGACAGGTTTCAAGAGCCACTTTATCCCGCAGGTGGCTCCTCAGAATGCCCTGCACACTTGGACTGATCTGTCTACCTCTGGCACATAGCACCTGGCAAAGGGGTCGGGTGTGTGTATGGGAGAGATTAGAATAAAAAAGAACCCAGGATTAGCAATTTTCTTAGGGTCACAGGTTGGAGTGCAAAGCTTGGTCACATGAATGCTCCTGGTTTGAGGACAGTCATCTACCCCAAATGTTACATTCATCCCTCTTCTCTCACAAAAATCATCTTAACTGCATGCTTTTTTCCTCCTGAAGTTCCTTTGTGAATAATTATGAATTAATTATTAGGACGCAGCACTGAGAGTTTTTCCAGTAATGAAATTGGGCACCATGCTAAGAGTCCCCCATGCATTTAGTTTTCTTCCCAACACTGTGGGGAATGCCCTGTGATGATCTGCCTTGGGAAGATGAAGAATGGAGTCACTGAGTGGTTAAGCAACATGTCCAAGGTCACAGTTCACAGGTGGTAGAGCCAGGAATCACCTCAGAAAGCTGGATCCACAGCCCACACTCTGCCTAAACCTTCACTGTGTGGCCCCTGTGTAACAGCCTGTGGTAATAGTAAGGGCAGATCTCTGAGATGGGGGTGGAGATTCCTGGGCCTCACTGTGGAGGCCAGGGGCCCGCCGAGAGCCAAATCCAGGTGTTGTTCTCTGCTCAGCCTTTCCTGGACTCCCAAAGCACATTTTTCCTGCTTCCAACACCAAATACAGGGAGGAAAAGTAACACTGAGACAAAAGGAGGAGACTGAAAGAGTTTTTAGTGTCAGATTCACTCACTGAATACACCCCTCACAGGCAAGTTTTGCAATAGCAAAGTGTGTACCTTCAAAGCGTTTTATTTGAGGGAGATTAAGTTATGCAAAGGCAGCCTTTATGTCACCTTCCAAATTAATGCTTCATTTGGAAACCCCCAACATGCCCAGTAATGGGCACAGCCCTGAGCCAAAGGCCCAATAGCTGTCATTCATGGTATTGTAGTGTGGAAGGACCTGGAGACATCAGCGTAGCTTCTGCATTCAGGAAGGCTGCATTTGGGCTGCTGTGGGGAGGCTGGAGCTTGGGACAGGCTACAGGGGTTGCACTGATTATGCAGGCTTAGGATCAGTCTTGTCACCTCAGCAGCCTGATCAATTATTTTGTTTGTTGAGGCAAAAATGGTTGTTAGGTACAGGTGAACACTGGAGTGTGTGTGTTTTCCAAGAAACAGCATAGGACTGTTTGTACACACACTCATATATGTAAAACAGGACTAAAGGCTAGATAGTGGGCTGGGGACATAGTTCAGTGGTAGAGCACTTGGCCAGAGTGTATGAGGCCCTGGGTTCCACACAAGCAGCACCAAAAAAAAAAAAAAAAAAAAAAAGTACAGAAAAATATTAATAGAAATTTTTCCTGGGGCTTAGGTGATTTTTATGCTAACTTAAACAATTTTTCTCTTAATTGTTATTTTCTCAGCTTTTAAAATAATAATCATGCATGTATTTCATGACAATTATTTAAAAATTTAGTGGCAAACAAGGGTTTCTGTACTCCCCACACTACTTCAGGGCCACTTCCTCCTCCTGGTTTCTAAGATCCATCCAGTAGAAGTCAATTCTAGCTGCCTAGGCTCTATCAGATTTCGCCACCAACACCTCTTGCTTGGTTGACTGATCACTCCTGTGTATAATAGCAAGTTGATCTTTATTCCTTTCTAAAAATATTCTTAGAAAAACTGTGTGTGTGCATGCATGTATCTTACTGCATGTATAATATATTCTAGGCAGATAAATACATGCTTTTTCTTAGAAAAAATCATGTGCACATAACTTATGAATGCATATTGTATACTAGACAGGTCTCCAAGTGTTATCTGTGAAAAACTTCATTGATTCCTCAAAAAAAAAAAAAACCAAACCCATGGAGTGGGCAACCTAGGACATGAGTGAATTCCCTGGTCAAACTCTGAAGCTTGGATTTGAACCCGGGGAGCCCACATATGGTGCCATGTGCTTCACCATCATGCTGCATGTACATCATTTTGGAATCTTAAAAAGGATTAAAAAAAAAAAAGATAAGGTGTTCCTTCTTTTATCAATTATGCATTTTGGGATTTTTACCTTAAAAAATATGTATATATATATTTGTGTGTATATATATATGTATATATATATATTATTATTATTTTTTTGGTACCGGGGATTGAACTCAGGGGCACTCGACCACTGAGCCACATCCCCAGCCCTATTTTGTGTTTTATGTAGAGACAGGGTCTCACTGAGTTGCTTAGCGCCTCACCATTGCTGAGGCTGGCTTTGAACTTGCGATTCTCCTGTCTCAGCCTCCCTAAGTGCTGGGATTACAAGCATGAGCCACTGCGCCCAGCAAAAGAATATATTTTGAAGAATATTCTTCCCACATATTGAAAAGCAGCTAAGCTACTTATAATAAAATTAGAAGAAAGAGGGCTTTGATTAGCAATTTGTCAGCAGGACAACTGGTCACAGATAGCTTTTTAACTGGGAAGGAAAAATAAAAATCTACAAAAAGGATTCAGAAGCTCTAAAAAAATTGTAGAGATGATTTTATTATTATTATTATTATTATTATTATTATTATTTTTCCATGCTGGGAATTGAACCCAAGGGTTCACACATGCTAGGTATGTGTTCTACCACTGAGTTACATCCCCAGACCTTTTTATTTTATTAAAAGACATGGAGCCAGGTGCAGTGGTGCACACCTACAATCCCAGTGGCTTGGGAGGCTGAGGCAGGAGGATTGCGAGTTTAGAGCCAGCCTCAGCAAAAGCGAGGCAGTAAGCAAGTTAGTAATACTCTGTTTCCAAATAAAATACAAAAATGGACTTAGGATGTGGCTCAGTGGCTGAGTGTCCCTAAGTTCAATCCCTGGTACCAAAAAAAAGAAAAAAGAAAAAAGAAAGAGAGAGACATAGAGACAAGGTCTTGATGCATTGCTCAGGTTGTCCTGAAGTTTGCAAGCCTCCTGCCTCAGCCTCTTGAGTAGCTGGGATTAGAGGTGTGCACCTTCAGGTCTGGCTCCAGAGCAGGTAAAATGTCTAATACTTCACATACACTCCAAAAGCCTAGAGGGCGCCAGTGTGTCACTACAACTCAACAGTCAGTCCTCATAGTGAGGATCCTGACATTTAAGAATTGGATGACAGCGGAAATCATGAATTACATGTTAGTTGAACATAGCACAAATACTAAGTATCAGTTACTGGCACTGGTGTTAATTGGTTGCTCAGTGAATGACCAGGAGACAAGCTGCTCCTTTCTCAGGGCTTATCGCCTCTAGGGAGCCCGGAGAGGGGGTGACAGGAGAGCACCATACACCTGTAGTGGGAGGGGTCAGAGCTGCAGTACATGGGGCAGGTGCTTCTGTGGGGATGGTTGTGGGGAGGGGAAGGCTACATGTCTCTCTACATGGAATACAACCCAGGAGAAATTTACATGCATACACCCACTCAATTCAAGTCACAAACTCACAACTCAGGAAAACTTGCCTACCTAGAATATATTCCTCGAGTGGAGAGAAAGGAAAGAATTTTCTGCTTTAGGCTGCAAATTGGGAAGATGTTGGTACTGTTGATTAAAAAATGCTCCTTTGTTGCCCCTCCCCTTCAATTCCAAAGCAAATATACATTCCAAGGAAACTTCCAGAGGATCATTTTGTAGAACAATCATTCTTAAAATGTGTGGTGATGCTGGCCTCAAATCAAACATTCTTTTGAGAGGTGACACCGAGGGCTTCCTCCCTATAACTTCATCCTCCCTCAAATAAAACCCCTTAATACACTTTGCAAAAAGTCAAACTGTTAATGGAAATTGCCTTGTTCACGTTGGTTCAGTGAGTGAGTGTGAACCGCAAAGAACAGAAACCAAGGTAATGGCCTCATCAATGGGAGGACAAAGTACCATAGATCACAAAGCATCAGGGGCCTGTATTTTTTCTGTGAGTAGCCATCAAAATATGGAGTGGATATTCCAAGTTTCCAAATTTTTAATTTATAAGGACAGCCCTACCAAGTGAGGCTTCTCACGTTCTTCTTCCTCCATAGTTTGCTCACCAATCAGAGAGCAGGAACTGCAACAGGTCAAGACCAGAGGGACTGCCAGCACCTCAGAAGCCATCCAAGGTTCTCAGCCACTGAGAAAAGTGTCCCCACCAAGGTGCAAGTTGAGAACACAAATTTGCAATCTCCACTAATAAATCCAACAAGTTATTTAAATTCAGCCTGACTAGAAAAATCTCATTTTTGAAAAGTTATTCTGGATGACAAGAAGATGCTGGGCGGTCAAATTGATTTTGACATGATTTCAGCTTTCACAATATCATTCCATCTTTCATCAACACTTTTTCCAACATTTACTTTTTCACTTTCCCTTGTGGAAGTTTTTGTCACCATTTCTCAGTGCACTTGATTTCACATAAGCAGTGTGTTGAGATTCTGAAGGGTAGAAATTCCTGTGGTTTATCTCGTGTCTCATCCGTGT
This sequence comes from Xerus rutilus, assembly GCA_028644305.1. NCBI lineage: Eukaryota > Metazoa > Chordata > Mammalia > Rodentia > Sciuridae > Xerus > Xerus rutilus. Next base: position 22,822,820 of record CM053405.1, on the reverse strand, counting down.
CACAAAATGGGAAAATAGTACTGATGACTGAAAATGGATGCATGGAATTAAAACTATGGAGTTCGAATCCCAGTGGCTTGGGAGGCTGAGGCAGGAGGATGGTGAGTTTAAAGCCAGCCTTAGCAAAAACGAGGCACTAAGCAACTCAGTGAGACCCTGTCTCTAAATAAAACACAAAATAGGGCTGAGGATGTGGTTCAGTGGTTGAGTACGCCTGTGTTTAATCCTTGGTACCAAAACAAACAAACAAACAAACAAAAAACATTATGAAGTTAGACACAATGGTCTAGTCAAACTGTTAAATGAAGGCAGCATTTAAACATCATAAATTTGTGTAAGATGTTGTCCCCTCCTCAAAATTATCCGTGTGTAATACTTTTATTAGGGTATCTACCTTGCTATTTTTAAATTTAACAAATGATAAAATAATCTCACCAGTCACAGGTTGTTGCCCCCACTCTGGTGCAGCTTCGGGTGGGTTCTCTGTGAGATGTCCAGTGTTGGGGTGACACAGAATACTGGCTGGCCCACAGTCAATCGGGACACATCCATCCCCAGGGGTCAGCTTCCCCAGAGGTTCCTGGTACAATTACAACCACAAGTCACTGCTAATATCTTTCAGGTTTTCTGAATCATAAGACAACATCGTACAGAGGAGAGGAGAGCTGGTTTGAGAAAAGTCAGAAGAGCTGTGAGCAGGAGCCAGAAGACCCAGACTCTGGAAGGAGCATGGTCTGGTTCTCTTCCCTAAGCGCCAGTTTTCTCAGATTTAAAATGGGAATGATAAGACTCGTCCAGTCTCACTATGGAGTTTTAAATAAAAGATGCTTAAGTGAGAATAGCTATAAAAATGGCATATAAAAGGCTCTAGAGATGGAAGGCAGAATTGTTATAATACTTCTTAGAGATCTCCAAGACTATAAAGTCAATTCCTTGGTTTAATAGTGAGGGAAACGACAAATCTGGATAAATGAAACTGACATTTAATATTTTAAGATTTCTCTCAGGCCAAGTGTCGATTACTTTATCCTCTTTTCTTCTATCTACTCTATATTGCAAAAAAAAAAAAATTTAACTTATTAGAAAGTCAAATCGGATTTATTTGGAATTTATCCATTGAATTTGAGTCAGAAAGTAGCCCAATGGCAGCTACAAAGGAGAGAAATGAGAGGTACAGTGTGTCGGAGCAACTCTGATAAAAAATCATTTCATAAAATGTCAACTACTGGCTGAGGGAAACCTTCCTAGAGTTTAACTCCTTTTAGGTTCAGTAAGGTAAGGTAAGGTAAGCATAAGGTAAAAGCAGTGGGAGACTTTTGGAATGGGACAGAAGTGGCCGTCGCACTGGCCCTACGTCATGAATTCTCCCACTGCCACTGAACTGTGCACTTTAAAATGGTTAATTTCACATTATGTACATTTTGCCTTAATAAAAAGAATTAAATAAAAGCAATAAAAAACAACCTACTCATCAACAGCTTTTTTCTCGTTTTGTTTTTAACTTCCGATACTTGAGGATGCGGTAGAGCAATGCATTCTCTTTTTCGTATGTAATTTAATTACATTAAATTTTGGAACAAAAAGTTTTGTGAGAAAAATTCTTTTGCACCAAAGTTTTAAATGCTGCTCAAAAGTTCTTAATGAAAATTTAAATTCAAAACTACAAAAAGCTCTTATTTTTAATAGATAGACAGACATTATTATAAAAACCTTGATCTGGTGTTCTATAGTTATCTAAAATTGATTATGATACTTTTTGAAAAAGGAGGAGCAAACCCACTGGTTAAACATTATATTATAAAACACATGTTGGAAAAAGAAAAAAAACAAACACACATGCTGGTTAGAGGTAAGATATAATTTTGAGGGGGAAAAGATGTATATTTTTCTTTTTTAATTTATTTTATTTTTGGTGCTGGGGAGTTAACCCAAGGGTGCTTAACCACTGAACTACATCCCCATCCCTTTTCATTTTTTATTTTGTAACAGAGTCTTATTAAGTTGCTTAGGCTCTGCTAAGTTGCCGAGGCTGGCTTTGAACCCACAATCCTCCTGCCTCAGCGTTTCAAGTCTCTGGGATTACAGGCATGTGCCACCGCGCCCAGCTCTATTTTTTTTAAAATAGGGTTTGGAAAAAAAGACTTTTGGCCTCATGTAGTGTTTTTGATGTTACATTTCTGGGCCTAGTACATGTATTTTTATATAAGCCACTTAGAAACATCTTCAAATATGGCCTTATTAAGTCACCTCAGACTCATTGCTTAGAGATCAAGAGAAATTATTTATGTTGAGGAGATTAATAAACAACATTAATTTCTCTTACTCTCTCCTTTGTTAAAGAGGTGTATATTGAAATATAAAAAAACTAACAATCAGATCATTCTAACCAAGTAGTAACAAAATTAACTTGCATCTAATGTGGGTGCATTATATGTTTCTAAATGAATATAAGCCCCTTTATGTCATGTGATATTCATGAGTATGAGCAGCTATAACTAAGGTATAATAATAATCAAGCTCTAATAAGGATCACTCATAACCTTATCAGTTGAAGAGAATCCTTGTGAACATAGATGTGATGGCTCCTCCAACTCTCACCTGACCAGGCAGACAGCACCAGCCCTGTTTTAAAGCCAGAAATGAGGCTTAGAAAGGCTCAATAACCCTGTAATCCCAGGGGCCCAGGAGGCTGAGGCAGGAGGATCATGAGTTCAAAGCCAGCCTCAACAAAAGCGAGGTGCTAAGCAACTCAGTGAGAGCCTGTCTCTAAATAAAATATAAAATAGGGCTGGGGATGTGGCTCAGTGGTTGAGTGCCCGAGTTCTATCCCCGGTACCCCTCCTCCTGCCCCAATAAAATGCTCAATAACTTGCCTAAGTCCTCACTCAACTTACACCAACTGGTCAGTGGAGCAATTGGTACCAGGGCCAGCGCTTTGCTTCACCCACACCATACGGCCTTTCCATCCTCAACCAGAGGCCCTGCACACAGGTAAGGGAGCAATCACATCTTTTAGCTGAATGATCTCATGACTGATGACCTGCCAATATGCTAACAGGTTCCCATTAAACGAATGACTCTCCCAAAAGGTATTTTTGCAATCAGCATCCTTTTTCTTCAGGTAGATTTCCCTGTGATTACCAACAGAGCCCACATTCAGTCACACAATATTCATTTAGATTCAAAGTAACCAGAGAAAGTCAGTTACCTCCTCTGTAGTTCCATCTGGTGGAAGACCAGTGATGGTCTCTTTGACAGCAGGGGCCTGGACTTTTAAGACCTGACCACATGGTCCATCGGCTTTGCCAGTCAGGGACGCTATCTCTGAGCAGCTGGACTCTGCCTCGGGCCTCTTGCGGTGTGGGCTGACCTTGGCCACTGGTTTATGCGTGGGCATCAGGTTTTCACTCTCCTGGGGGGGAACAGGGCTCTCTGTGCTCTTCACACTCTGTGTGTCTATATGGACTTTGTATTCCAATTTGGGTGAACTCCTGGATCCTGACAGTTCTTTTCTTCCTGAGCCTCCAGGGCCATTTCTGGGGGCCTCTGCAGAACCCAGCATGCTGGTTTCCTGGGAAGAAGCGTCCACCATACCCTCTGGAACACTGTCCTCCAAGTACAATGAGCTGCCCAGAAGAGGCACTGAGGAGGCCTTGCTGACCAGTGTTTTCTGGGGTTGTTCCTCTTGCTTGTTGACATCCGTGATCTTAGAAGATGTCACCAAGGCATGCCTAGAGTCATCTTCTGTCAGAGGCCTGCTGGGACCTGGGAGGGATCCTGGGAGTGAAATGCAGTCCCCTTCTCCGCTGAACTCCTCCTCGTCACTGCCATCATTGGCATCATAGCAGCCCACCCTTCTCTGGCGGAGCAGAGGGTTCCTGAGGACCTGTGGACTTCCAGGAAGACTGGCTTGTCTGGCAACTGTCACCTGCTTGTGGAAGAGCCCAGAGGTCCGCTGGCTTCCCAGAGACACCAGGCTGTTGGCTCTGGCTTTTCCTGGTTCCTTGTGAGCTGGAGAGGTCAGAAAGAAAAGTCAAATGAAACCAAGTTTCTGAATCTGGCCTGGCCTTATGATGGAACCCTATCACGACACAGGAACATTCCACATCACAATTGCCAGACACACAACCGCTGGCCCCTGGACACCATGCTTACGTGATATGACGTCTTAGACTCTATTCAGAGTGGATGGCCAGCCTATGGCTCCCCTTTTTATTCTGGCATTTCCCACCTTTTTTTCCCTTGTCCTATGGGTAACTGAACTTAGACTGTGCTTTCTGGAAACAAACTTCTAATTCTTTGATTTCCATGATGTCTCACAGGTTGCTGGGGTCAAACCTAAATGATGCTGTGGAGAATTCCTCTCTAGAAGGATGCATCCAATGATGTGTCCCCCACACCTGGGCCTTTCTATCACCTGAGGTCCCTCCATCTGCAGCATGAGGTAGCCAACCTTCCCCACCTGGGAATGGGGTGTGCACTCTGTGCATTTACTGTCTATTTGAATGGCCTATCATTACCAGTGACTGCGTCTGCCAAGAGTAAACTCTGTTTAGTCAAGGTGGAAAGATGGCTTCTGTCAAACCAGAGGCATACTTTCCAGTTCTCCATTTATGTTTTAGCACCAGGGAAATAAAAGAACCATGGCCTCCAGTGGAGAGGTGTGAACTAGCACTTGGTTATTGGAATGCAGAGCCCAGGGCCCTCTGGGGCTGTCCTGCTTACTGGAGGAGCTGGGAGGCAGGCTACCGTCCTCTGATGCACTGCAGCTACTTCCTGGGTGATCCTCGTCCTCGGAGCCAGCCACCACGAAGTCTGACAAGGGGCCCTGGACATCATGGGCAAAGTACTGGGAGAGTTCAGATTCAGAAATAAGGGAGTCCTGTTGGAGAAGAAAATGCTGGATGTCTTGGCTTTCTCAGAAAATGCACCAGAAGCAGATTATTTGAAACTAATTACTTCCTATCTTTGCAAGAACACTTTGTTCTAAGCCACAGTCATTCAAAACAGCTGTGATAGTAAATGCCCATCTCCATTTACTTTTTAGGATGACTAAATTAACGATTAGAGAATAAAAAGGTGGTTGTTGTTGCCAGACCCTGTTTTTCGAGGTTTGGGACTGGTGGTGGTCACATTTTTGGCAATGATCCGAAAAGCCACAGCAGCAGTTTATCAACCATCCTAGGAAAATCATTGGAGGAAGGGATAAGAAAACAGAATGAAATTCCAAGCCAATTGGCCCAGCCAATTGATTGGGGGAACCCTGCGCCCAGATCCAGTGGGATTTAGAAATATTCTACCATTTCCTTAAAGTCACAGGTCCCCCAAAACTCAGGCCTGCTTTAATATGGAGCCGTTTTTAAAAAAATTACTTTTCAAACTGCAGTTCTGGTTCTTTAATTTTATTGCTGTACTCTTTTCCTGGATGAATATTTAATAAGAGAAAGACACACTTGGGTATTTGTTCTCAAATTAGCATGGTTGCTATTTCCTGTAAAAAGTGACATAAAGGTCTCATGAGCAGAAATATGGGTGGGGCACTCTGGCTTGACTTATGGGCTCCTGGTTATGGTGCAGCTGAGTAAGGTAGGGAGCAGCGTGTCTTGACTCACCTTTTTGGCAAGAGAGGGACTCTTCAAGGGAGTACCTGCAGCGGAGAGAATTCACCATACTGTCAAAACGATGAAGTTCCAATCACAAATAGGCTCACATACTTAACTAGAAAGGGAGGCACCAAGCATCTTAAACGAAACCTCCCTTTGCTGCAGGGGTGCTAATGGACGGTGCACACAGGTAGAGGTGTGCAGTCTCCCTGGGTCCTGGACTCACCCCATCCTACCTCCCAAGACTCTGCTATGATTCAAGCCCTGACTCCAGTGTTACCTCCTCCATGATGACCTCAGTTAGAAGTAATTTCTTTCTCTGATTTTTCAAAGTCTTTTATATGACACACATTTCCAGATGCATAGGAAACTTTAGTGATGAATGGATATGTCTCATCTGCCTTCCTCAACTGTTTAACAAATGATAGAGCAGAGATGCTGACTGGTTGGACCCCCAGACCTGGGCATTGCACCTGCTACCTAGTAAGTGTTCAGTGGGATCTGCTGAATGGGTTGAAGGATGAATGAACAAACGAACATCATCCAAGAAACATGAAAGAACCAGGGAGAGGGATGGATATCTATTTTAATTTTTAACTAAAGGATGAAAAGCTCAGCATTTAGATTTTAAATTCTATGCTACAAGCAAAAGAGATTTAGGGCATGTGGATCATGCTTAATAAAATCTTTTCTAACTGATAGAGTGGAAATGTTGGGATTAAGAGACTGCAGCTTTCAAGCAGGTCAGAATAATGGAATGGTTGAATAAAGAGCCTATTATGGCTGAGTCCACTTCAAATATATTAATTATGGATGCAAATAATCAGGGTATTTCATGGTTGCCAAAAAATCTTATGCCTTCCTTTCTCTCTGACAACCAGTAACTCAATATTTCAGTTCTTTTCCCTCTGGGACACCAATCTGAACATCAGTAAAATCTCCAGCTCAGAAATGTTTGAAGAGCCTCTTTAGGTTTCCATGCTACAGGAAACAGTTTTAAAATGCAATACAATGTTCTAAGTTCGTATGAAACTCCTGGTCACTCCTTCTCTGCTTGAACTTTTCCACTTACAAGGGAGTCATGATTTTTGCTGCCTCCATTACTCTCTGTACATTTAAACTTAAAATTCCTATAAAGAAATCTCAGGGTTTTAGATGAGTAATACTCTGCATCTATCAAATTACTCATATTTTGGTATCATCTTACTTTCATCTACAGCATTTTGGATGAATCGTGCATAAATACATGAAATGCTGTTAACTCACTTTTGCAAATTATTTGAAAGTAGTACAAGAAGCATGCATGATTAGATCTTTAATGAAGCACATTAAATAACTCTGGAAAGAAAAAGTACCAACCAAGAGAAAGCATTGGCTCTCTCTGACAGCTACTTTCACCAACCCTGATAATTATAGAATCCAATACCATTGCACTGGGGAGCGCCCCCTGGGTGAACTTAATGAGACACTCTTCTGAATGTTGAATGAAAATGTGCAATTACAGTACCTAAGCCAGGAGAGGAACTGGCCTCTTTGCTCTCCTGATAAGTGCTGCGTGCTATCACGTCATCCATTTCCTGCTCGGAAACCTGATTTTCAGCAGAAAGCACAAATTAGATGGTTTTATTTATTTATTTTCCCCCAATAAAAGTCGCTGAGACCAGAGTCCACACTGAATGCAGATAAAAAGGCAAACCACATAGTCAAAGATTATGACATCCTCTGAAGCAATAACTCTGGATAGTAAGCATAGTTGGGCTAATGGGTTGCTTCAAAGAACGAATGTATAACAAGACCTTCAGCCTCCCAAGCTCAGGTACCATGCCATGACTGTATCTGCCTCTTTCTAGAATACTCACTTCCAATTCTTTCTTAAACAATTTGAAGCCTACAAAAAATGAAGAGAAGTACAAGAATAGTACATTCTTCACCTTGATTCACTAATTTTTAACATCTGGCCACATTTATGTGTATGCCCTTTCTTTGCATGCATGTGCACGCACACGGAGTTACAACTTTTTGCTAAATACAAGTTGGAGACTTCATGATCTTTCACTTGTAAATATTTAAACATGTACCTCCTAAAAATAAGGACTTTCTCTCAGATAACCATGATACTATTGTCTGATTCTGGAAATTCATTACTCATGACTCTCTAATATACATGTCATATTCTAATTTCTGTCAAATTGTTCCAATACCATCCTAATTTTAGAAGACCTACTCCGAGTGTGTCTGTGGGTTGCAACTACTTCACAGAAAGTCTGACACCAACCTGTGGTGACATAAAGACTATAATCTGGAATGCAAATTAGCACCCAGCTTCCTTCATCAACGAAGTCTTGCCAAGGAAAAAATGTCAACCGAACCAAATGGCACGTACAGTGAGGTAACTGATTTACATTCTGGTGCAAGCTCTGCTTGTTTCAAATTTGTGCTTGACCATCATGGATCAGCTTCTTTGCATAAGACTGCTTTACAGAAAAATTGTTTTTGGCAATTCAGAACGTAATCCATCCTAGCTGTCATGAGTCTTTAGTCTCTCTTAATCAGAAACGGTTATGAGCTTTTCTCTGTCTTTCATGATACTGATATATTGGAAGAAAACCAGGCCAACCCAAACCCTCAATTAGGATCTGTCTGATAGTTTCCTCATGCTTAGATTTAGATTATGCATTTTAAATTTTTTTGGCAGAAAAACCACAAAAACTTTTCCTTCTCAGTGCTTCCAGAGGCACTAAGGTCAATGTGTCTCATAAATGGTGATGATAACCTGAATCTCTTTGGTTAGGATGCAACTTAACTGATTAATGAGTAATCTGTGAGGAAACAGTTTGAGACTGTAAAATATCCTGCTCCCCAATTTATTTTTACCCCATGATTTTAGCGTTATTAATTATTCTTGTCTGAATAAATTATTACCATGAAGTTTTCAAAACAACTACTTTGTAACTTTTCTATTTCTTTGATATTTGTTAGTATCATGATAGACTTATAGAATTCTTTCTTTTTCTATTAGTTTTTCTCCTTGTCATTATTCATTAGAAGATATTTTTAAAGCTTGACATATACTGAACTATGATACTATTTCAAAAGACAATTAGAAAACTTATAGTTTCTTCTTTTAAAGGTAAGAATACTTCAAACTTAGAGTGATAATTTTGTGCACTAAAATAATATATAGTATAAATAAATATTTAGATCAGCATAGTGATTTGTCTTAATAATTACAAATATTTCTCTATAGGATTCAGCATTACATTTCAAACAGATAAATCTTAATCACATCATGGCATTTATGTAATAAGTTGGTAGGCCTCACAGGAAATAAAACATGTACACATACACACAGGCATGTATACTTCCACCACCCCCACCCTCAAACAAAGAAGAATTTTGTACAAATGAGCCAGGGAAAATATGAACTTAAACAGTGGTTGCTATTTTTCTTAATAGTAGACGTTCAATATTTACAATTGTTTTTCTGAGTGGGAGAAAAATGGATTTCTGTTACTTTCTTCTACTTAACCTAAGCTAGAAGCTCTACCCTAGTAGGTCCAGATTTTTGCTTGTCTAGACCTAGAAGGTTCAAATATCCTAACTGGGCAGCTGCTGGTCCAGACGTTATGAGAAACAGAAGAAAAAGAAAATCCTTGTGGTATTTCTCTTGGAACAACACAAAAACTAAGGGAGTACATACATTCAGTATCAAAATGGTCTGTTGGCATGAAATGCTGGGATAAGTGGTATAAAAATACATTGAACATAAAACGGAATCTTGACCAAAAGAAAAATATAGTATGGTGTTACAACCAAGAACACCATGTTTACCTAGGAAGAAACATGAAATCCAGTCAAATACTGCAATGTGGTTCTGCCAGACACTTCTCCACACTATCACTGAAGCCCATTTTACTGTGACTAGAAGCACGAATAGACCTGTGTCCAACAGGCTCTTGGGCCATCAGTCTATAAGGATTCTTATGCATTGCACTGAAATGCTGTCTTGACTTTTGATTGTGTTGGCAAATAGGCAGATGCTTTGGGGCCGGGATGAAGTGGTCTCTTGAACAAATCATGGCCCATGTTATGCTGGAAAGGATTTTGAAGTCAGGCATGCCTTACGGCCAATGACTACAAACCACTGAAAACTTAATTTTCTCTAATGTTGCCAAGGGATGCATTAGGTCACCACAGCCGGCCGGACTGTGTCCTGAGGTGAAAGTGATGGTGGGGGTGACAGAAAACAAGTGGAGACCCTCGAGGAAGGAGCTGAGAACTGTTCTCTCTGTAACTAAGACAAAATAGTGTTACGACTGACCCAGAGCGAGCCATAGGGACAGCAGTGGAGAGATTCTAAAAAGTAGAGCAGATTCTAAAGGAATGTGTCAGGACCACAGAAGGGACAGGAGGAGGAGGACACGGGAAGGAGGAAAAAAGCAGAAGCAGGACTTGGTTTTATATTAATGATACTATTTTTGATGCAAGACATTTCTGAGAATGCATCTAGATCACAGCACAATCTGGAAAGGCAACTGCCTTTGAATCATTCAAGGACCATCTTCTCCAAGCACTGGCTGCTGCACCCCCTGGATTGAGGCATGGAGTTACAGCTCAGTAGCACTTACGTGTACTGGGGTGGACCAGCTCAAACCAGGAGCATCACTGAGCATTTACAAATGACACTGTCAAGAAATCTCAGATGTGGCCCATGAGGGAACCCACAAGATCCTTTGGCATAGACTTCTCACTCTTAAAGGGGCATACAAATCCATCCAGCATGGCAGCCTGGGACCATTTAGGGTATAACTGAATAATACTACAAATGATATAAAAGGCAGGGCAACATGACAGATGTGGGGTGCTACTGTTCTTAATGAACATTTTGAGTTGTTAAAAGGAAAAGGCTAAAAGCCGGG
>CM053405.1:22799561-22812198 GCA_028644305.1 Xerus rutilus | reverse complement strand
GGAAAAGGCTAAATATTGCTAAATAGGACCTGATTGTAATATTAAAGGCAAACTAACTTTAGAATGTTCATATGTCATGAATTCAAAACAACCAAAAATAGTGCTCAAAGCAGATTGAGTAGAAGTTGTTGAAGTGGTTAACTTGAAAAAATTATAAGCAACTCTGTAAGTACAGAAGAGACAGGACCAAAGAGCAGAGACCAATGATTTATGGGTTATGATTATCTGTAAGTTCAGTATGGATCAATAGTGTGATACTGCCATTTGGTCTTATTGACAAAGTAGTCTGTGCAGGTCAAGGATGGCCTAGACAGAGAAAGAGGCCTCTCTTTAAGGTGAGCCTCCTCTTTTATCTTTCTAAGCCCAGCAATGTCCTCACATCTTAACATTTTGGGGGGTTATAAGTGACTGAGAATTTGATGCAAGCTGTTGACTTCATTCACAAATGTAAACATGTTCCCATATTATGCCATTCGTAAGTCCTAGTAAAGGTCCAGGGACTTCAGGTTAAGAACCCCTTCAGATTAAGACTAAGTTTCTTGACTTGGAATACATGCTAATTCATCCATATAGCTCTGGCAACGTTAATGGTGGAAGTTCAATAAATGTTAGATGATGAATTTGACATAGGACACTGGCAGCAGGGAGACAGGGAAGGTCAGGCTGTCTGTTCCACTAGTTTGGTGCCTGGCCACCTGCCTGCTTCCCAGCCTCCACACTCATCCCAGCTTACCTGCAGGGTCTCATCAGGGACTCTGCCTCTTTTGTTTGGTATCAGGTTTACACGGGCTGGTGGTACTTACAGCTAAGCTACTAATGCTAGATCTTTCCTCTTCCCTGCTTAAGTAAACCTTAGAACTGAGAAAAGGTCATTTAATGGTTCATTCTCCACAGAAGACTACATGGGCATCATTACAACCAGAAAATGGGTTGAGCTACAGTGACCTGCATGTGCTATTGGCTCCACATTGCACATCGTTCCTTTTCTCTTCTTCAGGGCTGCTTATATGAGATATGCCAAGAAGAGACTCCCACTTTGAGAATACATCTTCAGTAGTACAGGCAAAACCAGCATTGGACAATGTGAATATAAGCTAAATGTCCAGGAGAACTTCAATATGTACTTATGCTATGTTATGGTTTGGATATGAAATGTCCCCCCAAAGACCCATGTGTTTGGTCCCTAAAGCAACGGTGTTCATAGGTGGAATGTTTGGAAAGTGATTGGATCATGAGGGCTCTGACTTCATCAGTGGGTTAATCCACTGATGGATTAATAATGTGATGGCATTATTGGGAGGTGGTTGAAATTTAGGAGGTGGGGTCTAGTTGGAGGATGTGGGTCAGTGGTACTGTGCCTTGTAGTATATCTAGTCCACCCCTTTCTTGCTCTCTCTCTCTCTCTGTTTCTTGGCTGCTATGAGCTAAGCAGCTTTCCTCTGCCACACCTTCCATTACAATGTTTTGCTTCACCACAGACCCAGGAACAATGTAGCCAGTTGATCATGGATTGAAATGCTTTCTTCCTCTAAGCTGATTTTCTCAGGTATTTTATTGCAGTGATGGAAAGCTGACAAACACATGCTGCATAGGTAGATTTAAGAATGTTTGTGGTAGGGGCTGGGGTTATGGCTCAGTGGTTGAGCGCTTGCCTCGCATACGTGAGGCACTGGGTTCCATCCTCAGCACCACATAAAATAAGTAAAGATATTGTGTTCATCTACAACTAAAAAAACAAATATATATATATATAAAAGAATGTTTGTGGTAGTAATTAGTGGAAAAGACACTATTATGAACTTAAAAATTTAGTCTTTGTCCATTGGACAGAAAAGTAGGATCCTCTGCAATACTGAATAAACTTAACTTCTCCATGACAGCTTATTTGAAATGCTGAGCTTCCCCGTTCCCTTTGATGGAAGCAAAATCCATAAATATTTGCAAATAAGCAATTGGTTTGCAAAGCCAGATTTCAACTTACTCTCATTTATTAAATTGTGTGAGATAGTCATTTGATAGGATAAATAGGTAGCTTTTTGATCCAACAAACAACTAAATGAACATTAAGAAGGAAACCTTTTTCTTCAAATCTGAAAACATTTTTCCTTGAAAAATTATGTACTCTAGACATTCTATAGAAATGCAAAAATAGTCACTGGTATAAGTGAATTAAGGGTATCATCCAAGTTTAAATTACATTCTAAATAATCATTGTTCCAACTATGATAGAAATGTAATTTCATACTATTCCCATCTTGTCACATTCTCATTTGTTACTTCAAAAAAGTTTTAAGTTCACTGAATCTACTTTAAAAACCAATTAGTTAGCATTATACTTAGTGTCAGTCTAGGAATATGAATCACTACTGCTGGAAAAATAGCCAAGTCACCTTCCCTTGCTCACAGCGAGATGGAACACTTCACCTTAGGATTAGGGTGCCGGCCGATGACCAGGCGGACGGGTCCTGGGGGGCATTTGCTCAAGATGGCGTGCACTTTGCTCAAAGCAGCATGGCGAACGTTGATTGAGTTCACTTCCAGGATTTGGTCTCCACGGCTAGGGAGGGCAACATAGTCAACACTTTCTGGTAAAATCAGCATTTTAAAAGACAAGAAGTCTTCCTTCTATGAGAGGTTTATCACATGAAATTTTTTCTGAATACTTCAAAGAAGTAAATAACATCCTTTCATCTTTGCATACATGTTTTTTTTTTCCTATTAGGCCTCAATTTATGTGTTCCTAATTGTACCGTGACCACCATCTTTGAGCATCCTTTTTACACCTGTAACAAAGCCCAAGGTGGATAAAGGCAAATCTAGATTTAGCAATGACTGTTTTAATATTTTATCTTATTTGGAAGTGACCTATGTAGTCACTGAATAGCTATCATTTCATTTAGTTTATTCAGACTAAGGGTGTAGCTATCAAAGAGACTTAGAAAACTCAAGCAAACATATGTTTATGCTTTAAAACATAATTATAGTTTAATATTACATTTATTAACTCCTCTCAGTTAATTTTCTCATTTTTAGTTAAAAATCTAAATTTTGTGATTCTGAACACCTCATAGAGAGAAAAGTTGTGTGTCTGTATATTGCATGTTATTTAATATTTATAGAACTGTGGTACGATGTAGACAACATACACATTTATAAACATACATGCTGCCAAAACATACCACACATGAACCTACACACGTACATGTAAGAATACAGACAGATGAAAATAAAGATCTTGTGTTTTTGCTTTAAAATTATAGTCATGAGCTAGGTGCAGTGGCGCATACCTATAATCCCTCAACTTGGGAGGCTAAGGTAGAAGACCACAAATTCAAAGCCAGCCTCAGCAATTTAGCAAGGCCCTAAGCAACTTAGCATTAGCCTGTCTCAGAAAAGAAAAACAAAGAACTAGGGATATGGCTCGACAGTTAAATGTCCTTGGGTTCAATCCCCAGTACCAAAAATAGAAAGAAAAAATTCTGGTCAGTGGTAGAGGGCTTGCCTAGCATGCATGAGCGCTGGGTTCAATCTCCAGACCCATGAAAAACAAATGAGACATGACAAAGGTACAAGAATTCAGTGATTTATAAAGATGGTGGGGACCCAGCAAAGAAAATAAAGGCTTCTGCACACATGTTTAAAAAAAAAAAAAAAAAAAGGCAACACATTCATATAAACATGTAAGATTTTCAATTGGCAAGGGCCATTATCCATATCAACTGGCATTTTCTGAAGCAGTAAAGCTAAAAAGCTAAATAAAATAGTTAACAAGGAAATAAGGAAGGCTAGTATTTTTTAAGCACATCCTGTATGCCAGGCCCTATTCCAAGCAATTTATGTAGCAAACCTTTGAAAAGGCATAACTATTGCCCCATCATGTAGGTAAGGCCACAGGCTCAGTAGGTCACCCAGATGTCACATTCTGTGAACTAACTCAGGTCTGTGTGACTCTTGATCATCATGTGGCAGGCCCTCGCCCACCATCAGTTGCTTCTTTCTTCCCACCATCTTGAAATGATTATTGTAATATAATTTAAGGAGGAAATATCTGAAGCTCAAAGGTTACCCAGGAATTTGTAAAAACGTTTCAAATTTGAACAAATGAGAAACTGGGGACAAGTTGCCCATTTTGACTTGAAATTATAGGAAGAGAACTCAGTAAGAGAGAACAAAGACTCTTTACATGGGGTTTGAAGAATGTTCATTTGGCAGCCTCCAGACATATGGAACCATTCAAGAAAGAAACATCATCTTGGGATGTCATTAAAGGGTTTTTTTTCCTTGGGTTCTCAAAGTATATTTTCTTTAATGTACTTTGGATGATTTACTAAGGTTTTTTTTTTTTTCATATGGAAATTCACTGTGATGACTAACTAAAAATGTAATATCACCTATTAACAGGGTCCTAAAATGGCAACCTCAACAAATGTCATTTTGACAGTGCTTCAACTGCTGAAGGTCTTAGAAGCTTACAGGGGAGAAAGGTGATACTGTTTGCAGAGTGCTTTGTGAGGTATATGTACATTCTTCTGAAGGTGGGCACCGACACACTGCAATCCCTGTATAATGGAACACCTAGACATCTCTTGTATAAACAGAATACTCATGATACAACTCAACGACCTGCATTAAGAAATCAGACGCTCTGTGATCTCAGACCACAGGCACCTAGACATCACCACTGACACAGGAATGAAAGCAATGGAAAAAGTTCAAGAGATAATAATAAGAAAGGCCTCCCATTCAAGGGCATGATTTCAAGATTCTTTGTATTTAGTGATTCTGGACTGCTCTGAGCAGTTCTGGTATCTTATCTGAAATTTTTGCATAAGTGGATATAAAAATGAAAGAATATATTGAGATCATCAGAGATATCTGTGGAGAGTTGTATTTTGTCAGGATTCTGAAACTGAACTTCTGAGTCCAAATAGAAAAGAATAAGACAGGGAAACCAAGATGAAGAGTTCTCAGATTCAGCCACATTTCATTTACGTCAGCTTTTTGTCTTCAGAGAGGCTATTAATGGTAGGCTTGGCTATAGTACTGGAAATAATTCAAAGATGTATAATTCTATAAAGGAAAGTAGCAGAGCAGATATGTTATGTGTGCATGTGCATTCACATATTCACAAACATGGCAGAACCCTTTTCTCTCAGGGGTAACACCCACCTCAGGTTGCTCTCCATCTTGGCCACTGAGCCAGGGGCAAGGCTGTGAATGTAGATGCCTGGAGGACTGTTTTCCAAAGCCAAGCAGCAGGCACCAATGCCTAATCCAACCCTGGGCTCTGTGAGAGGTACAATTCAAAGAAAACAAAAGCAAAAAGTACACAGTAACCAGAAAAGAAGTTAACTGATTTGCAACTGTACTAACACACATTCAGAAGGTAAACGTTTAGTTTGGGGTCAGAATCAGAATGTAAATCCTGCTTTTCTTTTATCCAAGTGTCTACTCTCTGCTTAGTCTAGAGCTGGCTCAAATCTGTTTTTGGAAATAGGCAGAGTATCAATAACATTTCTATTCTAGATATACAACCTTTTAGGTTTTGTTGCCTCTTTTTAGTTTGGTTATTTAATTGCTGATCATATTTGGATAGGTGGGGAAGAAAAGCATACAGAGATGAAAGGCAGTAAGATTTGGAGATCATATAACTTTTAGTTACTGGTGTCAACTGTATTTTTTTTTGTATTCTTAACTATAATCTTTAATTCTTTAAAATTTTATATAAGCCCTAGACTTAAGCTACTCAGTGATTTTGTTTTAACATGAGTCTCTGACTCACAGTGATTCATCTGGGGAGAGCTCAAAGGGTTTATGCTATGGGTAACCTCTGCTTACTTGTAAAATGACTGAAATCTCTACTTTGGATCCCACTGTCCACTTAGGGAACACCGTCTGTTGTTGATAACAAATAGTCCCAAAGGAACGATTCCAAGGAAACTTAGAAACACTTGATGTAAGAACAGATTTCAAATTGTTATTCAAGAGAACCCAGTAGAAGGAAGGAATAGCTAGGATCACCTTTGTTGAGAGTGACCTCCATGACAATTCTGTCCTTGGGCCCAGGGGCCTTCCGACCCAGGGATGAAGAGCTGCCTTCATCAGAGCCTCCTGCTGAGGTTCCCCCACTGGTGTTGAAGTTTGGGGAGCTTGATCTGCTCATGTGTGTCGGAGTCGAGCAGGGTGTGAGGCTGGGGCTCAGTAACTTGGTGCGTACTGTTAAGACAAACAGCCCGCTCCGGATTTGCTGCAAAAACAAGAAAGAAGGTGGGCTAAAACACTCAGACTGTCCTTATGGGAAAGAGGGAAAAACATTTCACCCAACCCTCACCAGAAGGAAATAAGAAGAAAGAGGACTAAGGAGATCAACAGGTATGCTGTTACCTTGAAGGTATGAATGGCTTCTTGAAACGTCAAGCCCTTAATTGGTATTCCGTTGACATCCAGAATTTCATCGCCTAGTGATATAGTATGAGAATTACATTAACATTAAGCTTTGATTTACCAGAATCTAAGTGCATGGTTAATACTAGAATGAGATAGCATATGGTCCTCGATTTACTACTTTATAAACTAACTTTTATTGTTACAGTTCACTCCCAGGCATATCACAAAAATGGAACAATTAATGAAAATTCATATTCTTTTGCAGTAATTCTGTATGCCAGTCTTCAATGAAAATATCAACAGGAAGCAACAAGATCTCACTTTTTAGCCATTGTCAAGTTTGACAATATATCCTATGTTTAGGGATCAAATTGCAAATATAAAGCTCCAAGTGTTTCCTCCGATAGTCATTGTTTAAAGACTTTAAACCCACTGGCAATGAGGCATGTGCACACACAACATCTGAGAAGCCACTCCTGTATCTGCTGAGAGACAAGCTCCCCAAACCCACAGTGTATAGTAAATAGTTTCAATAATAGAGTCAAAAACCTTGCTGAGATATTGAGAAATGGCGGCCCCGCTTTCAGAAACGGTGTAGATGGCTGGTCTTATTGATGCAGTTCCAGGTTCTCCATCGTCAAGCTGGCAAGCTATTGTAGGCTCTATCTCAGAGATAACTGTAGGGTGATGTCAAATAACTCTAAGGTGATGTCCAAATGTGAGGCACTGGCCTGCACAGGCTTGCTTGCCTCTTGGCCCACTAAAGCTATCCCATCATCTCCAACACGAAGGAGAGAAGGGCAGGTCACTTTTCAAGCTGTGGGTAGTGTCTGCTGGGAATACAAAAGACCCTGGACATCCTCGTCAATTTGTATGAACTCATTTCTGATTTGCACTCTTATGACATGGGCTGTTTTATGTTGTTGTTGTTTGTTTTTGTTTGAATGACAGTTCATCAAAAACACTATGAAGAAGCTCCAGAGAGTACAGATGAACTTTGCGAGCCAGTGCAGCAGGGAAGAGAGATTTGTATACTTAAGAGAAAGTACCAACCAGCCTAGGAACACACATTTCACCTCTCACAGAGCCAATCCCAGAAGCATACTGTGCATATGATTCAATCTCTAGAGGCTGAGGCTGCAGCTCAGTGGCAGAGCGCTTGCCTAACATGTGTGAGGCACTGGGTTTGATCCTTAGCACCACATAAAAATAAACACAAACAAACAAACAAAAAGGCATTCTGTCCATCTACAACTACAAAAATAAAAAATTTAAAAAAAAGGAATTCTGTAGATAAAGTTGGGGTTTTGCCATATGGCGGGAGAACAGAAATATTAATATGATTTCTCAAGAGGCACATCACATCACGGATATTTTTTTCTCTATTTTGTTCCATTCTACCAGTCTTGAAGGATGCCTTTCAATCAAGTAAACACATGACAATTTTACATTGTTTTGAAACCATCTGGGTGTTAACTCATCCTCCAAGAAAGAAAAATCAGGGGCTGAGGTTGTGGCTCAGTGGTAGAGCACTTGCCTCGCATGTGTGAGGCACTGGGCTTGATTCTCAGCACCATATATAAATATATAAAATAAAGATCCATTGGCAACTAAAAAATGTTTAAAAAAAAAAAAAAGAAAAATCAAATATTTTGCCCTGGGAGTACTAAGCCTGGCCATATCTTGTTGTTAGTATAGGCTTTATGGTTTTTCTACCTTAAAAATAGGAGACTTTTATCACTTTTTGAAAAAAGTAAACCTGTAAAACACAACAGTAGCTACAGTTTGGGTCAAATAAACTGAAAAGTCAGAGCATTTTTGAAGGTATCTAGAAATATTCTAATTCAATCATTTCATGAAAGATGAATAATAATGAGGGAGGAAAAATCATGGTTTACACTTTGGTGAATGTTATTTAAAATATGTTCAGAACTTGTTGCTAATGTGCTTTATGAAAGTAGATAGTCTTTCTTTTTTTAACCTTCCCCCCTTATTTTGGATTAGCTTCTACCTATCAGAGAAAATATTCAACCCTTGACTCTCTGAGGCTGGCTTGTTTCACTTAGCATGATAGTCTCCTGTTCCATCCATTTACCAGCAAATGTCATAAAGTCTTTCTTTATGAATTCTTCTTTATCCATTCATATCTAGAAGACTCCTACCTTGGCTCTATAACTTGGCTGTTGGTGAATTGTGCTGCTATAAACATTGATGTGGTTGCATCACTGTATAGGCTGATTTAAAATCCTTTGGATAAATACCGAGGAGTGGGATAACTGGGTCAAATGGTTGTTCCTGGGTTTTTTTGAGGAATCTCCATACTGCTTTCCAGAGTAGTTGCACTAATTTGCAGTCTCATCAACAACGTATGAGTGTACCCTCTCCCACCACATCCTTGCCAAAAAAGGGGAGGAGGGGATTGAAGGGGAGGGACGAGGGATGGGATAGGGAAAGAACAGTGAAATGAATCGGAGCTAACTTTCCTATGTTCATATATGAATATACCACAGTGAATCTCACCATTGCATACATCCACAAGACACTGACTAAAAAAACAAACTATAAGTCAATAGCAGAAAGATCAGTGGAATAAAGGCAAGGGAACGGGGGGGGGGGAGGTGAGGAGGGAGAGGGGAAGTACTGGGGACTGTAATTCAAATTCATTATATTCCATGGTTTTTTAATTATGTCAAAATGAATCCTAATGTTATGTATAACAAAAAAGGACCAATCAAAAGAAAAAAATAACTTAATCCAGATTAATATTTTATAGCAAATATTCAGATATGCAAACATTTATAGGAAGATTCTACCTTTATTAAAAGCAGCTTATAGTATATCTGTATATAAAGGAAATTTTGGCGTATTCAAATCTTGTTTTTTTCAAGTATCATGTTATGTTCAAGAAGGAAGAATGAGTTAGTCTTGGTAGTAAGGTGGGGAGGGGAACTGAACTTGGGATCAGAATACTGGATTTGAATTTCACGGCTGTCATTTACTAAGGATGGGACAAAATTTCAGTCACTTAACATTCCTGAGTGTTAGTTTCCTCACTTGTATGATCACTCCAAAATGCCAACTTGATAGGCTTGTAATGCAGTTAATGAAATAATTTAAATATATGGAAAAGTTTTCTAAACATTTAAAGCAGTACAAAACATAAGATATACTGAAGCATTTAAAACTTTTGTTGTCAAGATAAAACTTGGCACCTCAATATTATTCTAACTTGCATTCAAAAGCACTTGTTTAGTGTGTGGCAAAAAGGTAGGTGCTAGGGAGAATTGTAAAAGATGTTCACTTGGGAACCACACTACACAGTGGTTGATTTCAACAGTAGGATGGCAAGTGGCTACCAAAGATCAGGTTTCTTATTTTCAGACTAGCTCCGAGGCAGGAACAGTCTGCAAAACTTTCAGGAACAGTCCAGGCAAAGACCACGATCAAGGACCAGGTGGACAAAATAAGCCCTTGTGGTCCCCAATACAAATATCAAGCCACTTTGTGTATGTCTCTTTTAATTCTCACAATTCTTCAAGGCAGGTATTGATATTCCAGGTTTACCACTGGGAAAGTGAAGCTCAGGTTACACAACTGTCAAGATCACAATGAGGAGGTGCCGGGCTCAGCTTGGCCTACAGGACTCCCACGCCCCTGACCTCAGTGGCCAGGTCATGCGCTCCACTTCCTGAAAGGGCAAATTCTCACGGGATCAAAGGTCAGTATCATGGAGAATCCTCAAGAGTCATTCTCCTACCTTCCTTAAGTCTCCCGTCCTCTGCAGCTGATCCATTTGGGAAAATGGTCTTCACAAATATCCCCATCTGGCCTCGAATGCAGTCTCGACCTCCAGCAATGCTAAAGCCAAGGCCCTATATTCAAAGCAGACGGAAGCAGGTCGACATGGCAGTATTTAATCAAAGACATCTTTCCTGTCACAGTACTTAACCAAGGGCATCTCTCCTACCTAGTATTTGACTGAGGTGTCCTTTCTAATCAGGCTCAGAGTTTAGCTAGTCAATTAGGTGTACATTCAAGTTTAAATTGACTATGTCAAGTGACAAGTCTGAATTTGTAAATGTCACTTCTCATATCTGTTTGCATTGCACTAGCTAGGCATTACATTAAAGGGAAAAAGTCATAGGCTGAAGCACATGAACTTGCTAATATTTGACAATTTTTGACCTCCAAAAATGGCAATTTCATATGTATCAACGAGATAGCTCAAGAGTAGTTTCACACTATGCAGGGCCATGCTTTTTCCTTCTTTTGTTTCAGTGTTTCTACTTTGTATGATGTCAAGCTGGATATTTTGGTAGTTATTTAATATCAAGTTGTTCATACACTTCGTTGATAATAGCAATGCCAAGAAATTCACTCAAAAAGACACAGGGAGTATTCCCTGAAGAAACCGGTTCTGCATTTCTTTCAATGGAGGTAAAAATTAGGGATCATGGGCTCAATTCTCAAAAACAAACAAATGAATAAACGAAAATGGTTGGGGTCATTCATTTCACCCTTGATTCTTCCCTAGCAGCTAGACACTGACTCCTCATAACACAAGGGCAAAGACTGTCTCACACTCTGAGGTCCACAGGAAACAATGCCAGAGAATCCACATGAAGGCCATGTAGTCTCTCCTTCTTTATATTTGTTACTTTTAATTTCGTATAAAAATAATAAATAAAATTAAAATTAGTCATGTAAGAAATAGATGGTACCACCTGTAGGGCAAAACAGACTGTGGAAAGAGCTCACCTTGCCTTTTTCTTTGTACAGGCCTATGATGGAGATAACAGATGGACGAATTAGTCTCCAAGGAGATTCCACATGGGTAGTGCTTAGGGAGCGGGTAGATTTCTTCACAATGTGGTATTCCTAAAAGTCAGCATAGGACAAGACCAGAGGTAATCTCATTCATCCTGTTGTGGGCTCTGGTATGCAAATATATCACCAAAACTTTGAAAATCTCAGTTGTCTTTTATGTTGGACAGCAAATTCCCTTGGGTGCTTCCCTGGTTCAGTGGCTTAAAGAAACCTCCACTATAACAAGTAGCCATATCTTCTGCCTCATAAAGAATTGCTTAGAGCCCACAGGCACCTTGTGTTGTTCTTTCCCTGGCCACGTTCCAAGACTGCAATGCTGGAATGAAGTCAGGAACCAGAAACCAAGAGGCCTCAAAGATACAGGATAATGGCTCCAGGATCAGTGCCTCTTAGCAATCCCCTCCTTCCTAATCCCGAGTTCACAATAATGGTTAGAAAGTCTCTCACCATTTTAATTTACTCATTCAAAAACTCAGCGAGCCCTTGTTTCTTGTAAAATGTAAACCACAAACCCAGACAACTTATTACACATAAAATGTCCCACTGAAAGACAGCAGCCGCTTCAGCTCTAATCCCTCACATTTGGAAAATAAGATATTTTCCCATAAGCCACACTTCCCTTCCTGGCACACAGCAGCTCAAATCTCAATCCCCTTTTCATTACCCTCACCCGTGATATTCCTGTGTGCTAGCCAGGTGCGTGGTTTATGACATAAACAAGAGCTTAAGCAACTCTGGCTAACATGCCCCTACACTCCAGCACCTTGCTATTCTTCTTAAAATAATAAGTGTATTAGATGACCCAGATATTCTAGCACAAGCCAAAAAAAAAACCATTTCATGTTTAATGAGAAAAGAGATACCATGAAATAGTTTTTATCCTTTATTTGTGGATGCTACCCTCCAAGGTAGAAATGAGATGTCCCCCAATGATATTTTTGTATTCTTGGCAGCTTAGAACAATTATACTGTGTAGTTTTATAAAATATCTGCCAGTAATGTGAGCCTCCCAGACTTGGTCTCATTAAATAAATGATGTGAACTTGGCAAGGTCACTACCCTTTTACTGAAACCATAGCACAGGTGGCCAGATATATAGCCTATGGGCTTCCAACCCTCAAATACAGAGGTCTGCGTGTGAACTGACCAGGGAATTCTTCCACTGATGACCAATCTTTGGCACTATTTTATTCCATCTCCCTTTGGGAACCAGTGAGAACCAAAGCCTGCCCACTTCACGGGTCTCTCCAAGAGTTTCAGGGGTCCCCCTGCATTTTCAAGACCTGTGTTGCCTAATCCGGTCATCACTTGCCACCACTGGCTGGCTATCTTTAAATTAAGGTGAGTTAAGATTAAAAATGCACTCTTCGGTTTTACTAGCCCATTTTCATGTGCTCAGCAGACACATGTGGTATCATCTTGG
>CM053405.1:22774011-22799061 GCA_028644305.1 Xerus rutilus | reverse complement strand
CGGTGGCGCAAGCCTGTAATCCCAGCACTTAGGGAGGCTGAGACAGGAGGATCGCGAGTTCAAAGCCAGCCTCAGCAACGGCGAGGAGCTAAGCAACTCAGTGAGACCCTGTCTCTACATAAAACACAAAATAGGGCTGGGGATGTGGCTCAGTGGTCGAGTGCCCCTGGGTTCAATCTCCAGTACCAAAAAAAAAAAAGACAATAATGGTAATTACTGTGGCGACCACCACCAGGCAAGGGCCATGGCTGCCACACTCAGAACGGCAGTGCCACATGCATATTCTCGACTGGACCGCCAGTGGAGCTTGGCACTTAGAAAGCTCTCACATTTATTGGCAGGATAGATGTAGATTATAATCCTTGTTTGACAGAGGAAGAAGCTGAGGCCCAGAGAAGTCAATTGTCCCAGGTCATCTGTCCCACCAGAAGGGGTGCAGCTGGGAACTGAACAGAGTTCTGGCTGACGTATACCTGTACTCTCCCTGTTCTGCATTCCCACATCACAGCCTTGGATATCCTGGGAAGGACAACGGAAGAGAGGGTGGCAGTCTTTTGTGACAAACAGTGGCCAGTTCTGGATTTAATGCTCAGCTGGACATGCTGCTCATTCTAAATTTACAGTATTGCTACAGTCTCCATCTGGAATGTTCCCTCAAGGCTCATGTTTTGGAGGCTTGGTCCCCAGTGCACCAATGTCCAGAGATGGGTCTTTTGGGAAATGATTGGAAATCATGATCCAAAATCTTTTCTCTTCTAAGTTACTTTTCTTAGGTATTTTGTCCCAGCAACAAAGCTGACTAACACTAGCATGAACAGAATTAGATCATACATCTGGAAGGTCCCAGCTACATGCCCCTTTCTACATAGATGAATCTAGGAAGCCCTAAATGGGGTACAGAATTCTTTCATGATCAGGAAACCAAAGGGTTGGAAGAAGAAATGTCTGAGGTGGGGTGGGGATGCAGCTCCTTTTCCTGGCTTGGACTGAGTGACCTTTGGGATTCTCTTAACTTCTCAGGTCTCATGCACAAAAAGAATGTGACCAGGTTGGTTTCAAAGGTCTCCGCATTTCCTCAGAGCTCTGTGAGCCTCCCTGGGGGCAGTTTATAAGGTGTGGGAGAGTTGACCTCAGGGCCTCCCCACTCCAAACACAAACAGGATTTAAATGTTTCTCAGCCACTCCTCAGGCTGCCCCGCCTCCCCTGGCTGCCTCCAAGTGAGAACCATCACTGATTCTCTCCATCAGCCTCTTTTCTCACAAATCCACATGACACTTGTTCATGTTCTAACACCACCTAAGTATGCAGAGCTATAAATACAATTGAGTTTGTTTACTTTTTTGAAAAAGTGATATATTTTATGGTCCTATACTTGCCTTATTGCCTGAGAATAGACTCAGCAGAGGCCTGGGAGGGAGGGAGGAAGGGAGATGCTTTTGGCTTGTAGCATGGTTACTGCCCCCTCTATTGATTTGGGTGGTAGAGGAGGAACCTGACAGGTTTTGGATATTAACATGCTATGCAATACCCTAGGTGAATCGCGTACATTTTTTTAAAAACCATCTGCCCAACCTTTCAAAATCAGGGTATTATTCTCTTATTTCAGGTGGGGAACAGAAGTTTGGGGAGATTCAGTAATAAGCCTAAGGGTGTAGGGTAACTCAAGACCTGAGGGGTAAGCCTGGTACTGCCAGACCTCACAGATCTTGCTTTGAAAACCAGGAGGGTTGGAACACGTCTGTAATTCCAGAGACTAGGGAGGCCCAGGCAGGAGGATCACAGGTTTAAGGCCAGCCTGGGAAGCTTGGTGAGAACTTGTCTCAAAATAAAATAAAAAGCTGAGATGTAGCTCAGAAGTATAGCATCCCTGGGTTCAATTCTCTGTTACCTCCCTCCAAAAAAAAAAAAAGAGGAAAGAAAAAAGTCATCCCAGATGACTGTCATGGGTGGACAGCCAGGATCGACTTCTCCATTAGGCCAATTAGGCCAGAAAATACAGTGCCAGATGCCCATGACACTTTCAAGGACAAACAGGAATGTTTTAATTACTTTTTAAATGCAGAAAAAAGTTGAACGTAATAGCAACAAAATAGAGTTAAATGAATCTGGCCTGTATCTTTATACCAAGACAGTCATAAAATATAATTTTTCTTTTTTTAGTGGAAGAAATGACCCATCAAGGCACAAGTGCCTAGGACCCACGGAAGTCATTCTGTCTCCTGCACACGGCCTCAGCTTTTGGCATTCACTCTCTCAGGGCACAAGCCAGTGATTCTAAGGAAATGCCCAGGAAGTAGAGAATACAGAATCTATTTGTTGGAAAAGCTGTGATTCCATCCCATTTTGTTCCCGATTAGTTGAGATGCAAATTTGACATTAGATAAATGGCTCTTTGTCACTTGTTCTTGTTGGCTGAGGGTTGGGAAGACAGATCTTCCACACTGAAGGGGTCACCTGAAATTCTACTGAAATAAATGAACCAAACAAATTAACATATTGGTGGAGACACACAGAAACCCTGACATTCACTTTGTCATGACTCTAATAAAAATATTCCCGTGGGTGGCGAGGCTTAATGGCACTGTTATGCCAGAGGCATGCACCATCTAAGGAAAAACAATGTTGAGGTTCAGGGATAAAAGTGCTCATTCCGTTAATGGCATTATCATCCCCACTCCTGAGGCGGAAAGCTCATCCTCAGGCAGGCCGCAGCAGGCAGAGTTGCCACTTACCTGACAGACGACTCTTGAGCTTCATTTTACTGTTGCCCTGTTTGGGACTTTCCAAGTTCCCCTTGGAATCCTCAGGGCCACACACATCTTGGGGTTCATCTGTCTCAGGCATCTGGAACACAGAGAACACAGAGCTGACGGGAGAGGCTAGTCCTGGAATGACATATGCGACCCCACCAAGAAGTTGTCTCAGGAAGGTTCAAGGAGCAGGTGTCACGTGAGAAAAAAGATTCAGAGGGTCAAAGCACAGTCCTTCAGATAACCTGCAGCCTGACAGCTGCATGCTGGCAAGTCCTTCCTCAGCACACAGGCAGGTTTTAAACGGAAAGCAGTCCTTGGGCTGTTCTCTTATTCTAGATTAGAGGAACCTGTAGGTCAAGGTCACCAGGGTAGTCAATGGCAAAAACAAAACCATAGCCTGGTCTCTTGGCTTGTGGGTCAGTGCTTTTCCTACTACGCAAGTGGCAACAAATATGAAAATAGTTGTTACAACCCAATTCTAAGGTTCCTGTGTAACAGTGGCCCACTTCATGCTTTGAATATAACCCTTGCTGCTCTGCCACTGCAACTGATTTTTAAAATGGATATGCTTTCTTCCCCCCTTCCTGCTCCTCCCTAATCACTCCCATTCCCTAGTCTCAGGGGAAACAGGATCACCTTTCTTCTCCATCCTAGGCAGAGTGATCTGTCCCTGAGCACACACCCACCATAGAAACAAAGTAATCCAGACTTTGGGATTGGTACCAGAAGATATCAGAAATGACAATCTCCCAAATTAACAAGTGAATTACAACTCCAGACAGAGAACAGTGGAATGTAGCCTTTGAGTCACCTCTTTTAAAGCCCCCTGATCCTGCTGATGAGGTAGAATCACAGCCTTCGGGACAGGAGTCCCTTGTGTTACTCCTTTGCTAGCAAAGCAATAAACCTTCTTTTTCCTTTTTCTCAAAACCATGTCCTTATTATTGGACTGGCACTGGGGACAAGGACCGAGCTTTTGGCAACACCTAAAATAGAGTAAAACTTTGCTTTTGTGACAGTCCATAAAACTATAGGCATGCATCGCTTAATGATGGGAATGTGTGCTGAGAAATGTAGTATCAGACAATTTTGTTGTTGTAAGAATATCATAGAGTGTTGTTATTTATTTTTTTTGTACTGGGGATCGAACCCAGGGGCTCTTTACCACTGAGCTGCATCCCAAGTCCTTTTTAATTTTTATTTGGAAGCAGGATCTCCCTGAGTTGCTTAGGGCTTTGCTAAACTGCTGAGGCTAGCCTTGAATTTAACAATCCTACTGCCTCAGCCTCCTGAATCACTGGGATTATAGGTGTGCACTACCATGCCTGGCTACAGAGTGTACTTGCATAAAGCTAGATGGTCTAGGTCAATCACTCTGCGTGGCCTCCTGATACAACTGAATGTAAACGAGATGTATGAGGCTGCTGCCAGTGTAACATGG
The DNA here is from genome assembly GCA_028644305.1 of Xerus rutilus. Lineage (NCBI taxonomy): Eukaryota > Metazoa > Chordata > Mammalia > Rodentia > Sciuridae > Xerus > Xerus rutilus. The sequence goes on along the minus strand of CM053405.1, from coordinate 22,794,866 downwards.
GATATTGTTACACTTACGGTAAACTTAGTAAGTAGGAGTATACTCTAAAATAATGGTAAAAAGCATAGTAAATATATAAACCAGTAACATAACTATGTCTACTGTCAAATATGTCCTGTACATAATGGCATATGCCATATTTTTACATGACTGATGGCCCAGGCTTGTTTATACCAGCAGCACCTGGAGCACATACCACATTGCCTGATGATATCACTAGGCAATAGGAACTTTTCAGCTCCACAGTAATCTCATGGGACCACAGTCACATGAGCACTCTGTCTCTCACTGAAGTGTGTGTCACCTGACTTCAGTCACTGATGTTCCATGTGCTACACTCCCACATTCTTATTAAACACCTCTCAGAAACAAGCAGTGCCCAGGTTATGTGCAGGACTCAACCCACATCTGTAAGCCGTGTGTCTAGAATTGGATCTTGAGAGTGATGTGGAAAGGATGCTCCCAAGGTTCCTCCACCATACAAAAGCCACACATGCTAAAAAGTACAATTATGAGATGGAGAAAGAAAATTCATGTGTTTATTAAAAACTGTGGGTGGGGGGCAATTTATACCTACCAAACTCATGAGATACATCAAACAATAAACTTTCTCAATTAAAAATTTATTTTTTTTTGAGGTTCTGGAGAAAAAAGCCTAACAATAAAATGGAGAATATTCATGTGAAGGAACATATATATGTTTTAAAAGATATCTTTTGACACTGAAAAATCCTGCAATCATAATGCAGAAAAGTCTCACCTGATTTTAACAGGTAATATATATCTTGTATCTCAAAATCTGTGTATAAAAATATATGAAGCAGAGAAGTCTCCAACTACTCCCACTTATGAAGATATTATTTATACAGTTTTATATACAATAATATTTGGAAGAGTTTTTCCTTAAGTGCAAGTATCTTTCTAGATAAGGAAAAGGAATAAATGGTCTGAGAGGAAGAAATATAGCCAAAGCTGAAGAAGGGGCATTGGGAAAATAAATTAATCCTGACACATAGAACAAAGATAACAAATTTAGTGCTTTCATATTACAACGCCAGGGGCTGGCAGGTAGGTGTCCAGGTTTAAATCTGAAGAAACAGCAAAGCCGGCGTGGTGACGCACATCTATAATCCCAGCAACTGGGGAGACTGAGGTGGCAGGATCACGAGTATGAGGCTAGCCTTAGCAACGATTGAGGTCCTAAGCAACTTAGTGAGACCCTGTCTCAAAATAAAAAATGAAGGGCTGGGGTTGTAGCTCAGTGGTAGAGCGTCTGCCCAGCATATGTGAGGCACTGGGTTCAATCCTCAGCACCACATAAAAACAAATAAATAAAACAAAAGTATTGTGTCCATCTACAACTAAAAAAGAAAAGAAAAAACAAAAGGGCTGGTGTTGTCACTCAGTGGTAAAGCACCCCTGGATTCATGCTCCAATATGGGGATGGAACTGGGGCAGGGGAGACAATGGAATCTTGAGGACAATTTTAGATAATTTTTAGAGGGATGTTTTGTCCAACCTTGAATCCTGACACTGAAGCAAACAGTGAAAAAGAACCACTTGTGAGATATGCCAGAGATCAGGGCCACGTGTGACAAGGAGACAAGCCAGTAGGAGTCCAGAGAGAACCCTCAGGGCTTCTCCTTCCTGTGGCTTAGAAACTTTATGGAAGAACCTGTCTCCAGCCTATAAACAGCAATTACTGGAGACTGGGGTTGTTTTTTACCTCCCTCCTTCTGGTTATACCACCTACCCAGGCTGTCAACCTTCAGAGAAAGGCACTTGTGCTTGCAAGTCACTGCCTCCTTTGGTGCCCATTGTGAGCAGTTTATGACACAGTGCTGTCTGAGATCTCTTGCCAAGGGAGGAAAACCATCCCTGCCTCCTGCTTCTGATCTTCTGAAGTGTCCTCTTTCTCATCTCCCCAACAGAGCCGTGGGTTTTCACAGAGTGAGTGAAATTCTGGAGATGACATAAGCACTCACGAGTACCTGGGGAGGTAAGTGGCCTGCCAAGGCCTCTCAGCACTTTACAGACAAGGCCGTGGCTCAGTTCTCCATCTCTGAACACCAGCCCATATACTAACAGGATGTTTCCCCCTCACTCGAAGATGCTTTTTAACTAAATGAGTCATTTGGACTGTCAATATTGTACAAGTATTTAGCTCACTCCAGTTTTTTTTCCCTCCATTTAATTTTCACAGCAAATATATATCTCATGGTAAATAGTATTGCCTCCATTTGACAGATGAGGAAATAAAACCAAGACCCTTAAGTAAGATTCTTTTGCTCACAACATATATTTGGGATCTAGGATAGATTGCTCATTAAGAAAGAAGAGTGCAGAAAGAGTGGTGAATTGTACAAGAGCTTACACATGCTGTGTCAAATCTGAAGTCCCTAAGACACAAACAAAAATACTGTAAACTCTTCTTTATTATTAGAAGTTGAGAGAGGGGGTTTAAAAGCAAGGGAATCAGGGTTGGGATTGTGGCTCAGTGGTAGAGCGCTTGCCTCGCATGCGTGAGGCACTGGGTTCGATCCTCAGCACCACATAAAAATACATAAATAAAATAAAGATACTGTGTCCATCTACAACTAATAAAAAATATTTAAAAAAAAATTTAAAAGCAAGGGAATCAGAGCCTTAAAGGACAATGCTTTTCCCCCCTAATCCTTCAAGGCAAGAATGAAATGAGATTTAGTTTCCATGATTTACACAATGGCTGTAAGAATTTTTTATGGCAGAGAAATCTTGTGCTAACAAGAGTGTGACTAGACCCAATAAGAATGGATTTAGAGACATCTCAAAGCATTGCAAATGGTGAGCTCAGAGTAGGAATGAATTCTATTTCAGAACCTACTGAAAGTGTTAGCAAAGATTTCTGAATCCATTTTGTGTTTTCATCACATGATAACAGAGTCTGGATAATGTATAAAGAAAATAAGATTATTTCTCACAGTTCTACAGGCTGGGAAGTCCAATATCAAGGTGTCAGCAACTGGCAAGGGCCTTCTTGCTGTGTCCTTGCAGAAGGACAAGGAGCAACAGGGGGCCAAACTTGCCTTTATAGTAAGCCTGCTCTTGCAATAATCTTCTCCCACAATAATGACATTAATCCATTCACCTCTTCTTAGGCCCCACCTCCCAACACTGTCGATTGGGGATTAGATTTCCAACATGTGATCTTATTCAAACCATAGCAATAGAATTCTGAATTAATGGGACTATTTCTTCTTGTAACAGAAAACTGGTTTGTCCTGATGTTAGATGGATTGTAACTCAGTGAACAGGAAGTAGCTGCCTAGGCACATTATTTCCAGGAAGTAGCAGCATACAAAGTTTTACAATGAGCCTTTCCTTAGTCTTCTATTGTCTGAAAAATGTCCACACTCTAACAGAATCCCTTTGCTGTGTGAATTTGTCCTGATACATAGAACAATTCAAACTGTTCTGAAAAAGTCATTTTAGTTGTTCTAAAATGAAATTTACAGAAAGTTCTCTTGGAAGATCTTTAGTTCAGTGAAATAGTAGATATAATCTATTATTCACGAGCAATTTCTAATTCTCATGTTATAAAACAATGTCATTAGATTTTTGGGATCTAATAATATTTGCCAATTTCCACGGAGTCCCTCTCCTTCCATCCTGTTCTGTATCTGTAACCTTTGAAACTGTGTCTCAGTGAAGAAGTATTTTTAACTTCTATCACCTTGGTGGGCAGAGTAGTTAAGAATCCAATTGCCTGAGCATAAATCCTGGTTATGCCATTTTATTATCTTCATCTCAAATACAGGTCTGCATTTAAGAATTAAGTGGTAAAGGTTTCTGATTAATGGTGATAGATTTACCTCTTAAAACCTACAAGACAGGGAAAAGAAGGAAGGAAGGAAGGAAGTGAGAAAAGGAGGGATGAAGGAATACTTTCACAAGGGCAAAAAGAATAGTAAACAACAGCAACAGAATTCTGGAAACTACTAAGCAGTCAGATGGGTGGTAATAGATCTGATTTGTGCTGAATCCTCAATAGGGATTAGATAAAACTGAATAGAAACCCAGCTTGCATAGAAAGTTTCCCAAAACTCAGGAGTGGCCATCGGAGGACCTTTGGAAGTAGACAAGGCTAGGCTGGAACAATGGTACAAGAAATGGCCAAGAGTTCAAGGTGATTGGCACAAGCATTTATAGCAGTCTGATTTTTTATAGAGATTCTTGGGGGCTGGGAATGGCCTGGTTAAACTTGCGCATTTAGCCGGGTGCGGTGGCGCAAGCCTGTAATCCCAACACTTAGGGAGGCTGAGACAGGAGAATCGCAAGTTCAAAACCAGCCTCAGCAACGGCGAGGCACTAAGCAACTCAGTGAGACCCTGTCTCTACATAAAACACAAAATAGGGCTGGGGTTGTGGCTCCGTGGTCGAGTGCCCCTGAGTTCAATCTCCAGTACCAAAAAAACCCAAAAACCAAAAAACAAAAAAACTTGGGCATTTATCAGACTCACCTGGAGAACTACTAAAACATACTAAGGCCCAGGGTTACGGAACAGGACAGGGCCTGGCCCTTTAGAATTCACCTCCCCAGGGTGGAAGAACCAGCCAAATGAGATGGAGAACTGAGCTGTAACTTTCCCTGGGAGAACATAAGCTTTCCAGCTACACTGACACTGCCCATCAGACAGAACTGAGGGGGAATTACCATTATCATGCTGCTGTCTAGAATACATGTATTGTAAACAGCAATTATGGAAACCTGTCCCACTCTGCGTATGAACTACAAGCACATAAGGTGTATACCTCATTGGTAGAGCACTTGCCTAGCATGAGCAAGGCCTTGAGTTTGATCCTTTGTAGGAAAGTATGTGTGGGGAGGAAGAGAGGAAGGGGAGAAAGGGGAGAAAGGGGAGAAAGAGGAGGAAGAGGAGGAGGAAGAGAAGGAATCTAACCAAGGAACAGAGGCAAAAGCAGAAAAGAGAATGGCATCCTAAGCCCAGAAAACAAAAAGATGGGATTTTAAAATTGCAGATAAGCCCAGGAGGATCACAATTTGAGGCCAGCCTCAGAAACTTAGGAGGCCCTAAGCAATTTAGCATGACCCTGTCTCAAAATAGAATCATTAAAAAAAAAAAGGGCTGGGGATATGGCTCTGTGGTTAAGTGACCCTGGATTCAATCCCCAGTACAAAACAAAACAAAACCAAAAACAAACCTCCCTGCAAATGAAAAGCTTTAGTAAGAGGATTTGGGACAGTTATACCAAGAGACATTAGAAAGTGTGTAGGTTTAAAGGTGAGCGGTAAGAAAGACCAGAAAGAATAAAAAGAATTCCTGAGTAAAATTCAAAAGGACACAGTTGTTGTTGTTGTCCTGATGAAAGTGGCCTGAGTAATGTATCAATTTAGAAATTCAGAGGAAGTAAATAGGAGAAATAGGGAGGGAGCCATTGGGAAGCCTAAGGCAGAGCTTGATGTAGAACAGGCTAACTCTGAGCTGGAGGTGATGGTCAAGATGCATTAGAACAATGGAGACTTTCAGAGGACTCATTGATTCCATCTTTTCATAATGATGGACCCCCTAGGACAGAATCTAGATTAGTATTTTCGGGAAAAAAATTTCTGAGTTAGAAAGCAAAGGAACAGAAGGAAAAATTTTAAAGGTATCCAAATCCAGCAAACAGGGCTGTGAAAGAAGAAAAGGAACCAATTTAAGCAGTAGGTGAAAAAGAAATTCAAGGGAATCCTCTCCAAAGGGGAAGGATATAAAACCCTAGAGGCATCCAATTACTGACCAAAAATATGTGACAGAAAGCCACACTACTCGGCCCTTTGAACATTTAAAACCTGAGGAAAGATGAATCTGAAGGAGTTGGTGGCAGAGGTATTATCCTGTAAAAGTTTATTAGCAACAGAGGCTGTAGAATCATCAACAGCAGGTCTGTTCATGAATCTGCAGAGGGTGTTTTCCTAGCTGAGCAAATAGGGGAGGAGAGATGTAGCTTCTTTAGTCTTAGCAATTCTATGCCAAGAGGTAGTATAAATGGAAAATGTGGTCCAGGATGGAAGATTCTTACTCTGAGGCTCCATCAAAGGCATAATCTATACTCAATACAGTATACAAGGAAGCCCTATATTTTTGTGTCAAAGTATAAAATGCAAACCAAGAAGCTTTTGAATGCATTAAAGTCGTTTTAAGTAGGACTAGGTTGATCTCCCTCAATCCCAATTGGGAGGAAGATTCCTTGTCAGTTGAATTTAAGTTCATGGTTATGAACTCCCGATGGTTATCACAGACTGACTGGCATTTTCAAGAGATGTCAAGAATATTTTCATCATCAATCTTTGTTTACTAGATGTTACTGAATTTCTCTGCTATAGCCAATTGGGAGATAACTCTCCACAGGTATCATGCATTTCTATATGGCTCGTGAATGGAGGCATAGGCTGTTTTTACCTGGATATCAATCTTTTCAAGGATATACCTAGAGTGAACAGCCTTGAAATCTAGAGATAGAGTACTAAGAGGAAGGTGTAGGTTGATTTGCTCTCTGGTATAAGAAAGATAATCTCTCTCTCTCTCTGAACTAAAGGCTAATTAGGCTTCCTTCTAGCCCATCATAAAGGATTGAAGTTGCTTGTGCTCAGGATTCTTTACCTGTGATCCAAGTTCACTGCATGTGTCTCTACCTGAGTTTTCTGCATTACTACTGCAGGATTGGGAGTGGAATGTGACGTGAATATGAAACTTTAAATTGTGATTTAATCCTAAACTAGATAGAGAAAGCCAAAATCCAGTTGCAGCACCATGAGAAATAAAGTCATTTGTCTCAGACCCAAGAATCTTGTATCTTCTGCCAAGACGACACTTTAAAACTATAGTGTAAAATCTCAGACTTTTTATAGTTCTTGAAATTGTCTTTGGAAAAATTAAAGTCCCAGGAACAAATTTTGCCTAGGACAACTGTCTTGGGGTTGGGGTTTGGCTCATTTTTCTAAATGTCATGAGTGTGGGGTCAATGTTTTAACATCATTGTGTGTTTACTTACTCTTTGTTCATCTACAAGTCACTGAAAAGGTAAGCACATGAGACACTTGCTATTGAATGAATTCAATGTTTTTTTAATCTATATTTTTAGTTGTTGATGGACCTTTATTTTTTTCATTTATTTATATGTATTGATGACAATCAAATCCAGTGCCTCACACATGCTAGACAAGTGCTCTACTACTAAGCCACAACCCCAGCCCTAATTCAATGCTATTGGAGCTGAAGAAACCATATTTATTCCAGTGGAAAACAGCTCAGGTTTCAGATGCTGAAAAATACAAACTCTTTCCAGCATTCAGCGTCAAAATCTCATTAGCTTAGATGGAGAAAAATAAGATACAGGAGAGATCAAAGGATGCTATTAATTGCTGTGTTGTTGTTGTTTTTAACTCAAAAGGTCAAAGAAATTTAAATTTAGATGCTAATTATTTTAGATTTTAACATGTTTGGATTATGACTTATAAGAAGATATAAATTTGTTGGCATTTACTTGATTATCATTATGTTGGTATTTTATTTTATTTTCAGAACTTCTGAAAAGCTGCACTTTTGTATGAGAAAAACCATAGGGACTGAGTTTTAGCTTCTGGCAAAATTTAGTCTTCTGAGAGTGGGGAGCAAACCATTTCCCATGAGACAAGCCACTTGGGTTCAAGCTAAAAGACTGCTACTTAGAAATGTCCTATAACTGCTGTTCAAAGCATTTATGAGATCTCCTTGAACATACTGTGACTAATCTAATGTTTAACTTCTGAGCATCGTCTGTCTTTCTCATCCAGTTTTTGAGGCTTTATAAACACATCAGGTAAAGCATGGCTTCTCTCTCCACTTCTTCCCACTGGGCAAACCTATCTAGTCCCAGGGAAAACTTTAGGAGGATTGGCGGTACCCAGTTCACACCACATTTTTATGGTTCCCGGCATTTGTTAAAAAAAAAAATGCAGATGTGACAGAAGACATCTCAGCTCTGAATCCCAGGAAGCTTGACTGGCTTTTCCCCCCATCAGTGTCCACAGGACCATGGAGCCTAGTGATTTCCCTTTCATGCTTCAGTCACACCAAGATTATTTTTAGGCTGCCAAAGGAAGCTCATTTTCCAAATCTCTGGGGCAGATGTTCGAGTGACCAAAAGAGAACCAGATGGCCATCAGAGAGGCCAGGGCTGGAAATGAATAACCATTCAGAAAGAAGGAATCAGAACAATAAATCAGCACGAAGTGGCCAGAAGCCTGAAAGCTGCCTGCAGAAATTAAAACCGTGAACCTACTGCTACGCCAGACCCACTGCTCTCTTGCAAAGACAGTAACTCAGGACTAAAGAGGAGAACAGTGAAACTGGAAAGTAAAACTCACCAGCCCCCAGCATGCCCTGGTACATGCAGAGTGGAGAACATGTGCACTCTCCCTGTCAGATGCAGCTGGGGGGAAGAGCCACAGCTGACGTCTGCTGAGGCGCTCAGGCTGTAGCTCTGCAAATGAGATAATACTGCCCCTGTTCTATCTGAGCCTCTTCCCAGTCTCTTCCCTTTCATCATCCTCCTAAAGCTGAATGGGCTCAATGGACTTTGTTGGTGATTATTTGGGTGATTTTTATGCATACAAATTAAACGGATCTCTTGGTTGCTTAGCAAGTTGAGGTAAAGACAGCCATGCATGGCGCACACACCTCTAACCTCATGACTTGGAAGGCTGAGGAAGGAGGATTGCAAGTTTGAGGCTTGCCTGGGCAACTTTGCCATATTTTGTCTCCAAGTAAAAAATAAAAAGGGGCTGAGATGTAGCTCAGTGGTACAGTGCCCCTGGGTTCAATCTCCAGAATGGAAAAAAAAAGAAAGAAAGAAAAAAGAAATTCAAGGTAAAGAAATCATCTTTAAGGCATCAATCATTATGCCCATTTGACCCTCTCATGGTGGGTATGTGTCATTTTTTTTTTCTAAATGTTTTTTAGTTATACATGGACACATTGTCTCTATTTTGTTTACTTATTTTTATGTGGTGCTGAGGGTGGAACCCAGTGTCTCACACATGCAAGGCAAGTGCTCTGCCACTGAGCCACAATGTCAGCCCCGTGTCACTTTATTAAAGAGCCCCGTGTCACTTTCTTAAAGAAAGGACAGAGTTCTTCGGGGACTCTCAGTTTTTTGAATGTGGATGTCAGAGGGGAATCTGCATACACTCCTCTTTGGTGTAGATTTCAAAATGAGGTAAGGCAAGGACAGACAGTCTCTATGAAGTAGGGAGCTCTCACTCTCCCCATGTCCCTGTGACCTAGCAGGTGAGGAGATGGTGGGGTCTGACATTCTTCTTTGGGTTTGTGGGCTCACTGAAGGGAAGACACATAGGTCATTTCTTAGCAGGAGCTGGCTGCCAGGTTCACTGATACTGACAGATCTCTTGGTGTAGAACTGTGACATGTTTTACCCTAAACTCCAGAATGATAAAATCAGGTGTGTACGTCTGTGTAGGAAGATCTTCAGACATATAAGAAGCAGAAGTGGAAGGACTGTTGGGGGAAAAAAAAAGCCACGGACTGGGTATGTAGCTCAATGGTACAACACCTGCCTAACATGCACGAGGTCATGGATTCCATCCCTAGCACCAGAAAAAAAAATTAAAAATATAAATAAGTGACCTATAAAAGAGGTAAGTAAGATGATCAGCAGGAAAGAATATACAGGAGTTGTTATCAGAGGTGCCCCAAGATGGCAGCTAATAAATCCAGGTCTGCAGTAACAGTATTCCACACAAACATATACAAATCTTTTAGAGCAAGTTTCATACTCTAATGTGGCTGAGGATAACAGAAAAAGACCATCCTAACTGAGCACATCGTAGGCAGTTTTTAGGGTAAGAGGAAGGTGTCATCGTAGTTCAGTTTGGGCTCATTGTTAGGTTCCAGGCAGTACCTTAAAGCTGAAGCCTTCTGCCTTTTCTAGATCAGTGCAAGCTGTCTCCTGAATTCTTCATTTCCAGGAGCAGTACTGAGTGCGAGCTCCAGGATATATAGTTCTTTAAGAATCTGATGAGAAGCTGGGCGCGGTGGCGCAAGCCTGTAATCCCAGCACTTAGGGAGGCTGAGACAGGAGAATCGCGAGTTCAAAGCCAGTCTCAGCAATGGCAAGGCACTAAGCAACTCAGTGAAACCCTGTCTCTACATAAAACGCAAAATAGGGCTGGGGATGTGGCTCAGGGGTTGAGTGCCCTTGAGTTCAATCTCCAGTACCAAAAAAAAAAAAAAAAAAAAGAATCTGATGAGAAACAGGGATGTGCTGAATGAAGCTCTCTGGGAAGCGGCAAGGGGAGAAGCTGACCTGGATGCACCAAAGAACAGCCAGGGCTCTGCAAAATCCTGCCTGGAGGCCGAAGGGGACCACCACCTGTTTTGTTTTACTGGAACTCAGTCATGCCCACTAGGTTACTTATTGTCATGGCTGCTCTGGAAATGGAGCAAGAGACTCTGGCCAGCAAAGCATGAAATGTTGACATTTGAACCATCACAGGTGCTACGCCTCATCTCCAGGAATGGTGCCGATTCCAGTCCTAAGTCAAGGCAAAGAAACTGGAGCATTTTTAGAAAATGAAACTTAGCAAGTTGAAGGGAAGGAATTGGCAAGTGGGTAAGAAGCTGGAAGGCTTGCTGGTCTACCACAGTATTTCTTCTTTGGACTCATCCAGGTTGCCTGATTTTATCTTTAAATTTAATTTTAAAATGATATACAGAAAAAAAGAGAGATACTTACTTGAAATAACAAGGATTCTCTTTAATATTCACACTTTGTTAGTGTTTTAGGATTGCTGAATATCATTTAAGTTGGGTTGTTTTTCTAACATTGTTTGAAAGGAATGAAAAGCATTTGTTTATTTGTAGTGGTGAAAGGGGAGGAAATGTCTGGGAGAGGAAGGGAGGAGAGGCTGCTTGGGGGCCTAGAAACCCATAGAGGACAGAGGATGCTGTGGGGACCTCGGTGAGCAAGTGTGCAGCAGTTGGAGGGTATGAGGCTCCAGGACACCTGTGTAGGGGGAGCCAGCAAGAGAGGAGAGGACGGGAGGCAGGAGGGCTCAAAAGTAAACAGAAACCTGGTCAAAACATGGCTAGGGATGGCCTTGCCTTCAGGGGAAAAAAATCCAAAAGAATAATAAGCCCCCCCACCCCCCGCCCAAAAAAAACCCCAACAACCCAGCACCCAGCACCTCCATGCTGGGAAGACTTTGCTCACTTCCTCCACTGACCACTCACTCCCACTGTTCTCTTCCTTCCCAGCTTCACGGCCCCTCTCCCTCAGCCTGGGCTCTGGTTACCTCTCAGTGGGGCTATGGCACAGGCCTCCAAGTCCATCTGTGTGCCTCCAACCTGCCTGTCATCTCTCTGACTCTTCCTCTACCCCACTGCCCAAGTAACCTCATCACAGAAACCCTGAGCCTGTCACAACTGAAAAGCCATCAATGAGTCACCATCCTCATAACAGCTGAACATTTGCCCTAGTAGACTTTTTGTTGATCTTTGAATGGGCCTTAACATTTCCTTTTTGTGGACCACTGAGTCATGTTTCTGCACTAGGAAACATTTCTGGGAGTGTTCCTGCAGAAATCCTATGGAATAGTCAAATATTACTTTTTCTATTGAGTCCTCCCTGATCCCCAGAAAAAATGAGATCTCTCTTCTCCAGGTAAATACAGCATATGCCTCCAAAGAATTTATTACACAGAAGAGGGAAAAATGAAAAGTCAGAAATAATATTTCATTTTGGAATAACATATATTGTGAGAGAGGAAGAGAGTTCCCAGCACAGGGCTTTCTTAGCATGTGGATAGAGATGTTGAACTGGCTAGAGAACAGCACTGAATCATACAATGGCTGGGTGGTGGGCACCTGCTAGAAACTTCTGTGGTGTATGTGGGAAGAACATTAGGAAGACTTAGAGATGTCTGCCCTGGGAGCTGAAGAGGAAGGGGGTGTGTGTGACATGCAGACCACCAATTGGTTATTCCTAGCTTAAAAGATATAGCCACACATATTCATTAGGTAAATACATTTGTTCCATCTGTCCATGTATAAAATCAGGAGCTGACTTTCTAATTTTAAGGGCTAACATGCAAGAAACAGACAAAATTGGCAATCAGAGAAGGCAGAGGTGACAGAAGGCTGGAGTAATTAGAAATGTCTCTGAGGAACATGGGGCTTTAACATCTTGATAGTCAGACATAGAAGGGAGTGTATTTCAAGTGAAGGGATAAAAACAGCAAGGACCATGGCTTTCCTTTTCTGCAAATGTCATCTAGGGAACTAAATCAGTACTTACGTTAAAAGCTAGGCAAACAAAAACAAGCCAACACACAGCAAACAGAAAGCCAGGCAGGCAAACAGTAACTCCAGGGGGTGGGGATGGAAGAATTCTATTGGTCTTATACAGCTCTGTTCCTCTGAGAAATTTCTGCCCTGGATTCCACAGGGGAACTTCTGACCTCTTGTATTTTGCTTTGTTTTGATTTCCCAGGCTCTGTGCTACCATGTTGCATAAGATGTGACTAGAAAGAAAAATATCAAAAGACTTCAAATCTTCCAAGGTTCATGAGGTCTTTAAGTGAGATGTGTTTTTTTCCCTAGCACTCAAGGCCCATTTATCTAACACATCAACACACTGTCAAAGGTAATTTTGTCATTTGCCTAAAGACCACCACAATAACTGGAATGGAAATGAAGAGGGACTTCCTGTTCCTCTTGGTGTAAGATTCTGAGTGTGTACCTGCCTCTGGTGGTCTCAGAAAACACCTCAGGAAATTTTCAGACTTTAAAGCTCATAAAGTTATCCTGCGATTCACAGTGCACAGACCATGTACATTATCCTGCTCTCCCCCCTATATTTATTGCTATCACTTTGTCTATGGCTGAAGACATTTTTCTAATTTCAGCTTTATTTCTGAATTGCCACATTCTTTTAAGTCTTGACAAATTTTACTTTATGTTTCAATGTGTGGACTACAGATGTAAGCCTCCAAAAGACATGCAGACCTCAATTAAGAAAACAGGATGATATTTAAAAAAGGAAAGTATCTAATAAGGGTCAGGGCTGAAATATTGTGCCGGAAGATGCAAAGACAGGAAGTGATATACCTAAAGCGATAGAGTCACTCTATGAGTTCTGTAATTTTTTTTTAATAAAAGAAATTAACTTGAGGGCAGAGAAACTTTATGATATGCCCTAGAGAGCCATATTTTCTTTTTGCTAAAATTTGAAGGAAAATTTCAAGTCCATATAAAGTTGACTGCATACAGAAAGGATTTCTTTATCTGTATGTCCTATGGCTCCATACTATGATGTCAGCTCTTTTAGTTTGGGAAGCTCCCAATACAGATTCATAAATCATAAACCTACAGTTCTGTACTAACGTCTACATGCACTATAAGACACAAAGCAACCTAAAATGGCAAGATCTATGCAAGTTCTAATATTTCCCTCCCATTCTCCCAATGACCACCTGGCTTCCCCTCTGGGATGCCCCTGTGCTCTGAGACTCCATGTGGAATACCATATTTGCTTTTCTATGTCAATGCCATGAGTTGTTTACTTCCTTAAGAACTGCAAACTACATGGGTGAAAACACAGCACAGAGCCAGGTAGCAAGTTGGAACAAGTTCTTGAAAATGTGCCACCAGGACAAGCCTAATTCAAATGTCAGCAGTTTTGGGGGCAATTCATCTGGCCAAATAATTATTCTTATCTTTTCCCACCCACCCACTCATTTAAATAATCACTTTATCTCCTTAAGTATGAAACCAAACCAAATCAAAGCCACCTCCAAATTTAAATCTTATTTTCTTAGACCAGCAGCAATTGGCTTTTCTTTCTTAGCTTGCTCTGGCAGTTTTGAATACTGCATTGAGTTTCATGGAATGACTTCTGTCTGTCTCATGCCAGTTAAAGTGATGCTCAAGGAACATCAAAGTAAACTGAGACCTAGCTGGGGAAGTACAGATCTGTAGAGAAAGAGTAGTTCATAGATCTGGGCAGGGAAAAGAAAAATGCAGAACTCAGGGTTGCGGATCAGCATATAAGGTGCTGGGACAGTATTTGCATCCACAGCACAGACTACAGATCATGAGCTGGTGCTGGGGAAGTTAAGGAGAAAATGACACAAACCAAGTCCATGCCTGAGGATCCAGAGCAGGCTGGGGACCTGTGCTTGCCAAGTGTCCCATGAGCAAGTCCCCGTAGCCTTGTTCCCCTATTCCCAAACTGCAGAAAGGAGGGAGACAGATGGGGGCCTAAAACATCCCCTTGTCTCAATGCACAGAGAGGGCCAGAGTTTCATCCAGCCCCTAATAGGAGGCTCTGAGGAGGCCCGCTATTTTCACTTTTACAATCTGGATGAGCATACTAGTCACGTGGGAAGCTTCTGAAAACAGACTCCTGGGCCCTGCCCCACATGGAGCTGCAGAATGGGCCTTTCCAGATGGTACCTGGGGATCTGATGCCAGCTTATGTACACCACGCCCTCCTGCTGCACATTAGACAGATGAGGGACCATCTGCCCACCTGCGTGAATCTCTAAGCAGAGATTGCAACTGCCCTGGGTTTAGAGGGATTCTGAGGACCCTTCTGCTGCCCATAGAAGCAGCCAAGTCTTCATACTGTCCCCTTGAAGCTATGGGGAAAGAACACTGGCTCCTCTTATAAAAGCTCAGGGAGCCCTGTGCCAGTGTTTCTCTGCGTTAATAGTTTTAGTCTGTGAAGATCTGATTTCCAGTTGGAAGGCATGTCTTCCTGTTTTAATACTAATCACAGCTTCATGCACTTGGTGCTCTTTGTTCTTTGTATTAGATGCTTAAGTTCAATTCACCAGAAAAATCTAGCTCAGACCCCAAAGGAGAGACAGTTTCCCATTCAGGACAGCTTGAATCAACCAGAAATGACACTTTCAGATGCTGTGATAAAAGTCTTTAACGCTCAGACACTTCTGCAAACATGCAGAGTAGACATTTTATCAACGACTCTAACAAAACACAAGAGGCCCTCTCTTTTCTTTCCAAAAATGAGCATCTACTTGGAGGATACTGTCTTCAAGGTTCTCACCTCCACCAACTACAAAGCGTCACACACCCACATCAAACTTACAGAGCTGCAAGGTCCAGCTTTGCTCTTTGTTCCTCTCAAGAGATGAGGTCCTCTGGTCTTTCCCAAATCCTAATCTCCCAAAGTTCTCCCAGACTTCCCCAAACTTGTGATTTCAGAAATGCTGGAACTGATTCTCTTGATGCCAAAGGAAACCGGATACAGGTCTCCTGATTGATGTGCTAAACAAGCTCTTCCTAGCTTAGCGGTGACAACTGTGTATTTGGCAGAGACAACCATGACTTCCATTATTGAGGGTTTTGTTTTTTGTTAAAAATATAAAAAGGGAGACAGGTTCTGATTCACTGAAGAGACATCACCCATTTCCCGCCCTGTCATACCGAATCTCTTCCTCTTTATTTTAAAAAAAGTCACTTTCTGAGGGGTAGGACATAGATCTTTTTTTTGTATTTCCCCTTGAAAAAATGTCATTTTTTTTCCAGATGGACTATTGTTATTTACACTTGGGAAAGAACACACATTTTTCTGAATGGTCAGAAGATCACAGGAAAATCTGTCTCAACCCTTACCCCTCATTACACTGCAGGTACTATGCTGCATCCTAGGGATATAGAGGTGCTTAAGCCCTCCTGGTCCTTGTCCTTGAAACTTTTATGTCCAATTAGGAAGAGAGAGCAGCAAAAAGATAAATGATAAAAAACAAGATGACAGGGCTGGGGTTGTGGCTCAGTGGTAGAGCGCTTGCCTCACATGCGTGAGGCACTGGGTTCGATCCTCAGCACCACATAAAAAAATAAATAAAATAAAAGATGTTGTGTCCATCTACAACTAAAAAAAAAATTAAAAAAAAAAACAAGATGATAAACACTATGATAGATATAGAGTGCTATATACGTGCAGAGCACAGACTAAATAACTCGGGGGCTCAAGGAAAGGCATGTGTTAAGGGTTGAGTGACAGCTGGGCTAGGTTGCTGAGGATTTTGCCAGGTAAGGAAGTGAAGGTGGTCTTCCAGGTAGAACCGCAGGTGTGAAGGCACCAAGTAGTGAGGAATTCTAAGGTACTAGGGAAACACAGAGCTCATAGTGCTAGTGGCGCGTGTATGTATGTGCACGTATGTGCATTCATGGAGCTGCTGGGAGCACACATAGGAGATGGGGCAGCATAGCCAGGCTAGGGTCAGCAGCACAGATGTTTCTTGCCATAGGCTGGGGATTGGTAACAGGATCCTCATTGGATACCAAATCCATAGGGATGCTCAAGTCCCTTATATAAATGTTTTAGTGCTTACATAAAACCTACATGTATTCTTCTATACATTTTAAATGACCTCTAGATTACTTATAATGCCTAATACAATGTGGATGCTATGTAAATACTTGTAATATTATTTAGGGGATAATGACAAGAAGAAAAGTCTGCATGTTCTGTACAGCTGCAATTTTTCTCCTCAAATTATTTTCCATCCATGTTTGGTAGAACCTGCTGATGCACAACTCGTGGTTGCTGAGAGCTGACTGTATTCTACATTAAGGAGTTGAGATTTTGACTTTAGGGTGATTGAGATTTACTCAATTATATTACTTGCTTAAGCAACACAACTAGATTTTCATTTAAAACACGACTGCTGAGTAGAAGATCTGAGGGAGATGAGAGATTCCAGGAAGAAAGACCCACCTGGTGGGCAAGGACCTCAGATGGAATGGAGGAGAGGGCTAGACTTAGGGACTTCAGAGACCCAAATTGGCAGACTTTAATCATGGGTGGATGGCGGTTGACACTGGGGGCAGGTGATGGAGAGTGAGCCTGTCACCGAAGCCAGCCCCATTCAGGACAGCAATTGTGCAAATGACTGTCTTTTCCACCATCTTTTCCTGTTTCTTTTGCTTCAGTTTTTACTCTTCAAACTTGATATTCAACATATGGTTTTTGGCTAAGCATGGCTGGAGCTTTTTGAAAAGAAAATCTCATTGCTGTTTATTGTAGCAATGGAAAGTAAATCCCAAGCACACTCATGACAGATATTTAGCCTTTATATCAAATTTGCTCAAACTAAGTACTTGGAACATACCACAATGGACAGGTGCAAAAGCAGTCCGTGTCCAACGGGACCTGGGCAGCAGGTTTAGCCATCATCACCTGTGAAATCAGAGCCTTTGTGACTTGATTAAAATGATACCAGATTTTTTTCATTTCAGTGGCTCTTTAGTTTTTAAAAATTACAAAACAAGAATCTTGGATTGTGAACATATAACTAAAAGAATTGTTTCAATAGTTCAGCTCCTTGTCTAAGGCACAGCAGGGCAGACCCTGAGAGGCTGGGAGCCTGGCTGCCCACAGTTTTTGACTCAGGACTGGTTCTCCTGGTCTGAAGCTGGAGCTCATGAGGGTGGCTAAGAAATGGCTGGTGCTCGGGTCCAGGGGACAGGCTGGGACCCCTCCTCCATGAATGTTTTGTGAGAGGTGGATGGAAAAGGGGCACAGAAAAGGCAGACTACTGAAGTGGGATTGTTTCTCTTTTCTTTGCTGATTACCAAGCGTTCAGGATTGTGAGTGACACCTGGGGGTGACATAGAGCCCAACAACCTGGACCCTCGTGGGGAAATGCTGCCATGACTCACTACTTCTTAAAGACAACCAACCATTTCCCAGATAAAGTGTGTATGACAGCATACATGGAAATTCTTTTGGGAAAGCTATAATAATAAACCATAAAATAATGTGATTAATTGATAAACAACAACTTCTTTTTTTTAAGATAATGTTATTGATGATCATGGAACCTACCCACTGCTATGAATGTAAGTTAGTATAACTTCTCTGGAGAAAACTCTGGATCAAACAATTCTGCTACAAAGTATTTAAGGGAAAAAAAACATAAAAAATATGCACTGGCATATATGAGCAAAGATATACAGAATTCTTTACCATTTTGAAAAAAATTGAATATTCATGTGAGTTATGTAAATTGGTGACACAAATTTTGGCACTTCCATGTTTGGGAATATTAGCCATTATAAATCATATTTCAGAAGGGAACATGCTCAGGGTTGTATCACTGAAATCATAGCATGTTTTGTGAGCATGTTTTTATAAGGTTAATTAAAAATAGATAGGTTTTGGGAAAATAATTCCATTAGAAAGTTATAGCAAAAGGTTAATAGATGGCTATCTTTAAATAGGGTTGTATATTGTCTTTTGTGATTTTTTTTTGGTCAAATCATTCTTATAGTGGAGTATTATTTTTTAATCATATAAATTCATTTAAATTATATGTAATAATTTAAATCATAATAAACTTGTAAAAATTTATTATCTCTATATAGATATCTATATATCTGTATTTTTGCCTGCACATGTTAATGCCTATTTTTTATATAATTCTGTAGCAGAATTTCTTGGTCAAAAGTTTTCTCTAGAGAAATGATACTTATACTCCTAGGAGTGGCCAGTCCCCAAGATCACTGATAACATATTTCAAAAAAAAGGTTACCAATTAATTACATTGTTTCACATGTTCATTAGTTTTCCAAAAGGAATCTATAAAAATTATAGATATACATAATTGTAGAAAAATATATTACATGTTACATAACTTAAATTATAATTTACATGTAATGTATTTAATACATTTAATGGATTATTTATTAGAGCAGTATTTGGTATAAAAAATTCCCAGACAATTAAATAATTCCTTGGCATCTTTTTTTTGCAAGAGAATATGACTTATGAAATTTTAAAAATCGATGGGACTGTGACCTCCTCACAAAGAGCCAAGGCTGGGGGCTTTTTATCCGATGTGCAGCTGAGGTCCCCTCTTGAGGAGACCCTGAACTCGCTGAGTTTTCCATTGAAACCTGGCTGACATGCCCTCAGGCACTGCTGCTCAGCAGTGGGCTCCTCTGCTCAGCAGGGGTGAACTGTCCGGACTGGGAGCTCTGGGAGGGAGAGAGCAGGGGACTCCCTGGGCTAGCTGGGGCTGGTGAGAGCCAGTAGTAAAGGGCATCTGGCTGAAGACGTGGAGTGCTGGAGTTGTGTGGGAGTTGGTGGCTACACAGGCCAGGCTCCTTCTAGTACTTTGTTAGCCAGGAGCAGAGGGTAACTGCTGAGTCAGCACAGAGCAGAGCCCCTGGGGCTGGAGGGTCCCAGGGAGGAAGAGCTCATGATGACCTCGGCCTTGAAGGATGTGTAGACAGTAAAGAAGAAGGTGGTGGGGGAGAAGAGACAGGATGCTTAGGCATGCTTAAGGCTGATTCC
The DNA here is from genome assembly GCA_028644305.1 of Xerus rutilus. Taxonomy (NCBI): domain Eukaryota; kingdom Metazoa; phylum Chordata; class Mammalia; order Rodentia; family Sciuridae; genus Xerus; species Xerus rutilus. Next base: position 22,775,501 of record CM053405.1, on the reverse strand, counting down.
AGGAGCACTCCTGAGGCCACGGCGATGGGAGGTGCCAGGCTGCGGTCAGCTGTGGGCTGGTGGAATAGCCATAAAATTGATGGTAGATAAATCTGGTTGGATTTTGTTGTCATTTTTCATTATTTCCTTGGTCTAGCACAGAGCTAAGAAAATGGCAGGTATGCAGTGGAGGCTTGTGCTGTGTTTTGCTTTGTTGTAAACCTGCATGCCCCAACCCCCACCTGGGGTGCTGTGCCGGGAGCTGCTGGCTGTGCTCAGGCTTGCTGCAGTAGCCTTGCGGTTAAACTCAGTTTCATATCACAACCAGATCGCTGCCTCGATCTTACAGACCCACTGAACAGTCTTCATGCTGCCTCACCTCCTGGAGCTCACAGCAGGGCGGGAGAAACACGCCTTAGTCAAACACTCATCAAACAAATCTGTGACAAGTAGCTCACAGGAAGGCACATGCATGGTTATGGTGCTAGAGCTGAGGGACTGGAAACAGACAGGGCATTCGGGAAGATTCTCTGAGGAAGTAACATCACAGGACCCAAAAGATAAATATGAATCAATTATGCAAAGAGGATCCCACAGAGACAGAAGAGCATTTGCAAAGGTCCTGTGGCAGGAAAATGTGTAGTTACCACAAGGGGCTTTGGAATGGGCAGTAGGGTGGGTGCTTAGAACTGAGGGTCAGTTTGGTCCAAGAGGAGGTCTGAGAAGCAGGCAGGGGTCAATCATGGAGGGCAGAGTAAGTCACGAAAATTAGTTGAGTCTCTGCTCATACCAAAAGTCAAAGGAAAGCCACTGAATGATCATAATACAAAGAGATAGGAATCAGCACACAGTTCATTCAAACTATCTACCTCAGCCCCACTTGTTAAGTTCAAGTTTGCCCGATATTACAGGTTAGTCTTCTGAGAAAGCTCCCTCCTTTGAAGGAAAAGCAGCTGGAAAAATGTTTGAAATTAATCATGGTTCTATAGAATGCAGATTATAAAAGCTGATGATGTTTACGATGTAATTGTGATTCCTGAGATGTGATACCTTTGTGCAGCCTGCAACCTGTACAACTGTACTCAGTGGCCCTGGATCTCCAGGGACCAAAAGTAAAGGGGAAAAACTTTTTCTTCTTAAAGTAATATGGCATGCTATGGCAAATATGATGAGATGCATTTTTTTTTTTTTTTTGCCTTTGATGGCCTTATGATCAACAAAGCTGATTTTCCAACACCTGCCTCCCCATGCTACTTAGGCTCAAAGCTGGTAGAAAGGAATAACAGGTCCCAAATGGCAGAAGAAGGTGCCTTCCCCATGGCTAGCTGGATGGGGAAAAAAGGACTAACAAGAGTTTACACAAAAAGTGATGCATCTTTCAGATCTGGGATACAAAGAGGAGACCATGGAGCCACACTGCAACCTGTGGACCAGACGCCTCTGAGAGTGCACCAAGTGAGCTGTGCAGAATGTGAGGGTGTGCAGCCGGGCGCGGTGGCGCAAGCCTGTAA
>CM053405.1:22711284-22773511 GCA_028644305.1 Xerus rutilus | reverse complement strand
CACCGCGCCCGGCTTGATGCTGTATCCACCTTTAAAGAACCTGAAGAATTTTTTTTTTTTTTGGTACTGGGGATTGAACTCAGGGGCACTCGACCACTGAGCCACATCCCAGCCCTATTTTGTGTTTTATTTAGAGACAAGGTCTCACTGAGTTGCTTAGCGCCTCACCCTTGCTGAGGCTGGCTTTGAACTCGCGATTCTCCTGTCTGAGCCTCCCTAAGTGCTGGGATTACGGGTGTGTGCCACCGCGCCTGGCAGGGAAATGGAAGAATGTTCATTTTAGATTAGCCATTGTGAATACTATGTTGTTAGTCCTTAACAAGGGAAATGAAAGTTACTACACAAAAAGTCAGTTAATTTCTGTGATGTCAACTTTGCTGGACTGTTGACAGAATAAAAAACGGTGCCAATGGGTGAGTAAATGGCACAGTAGCCACGGGATAGAACCTTCCACAGCCGTGAAAACTGGTGCTGTGCAAAGCACTTCCTGGGTGGAAAGGCAGGAGCTGACAGCACCCTACTCCATGAACGAGCAGACAAAAATGACATGAGCAGGACGTGAATGAGGCGTGTAATAATGAACTAGATGTAATGATATGTGAAAAGCACGAAGCCAAACACTCCTCCTCAGCTCAGGGTCTTCCCCACCTCCTGTAGTCTCCATGACGTCCTCGTGAGATGGTCACTGATTCTTACCGTACAGAGGAAAACACTGAGACTTGAGATGCAAGGATGTGCCCAGGAGGCACAGTTTTTCAAAGGCTGTACTGGCACTTAATTCTAGGTGGGACCGTCCCCAGTGTGAACCCTGTCTCCTTGTGTTTGATTCCATTTAAAAGAAATGTGCCCCACTGGAAGGACACACCAATTAGGGTATTATTGTATTATTGGTGACATTATCAAAATTTCATCTTTTTCTTCTCTGTATTTTTTCTGTGTTTTCTACATTAGAAATAATAAAAACCTACTACTTGGTAATGAAAATTAGGAATAAAAAAAAAAAGTGAGTGAGAGTTCTGTATTGCTATGTGATGCTTCCAGAAACAGGAAAACTAACTCGGATATTCTAAATTCCTTCAACAAAAGCTTTCTAAGCTCCTACTATAAGCAAACAACCTATTTGTACAGAAACATGAGACATCCTCTTTGTTGTAACTGCTGTATTTCACAAACAATGCCTTAAAATTTTGTGACAAGTTGAGTATTATCTAGAATAACAAGAATCTACTTTGTGTGTGGGGGTGGGGGGGTACCAGGGATTGAACCCAGGGGTGCTCTACCACTGAGCTCCATCCTGGCCCTTTTTATTTTTGAGGCAGATTCTAAGTTGCATGGGCTGGTTCCAAGCTTGCCATCCTCCTGCCTCAGCCTCCTAGCAGCTAGGATCATAGGTGTGTGCCACCATGTCCAGCAAGACTTTTCAGATTTTTATCATTCTTTATTCAGCAAGTTAGAAGCTTCCCTCTTTCAAATACAAAGACAAAAACAAAGTCTGTGGATTACCTTCCCTTGTTAGATACAAAAGAACAGGTGCCAAGAGGAGCCAAAAGATTGACGCGTCTTTTTTTCCTAATGAATGAACACCTTGGCTGGTGGAGGCCAAGGTTAGACACCAGGCGCAGTGGCTGCTCTGCAGTTCATTGCCTAATTGCAAACGGGACACATTTACTCGTTTGGGATCTGGGCTAGATGCGCAAGAGCCTATGGACTGAGAGCTGAAACGGACACCCATTCTTGTCTTCTGCATGCTGCTCAGCCCTACAAGAACCCAGCAAGGGTCCCTAAAAGTCAATGCCTCTGGCAGGAACACATTATATTTTTTTTCCTAGTGCCATTGGTTCTGGGGTCCTTTATGTATCTGCTTAAAGGGCAGCATGGTGGATGAGAAGCAGCATGAACTCTGAAGTCTGGAGGACTCAGCATAACCTCTCTTTTGCTGTCTACTGCCACATGACCACATGCAAATTAACTAACCACTGGGGTTTTAATTCCATACTTTGAATAAAAAGAACCCATACCTGTATTATGGGATTTATATTTTTAAGAATCTAAGGAGATTATAGATAAGAAGCCCCTGGCAGTGTTCTCTCTTCCTTTAAGGTGGTGTGTGAGATCAGAGACCAGGCATCCCCAGGGAACTAGTTTTCAAAGCCCAGTGGATCCCCCTTTATTATTAGCTCTATGCGTGAGGGGCCATTTTTGGTTTTTATCTTTTACATTTTTTTGTGTTTGCGGATAACAGCTTCATGTAGAAGAGATGTCCCTCCTTCCTCATTTTCCAAACTAGCAGAAAAAATAAGGCAGCGTAGAGATGAAGGCTTGGCGGCACATAGTACAGAGCCCAGGCAGGACCCCAGGTTCCTGAGCTGCAGCTGGAGGAAGAGGAGCTGCCCAAGACCCGAGTGTGCATTCGAGCTCTGGTAGATCTGGCACAATGAGGAAATTATTTCCCCTTCTCTGGCAGCATTTCCCTCATTGGAGCATTTGGCAGGCTGACAGGGGACACCCTTAGGACCGCTGTCCTTCCTTGTCCCCAGTGAGGGGTGCAGACAGCTCTCAGGCAGGCACTGTGAGTGAGGATGTATGTGGAGCTCCAGGAACTTAGGAGCTTGGAAGGGGAAGAAAGGACCCTAGAATGGGCTCAGCTCTACGTTTCCCACTGAGCTTTCAACCAAGGCTCTGCATATTGGAAGCCTGAGAGTCCAGTCTAGGGCTGGAGGAAAAGGTGTAAAGGACTAAAAGCTGATATTTTCAGATAGCTCCAAGTATTCCTCTAATCTACCTGTTAAATACCATTGTCTTTCAATACTCATGGGGGACTGGTTCCAGGACATGCCTCGCCCCCCCATACCAAAATCCAAGGAAGCTCAAGTCCCTTTACAAAATTCTTTTCTACACACCCTCCTGCATACTTCAAATCATCTCTGGGTTACTAATCCTTCCTTGGACTTGAATGCTGTATCAATAGCTATCGACGATATTGTTTAGGAATAACAAAGGGAAAGCCTGTATATGTTCAGCGTAAAAGCAATTTTTAAAAATCTTTTCCATCTGAGGTTGGTTGAACCTGTAGATGCAGAACTTATGGATAAGAGGCACCAATTGTATTCCCTAATCAGCAACTGATCTTGGAATCTAAATGGGAATATATATATAAACCTCAGATGTGAGGTTCAAAAACATCAGGGATGACGGGGAAAGAATTACCCTTACCAGCAACAGTGGAGTATGATAAAGGGGCTAAGATGCACATGGCCTCATCCCCAGGCTCCTTGCCGGAAGTGGAAAGAAGTCCCCTGGCTCTATTCACTAACTGTTCATTCACATGGACTCTTATTTATTTTTTTGTTTTTGGTACCAGGGGTTGAACTCAGGGGAGCTTGATCCCTGAACCACGCCCCCAGCCCTATTTTGTATTTTATTTAGAGACAGGGTCTCACTGAGTTGCTCAGTGCTTCCCGTTGCTGAGGCTGGCTTTGAACTCACAATCCTTCAGCCTCAGCTTCCTGCACGGCTGGGATTACAGGTATGCGCCACCATGTGCCCGGCTCACACGGACTCTTTCCGTGTCTCACCAACAGCACAATCAGACGACAGGAAGGAGAGAGGTCCGTGGCTCTCTTTCTCATCTGCAGTCTTTCTCCAGTGCTTGGAGGCTGGTTACCAGGGCAGGGGGAGTGATACAGAGGTGGAGGGGCTGCTGATGGCATCATGGCCTCTGCAAAATGGGAGCCAGCCAATGGAAGCTCTGCCCTACTGCCTTATCTGTAAAGCTGGGAGGAAGGAAAGACGCAGGGTAGGGGGAAACCTGAGAGCCCCCAAGGCTTCTCCCAGCTCTCACACTTTGTGAGGCCTTAAGAAGCAGGGCCCCTGGCCTGCCCATGGGGGACCCTGTGTCTTTTTTTCCTCCTGGACTTGAAGATACAAGCCCCACCTCCCTCTTACCTGCTGTCCAGGCTTCCATACCCGCTTTTCCGTTTCTCCTGGGAGAACTGCTACTCCCTCCACACCGTCCTTCCTTCCACCCTTACCGTTCTTACCTTTTCCTTAGTTCTATTATTATTTTTTCATCCTGTAACATGTATCTTTAAAGACTCTTAAAGAAAAGCAAAACTAATGGAATGTACTTCAGCTAAGGGCCTCCATAGAGGCTTGCCCTGTGGATTGCGGTCCAAGGTCAACGTGCGTGAGCACATATGCACCCAGTGTGGCATGGGGAGGGCTCGAAGCCAAATCCACCACCATCATTCAAATTGTTTTTTCAAAAAACCAAACAAAAACTACCTACCTTGCTGGCCACCACCAGCTGCACCATTCCGGTGGCTGAACGAAGAATGGCCACAGCTTCCTCATGGGAGAGCCCGACCAGTAAGTGACCATTGATTACCAGCAGTTCATCTCCCAAGGACAGTCTGCCATCCCTGAGGAAATGGAGATGGAAAAAAAAAATCCCTCATCAAGATGTCCTGGGCCTGAGAAGGGTCATTCTCCAGGAGCTAGGGGAGGTCATGAGAAGGGACAGTTAAAGTCAAGCTAGAGAGGAAGTAGTGACAACCCAAGGCAGTCTAGGATCCAGCTGCCTTATCTTTTGTGTCCAGATTCCCACTCGAGGAGGGAAATCTCCAGGATTGCAGGTTACCCGCATTATTGGCATTGGTGTTGACGAAGCTCCCAACTAGGTGGGGATGGGGATAGAGAAACCCAGACCCTGGGACTTTAGGAGAGTCGGGTCATCCTCTTTCTAATACTGTCATCTTTTCCCCATGACCAAGCCGTTGAAATCAGTCCAGAGCCAGCGAAGGTATGCGAAGCCCATCACAGCCTTAACTAACCCACAGCCCCCTCTCTTCCAGGTGACAGGACCCTCACTAGATTTCCTCTGGGGAACCTGTGAACACCACACTACATGGTCTCTGCAATCCCTCCACCCCAACAAGGTTACAGGACCTTAGGGAAAAAAATCTTTTAGCACTTGTTTTTTTTTAAATTCTTTTTTTTTTTTTTTTTTTAAATCCTTGGGTCTTTACAACTGAGCTTCATAAGGAAAAGGGTAAATCAAAATAATAAACTTGAATTTGCTATTGTAAGTATTGGACCTGGCCTGTAACCATGGGTGTGCAAACATTTTCTGTTTCTTTATTTCCTTTAAATTAAACTGTGGTTGATTCAGAGCATTCTTCCTGATGGGCTGGAAGGAGCCTCTGCTGTCACTGGGACTGTCTTCCCTGGGAGCTCAGGGGTCTTAGTGGCATGCTATACTAGAACACTTGGCAGGTCCCTTCCATGGGTTTCAACTGAGTCTCCAATGGTCTGGTCTTCTGTGATCCCAAAGGAGCTAGAGATTGCTTCCTATGGGCTAGGACATTTGATAAGGTGAAAAGACCCTCACCTAGGGTCTACTGTGTCCTCCAAAGACATCGCATGAGCACCCAGGAGCTGCTGTGGGCTACAGTCCCAGATCCAGCCAATTCTGTTTCTCTCTAGTCTAGACTCTCTTGCTTTCTCTCAACCAACTTCTCTCCCTTTCATTCTTATGTCTTGTCTTCAACTGCTCCCCTCTGTCTCCTTCCTCTAGGGCATATACCATAATTTTTTCTATAAACTTAGGCTTTTACAGAAGACAGGAGGCAGCAGAGATGTCTGACAGCCTTGTTTTCTGTCCTTCAAAAATCCCTGAAGCAGAGAAATGCTAAGGGCCCCGCGGGTTGCTTAAAAAGGCAAGAGAAGGGAATAGTAAAATCACAGGGGAAGAAAACTTCTGCAATCTCAAGGAGGAGTGTGGGTGGACCCCTGAAGTGATCCTGAAGAGAGGGATTCTGGCATAAAAGAATCCAAGGGCTCTGGCCAGTGTCCCTGGGCTTGCTTGCCTATAACACCCATAAGACTAGCCTCAGCCCCAGCTCCTTCGCTATTTCACTCTGATTTTATTTCTCTCTTCTGTTATTAACCAGAATGTTCCACTTGGGAGTCAATACCCCTGAGACAGACCTAGATACCCAACTCCAGTCTGAGAAGGAACAGAAAATGATGAGATCCATTAGAAAGGGCTCCGATGAGAAACAGACAAAAACAGTTCCATGCAAAGCTTATCTCTGGGCACAGGAATTTCCTAATTGCCAACTTGCCAAAGATAAACTAGAACCTAATCTTAAGATCCATGAGAAAATGGCTACCTGGTGGGAGTTCATTAAGGCATGTGTCATTTGGGAAGTTTGGTAATGCTCACTTGGATTAAAACATCTCAGGTTTTAATCTTTTAATAATTCTCGTAACCCAGATAACTGACAGTTGTAGATAATATTTATCTACTTTAGTTATTAGCATCTTCATCTCTAAGAGGATTGAGAAGCAGGAAACGTTTTGCTACTGTTGCCTGGTCCTCTTTTTAATTTTGTATCCTTCAACTACATCTCATGAGATACACTTGAGTCCCCTTTCATTCTTGGGCAGGCTGATCCTGCTGTGACTGGTTATAACCTCCTTAGAATCAGGGTACCTAGACTGAACAATTCCAGACTAGATAAAAGACAATCTCTTCCCTCATCAGTGACTCTCTTTTACTGTGCACTGTGGGTATGTAGCACATGCATCTGCCCCACCTTGCCTCGAAAATAGTAGGCACTCTATGTGAATGGAAGCTACCAGCAGGGCAAAGAATATGCCTGATATTTTGGTAGAGCTACATCCCTCATCCTTAAAATGACCTCCCTTTTTTGCATATGCTCTAGCTAATGCTTCCTATGTCAGATGACTGTTCAGATTAAAAAATAAACTTTTAATCACAAACTGCTTTCAGGTTACATGGAGAGGAATTCACATTTTTTCCCCCTCCACATCTGCCCAACAGACACGTGCACATTAAGTGTGTGTGAAATCCCAATCGATTTGACAAGGGAAGCCCTCGTGCATAAACTGTGGTCACAATGGAAATGAATCTCTTTCCCAAGTCATCATAGTCTCGGGGAGTTAAGATGTCAGGGACATGGTGTTCTGCTTACCAGCATTTTCTCGATAAGTAACTACCCAGCCTCCAAGAGTTAAGATCAATAATATCTGCTTAAAACTACAACTGGTATAGAAACAAACCTAATCTTCCCTCCATGGTTTGGAAAATCCTGCACTATTCTCCCCAATTCGCCACTTCCTGTGCTCAGAGAGGCGTTCAATTAGCACAGCTCTTGCCTGATTCCCTCCCATGCACCAACAGGATCTTTATAAACTATAATTACCAGGACTTTGACAGACTGGAAGAGGACAAGCACCCAGGAGAGGGGAGGGGAGGACAGGAGACAGAGAGACAGGGGAGAGTTATCTAGTCACCTGTGAGCGGCACCTCCTTCCTTCACTTGAGTGACAACGATAGCGTGAGGTGAGCGCTTTGATCCTCGGCCTCCACTAACCTGAATTCCCAGCCCATCTGATTCTTTGAGCAGCTCCATCTTCCATATCCGACCAACTTCCTCCTTAGAAGAAAAAGTGAACATGTGTGAAGGACGCTGACAGATATGTGGCACTGACGCTGGGGAACAGAGCTGTCACGTCATGCCAAATAGCCATTGCTCAGCAAGAGCTATCACAGCTCATTACAGAAGGCAAAGCTCCTGTGGACTGGACCAGTCTGGCTGGCAGTCCTGTCCAATAGAACTTTCTGTGACAGTGGAAATTTTCTGTTTGTGCCATCCAATATGGAGCCCCTGGCTACAGGTGGCAATGAAAGTGTCTGAATGCAGCTGGTGGTGATGGAGGACCTGAATTTTTAATTTCACTGAATTTTAATTAAATTTAAATAGCCACTGTGGCTAGTGGCTTTGATATTGAAACTGCTTCTGCCTGAGACCTACATGCTACTCTCTAGGTACATGGTGGCTTTAGTCTGAATCCTTTTATTTCCCATAGCTACTAATTAATAAAGGAAGAAAGACCATGTCTTGACCTCAGAAGACTTCAACTAGTTTGAACCTAGTTCTGCCATCTGTAGCTTATGAGTCATGTAATCATGTAATGCATGCAAACCTGTTTCCTTGTCCCTAACGTAGGAGTAACGATTGGTACTTCTAGGTTGGCTGTTAAGGTTAAATGAGATATTTATGGAAACAAGGTGCAGCACAAGACCTTGCAGATACATAATGAATATTGATAGGCAATCATAAACGGTTGGTTTGTATTCTTTATCAGAAATGCTTGGGACCACAAGTGTTTCAGATTTCAGATTTTTGGGGGTTTTAGGAATAGTTGCATATACATAATGAGATATCTTGGGTAGGGGACCTAAATCTAAACACAAAATTTATTTATGATTCATATGTACCCTATATATATGGCCGGAGGTAATTTTATACAATATTTTTAGTGCACCTGTGTTTTGACTGTGATGTATCACATGAAGTCAGGTGTAGAATTTTCCAATTGTTTTGTGATGTTGGAGCTCCATAATTTTTGGATTTTGGAGCATTTTGGATTTCAGATTTTCAGATTAGTGATGCTCAATCTGTACTTATATAAACATATGCATAGATACACACACACACATATGTATGTTGAAAATGAATTGAATCCAAATGAGATCTTTGGTAGGAGAAATCGAAACAGAAAATTAATGTTGATATCAACTATTGGTTGATAGGATTGGTAATCAACTGGTCTGCATGCTCTTTACGTATGTTAAATACTGCTCCAACCCCTATAAAAATCTGTCATTTAAAAATAGTAAAAAAACACTAATAAATGTCTTGATGTCATCAGATTGCTTGTAGCTTCTCTGCTTTGGTTCATCTTCCCCTTTGATCCCTACTTCATTCTAAGGATGCAATCATGCACACCTGTTGAATTTTTTCAGATACTTAGCTGTTCAGAAAAATGAAAGTAAAATCTTCAAAAGCGATTTATTTGGGGGTCACCTAGACTCATCCTTGTAGTTCTTTTTAGTCTTAGATATATAGGCACGGGTCACAATATGTTCTTCAACATATAAAACAAAAACTATCTGTTTTCTTCATCTATCATGAAGGTCCAATGGAACCATGGCCTCCTAGAGACAGGCAACCTGCCCATTCAAGCTGCTTGCAGAGGAGAAAGAATGTGAAACATTTGGAAAATCTGAAATACACACTGACAGAAACTAAAATGAAACTTTATGCAATAGTAAAAAAACCAGATGTTGAGCAGTCACTGATGTGAAGCAATAGGAATGTCTGGGGAAATGATTACCAGGCAGAGACCTGTTGGATCCTACACTTTTTCTAGCACAGCGCTGCTCGGTGGGACTCCGTTATTCCAGCAACAGGCAGTGGTGCCAACTGTCTCCTGCATCTTCTGACCACAGACAAACGAAGCCTGTCTGGCCAAATGGAACTTCAGAAGTCACTGGCTTACCACAGTAGTTCATGAACTTGTCATCAATTCCTATTTCATCTAGTAGTCTCACTTTGGACTCCACAGTTTTTGGTTTGCTGCCTCCGACTTCTGGAACACCTTTCTCTTCCCCATTCAGAAACACTCTCCCCTGGCCTTTAAAGTCTCTTGTAGCTCCACTACTTCCAAAAAGCCATCCTTGGGAATCAATGTGACCACCAAGATGGCAGCTTTCAACACTTCTATTATAGGAGACTCCATGGCCTAGTTGATACCACCAAAAACAACAAATTCAGGATGGATGATGAGTTGTCGTGACTTGCTGGGTCTCCCTCACCAGCATTCAGACAGCTGTACCAGCTTCACTGGGCCCCACAGTGCCCCACAGTGCAGCTGAGAGACACAAGAGCAGGACAGTGGCTTGACCTGTTTCTTTCCCTGGAAGAGATGCCATGGTGCCTGGGTTCTAGCAGATGAGAAAGCGCTCCTCCCTCCCCAAGCACAGAAAAGCTGTGGACCTCTTTCCAAAGAGCAATAGAGTCTGTAATTGGAGTCCAGAGAGAAGAAACTCATTTATTTAGCTTGAACCCCAAATTAGTAACAACCTATCTACCCCCATTACTAGTTTATGCATCATTTTCCCACCTTTTCCTCTCCTCTTTTGTTAAACAGAACCTGTATGATTCACAGTGGGTGCGATCATATTAGATACGCTCCTTTTAATTTTAAAATGCTTTTAGAAGTAAGATCTATGATAAGAAACTTGCAAAACTATGTTCATGTAGGTAGATAAATGACCTAAATGTTTATTCTGGCAGAGGAGTTAAAGACAACTTTCATCACGAGCACTGACATACCCACGTTACACCCGCCCCTGGCCCAGCACACATGCAGCTAGTTAAAAATAAATAAGACAAAACATATATCTAATATAAGTGGCTTGAGAGGGTAGGAATGACAGTCTATAACATATCTCTCTAACTTTTCCAATAAAAAAGCAGATCTCCTTCGCTTTCATCCAATAACATGATTTTCTCCCCATAACTGAAAGTAGAAATTTTAAGGGGAATGCTCAAAGAAATCAACGCCAAGTTTCCTTGTCTTGGGATTTCTTGATCATCTAATGAAGGAGTTCAGAGGAATAGAAAGGAAGACACAAGCAGCAAGAGGCAAACATTATCAGTTTTAATTGTACAACTGTCAGTATTAAGTTTAGTCGCCTATAGAGAAAGCAATGTTCAGTTAAAAATAAAATGAGTGTCTCAAGTTTATTAGGCTAACGCTGGTACTGGCCCAAAACAAATAGCCTAACTTAAATATAACAACATTAAATATATTTCCAATGGCCTTCTTACAATTCCACATGGGTATTTAATTCACACCTCAGTATAGTCAAAACAAAACTCTTTCCTTCCTACCCCTGGCTTTCTCATCTCAGTGGGAACGGAACTGTTATCTACTCAAGCTACAGAGGATATGCAATCCAAAAGCTCATGTGCCATCTTTTATTCTTCCTATTTCATTTCCAACATCATAGCCATGTGAGAGATCTGCAGGTTCTACTCCCAAAACAGATCTGCTTTGGCTCCTCCTCCCCATAAGCACCCTTATCAAAGTCACCAGCATTTTCAGCTTGGTGACCATGATAGCCTCTGATCTGGTCCCGTTTTATTCTTCCCCTCCTATAATGCACTATTTCCCATGAAACACTCAAGGTGAGTGATTAAGAAGCACAAGGGATGATGCACTCAGCTGAAACGCTCCAAAGCTGAAGCGACTCCCCACAGACTGAGAATAAGGTCCAAACTCTGGGATGGCACATGGGAACCTTTGTAAGCTGGCCCCGTGCACTCTCAGAATCATTCCTGGCACTCGGTTTCTTCGCTCCTGGAACAACTGTTGTTGTTCTGGCTGCTGTCTTTGCTGGTACCTCCCTGGGAACACTCTGACCCATGATTTCACAGGGCTTCCCTCTTCTGACACTCAGGCTCAGCTCAAACATCGCCTCTGTAAGAAGGCCCTCCTTCACTGACATCCAATCAACTAGCCCTCTACCAATGACACTGCCCAGTTATCTTCCACTTCACCCTGGTTTGGACTTTATGATTTGTTTGCTTATGTGTTGTTGACAGCCCCTTCTATGGTATAAATACCATGGGACAGGGAAACTTGTCTACCTCGTTTAGCAGTGAAACCAGATCTTCACTTTCATCCAACAGCATGATTTTCTCTCCATAACTAAAAGTAGAAGTTTCAAGGAGAATGTTCAGAGAAATCAATTCAGGTTTCCTTGTTATCAGTATAATTAATTGATAAAAAAGCTAGTTTTCAGTAAAACTGAAAACTCTCTACCCTCTAGCACAGAATCTATCACATAATAACAATATTCTACAAATATGATGGAATAAACAAAAAAGAACATTTATGCACTAATCTTTTGGTTCTTTGGATAATTGAGACTGTTAAGAGGCTCAAACAGATGTGAGACCTGCGTGCTTGCCAGTGTTCGATGTGTGAACACTGATCCAGTTGTACAGACAACTGAGTTCTGAAACAGACTATGTCTAGACAGATGATTCGGGCATTTGTTTCCTCTTACGTTGCCTAAAGGGCAATGAGACTTTGTCAGCCTATTGAGAAAAAGCCAAACCGTGAAAAATGGGATGCCGTGGCTTCTGACCTAAGGTTGTCAGTGTTCCTCTCTCCCGCACACTCCAACTACTGTGTAAAGTCACACATGCATCGCTTCCCCGAAGCCAACGTGGGGATTTATTTACTAAAACAGGGGTGGAGCATTACAGGGAGCTGTCTTGCAGCATTTAAGTGACCTCATTTCTGCTGGAACCAAAAATAACATTTTACAATAACATCTTAGCCCCAAATGTGAGAAGACACATCATCTGAATTTCATCTGAATTTCAACTTGAATTTCATTGCAGTAAATACTCCAGCTCTTGTTGCAAACCTACTCTGAGACTTTGCTTTTCCCTTCTTGTTAGAAAGGTTGGTAAGAAATGAAAAAAATGTGTGATCATAATGTCAGAGCTGGAAGTCCCTTAGTCATCAGACCCAAATGCTCAATTTACAGGTGAGAAAATAGAAACCCAGAGAAAGGTGATGGCAGCCCAAAACCACACAGCTGGGGATAGAAGAACTGGGGCTGGAACCTATTGTCCCATCTCCTAGGCATGGTGCTCGTGGGCACCTTCATAAATAAAGACTTACAGAGCACCTGCAGGTACAAGGCCCTGAGCTGGGACCCGTGACAGACAAATAAGACCCAACCTTAAAGTCTACTGAGGACACAACAAGCCAATGATAACTGGAGGACGTGGGGTTGTGTATCAAGGAAGATGGCAGGGGTACTTCAGGAGCCCAGAGAGGAGGGATCTCATGATGGAGTAGGTGGCAGGAATGTCACAAAGGCCTCCTAGAGGAGAGCATCTTGATGCTTGGAAAGGCAGAGGCTAAGCTACAGAGGGGAGGCTGGGGGAGGGGGGCGGTGCGGGATGTGGCTGGACAGAGACAGCAGCGTCCATAATTGCTCACGTGGTGAAAGTGAACACAGCCTCTGAAGGACCCTGCCATGAGAGGAAGCAAGCAGTGAGAACCTGAAGATCCCGGCAGCTTCGGGATAGGCACTGGCCATCAGAAGGACCAAGTCATGAGGAGGTTGAAATTCCCAGCTCTGCCTCCATCTTGCAGGGAGGAGGAGAGGCTGGAGTTGAACAATGGACCACACCAATGTGGTGAAGCTTCCATAAAAATTCCTCCAGTATGGGATTCGGAAAGCTTCTGGGTTAGGTAATGCATCTATGTGCCAGAAGGGTGTGTGTCTCGCTTCCAGCTCCTGTGCTGGACACCCTTGTGGACCTCACTCTGTGTACCTTTTCAGCTAGCTGTTTATCTATATCCTTTATCATATCCTTTATTATCTAAAAAAACTGGTAAACATACTTTAAAAAAAAAAAAGGAAAAAAAGCAGGAGATAGAGGCAGCAAGTTAAGCAGGGATCAGACAACGAAGGGCCTCTGATGACGTGCCAAGGTGTCTGGATGTTACCCTGAAGGGAAAGTGGACTTTCCCAGAGCGTTTAAGCCACAGTGGATGTCTGTGTGTGTGCACGGCATGCATGTATGTGCATGTGTATGTGTGCGCATGAGTCATGAGACTGGCTCTTTGGAAATGTCCCTCTGGCTACTGGGGGACAGTAGATGAAAGGGAGAGGAGTGGGGGCAGTGAGGTGGGAGGAGACTACCACACCTCCCAGCTGAGAAATGAAAGCAGCCCAGCCCTGACCCAGCAGCATGGAAGTGGGGGAAAGGGGTGGTCAGAGCTGCGCGACCTTAAAGGGAACTAGAGTTGACAGGACTGGGTGACTGGATGTGCTATAAGGGAGAGGGCAGAGTTTCAGTAGACTCCGGATGACCAGAAGGGCTTTCCCAGGATATTCAGTGACAAATTATGGAAAAACCTGGACAAACCAGGTCACCCCAGTTGAATTCCATGTGGTTCTGGCTTGGGCAACTTTGTAGATGGTGAGACTAGAATGTTGATGGAGATGTCCTCTAGGCAGCTGGCATAAAGCTTGCAGGTTGTAGAGACAGGTGAGAGCTCAGACATGGACTTAGGGAATATGATCATGTGGGACAATGTAAGTTCAATGATGACCCTGAGGATTTCCTAGAAGAGGATCATCCTCATGCTGTTCCTGTTTGATGTGAACATCAGAGGATGTCCTGAGTGTGATCTGCCTTCTTAGCTTTCCATCCCGCAGCCTGCCTGAGTTCTCTGATGAAGTACTTATGAAGAAGACATAGCAGAAAGATCTGGTACTCTACAGGGTGATCCTGATTTCTAGGTGAAGCCCTCAAATGTACCCACAGACGTACACATGCCAGTCAAGAATAAACTTGCCTGCCCAGTAAATGGTGGGATTTTTTCCTTTTGTCATGAGAATGTTTGGTTGTACATATTTTCACCACACAGCACTATAAAAATACACCTTCTATGTAAACAGACTTGAGAAATCTGTCATCTTGAATGACTAATGATCTTTGCTAAAAAGGTGGTAAGGAACTTTGAGTTCATTTCTAAAATTACTGTTCAATGTCCTAGGAAATCCTTATGTTTAGTAAGATGGACCTGACTTTTGTATTTTTAAAAAATAATCTGCTTATAACTGTATCATTATGTGTTGATAGTTTATACAAACATACCATTTTTAAAAAGAAATATTTGTTAAAAGGAAATACGTTTCCTATTGCTCTGTGAAGAGAGAATAGACCAGGGAAACAAAGACAGGATTTATTTTAATGGAATATTTTTTTTAGAACAAATAAGTCTATGAAAAAGAAGTAGCTGGCAAACCAAATTGGTCTGAATGAGCACTATAGGCCTTTTATGTAATTTATTAAGTCTTTGTAGATATATTAAATCATTAATAAAGCAGAAACGGAACAATGCTGACATATTTAATCTCCCATTTTTCAAATGGACTGGAATTTTCCCCCCAAAGGCTTAAGAGGTAAATAGCTAATTTCTGTTTTCCTGGAAATTCCATTTTAGCATGACCTTGGTCTCAACTATCCTAGAGTAATAATAAAAATCCACTCCAGCCCAAGAACCTAAGCAATTTTTTTAAAAAATATTTTTTTGGTCATAGATGGACGCAATGTCTTTATTTATTTTTCTGTGGTACTGAGGATCGAACCCAGTGCCTCATGCATGCAAGGCAAGCGCTCTACCACTGAGCCACAGCCCAAGCCCTAAGCAATTTTTTATGAAGGGAGACTGGTTCCAATTTGGGTGCCATGAGGACATGGAGAAGGTTGTGAACATCTCTGCCAACTCCATCAATCTGAGTAAACAGATATAATGAAGGTACTTTTGGGGCTGAAAAGTGGGCTAAAATATGAGCGCCTGAGAAGAGGTGTGGGCCATTCCTACCTACAAGACCAAAAGTCTGACCTAGAGTCAATAATTAGTCTATGGTTTATGGACAGGTACAAAGAATGCAAGTTCCAGATGGTCAGTCTCTCCTTTCTATAGGAATGTGGCTCCAAAACAAACCAATTGCCCCAAAGGCAATCAAGCCTTGGATTTTTTTCATCCTTGCATTTATTCTTCTAGGACATTTGATCGTAAGCACAAAAATCAGGCAAAGGCATAAAGAAAATGAAATTATGGCATTTGCCAGTAAATGAATAGAACTGAAAACTACTGTGCTAAGTGAAATAAGCCAAGCTCCCAAAACCAAAGGTCGAATGTTCTCTCTGATTTGTGGATGCTAACACACCATAAGGGTGTGGGTGGGGGAAATAGAAGTATTTTGGATTAGACCAAAGGGAATGAAGGGAAGGAGGGATCAGAATAGGAAAGACAGTAAAATGAATCAGACATAACTCCCGTATGCTTATATATAAATACATGACCAATGTAAATTCACATCATGTACAACCACAAGAATAGGAAGTTATACTTCATGTATGTATAATATGTCAAAATATATTTGACTGTCATGTAGAACTAAAAAGAACAAATAAAAATTTTTTTAAAAATTAGGCAAAGGAGCTGGATGTGGTGGTGCATGCCTGTAATCCCAGCACTTTGGGAAGCTGAGACAGGAGAATCAGAAATTCAAAGCCAGCCTCAGCAATGGCGAGGCACTAAGCAACTTAGTGAGACCCTGTCTCTAAATAAAACACAAAATAAGACTGGGGATGTGACTCAGTGGTTGAGTACCCGAGTTCAATCCCTAGTATCCCCACCCCCCAAAAAAATCAGGCAAAGGAACTCTGACATGTGTGTAGTCTTCAGATAGCCAAATACAGAAATTCAACTCTGATATTCTTTTTAATTAAGATGAGTGGAAGATGGCTACTCTTCAAAGTTTGGAGGTATTTTTCATCTTCTCTTTTATAATCATTTCAAATTATTTCCATTGTGTGCTAGGCCAAATCAAAGCCTATTCTTTGGACTATATGTGAGATTCAACCTCTTTGGGGGCCCAAACCTTCAAAATGATTAAGGAAGGGACACTCTTTACTTTCTATTTTTCACCTTAGACTTACTGTGTATTTACAATCCAATCATTAGGAGAAAAATCATGCCAAGATAAAGTATTCCCTTAAAAGGAGCACATAATATTTTCATTGCTTTTAATTTGGAGGAGTTCCATAAAATTGGTAGAAGAATCACTGATAAAGACAAAGTTTTTCTTCTCATTTGTTTACATATCCCATCTATAAATAATGCCTCCTCTGGCTTTATGAGGATCACCCAGCTCAAATGAAGGAAAATGATCCCTGAGAAACGCATTATTTTGAATCAATCCATCATATAGATTGGCTGAAATTATAGAAATAATTGCATCAAGCAGCCTTTTGATTAACTATTTTTACTCCTAGGGCACCTCCTTTCTCAATGCAAAACTGAACATGATTCTTCTATGTCCATTTTCCACCTTTTCAAATTTCTCCATCTCTAGAAGGTGTCTCCTGAGTAAAGAAGACACCAATCAGCACCCACCTAGAAAGCTATTGCTTCATTTAGGGCCCATCCAAACATCTGCCAGAGGATTCCTGGGACTGACATGTTTACCCTAGAGAAATGTAATTCTGCTATCAAAGAATGTTGGTTATAATGAAGGAGACCATCAAGGAAAGAAGCTCACCCATCACCTGTCAGAATATACACATCTGTTCTGCTTTTAGGTAAGACCAACCTTGACCATTGCAATTGAATATCACAGTATCAGAGATTTCGGTGAAACTTCCCATTTCACTGGAATTTACCAACACAATAATATGATGCTATGAAAATACCACTGGTTTTGAATTGTTAAAAATAAAGGCAGCTGCTTCCCTTCCTGTTGGCTACCCTTCCTGTGTAAGACTGAAGATGGGATGTTTATGTTCTCAACTACCACCAGGAGTTCCTGGCTCTGGGGTAGCAATTTCACTGTGACAGCAGTGATAAATAATGACACCAGAGAAGGCTTGAATTTTCCACTTGGATCATTTGACTACCTCTTCATTTAAGTGGAATAAAATGACTTGCATCTTTTCATTGTTGCTGTTGTTATGGGCTCTGATCATTTATCTTGATAAATCTGTTGGCTTCCAAGTTCAAGGTCATTTTAGACAGATTTTCTACACTTTTTTGGGGGGGGCAGGTACTAGGGATTGAACTCAGGGGCACTTGACCACTGAGCCACATCCCCAGCCCTATTTTGTATTTTATTTAGAGACAGGGTCTCACTGAGTTGCTTAGTGTCTCCCTTTTGCTGAGGCTGGCTTTGAACTTACCATCCCTCTGCCTAGCTTCCCGAGCCACTGGTATTACAGGAATGGGCCACGGCGCCCGACATTTTTGTACACTTTAAAAGCAACTGCAAAAAAATAGTATTTTTTAAAATTGAGGTTCTACAACCAAACTGAACCTTACCCGGGCTAGGCAGTCGCTTGACTGGAAGTCTGTCTTCCCAGCTTTTGAGAAGCGGCGTTTGTCATTGCCTGTGGTCAGAGGAGCATCTGTCTTTGGAGTTCTGTTCTCGGTCCCTCTGTCCACTTCTGATCTCTCGAGATGGGGTCCAGTCACCTCCTTGAGAGAAGGTGGGCCATTTTCTAGCTCATAGGCATGCCCATTTCCAAGTTCAGGGTCAGTGCCATTCTCCAGCTCAGAGCTGGGGTCATCGGCCAACTCACAGCTGGCGCTGCTTGTGGATTCCTCCGGGGTCTTGTTGGTGGGAGGTCTGGAAATGACCCCAAACTTTCTTGCTCTTTTCCCCTTTTTTGAAGTCTGGTCACCCAGCTCCAAGGTAGGTGTCTCTCCTGGTTCAGAGCCGTTCCCACTGTTGCCATTGTAAGTAGTAGAATGGGCTTTGTGCTTGAAGCGCCGCAGCATGATCAGGTAGATGAAGCCGCCATTCCAGCACTGCTCAGCCAGGTAACTGCAAAGACAGAGGTGCCGGTTAGAGCCGCCAATGCCCTTCTTAAGACATAGTGTGGACAGGCCTTTCAGGACCTCTGTTGGTAGAGTGCTTGCCCTGCATGCACAAGGCCCTGGGTTCAATCCTCAGCACCACAAAAAAAAAAAAAAAAAAAATGATGTCCAGATTGATGGCCAGGAAAAACCTGGCCAATGGACTGAGGTACTGTTGAGCTTTCTAGAGAGCTCAACACTCAACTCACTTTTTAAATTTATATAATTATTGATAAAATGATCCTGAACCCCCCAAATTTTAAACAAAAAACCTCATGAACTAGAAATTACTAGTCCTCTAGCAGTAGGAGCCAGAGAAGGGTTTTTTCTATCAACAGAGCCACTCTTAACATATTAAAAAATAAAATTTTTTTTAGAACTGGTGATTGAACCCAGGGCCATGTGCAAACTAAGCAAGCACTCTGTCACGGAACTACACTTCTAGCCACTGAAATGAAATAAAATTCTTAGAGGGATAACATCGAATGTTCGATAGTACAGTAGGGTAACTGTGGTTGCAACATTTAGTTGTATATTTCTAAATAGGTGGTAGGGAGGATTTTGAATGTGTCCAACACAAAGAAATGACAAATGTCTATGGGTGACAGTATGCCGACTATCTTGATCATTACACATTGTGTACATGTACTGAAATGTCACATTTCATCACATAATTGACATACATAATCTACTTGTGTGTCAATTAACAAAAAAACATTTTTTAAAACTTCAAATGTTCTCCAACACAATAGGGTAACTATGATTAATAAAAAGAGGGTGAATAAAAAATTAAAAACGTGATTTTTCTCTACTCCCTCAAGAACATCTTGCTTTGGAATTAAGCTAGACTCCCATCCATCTGTTGCTGAAGGAATGAGAGTGAATCGCCAGGGTAAAGAAAGCATGGAGTGAATGGATTGGGGGAAATGTAAAGTTTTGTGTCTAGGATCAAAAAGATTAACTGCACATTAGGAGCTTCTGCCCTACAGCAATTTGTTCCCAAGCAAAGAATGTTGACAACCGAGTCTTTCACAAATCCAACCTGCTTCTAGTCTTCCTCCCTTTACAAAGGAAAGGCGGGGGCTATGCTGCCTACATCTTCAATAACTGAGAAATAGAGGCTTTCCAAGTGTACCAAAAAGATACAATACTGGGGAGGGGCCAGACTAATACTAAGATGACACTGGCTAAGTAAGCATTAGCAGTCCTATGGTGCATAGAGTGAGTATCAGGTTCATTTCTTAGTGTGGTCCTAATTTGAGCTGTTCATAGCACACAAGCAGTTATGCCCAATCTGGGCATCACTTTTTTGTGTGTGTGTGATGGTGCTGGGGATTGAACCCAGGGCCTTGTGCATGCAAGGCAAACACTCTACCAACTGAGCTATATCCCCAGCCCACAGGCATCACTTTAAGAGGATCACTGAACAAAGTGGAAAGCACATAGAAGACCAGGACAAAGAAGGCTGCTGGAAACTATGTCAACCAGGAGGAGTCGGAGGAATAAGAGACAATCAGCATGGAGAAGACTGGGTCAGGGTCAGTTGTTTTTTAATATATTTGAGGATAGGCAAATATTGAGAAACAGGAAATAATATAAACAAAATATGTATGTAAAGTCTACTATGCAAGAATGCTCCAGAGCTTAAAGAATATGAAGAAAATAGAACACTGAATAAAGTGAGTAATTAGCTGCATTCAGGATTCCAGATCATTAAAGCTTCAACAAAGAAAATACCTGCTGCAGTCAGGAAACCAGGCTGAGCCGACCCTCCACGTGTGCTATGTGAGATCAAGAAGCCCAAATCCTCACAGGGAGATGCCTTCCCCACTGGAATCTTGCCACATCCTACATCTCACTGGTTCTCAAACAAAGAGTGTCAACAACCAAATCCTTCGCAATTTGGTCCTGCTTGTGTCTTCCTTCACCTACAAAGAGAAGGCCTGGGGCTGCACTGCCTGTATCTTCAGTTAGTGAGAAACAGAACCTTCCTAAGTGTGGCAAGCCAGCTGCTCCCCAGCCCCCAGGCATGATGCTGACTCTAAAAGAATGAAGACTGCAGGTAAACAGACATTAAGATGTCCTTCTGTGATCTTGTCACCAGGGAAAACCAGATCTGAGAGCTGGGGCAGTCAGCATGTGGGAAGCAGGCCAGGTCACCGAGGTCCTCTCTCATCTCACCAGGAGCTTTCTCTCAGGTAGTGGGCAATGGGAGGGGGAGAAGAGGTGACAGCTGTGTTTGAAATACACTGGATTCTGGCCCAAAGGCACATATTCCCCAGGCCCAACGGTCGGATTAGTGCAATGACCATAACTGACTAAAGAAGAGTCTCAATTTTTGTCATGGAGTAAAGTGAACAAGAGAGAAAGTTCTTCAAAGGGCAACTAAATCTAATAAAAACTTTCTTTGATCCTGAGCTATAAACCATGTTAGTGAGGGCACACATAAAAACAAGCAGAAGAAAGACACTGTGTGATCTCAGGTGATTCTGTAAAAGGCAGGAGGGTGAAGAGGCATGAAGATCACCCATCAGAGACTAGAAAATAGCAATTAAACCTGGTTCTTTCACGCCTGTAATCCCAGCACTTAGGGAGGCTGAGACAGGAGAATCGCGAGTTCAAAGCCAGCCTCAGCAACTGCGAGGCCCTAAGCAACTCAGTGAGACCCTGTCTCTACATAAAACACAAAATAGGGCTGGGGATGTGACTCAGTGGTCGAGTGCCCCTGAATTCAATCTCCAGTACCCAAAAAAACAAAAAAACAAAAAAAAAAACAAAAAAAAAACACCACCTGGTTCTTAGCACAATTGCCTTACAATGTTTCAATACCATTTCTTTGGATTGTGTGTGTTTTCCCCCTGACTAGAAAAACTCTTGTAAAGGTATAAAATTCTAAAATTAGGTAGCCAGGTTGTAAGGGTTTCTCTGAGCTGGCCACTGCCATTTAAAACAATATACATGCTCAGTTGTTATGAAAAACAGGGTGGGAGAGTTACAACTCTACCAGGTGAAGAGCTGGATACCTGAGTTCTCATTCTGGCTTTGGCCCAACCATTTAAAACAATGGCAAATATACAGCATTTCCACCAATTGATAAATGAATAAATAAATTGTGGCATATCCATATAATGGAATATTATTGGTAATAAAAAGAAATGAATTCTATCCTGTGACATGGGTAAAACTTAGAAACACTGTGCTAAGTAAAAGGAGTCAGACCACAAAAGGCCCTGTGTTATGTGAGTCCTTTACATAACATATCCAGAAAAGGTAAATGCATAAAGACTGATGAAGGAGTCTTTATTCTCCTTCTAAATGAAGGAGTACTGATTCAGGTAGGGGACAGGAGGATTGGGACTAACTGCTAACAGGTAGCTAATTTGGGGGGATAAAAATGTTCTGGAATTAGACATTGATGATGGTTGCTTAACAGTACATACACCAAAACTTACTGAGTTGTACCCTTTAAAATGGCGAATTTTATGTTATAGAACTAGTGTTAGCTTTCAGTTACTGCCACAAATGCCTGAGATAATCAGCTTATGAAGAGAAAAGGTTTATTGGGCTCACAGCTTTGGAGGTTTCAACCACCTATTGGTTTGGGGCCTATGGTGAGACCACACATCATGGTAGCAGTGAATGGCAAAGTCATTCACCTCATGGATAGCACACGAAAGAGAAGAGGAAGGGGCTGGAGTCTCAAAATCTCACTTAAGGGCATGCCCCCAATGACCAGAAGACCTCCCAAACCTTTTAAAGGTTCTACCACTTTCCAGTAGTGCCACAGACTAAGGACCAAAGCTTTAATGTGTGGGCCTTTGGGTGACACTTATTCAAACCATGGCATGAATTATGTCTTGGTTTTTAAAAAGTAGCAAATAGGGCTGAGATTGTAGCTCAGCGGTAGAGCGCTTACCTCGCATGCGTGAGGCTCTGGGTTTGATCCTCAGCACCACATACAAAGCAATAAAATAAAGACATTGTGCCCATCTACAACTAAAAAAATATTTAAAAAAAGTAGCAAATATAATAATCTGGGAAAGTTTTAAGTTCATTCTTTGAGTATGAGCTTGATAGACCCCATTTCCCTAAGAACTGCCTTAGAAGAAACTGCAGCTCAGAAATATCAAGTAGCTTGCCCAAGTTCACAGAGCTACTAACTAAATAGCAGGTCTAATTCTATACAATTCCAAAGCCCACACTATTGCTGCTGTGCAATTCTGCTGTCTGTCATTCTCAACCTTGTGCTTTGGCTTCCTCATCTATAAAGCAAGGGTGTTAATGAGTCATCTCTATGTTGTGTTCACATTCTAATAATGGTGAGTTGCTAGTTTCCTAGGCAGAGTTCTGGGGATAAGAGGACCAGGTCATCTCAAGAAAAACAACACATCCATTCTACGTCCAAGTTGTCTCAGGCTTACTGTGGTTGGATGGGGTGTTCCCCAAAGGCCCACATGCTAAAGATTTGGTCACCAGCCTGAGGCATTGTTGGGAGGTGCTGGAACCTTTAAGAGGTTGGGCCCAGTAGAAAGAAGTTAGGTCTCTGGGGGTATGCCCTTCAAGGAGATGTTGGGACTCCACCCTTTCCTGTCTCTCTTATTGTTTCCCAGACCCATGAGGTGATTGAGTTTTCTTTACCACGAGTTCCTGCCATGATGCACTGTGTTGCCATAGGCCCAAAGATAATGGTGCCAAGCAACCATAGATGGAAACCTGATCCAAAATAAACCTTTCCTATTTTTAAGTTGATTATCTTAGGCAGTTGTTACAGCAACAGAAAGCTGACTAATACAGGTCTCTTGGATACTTATCATGGAATGGAAAAGGATTACATACATAGTCAATTCATTTAAAATTGCTTTTGGAAATCTACCTTTTATACAAGAAAAATCTGAACGATTTGATGTATTATTTGCAGAGAAGTTTTCTTTGTTATCAAAAAGCCTGGATGATTGATTTGGAGTACAGATTTTAAATATGTATTCTCATGGAAAGTGCCAAGAATCTTTGAAGGTGCCTATGGCTCAGACAATATTGTATTTCTGCAAGGTACATACTTGGCAAAACTACAGAGCCAAGAAGAGTTTATCTTTAGTTCAATATACCATCTCCCTGCCCTCTTCTGGCTTCCTAGCAATAAATAAGATGCTGACACCTTAAAGGAATTGTATGACAAGTTATTTTATTTCTTCCTGGATTGGAATTTTCTGAGGTCATTCCAAAGACAAAGGGTAATGAATGAATTACGGACATTGTAGCAAGATGGAAAGAAAGAGATTTGGGGGTACAGAGTAATTTTCTTAGGATTATTCAAATTACTTTAAACCTAATCACTCCATAATCTGTATCTATGCACATTCAAATGATTTATCTAATTTTTCCAGGACCTTCTGGGTAACTGCATAACCAGACCCTCCCCTTTTTTTCTATTCAGTAGAATTCTTATTCAGTATTAGAATCTTTACACTAAATTTTAAAGTCAGTATGTCACAGTCAGTTTTCTGTTGCTAGAACAGAACATATGAGACTGGGGAATTTATAAAGAAAAGAGGTTCATTTTGGTTCATGGTTCAAGAGGCTGGGAAGCCCAAGATTGGGTGGCTACATCTAGTGAGGGCCTTGTGCTGCTCTATCTCATGGTGGAAAGCGGACAGGAAAGCGAGTGCATATGGAAGAGCAAGAACGCAAGGGGTGGACTCACTTTATAAAAGTTAACTCTCAAGGTACAAAATCCAGTCCTATGAAAATGAGAACTCACTCAGATGAAAAAGGTGTGAATCCACTCATGAGAGCTCCTGCTTCATGTCCCAAATGCTCCCATTAGGCCCCATCTCCCAACACTGCTGCATTGGAGGCACCGTCTCAACACGAGTTTTGGTGGAGGATAAACCACATTCAAAGCATAACAGAGTATTTGAAAAAAAAGATAATAATTTTCAAAATCATGTGATTTAGAAAAATAGGAAGCTTCCTTTTTAAAAAAACGATCAGTTTTTTAAAAGCTTCTCTATTATAGAATTTGTGTGTGTGTTGGGGGTTCCTGGGGATTGAACCCAAAGGGCTCTCCTACCACTGTGCTAAAACACTATCTCTTTTAAAATTTAAAAAAAATTTTTTTTTAGAGAGCAGCTTGCTAAATTGCCCAGGCTGGCCTCCAACTTGCAGTCTTCCTGTACTGACCTTCCAAGTAGCTGGGATTACAGGTGTGTGCCACTGAACCCAGCTAATTATTTTTTTACCCCCAAAATCTGAGATTGTCCTCTGGCAAGTGAAATTATTAATTCAATAAAAATTTAGTTGATTTTAACCTTCCTAAGATGATCTTCAGAAGAAGAAAGAACAAGATATTAGCCTAGAATTTTTCCTTTGAAACTCATTGTAGTTCTTTCTCTCCCTTGGCCTTTTCTGAACTCATCAAAAGATCTTATCCAAAGGAAAGTTCTGAGCACCCCTTCTGTTCCTTGCTACTGTCATAATTCTGGAGCCTGCGCCCTCCGGGTATGGGAGGACTGGGAAGGAGTTGGCAGGTGAGGCTGGATGTCTGCAAAAGCTGGAAGGATAAAGATATCCAAGTCTGCAGAACAACAAATACAAGGGAATAGAAAATATAAAGAGGGCAAATACAGGAAGGGATTAGAAGGCCAAAGACACACATCACTTATCTACATCCCGATTCTATCAAAATAGGGCTTGAGGCAGCTGTACAATTTTGATATTTTGATGGTTCTGCCAAAATTCTTGGAAGGAACAATCTCCAGGTGCCTCTGAAGATCATCTTGGGCATTCAGCCAGCCATTGCTGACGGCTGGCACACAGTATAACCTCACAGAGGGGAGCTGCCAAGCTGAACCAGGGGTGTATATGTGTGTGTGATTCAAGGCAACTTGGATCGCCACCCTGGGCACTGTCCTGCACCACAATGCCATAAAAATACTGTATAACTCAAGAACACATAAAACAATTCTGGAACTCAGACTTTTTACCAAAGCAGACACTCCTATTTCATTTGAGTATGTCAGGGCTTCGGTACAGATAACAAGAAAATAAACATTGACTGCAAGAGGATGTTTATAGATGAGTTATCACGACAGGCTAGGAGTTTTATAGAATAGGACCAACTGCTAATAGCTACCCTGTCTAACACACAGGACCAACAGAGGTTAATTATTCTTCCCCATGATTTTTTTCTCCCCTAATCAGTAATGAGAAGCTGAAAAGTTGTTTGTGGTCCTTTGAAAACCTTCTAGGCCTCATGAATCCAGAGGGCTGTCTAGGGCTATGAATCTGTAGGTTCCCAAAGAACAATGGGTTGAGAGGAAGTGTTAAATATATAGAGATTAATTTGCTAGTGAAGGCTTGGCTGGGAAACAGGGGGAGGCAAGTTTGGGCATCTTCATAAAAGGGGATGGGACCTGGTTGCCCAAGGGTAGTCTCTCTCAGGCATTGCCTCCCAGCTGTCTTGGAGATACTCCTCACAGATTCTACAACTTTCCCTAATAAGAGTCAAATTCTCCTGAGGGGACTCTGAGGTGGAATTTTTCCCCTAAATATTGTGCTGATGTGCTCATAGGCCCTCTCTGAAGAGAACTCAATCTCCTGCTTTGCTACTCTGGAAAGAAAGAAAGTCTTGATTAGGTGGGGGAAGATGGGTTCAGGCACCAAGGGGCTCTGAAAATAGGTCTCAGCCTAGGCTTAGGAGTAAACGTGACTACAACAGTGTATTCCAAGCATGAGTTGAAGGCATAGACTGAGGAAGCCAATTTCCACTACCTCACTTTCTCTATTGAGCAAAACTGGCTGGGCTCACCAACTCTTTCCTTCTTTCCTTTATTTAGAATGGAGAAGGGAAAATGAATAAATGAGTATGTTCTGTTTGCTATGAAATGTGTGGATTTAATTAATTTTATCATGAAATTTGAATAGGGGAACATAAGTTGGGAGTAATGAATCAGGGTATTTAGAGAAATTTTGGTTCTGACCTATAATACAATCTTAGCCATTCAAAAATTCAAACTATCAGCTACCCGACTGTTACCCACTGCCATAGTCTAGCAGTGAAATGTAAATCATATCTGTCTGAACACCAGGACAGAGGTCCACGTTGCCCTCATGGAACCAGGGCTTGGGAACTGGTGCTAATACTCTGGCCACAGTGGTCTTCCATCATCCAGGGAGGCTATGTTCCAATACCCCCAATGAATGTATGACTAAAGGCTAGTACTGAACCTAAATACTAGTTTCTCCTATATATACATACTCACTTTTTCACTTAAAGGAGATGCCATCACATCACTGATGCTTTGGAGCCATTATTAAGTAAACTAGGGGTTACTTGAAACAATCACTACTATACCACAATAGATAATCTGATAACCAAGATGGTTAACTAAGCAACAGGTGGATAGTATATACAACATGGCTATACCACACAAAGGGATGATTCATTTCTTGGGAGAGGTACAGTGGGATGGTGCCCAAGTGTATCATGCCACTCAGAATAATGTGCAATTTAAAATGTATAAATTACTTATTTCTGGATTTTTTTTGCCATTTAATAGTCTCAGATTGATGTTGACTGTGGGTAAGTGAAACTTCAAAAAATGAGACTGAGCATAAAGGGGGAGATTACAGTACTGTTTTTTTTTTCCCTGTGAATAATGAACTCTTTTTCATCTCTGACCAAGAGTTTCATATCTCTGATGGTGTCCATAAAACTATAGCAGGCTAACTTGGTAGCTTACCAGTAGAGTAAAATCATAGCTCTTGACATATAGTAGGATAATACACAGAATAACAAGCTTAAAATTGGTCTTGTTCCCCAATATCAAACTTTAAAAAAGGAGCTTAAAATTTTATTCTTGATGCTAGTAACTACAAATATAAATCAAGATGCATCTTGAATCATGCCAATATTGAATACATTTTTTCTTTCCTTCTTTTTTTTTTTTTGGTACTGGGGATTGAACTAAGGGGTACTCAACCACTGAGCCACATCCTGAGCCCTATTTTTGTGTTTTCTTTAGAGACAGGGTCTCACTGAGTTGCTTAGTGCCTCACTATTGCTGAGGCTGGCTTTGAACTTGAGATTCTCCTGTCTCAACCTCCCAAAGTGCTGGCATTATAGGCATGTGCCCGGCTTGAATAAATTTTTCTTTTAGGTAAAGTGAAAGAGAGGTAGAATTATACCAAGGAGAATAAGAAAGAAGGTCGATATTTTGTGAGTTCACAATTCTGATTAAATTCAAGGTGTCAGCCTCTAAGATGACAGCTAAATTTGTGTCTGTCAGCATTAAACAAACACTTTGTCCTTTTCCTGCTTAAGCTCCATCTCCCGCAACCACTAGACTGCTGGCTGTTATAGCCCTTCTGTGCTGAAGCAGAGCTGGTTCTCTTTCTATTTCCTGCTTAGAGCTTCTGGATACAAAAGGAGGAGGGGACACCACAGAGAAACACTAGATAAAAAGTAGCTGAATGACAGGATCTATTGTTTTGATTTCCATGCAACAAAGTATCGTTGATTTTCATATTTTTCTTGAAAGTTCACATCTCAAACTAACAAGGTTGACTTTCATTCACAGCCCTTATGGCAAATTTAACACTAGAATGCATCACACATTTTCAATACCAATAAAACTTCACAGAAAGGAAACCGAAGTATGGTCCCTTCTATCATCTAGGAGTAGGCTTACATGAAGGTTGTTTTCCTCAAAGGTTTTCATGCACCTCCTTTCTGCATAAGTCAAGAAAAGCTTTTTAAAGAACTTATATACCTGTTGGAAATAGGAATTCATAAGCTAAACTAAATAGAATATTCTTGATCCACAATGAGAACCAATCTTATAAAATATACTATGGAGATACTGATCCTACAGAGAATCTCTAGGCTTCTAATTGTAATGGAATGCATTTCATTATTACATTATTATGAGCAGATCAGTGTTTCTTATAATCATATGGGGCCAAACTGTAGTCTATATAGAATCAAATTAGAACTGCAGTCACTTGGCTCTGCCAACTGATCCTGATGATGTTGGGATACACTTTCCTGGTTTAGGGGGTTGGTGCAGACTTTACTGGAATGCCCATAAAGTCAGACTTTGTTGTACATGAAGGAGTTAATCTCACCTCATCAGGGAATTGATGAGCATCCGACAATGTACCTGGGAATGCTTTATACTTTTTTTTTCTTGTGACCCAGTGCTATTTCTTTTTCTTTTATAAAAATCACCACTTTCTCATTATAGACTTACTCATTTGTTCATCCAATCACTAAACAAATTGTTATTTACTAGGTGCCAGGTACACTTTCAGGCACCTCAAGAGTATAGTAGTGAATAAAATAAAGATTCCTATTTTTGTGGAGCTTACAATCTAGCAGGGACAAGCAAATAACAAATAATAGACCTATTGAAATGTGTGTCCAACTATAAAGTATGTTAGAAGGTGAGATGTGCTACGGAAAACAGAAAACACAGCATGAGAAAGAAGCTTAAGTATGCTAAGGGTTGGAAAAGCCAGGATGAATTTTATTTATTTATTTATTTATTTATTTTTTTAATTTTTTTTTTTTTTTTTTTTTTAGTTGTAGATGGACATGGCATCTTTATTTTATTTATTTTTATGTGGTGCTGAGGATCGAACCCAGTGCCTCACGCATGTGAGGCAGGCGCTCTACCACTGAGCCACAATCCCAGCCCCCAGGATGAATTTTAAATTCGGTAGTTAAGTTAGCACCATTGGGAAGACTCCACTGAGCAAAGACTTGAAGAAGGTTGAAGGCTTGGCCATACAGTTGCCTGGGAGGAGAATGTTCTAGACAAAGGGAATAGCAAGTGCCAATGGGGCAAACTGGAAGCATGCTTGGAGTGTTGGGGAAACAGCATGGAGGGCTTCATGGCTGGAAAAGAGTGGAGAAGAAACAGAGGAGGTAGGAGAGGTAACAGACCAACTCCTGCAGAGCCTTCCATGTTTCCATAAAGACCTTTGTGGGAAATGGGGAGCCACTGAATTTTGGGACTCATCAACATTTCTCTCCTCTTCCTTGTCTGTAATCAAGAGAAGAGAAAGTGAATAAATGAGTATGTTCTGTTATTAAAATGTGTGGCTTTAATTTTATCCTAAAATTTGGGTAGGGAAACACAAGTTGAGAGCGATGAATCAAGGTATTCAAGAAATTTTGATTCTGGTCTGTGATACAATTTTAGCCTACAGTAGTCCCTGTGTTTTCCTACCTGTTGTTGCCCGTGGCCTGCCTTGTAAGAGGCTACTAGCCACACGCAAGGATAAGAAGACAGTCTGTGTATTCTAGATTTAGGGGCCGCAGGCCTGAAACTATGTGTTCAAGATGACCAACGACTGAATTCCATATTGTCCCTGCTGCATGTTCCATGTTCCCCCGCGTGGAAGCTGCTAGAAGGTATGAGAGTTAGAACACACACTCTCCTTTTTGGTCCCCCTTCCCTTGAGCAGCCAAATCCAAAGGTTCACAACCAATGGGGAATCTTCACCCCACTGACAGTGCACCATTCAAAAGGAGTGGGTCACCTCCTTTTCCTTCCTCAGAGGTGACTCTATGAGAAGGGAGATTCCAGTGGGTCCATGAATCTCAGAAGACGCAGGATGCTTCTCACACACTAACTCAGACATTGGCGGAATGTCTGTACCCTCCACTTTCCCACCCTTTCAAGTGGATCCAACTCCATCTTGAAATAATTTCCTTAGCTTGCCTCAGTCCTTTCAGGGTCCATTCCATTGGCTTGGCTGGAACCTGCCCCTGCCTTGCGCCAAGCCTGGTTTCACTTATGTCAAAACAGCTTTCATCAAAATAGTGGTCCTCTTTTTTCCAAATTGCTCTTACTGTTTTGAAATCGGCAGAGAAAAGATACCAAAGAAATGGCAAGATGACTATCCCCAATCATGTGTTCTGGCTAATGTCATGTACTGTTCTTCTACCAAGGATTTTTTAAAAATCTGACTTCTTTCTTTCTTTGGCAGGTATGGCTGCACTGGAGGGGGATCTCATAATCTACTTAGGTTCATGCAGACTAAGTTTTGAAACCCTCCACCCCCAAGAAAGGATGTAGTTTAGAAGCTGAAGAAAATGTTGGATATTTTCCCAATCCTTTTCTCCTCCTCTTGATTCTTTAGGAAGGATTGTTTTTGGTTCAGAGAAATTTCATTGCAAGAAAGCCAAATCAAGAGAACGCTAACCTAGAAAAGCAGATAAAGCAAGTCTTCAGATGGGGACAAAACAACTTTTTAAACTTTTGGCTGCCAATCTGGGCACTCTTCTTGTGTCTGTTGACCAGTTGTAACTGTGCCATGGTTGAATATCTTTGAGTTCTCTCAGTCCCCTGGTTTTTAGTTCTTAGGAAAATGCAGAGGCATTTGTATTTCTCTATTAGAAAATTTAAATAACTGCAAGTGAAGCATTAAACATTAAAAAAATAATCCATGTGTAAGCACAAAAACTGAAACTGAAGATTTCCCTTTTAATGGTGTGTTTATAGTAGAAGTTCCCAAAATGAATGTGAGTTTTATAATAGACAAGGGCAATAGGTACCAATATTAAGTTGTAACTATGTGCTGTATACTGTGTTAAGTGCATGCATATATCATCTCATTTCAACCTAAAACAACACGATTAAAGTAGACATTATGACCTATCCTTCAGAGATGCCAAAGTTCATAAAACTGGTTAGGATGGAACTATGATTCAAATCTACATCTGATTCCAAACAAACCCTGAAGTGACCTTGGGATTCAAGGCAAAGGCCCATCCTACTGTTCATTATATCAGGTTTGGATAAAGGCCTACCTTCTGATAGCCTAAAAGGCCTCCATCCACATTAGCATCATAAGGAATTTCATTTTAGTGGTATGTTAACACCCCAAATGTGCCTGGAACCCATAAGATAAGTGACTCAGGGAAAACAAGAGGTTTTTTTTCAGGTGGGCCCACGTGGCAGAGAAGGTAAAGGGGTCACTCAGGGTGTAGGTGGAGGTGGTCAACTGCTCCATTCCATCTTTCAATAACAAGATAGCATTAGTCCCCAAGAATGCCAGAAAAAAATGGAGGCAATGTTACTGGAGACCTAGGCAAGAGATCCAACTCTAAGGGTCCCAATAAGTCAGGTCTGGCCACTCTCCCCAAAAACCACATGGAAAAAGCAGTGGTGAAAAGCAGGAAAGGAACTAAGTATAATGGGAAGAAAAGAGAACAGCATTCCCAGCTCTGTCTTTGGGGGTACTGATAGGAGCTCTCAGTTATACAGACAAGGGCATCCGAGTATGCACAGTCCATCAGTGTTGGTCAAGCTGTGGTCTGGTTGACCATTATCTCCAGATTGGTCAGGTGGGGACTTACTGGTGATAAGAATGACAGGATAAGAAAGTTGCTATTGCCTGAGGGTGGAGTTGTTTTGACTCATCACAGGTGTTTATCAATCAGACCTGCTGTTCCTGGAATCCCAGATGACTCAAAAAGGAGACAGATGCAAAATGGAGGTAGAGATACCAAATTAAAAAAAAAAAAAGTGTGAGCCAGTTTTTTACATTTATAGTGAAGAATCAGTGTTTTTAGAAAAAAACAACTTCCAAATTCTTGTTCTGGCAATCCTTGTTCAGATTACCTAGATTCAGAAGACTAAGGAACCAATATGACTATGGACCCAATCTCCAGCCAAGGCCAAGCACAGGGAAACACAGGACATGCCCCTCTGGTCTCTCCCCTCAGGGACATCCAGTCACCTCCTCCCCTTAGCCCTCCCGCCATAGCCCTCTCAAACAGCACACATGCTGGAGATCTCAGCCTCTGAGATGAGAGGTCCTTATAGTCTACCAGACCTGTAAACAATAAGCATCTTAACACCATATTCATTTTTCTTGTGGATTCTTGTGGAAGCAGATGTGCTGCCAGGTGGTAATAGGCCAAGAGAAATCAGAACAAGGGAGAAGCAGGACAATCCCTGGGCTGTGTGGCTCACAGAGACACACCACTCAGATCCCCTTCATGTAAGGCTCTGCTTCCAGGTGGTGACCGGTATGGTTAGCTCCCGACCTCCAGCTGTGGGCTTCCTCAGGGTCCACCTCAGTTTAGTCAAGGTCATGCTCTTCTGGGGTGACTCCTGGGCAATGGGCGTGTAAACCCAGGATGTGAGGCCTGGCATTTCCCCCCAGTGCCCAGTCTCACCCCTGAGCTCCCTGTGGGGCTGCTGGACCAGCTCCTCCTACTTGGTCCTGCTTCTTCCTGTTCCTTGCACTGGCATGGTTTCAACAAACATTTCCCACTCTTTGCTTCAATTCAGCATCTGCTTCCTACAGAACCCAATGTAAAAGAATATATAATGAGGATGATAAGGTATCTCCCCAAAAGGAGAGGACGAAATAGCCAGAAAAACAACAGACAGGACTCAGCTAATCTGGGTGTAAAAGAAGCCCCAAAAGCATTTTTGACAAGTCAGGTCAGATGAATGGTGTTCACAAGGATTTCCCTTCAATCTCTTGTCTGGTAGCATAAAAAACCAACAGTAGCAGGTCATGGTGGTGCATGCCTGTAATCCCTGCAGCTCATTGGTGAGGTGCTAAGCAACTTAGTGAGACCCTGTCTCTAAATAAAATACAAAATAGGTCTGGGGATGTGGCTCAGTGGTCAAGTGCCCCTGAGTTCAATCCCTGGTACCAACAAAACAAAACAAAACAAAAACCCAACAGCAAAGAGCTCCATCTGATTGGGACTCTCTTGAATTAATAACTAAAGAACTTTGTCCAACTGGGCGCGGTGGCGCACACCTATAATGCCAGCACTTTGGGAAGCTGAGACAGGAGAATCTTGAGTTCAAAGCCAGCCTCAGCAATGGTGAGGCACATAAGCAACTCAGTGAGACCCTGTCTCTAAATAAAACACAAAATAGGGCTGGGGATGTGGCTCAGTGGTCGAGCACCCCTAAGTTTAAATCCCAGTACCAAAAAAAAAAAGAACTTTGTCAAAATTCATGTGAATATCAACTATTTATACGAAGATTGGCAAGACACCGGCCTCAGAGACTCATTCCTCAGTCTCATCTACTTATGGGGTTGGTGGGAGGGTTAAATGGGATAATGGACTAAGATGGCTGGTTTCCTGCCTGGCGCATAGTAAATGTCAATAAATGTTAGTCTGTTTCCCTTTCAGAAATTTACTAGGTAATCAGGTCAACTAGTTGAACTTATCTGCTGCTACCAACCTGGATAGAATCCCGCTGAAGCTGAACTCACAAAAGGGGAGGGTCAAGACCTGATTCTGTAATAGGAATGGGGCAAAGGGAACCAAGTTAAGTTAGGGGAAAGGAATTTCTGGAAAAATCAAGTTCAATTGGACAGGAAGAGAGTCAGAAATGGATACCCAAACCAAAGACATAAAAAGGCATGTACCTTAGAGACAGAGCTCTTGTTGGCATCCTTGAGGCATAGAGGCATTTGGGGGACTGCCTAGACCTACATCATTGTGCTGAGGAGGGGTGTGTGTGGAGATCAGGCAAGTGTAGATAGTAAGCTGGAATATGGCTAACTGCAAGTCCTGTTCTCCTCCAGAGAGATGAGACAGATGTCTCTCAAAAAACAGACCAATGGTGGCCTTTTGTTTCACGTCTATGTCCATCTGGCCAGGAGCAGACTCCCAGCTCCCAGAGCTGCAAGCGTTCTGGCCCGACCTGAACTCTGAGGCTGGTTCCAGAAGTCCTAAAATTGCCGCTGGACTTAAGGCAGAGTCTGGAGGCTGTCCATCCCTGGCAGGCTATAAGATCAGCTGATCCCTGACTATTCTGTAAAATATATGGGCCATTCACACTGACAGAAACAACAGCCACAAATAAATCAGATGCATGTGTGAACAAGGAGAGCCTCTCCTAGCATCCACCCCGCTCTGACCTGTAGCTGGAACAACTGTTTTTATCTTTCCTTCACTAGTCATGAATACTTCCCTGTTGGTTCTTTTGCCTCTTTTAAAAGTGCTCTTCCACTTTTATAAAGCAAGAGTTTCAAAAACTCACTTGTTTTCACATTAAATATTTCAACAGAGTACAACACAAATAGTCTATAGAATGATGTTTTTAAAGCATTTAGAACTGAAGCATTTGTGGCTGCAGACACAAAATGTCAACTAGGAGAACCCTACCACCTCCAGCATGAACAGCCAGCCCTCTGCTTTGGGACGGCCTGGCTTCCCAGGTACAAGCAGGTGCGGGGGTTTTTTGAATTACCAGTGTGTTTTGGAATACTAGGGACTCACTGGGTTACCAAGCGTTCTCAGCAGGAAATAGCTGGCAGGCACACACCAGCCTTGCAACTCTCCTTAGAGCAAATGGAAAACATCCACAAACAAAATCAAAGCTGCCTGGAAAAACACACACTCTGAAAAGTTATTTCTTGAACTGCACACCAGGAAGAGTGTGATCTGGGAGGATCTGGAAGCGGGAAGAGAAACAAAAAGCACTTGACCAGAGGACCTTCTTGAACCTCTGGGGGAAAACATGAGCGCGCTTTCCGTGGGGGCAGAGTTCCATTTATGCTCATAGATATTTTTCACAGACGCTGGGGCATCTTAGCTGGCTCCAGCTACCCAGGCTCGGGGCAAACTGCATTCATTCCTCACACAGACTGGCACTTGATGAGGATGGCAACAGTCCCAGTTCAAGGTGGGGAGATATAACATACCAGATGCTTAAAGAGCTGGACGTGAGCTCTGGGGGAGACCCAGGACACGGTACTGCAAGGTCAGGGCACCACTCAACAATGAGGTTGGTTGTTATTTTAACACTGTATGTTGCAAGTTCTCTTCAGAGATTTCCTCCTAACGAGACTGATTGTAGTCTTTTGAAATTAGTCACATTTGAAATGAGACGCATTCTGAGAAATGCACGGCTGGGCAATTTCATGGTTGTGTGAACATCATAGCGTGCACTTACTCAGGCCTAGAGGGTGGAAGGCCACCGCTCAGGGTGGCCTCCTGATGCAACTGAGAGACTCAGAACAGGGGATGTACAAGACTGGAGCCAGTACCACATGGCATCCTGTGCTATAGTGAACATTTTTAAAAATAAGTAGGAGTACACTTTAAATTAATGATAAAAAGTATGGTATAAATACTATACTATATTGTCTCTTCTTTAAAAATTATTTTTTGGTTGTAGATAAATACTTTTATTTTGTTTATTTAGTTTTTCTTATGTGGTGCTGAGGATTGAACCCAGTGCCTCACAGGTACTAGGCAAATGCTCTACCACTGAGCCACAACCCCAGTCCCTTATGGGTTCATTAAGATGTTGCCAAGTAGAGGAAAAACATGGGCAAAGCCCCCACAGAGTTGATGTTTGGGATGAACTGAGGGTCTATCATAAGACACTAACTGTTCTCTCCTTCAGTACCTGCTTTGAGACTCACACCTTTCTTTAGTAGAAGGAAAATATTTAAGCAATTATTTCATTTTCAATTTTCAGTGATATGTTGAAGTTGACTCATTACCACATTTATGCCATGAGCCTCAGGAATGCCTGGGTCCACCCCTGGTGATTTCCCAGCCCTCAGTTTGTGGTGTGCAACCTCCTGCCTATGGGAGAGAGCTTGTGGTAGAGTAAGCTGCCCAGAGCTCAAAGAACCAAATGACTGGTCACTTCTCCTGGGTCAAAGAGCCAGTGAGCATAACTGTGCTGTCCCTTCAACCTGTCACATCACTAAGCATATTTCAGAGCTTGTTGAAGAGGTGAATAAACCCATTGAAGATGTCAGTCTATTACCCAGACTTTGCACAGGTCGCTAAAGGAGCTTACGCTTTGAGATGTTCCATTTCCTCTTTGTCCTGTGTCCTACTTGTATTTCAAGAGTTACTGAGCCCACATTAACCCTGTAGCAACTCCCTCATTTTGCTGCAGCAGTAGAAATGCTAATCTTGTTAACTAAGCATGGACAGACCTGCTACATAATAGAATAAAGACTGGACATCTGCTCTGCTGAGACCTCACTTATAAGGTTTCATGAAGGGAGGGGTCCACGTTTATGCAGGGGTTGCCTGCATTTCTAATGGGCGACTTCATCTACAAGGCTGTTTTCCCTTCCTTATACAATGAGGTTTAGATTTGTTACTCAAGGCCTCAAAGTGTCAGGAGGATAGTACTGGGCAAGGGGTATCAGCAGAAGGATAAAATCTCAACCAGAACTGCTACGGTGACACATGAGACAGGGAAGTTTAGATCTGCTATTCTTAGTACTGTCCTACTTTAATAGACGTCTACATCTCATGAGAGTCACTGTCGGTAGTAGTATCATCATCTGACCACTGTAAACGTGAGATAGGTAAGAAGGCATGTTTTCTCTAGTCTCTAAGTAATAAAATTCAGGAGTAGGAATGAGAGAGCTTCATGGAGCTCATCTGTACTCCAGGTCCAGGGCTCCTTCCTCCCCCTGTAGAGAGGGTTAAAAGATAGCAGCTGCTATTTTAGGAACTAGCTGGACTCTGGCCAGGAAGATCTTCCAGATTTCTCCCTGTGCTGCAGGAAGTGTACAATATTCCCTAAGAATGGGCGAGGCTAGATCCAGCAGCCTATTGGACAGAATACAGGCTTTAGAACTTGTAGCCCTGGATTGAATCCATGTTCTATCCCTTACCAACTGAGCGACCTGAAAGTGAATTATGTATTTTTTTTTGTGATTAGTTATATGTGTTATTTCTTTCCCCAAGTTTATTAGGGCATAATTGGTAAATAAAATTCTGTCTGTCATGTACAACATGTGTGTGTGTGTATACTGTGAAGTGATCAAACCAAGCTAATTAAGTTGTTTATCACCTCCCATACTTATCTTTGTGTAGACAGAACATTTATGATCCACTTCCTCAACATTTTCAATTATAAAATACATTATTAGTTATAGTCATCATGGTGTAAAATACATCCCCAGAATTTATTTGTTGTATCTAACTGAAATTTTGTACCTTTTGATTAACCTGTCCCCAATCCTCTCAGCAGTAACCACTATTCCACTGTCTGCTTCCATGAGCTCAACTTTTTAAGATTCCACATATAAATGAAATAGTGTGGTATCTGTCTTTCTGTATCTAGCTTATTTCCCTTAGCATAATGTCCTCCAAGTCCATCCATGTCATAAACGACAGGATTTCCATTTTTCTAAAGGCTGAATATATTCCATTGTGTATATCTATCACACTACCTTTACCCATTCATTTGATGACAGACTCAGGTTGATTCTATACCTTGGCTACTGTGATTCTGCATTACGAATGGGAGTGTAAAATCTCTTCAACACACCAATTTCTAATCTGGTGGCATACAATTGCTCATAGTAGTCTCTTGTGACCTTTTTTAAAAAATAAGTTATAATGTCTCCTCTTCCATTTATAATTTTATTTATTTGAATATTTTCTCTCTTCTTTTTTTAGTTGGGTTTTCTTTTTTTTTTTTTTTAAGACAAAGCTTTATCTGAACTCTTAGTGTCATTGATCTTTTCTATTTTTTTTTTTTTTTGCCCAAGAGTGGAGTACCTAAATATATAAAGCAGATATTAATAGAACTGAAGGAAGAAATAGCAGTACAATAATAGGAGGGACTTCAATATGCCACATTCAATGATTGATAGATCATCAAGACAGAAAATCAATGAGAAAATAACAGACCTGAGCAACCCTACACACCAAATGGATCTAACAGATCTACACAAAATATTCCCTCCAACAGCAGGATACAGATCCTTCTCAAGCACACACGGAACATTCTCCAGGATAGATCATATGTTAGGCCCCTAACAAGTCTTAGCACGTTTAAAAAGACTGAAAATCATATTAAGTATCTTTCTAACCACAATGGTATGAAAATAGAAATCAGAATAAAGAAAATTTAAAAATTCACAAATATGTGGAAATTAACACATTTTGAATCAGAGTCAAAAAAAAGTCAAAAGGACAAACAAAAAATATCTTGAAAATGGAAATACATCATTCCCAAACTTATGGGATGCAGCAAAAGCAATTCTCAGAGAGAAGTATAGTGTGATAAATGCCTACATTCAGAAATAGGAAGATCTCAAATAAACCACCTAACTTTATGCCTATGGAACTAAAAAAAGAGCAACCCAAGTCCACCATCAGTGGAAGGAATGAAATAATAATCAGAGCAGAAATCAGTGACACACTGATTAGAAAAATAGGAAAGATCAATGAAATGAAGAGGTTTTTCCCCTTTCTTTGTCTTAGTTTCTTCATCTGAAATGGATTGCTAGAGAACTAAATGATATTGAGATACAAAGCATAAGGCATAACATTACAATCCTTAAAACAATGTGACAATGACTTCATCCAAGCCTACTGATCTACATATGGAGAGAAGTCAAAGACATATAAAACCCCACTGGTGAAGGGAAGGAATGAGAACCCACATGGAGAAGATGAAAATGCTGGGCAGCTGGATTCCAGCCACAGAGCCTGGGCCCATGATTCTACTGCAGCCCTGAAAGGCTGTGTGTCCCCCCAACCCCCAAGAAAGTCCATCTTCAATCTTGGCATTGTGGAGGGCCACATATGAATTGCCCAATGTCAGAGTACAGGTACATCTAGAAAGAAGCCGATTTGAAAGGATACAGAAGACAGGGAAAGTTTCTATGGAAACATTTGTGTGCCATTATTGGGCTCCTGAGTCCACCTCTTTCTGACTCCTGGAGAGTCAAGTCTTGGGAAGAAGATCCTCAGGGCAAAGGTCTTAGGCATCCTCCAGTGCCCAACGCTGGGCTGATTACACTCAGTTTGGCATTTATGATAAAACTTTCTCAAATTGTTTTCTGGTGGTTTTTACATGGACATCATGTCAATCAATAAGACTGTACACCTTGAAGAGGGTTTGTGGTCCCTTTGCAACCTCATATATGTGCCAGGCCCACATCCTCCCCCAGCGTGCAGCACACTCTTAGGCACAACAGCCACCACACATTTAGTAATGGAATTGAATTCTTTACCTTCTCTGCATTGGGCAATAATGACAAATGGCAGAAAAATTCATTCAGAGTATCAGCAACAACAGAGAGGCAATGCTTTCCAAACGTGAGATAGTTTAAAAAATACACTTAGGGAGCCACATTTTCTAAATGTGAATCATTGTGAGGAAAGAGGCTTAAAAATAGTAATAGCTACTATAATTTATATGAGTGTTTACGACGGTCCACACACTGTGGCAAGCACATTGAGAAAATTATGTAATTTGTGAACACGTTGTTCTAAACATACTCATTTGAGAAGAATGTGAAAATCATTTCTTTCCATTACCCCCCAGAACCTTGACTTTCAACTTTTAAGGTGCACCATTATATGTAAGAGTTTAGTGTATCTTCGTTTCCTTGGTGACTTCCTGCATTTACAGTCTCACTTCAGGAGGCTTCCCCACCCTAGATAATAAAAATATTATCCTATATTCTTCTATTTCTGCCACAGACTTCTTTATGTTTAGATTTTCATTCCATCTGGGATTTGCTTTTATGCAGGGTGTAAGGCAGGATCTAACTTTATACTTTTTTCCCCCTAAAATGTTAATTATTTCAATAAGATTTACTCAATAGACTACCATTTATACTCCAGTTTTGAGATACCTCCTTTTCACATACAACATTTTCTGACACATATGGGTCTATTTGGATTCCTGTTCTGTTTGGCTGGTCTGTTGTCAGTTCCTGTGCCACATTGTTTTAATTATTAGAGCTTCAGAGTATAGTTTGCTCTCTGGTAAGAACATACCCTCCCCATTGTTCTTATTTTTCAAAAATTGCTTAGCTATTGAATCACTTTTCCTCTTTCCAGATGACCTATAATTCACCTGTTTAAGTTCCAAAATAATTCTTTTCAGATTTTGATGGTAACCGCTTTTATTTATAGATAGGAAAGGAAGATAGCAGAATCTGGTGTCTTTAAAAAATGTCTACAGAGTCCACTTACTACTTAGAAGAACTGTGGGTGTAAAATACACAACCTGTTGAACAAATGTAATTTTAGTTAAGGAGGCAGTAAGTTAAGATTGCTCCATTAAAAAGCAACAGCTAATTCACTTAGCCAGCCCCCATGGATAGCTTTGAATCTTTAGAGTGAATCTCCACGCCATAAGCAGCAGCCCACAAGTTTTCAATTGAGATTGTGAAATTCAAGAAGGCTTTCTTTAAATGTTGTTTTTACTAGATCATAAGTCAAAGGCACACAGAGGTCACAAATTCAGACATTGCCCCCTCATAATTATTTCACATCTCACTCTTCTATAACCTTTTCTACTCTAACCTGAGTTTCAGACTGCAGTGTTTATGGTATAACTATGTCTCTTGGCATAGATACCCCCAAATTATTACCATAGACACTCAGTGGAACAAGTCCAATTTTAAACTGAAAACAGCACTTTAAAAGAGATTTTAAATTCTGGCATTCTTGTTTATGTAATAATTACAATTTAATAAAAAGCCTATAATATTAGAACAGTGACTGATTTCCTTTAAAGATACTGACCTGATCTTTTTTTAAAAAGAATAAACAAAACCCAAGAAGGGTTTCAACTTGTTCCAACGTGTAATAAGATATAGAAATAAAACCTGTATTCAAAATAGACAAAAATCCAGTGCTAATGCTTGCGGGCAAAGCAAAAGAAAACATACCTACTCCATCTGAATACTTGACATTTCACGTTTTCAGTGTTTCAGGAGATATTATGAAAATGACAGTCTAGCATGACTACGTGAAGAGATCACAAAGGACAGCCCAACTGTCCAACAGACCCACAGGTCTGAGGAGAGAGAAGGCACTGAGACTCCTTCATCAGATCTTACACGGATGGCCACCTGATAGAACGGAACGTTTGAGATGCAAATGACACACCTGCTGTGTCACATCTACACAAAGGAATGCTACCAACAGTAAAAGGAGTGGATAAAATGTACCGGGTTAAGTCAAGCGAGATTCAAATGGCTACACTCAATATGATTCTTCAGTGGGTCTGAATGTCTGTGACTCTGGAAATTCATATGGTGAAGCTTAATCCCCCCAGGCCATGGTATTAAGAGCTGGGATCTTTGAGAAGCAATTAGGGCATGGGGTAGAACCCCCATGAGTGGGAGGAGTGCCCTGGTATCAGGGGCCTGAGGGAGTTAGTTTGCTCTTCCTGCAGTGTGAGGATGCTACAGGAAGGCACCATCTCCAAGAGAGCCCTCACCAGACACAGAATCTGTTGGCACTTTGATCGTGGACTTACTGTTTCTAGAACTAGGAGGGATACATTTCTGTTGTTTATACATTACTATCTAAGATATCTTGTTATAGCAGCCCAGACTAATACGCTCCATTTATATGGCACTTTGAAAAAGACTAAACAATGGGGACAGAGTACACATCAGTGGTTGCCAGGGTGAGCTGAGGAGGAGTTCACTTTGGGGGGACACTTTTAAGGGTGAAAGAATGGCTCTGTCGAGGGTGGTGGCAAATTCACAGGACTTGTGTTGGTCAGAATTTATAAATGGTACAATTAGCAAAGTCTTCCTTTAGTTTCTTTCTTGTGTTGGCATATTATACTATAAGTGTATTCCATTTATTTTTTTCTGGAATTGGGGAAAATTGAAATTCATCACGCTAAAGAACATACACAAATTATACATCAATGAACTTAATAAAAATGATAAAAAACACTCTTGCAAACTAAACCTTCACTCCATCTTCTCCCAACATTTTCCATCCATAGCATGTCAGTTACTTATTTGCTTATATGTGAAGATCCACTTAATGGAAGTAAAGTATATTCAATTGCGTCTTCCTCATTGGTTAATGCTATTCATTTTTTTAAACTCTTTTTTTTTTTTAGATAGAGTCTCACTGTGTTGCCTAGGCTGGTCTTGAATTTATGATCCTCCTGCCTGTCATGCAAGTAGCTGGGATTACAGGCATGTACCACTGTACCTAGCTAGTGTTCTTTTTTTCTAGCCTCCCAGATCTCACTGACTCAGTCCTCCCACAGATCCATGGGGGATGTTCTCTCAA
This sequence comes from Xerus rutilus, assembly GCA_028644305.1. Classification (NCBI taxonomy): domain Eukaryota; kingdom Metazoa; phylum Chordata; class Mammalia; order Rodentia; family Sciuridae; genus Xerus; species Xerus rutilus. The sequence goes on along the minus strand of CM053405.1, from coordinate 22,731,138 downwards.
GTGAATCAAATTAACTGTGTTAATGCTGCTAATGGCGCTCCAGCCTCCTGATTCTGATCTCACAGGATGTTTTAAACAAGTCCCACATAGATTTCAGCAAAACCAATGGGCTTTCATGGACAATTGCATGAGTGAACCAACTACAAAAGTAATCTTCACTTCATCAAGGGTCCATATCACCAGAGGAGGTGATAATCCTGTTTTGGGTAACACTGTACATAGAGAAATTGACTCAGTTCCACCACCAAAATTTCAAAATGGCAATTCTGTCTTGTGATGAACAGCGAAAGGATTAAGGTGCTTACTCTGGAGAGAATATAGGAAGAGTGTGGGTATTGGGAGGGAGATGATGATTTTGTGCACAAATACAGGAAAGGTTGCAGGAGAAGCAGGCAGGCCACTTCAGGGTGGCACAGGTTATAGGACTGATACCTACAGGAAAAAGATAAATGGAAGACATTTGGCTTTATAAAGGACTTTTAAAAAATATAAGACAAGATTTTTCAAACCTCTGGCACTGTCACTTGATGGAATGGCTGCCATCTGAGGTAGGAAGGCCACCAGGGATGCTGCCATCAAGGTTTCTGATTTGGTAGGGGGCTGGGTGAAAGGACTAACATAAAGAAAAATGTCCAAGAGTAAGGCAACCACACTGAGCTTGGTGGTGGGTCAGCAATGACAGGCCTATGAGGGGCTGGCATCTGGAAAAGGCACAGGAGGAGGAGAGGAAGGGCATCTTTTCCATGCATGGGAAGATGGAGAAGAGCCCAATCTCTCCAACTCACTTGGCCCAGGTGCTAGGGGAGGTGGGCATTTTTGTGGTTATCCAGAATCTGATCACTTGCTGGAATTGAATAAGTGCCCAATGTGTGAGAGGTGGTGGAGAAGGCACATTTGTCCTCTCTCCCCACTCCCAGGCAATTGTCCTCAGGCATCTGACTTAGGTTTGCCCCACTGAAGGACCTTGACTGGCACCCTGACCCATGAGACAGTGATGGTAAGAGACAGGGACAGATAAAACTACACCTAGGAGTCTAATGGTGGTGGGGTCCAGGCAGACTGCATCTATGCTATGATTGGTGTCCTTGGCCATCTAGAGTCCCTTAGGTTTTGCCCCTTCTCTCAAGCCCAGACTCAACACTTCCATTGGCTTCTGTGAGGTTTGCTGTATTCTGTCACTAAGTTTCTTTTCTTGCTTAAATGAGCCAGAATTGTTTTCCATTGCTTGTAACCTCAAAATTCTGTTAGGATTGGGGAATTGGGGTTTTAATTGCTCTTTTGCATTGTCCTTGAGTCATACATAAGGGTGAAGTTCTTAGAGAATCACATAGTTCTTAATGTTGCTCACATTTGGAGAACTTTTTAAAAAATGAGGTTCTCTTTCCTAATTTTATCTCTACCTCCAAATGTTCCCAAGATTCAAAAATAGTAAATCTTGGGGTCCAAGGGTGAGAAGAAGCTTGGAGCACATTTTTTTTTCTCTTCTAAAGTTTCAGGTAATTGTAACACAGACTTTTAGCAGTCTTGCATTGGCCAATGGGATTCCTAAGCAGAGAAAAATGACTGAAAACATTTAATACAATTTCTCTACGTTAAATTTTACTAAAATCTTTTTGCACAATTTTACTAAGGTTTTTCCCCACCTTCTATTTTTCTTTTTAGACCAAACTTGACCAGCCTACAAGCATCTACAGGATACATTTCCTCTCCCACTCTTCTCCTTGTTAGCATGAAGTCACACAAAACCCTCCATCCCTGCTTACCTGCTACCTCTGTTCTATTTGTGTTACCTGGGAATCTACTGCACGTTTTGCTCTGTCTGTACAGATCCTGCTTATGAATCGAAGCCCAATTTAAGAACAGCCTTTTCCATGAACTCTTTCCTAACCATTGCGACCTCAGGCTGTACGGAGAATCACATGATCAGAGCCAGAAGCACCCTCTAATAAGTAATCATGTGCATCCATTATCATGTCATTGAATCACATACTTATTAATTTTACATTCTATGTAAATGTTCTCTGTATTCGTATACTGTGTCTCTCCAAATCTGCACATTTTCCTTAAGCAACTCCAAGAAGACATAGTTGATGCTTAACATCAAAGTTAATTATCATGATTAAGTTCCTTTGTAGTTAAGCAGTATCATTTTCTGGAGAGAATAAGGCTTTATCCATTTGGGGATATTTATTTGTTGGAATAGGTGCAGAAACTTTTGACAGATATTCAGATCTGTCTGGTTCTTAACATAGGCTGGAACACAAGGTCGAAAACCCTGCCATTCTCAATATGACAGATCCTGAAAGCATTTCACCACCCAGAACAGCAGAAGCATGAAAGACAGTTACCGTCTTTCAGAAGACAGAACATCCTTCTCTGATTTACTTGTACCAACTTGCTCACCCAAAGGATTCCTGGCTCTAGAGTTTAGACAGGAAGTCACTATGAAATGGGAAGAGGGCTGGGATTATGGCGCAGTGGTAGCATGCTCGCCTAGCACGCATAAGGCACTGGGTTCGATCCTCAGCACCACATAAAAATAAAATAAAGATATTCTGTCACCTACAACTAAAAAATAAACATTTAAAAAAAATGGGAAGAGGGCATAAAATGATTCATTAATGGGCCATTGGAGCTACTGTAATCAGGAAATACAGAAGTGATATATTTCTATGAGAATCCCAATTCCTCTATCTATTCCCAGTAACCCTTCATTTGTTTAGTAAAGCATTTCTTTTACCGGTAGTGATTCTACTTGAAGTCACTTGGCAGATTTGTAAATTCTTTGGGGGATAACATAATGTTGATGCCGCTGAGACCATCCTAAAATGATATGCTTGGTTGGTACTTTCTTTCCCAAATCCTTCTACAGAATTTCATTTGATTTTCACATGAACTTTTTAAGGGAAGTAATGCAGATAGATTTATCTTCCTTTTACAGAGAAATTGAGGCACTGAAGGGTGAAGAAGAGTACCCTGGCTGTTTTGGGGGCGGTAGTTCATCAGCTGTCAAGAATCAGGATGGTTTATGTCATTCATGTTTTATTCTAGAATGGAGAGATGCTTGGGTTGAATCTGTCCCAGCACCTTACATATTCAGGTACTTGATCATCACAGTCTATGCAATACCCCCAAAACAAAGCCCTTTGGCGCTTAGAACCATGAATCTAGTCAAGAAGGAAGGGGTGTATATATATCTTGGGTGTAGTCTTCATATATTTACCTAGTAGTTTCCAAACTGTTCAGTCCTGAAACTCCCATGCTAGTTAGCCAGTTCATTTTATAGGTTCACTTCCCTTGTTCATAAAATGAGTGCTGTGGGCTTGAGATAACAGACCCATAGCAGTGGTTTCCAAATTTGGCTGATTAAAAGAAAAATCTGGAGAGTCTTTCATATGAATGAAGAAAAGAAAAAAAAAAGACTGTAAGTTGATACATGTTCATCATGTAAAAGATTTAAGCAAAACAGAGAAGCATAAATAAGATAAGTGGTTGCCAATGAACCCATCACGGGTTGACAGCAGTGTTACAAAAATATTCTGAAACAGGTGGCCACCATCAAGAACTCCTCTGCCCCTGATGAATGTTTTGCAGATGTGACTCTGGATATCATGCAGACCCATAAGATGGGGCCCAGCAATTCATGTTTCACATAATGCCTCCAGTCTCCTGGGATGGTATTTAGGAACCAGGGGAATAGATAATTCTTAAGAACTCTTCCTGTGGAAATTGGTAGTCATGTAGCACTTCTCAACAGGGATATGTTCTGAGAGATATAGCTTTTTGTAATGCACTTTTGTTTTTTAATATTTAGTTGTCAATGGACTTTCATTTTATTTATTTGTCTGCAGTGCTGAGAATGGAACCCAATGCCTCACACATGCTGGGTAAGTGCTCTACCACTGAGCTACAACCCAATCCCAATGACACATTCACTCTTTTTAAAAAATTTTTTAGTTGTAGATGGACACAAATACCTTTATTTATTTTTATATGGTGCTGAGGATGGAGCCTAGTGTCTCCTGAATGCGAGGCAAGTGCTCTACCACTGAGCAATAATCCCAGCCCGACACATTCATTCTTACAAGAACATCATAGAGTGTACATAAAGTAACATGGCTCTGATATCACTATGCAGTATGTTGCTGCTCTGCATGTAGTACACAACTGCAAAGCAGCACCTCTGTCCAGGAGAACTCTTCTGGGCACAAGATGCTACCTATGTTCCTCAAGGCTAGGACTGACACAACTGGGACTACAGGGAATTGGCCCCACAGTAGAAAACAGTGGGAAGATTTTTGTTTTTGTTTTAAAAGTAAGAAAGAGAGTAGGAATAGGAGGAGTAAGGGTTGCCAGGTAATGGCTCTGTGTAAGAATGCTCCCATTCTTACATACTTCCCCTCAAAGACAACTGCAAACCAGTGTGTGGGTGAGAAGACCCAGAAAACATCTGGATTCAGTCCAGTGGAGCAGGTAGCTGTGGTCTCAGGAAGGTAGGAAATACGGAAGGTGCAGCCAAATATGAGGGGGTGTTCTCCACAGAGAAGGGAAAAGAAGGGAAGGAGGGTCTCAATAAAGGCAGCCCAAAGACTGAAAATTCTGGTGTGATTCTTTAGTCCTATATATGAGAGAAGATACTAAGTCTAGATTTCTAGAACATTCCTTAAGATTCAGTCCATGTGAAGTCTTTTATATTCAACTACCTCTCTCTGGGGAAGATAGGACCAAGATGACAAAGACAAACAAGGAAGGAAGGAAGGAAGGAAGGAAGGAAGGAAGGAAGGAAGGAAGGAAGGAAGGAAGGAAGGGAGGGAGGGAGGGAGGGAGGGAGGGAGGGAGGGAGGGAGGAAGGAAGGAAGGAAGGAAGGGAGAGAGAGAGAGAGAGAGAGAAAGAAAGGTGGCAGTAGTATATCTGGCTACACTGCAAGAATCGTGCCACTAGGAATTAATAAATAAATGGGGTTTGGATTGGTTGGTGCCAGTCTCCTGGGAGTTTGATTAGTATAAGTCAGTCTCTAGGAAGCTGATAACCTCAGGCATACCAACAGAATTGGATGTCTGGACCTCTGCGACCACCCTGAAGCCACAGCTGTCTGTCTGAGATAAGTGGTTTGACCAAGGCCAACAGCCTACCATTAGGACATATTGGTCAGGACTGGGGACTCTGGAATAGTTAAAGAGAGCTGCTTGGGCCACAGAAGCACAGTGACTACCCCCGCTTTCCACTGCCATCCTACACCCAAGGACCTTACTCTAATTTACAAACGTCTATAAGAACTTTACAGAGATAGAGAATAACAGAGGCACAGGCCTGTAATCCCAGTGCCTCAAAAGGTGAGGCAGAAGGATCCTAAGTTTTAGGTCAAGCCGAACAACTTAGTGAGACCTTATCTCAAGATTAAATAAAAACGCTGGGGATGTAGCTCAGAGGTAGAGTGCCCCTGGTTCAATCCCCGGTACTGCAAAAAAACAAAAACAAAAACAAAAAAGCCTCACAAAGATATACAACTTGCATCATCATCTAAGAATACACTTAATAAAATGCCCTTTGGGAAAGAAGAAAAGCCACATATAGTACTCCTCAGCGCTAAGCATCTGGCTAGCACACGTGTCCAGGGATCGGACGGCCATGCTGAGGCTGGCTGAGAGAATTGGCTGCAGAAAGGCAGCTATTGTGGGCTGTGCACAGCTCACCTGGTTCACACCTGCCCAGAGCGCAGAAAATGACCCCTCCAAGATTTCAGCTGCAGTGGCTTCCCAGGGAATGTATGTCACGCCAGGAGACATGTGCTACTCTGCGACTCCACCCTTCACCTTGGCCGGCTCTCCCAGGGCCTGAGCTTCCACCCAATTAATTTCCCAACCTGGCAGTAACTATGAGTTCCAAACAAGGCAACATATGTACTTAGAAACAGGTGAAGTTGGCTTTGGGATTTTCTCACTTTTTCCCTCCTGGGACAGATCTTCCCACAACCAAGTATTAGAAGAGTTAAGCTATTACCGATAACTAAGATTTATGAACATTTGGGAAGTGAATTTGGAAAGCATAGGGCTTTATCTGGGCTATTGCAGTCTATAGCTTGGCTAATCTGAATTTGTTAGAAAAGCTGAAATCTCAGGCCCCACCCCAGGTCTACTGTATAACAATCTACATTTTATTAAAATCCCCAGGTGTTTCATAGGCCAGAACATACCACAATGTCCTGGGTCAAATTTTTTTTTCCATGTTAAATGAAAATCTAAGTAATAATAGCCTTTAAGATCAGGGAGTCTCTTTCTTTCTTACTATTTTGCACCATAAAGTTCTCTAGCTATCTGGTGAAGATTCAAAATAATAATTTAAAATCCATAAAATAAATAGGAACACAAAGAAAACCAATTAGGTTAAAATATGATATCCTAATATTTAAAATGTTTAATATTGTAACCTACGTGCGCTTCTTTGTTAACACATTAAATTTGAAGATCTAGCAACAAGGTTTTTAGCTGGCATGTTTGAAGAACAGTAGTGAGTGTGGATGAGCGTGGAGACGAATGGCATTAACCACATGCATCATTTCTTCTGGCCACAAAAAGCGACTGCTAATACCATGGTACTTGGTTACCTACACCCACAGTTGAAGGAAACACTCAAATTGAACTATAGTTCACAGCCCCCTGAAATCTCTTAATAGAATCTATAATAAAAGGAAGAGATGCCTAAAGATTTTATGCAACAGGATTTAAAAAAAACGTTGTGCCATCTGTCTCTTGGTCTAATCTTAATTTGGGCATAAAATGATCAAATCACTTCCTTCTCTGATTACTACTGCATTTACCTTTGTCAGCTTCTGTCACTCGACATCCATATGAGATCCTAACACAGATAAGGACTTAGATGTGTAATAAGTACTTGGGCTCAAACTCTTCAGGATGGATTCTAAATATTTCTGAAACAGATGTGTCACACTACACTCTGAATACCATTACCCAGGGAAACTAAAATCATCTCATTTTGTAAGGAAGTTGCCTTCTCCATCCACATAGGTGCTTCTGTACACATGTGACTTTAATAATTACTGTCCCCCTGTTCTGCCCCAGCGCCTGGAGCAGGCTCCCTGTCTTTTGGATCAAAAGCACCTTTCCTGGGTAGTTTTCGTGCCAAGAGAAAGCCAAACGTCCCACAGCCTTGTCAACGTGGTCTTCAAAATAAGATTCATTTTTCAGGAAAAGCCAAAATGGATTTGTCTCTGGAATTCAGAATTGTCCACCCCAGGCATCTTAACTGCTCTGAAGCTATTTTCCCCTCTTGCTCATCAAGGTGCCATGATGACAAAATGAACCATGCACACCAGCCTCGGGGGTTCATCTGACCCTTGGTTTGGACTCTCACAGGATAGTTGCTGTTACACAAGGAAGCATTTCTCTAAGAAAAACAAATCATGAGAGTGTGTTTGGATCATGTGTTTACAAAGAAAAGAACTATAAATGGAGACATACGGCTTCACATAGAAAGAGCTATGTGCGAGATCCATGAAAGTGTCATGAAATAACCAGCCCGCAAAGTCTCATTAGGCTAGTGGGATCCCAATAAAACTCTCTTCCACTTTCCTAATAAGCGTGTAAGTGCATGTGTTCACGCAAGCGCACCCACAGCATGATAGCACTCCCACTTACCTTTTCCTCACCTAAGTTTGCTCATCCGAAAAGTAGATTTCTGCCCCTTATGGTCTGAACATCCTATTATTTAGTTGCATTATCTTTACCTAGTTCTGTACCTACCGCGATTCCAGGGCTGATAACCCCTGACGGTTGACTTTGGTTGTTAAGTGGACTGGATGGAGGGATGCCTAGAGAATTGGTAGAGGATGCTCTTGGTGTGTCCAGGAGGTTGTATCTAGAGAAGGCTGGTGTGTGTGCAAGGAAACTGAGAGGAAGATTGTCCTGAATGTGGGTGGCACCATTCAATGGGCTGGAGATTCAGATGGGACAAAAATGTGGAAGAAAGGGGAAGTTTGTTCCAGCTGACATGCCCCTACTGGAGCAGGTGTGTTTTTCTGCTGCCGTCACCATCGACATCAGATTCAGGGTTTTTTAGCGTTTGAGCATGGACTTGCATCAGTGGCTCTCTGGGGACTTTTGGGCCTTGGGTCTCAGATGAGGGCTTCTCTATTTCTTGTTTTGAGGCTTCTGGCTTTTGGACAGTCATGGCGGGATTTTTCAGCTTCTGATGGTATGAGCCAATCGAATAAATCCCCTCATATATATTTGATTGGTTTTGATTAATATATAACCTATGATAAGGTGGAACAGAGGAAACCCCACAGATTTGAGAGTCAGCCTGTGAGTAAAAAGAACCTATCACAGTAAATCACATCATAGTAAAACCGGCACTGTTTTATTTAGTGTCACTGGCTTCGAGGTTGCTTCTGGAGTGGATAAAGAACCCATAGGGAAAAAAACTGAAACTAGCAGATCCTCTTCCTATTCTGAAATCCCAGTGGCAACAAATGTAATTAATTAAGCCACCAGAACACTGTAGAGATGACTGGTATTTCTCCTCTTGAGAGCCTGAAATAAGTGACTCTGACTCTGCTCACTTTTAAGATGCAATGTTACATTTTTGCTACCCTAACAAATTCGTTAAATGTGTCTAATGTCTCGGTATCACGAAAGCAGCAAGATTTCCACCAAAGTCTCATTAGGCTAGTGGGATCCCAATAAAACTCTCATGCACCAAGGTTTCCCTAAGTATGTTCCTCAGCTGCAGCGTTCTTAGACTCATTTGAAGGATAAACTGAAGTGGAGCAAGTTGTAGCCTGTAAACGGATCATGCAAAGGGCTTAGCGTTACAAATCCAAACTGCATCCTTTATTTCTGCCACCTTCTTTCCTGCAGCACTTAGAGGTAATTTTCTGTTTCCCCTCCAGGTCTTTATTGCTCCCCTGCCAAAACTGTCTCACTTCTGTTACAATAAAATACCTGTGATGTTTTCCGAAGCCAGCAGCTTACTGCCAACAGTCCACTGGCCACCCTACAGGCAGCAGTTGGGGAACTTGTCTAAGTGTTGCAAGCAGAATGTGAAGGTGGAATTTGGCAAGTCCAACGGGAGGTGTCTTGGGAGGCCGGCCTCCTCTGGCTGAGGGAGTCCCAGCGGGGGAAAAACATGAACACTTTTGCCAAAGAGGCAGAAATAGGAGCGAAAGGCACTAGTGAAAAGTTGCTGTCCCATTATGAGCACCACAAGGGACTCCTGCGCTCAAGGGAAGGCCAAGTGTGGAGCACTTGAATTCCCTCTTGCTCCCCACTGGCTTGGGGGCTTCCGTTCATGTTCTGATTTGCATAGGAATAATAACTTGTTCACGGCAGGGCCACTCTTTCGGGAGTGGGGAGGAGAGTTTGTAAGAACAATGGTCTAAGTTTTTGTTGTAAGGGCAAGTCTTGCAAAACTAGAACACAAGACCCCTTTCTCTCTTTAAAAGGAGCGGTGTGCAAACCGGTTCTGCCCCATGGTCAGAGGAGTCTCGCTGAAATGGAGGTTTATCACCAAGCGGATTCTCAAGGCCTCCCTGCACCTCCCTCCGAGCTTCCCTGTTCTGCCAATTTTTAACTTGGTTTCCATCTTCTAATTTGGGAAGAAACTGAGTGTGAAATGAGAAAAGCAAAGTGATGGTCCAACTGCATCTTGCTTTTAAGTTTGTCTGATAGCCTCCAAATCATGAAATTACAAAAAGTACGGACTATGGGTTGAGCCCTCTTTTTTTAGCAAATGAGTTACTCTTGGTCCCTTTAAGTGCTGCTCCACTAGCACATGAAAACTGCAGGTGGACTGATTCTTCAGGAGGAGATCATGATATGGAGGGCAGACTCAGACTCCCAGGTCACCCACTGCCCTCATTGCACAGGGACCTTGTATTTAAACAGAGACTGGGAGCTCACACCATGTCCTACCGGAGCTACCTGTGGAGTAGTGTGGCCTTGCACCCAGGCACACCTAGTTTTAACAAACCCTCACAGGAGACAGCAAAGCCAACAGAAGATCTCATGGTGGCACACACTGCATCTCTTTCTGCTCTGCTCCATGGAGCGGATGCCATGTCAGTATGTCATCTTGTGGGCTGGGATTGTGGTTCAGTGGTAGAGTGCTTGCCTAGCATATATGAGGCACTGGGTTTGATTCTCAGCACCCCATAAAAATAAATAAATAAAATAAAGGTAATGAATCCACCTACAACTAAAAAAAGAAAGAAAAAGAAAAAAATTTAAAAAAAATTTTTAAAAAGGCCATCTTGTTCTCCAACCACTGAGGAGGAAGTAGACCTATGCTCTCCTATGCTGCAGGGGATGTATAGAAAGCATGTTTGGGAGTGAGAGATGTATTATCTACGGAAGTTCTTAAGAGAGGTATAACTTATGTGGGAACACAAAACCTGGCGAAGGGCTGCCCTACCAGCCACTGGCTGTGAAACTATTGATTCCCCTTCAAGGACATGTTGAGGGTTTTCTCTAACTCAAAATCATAGCTTCTATTTTGCCTGGCTATTCTTTTCCTCTAGTTCCACACACTTTCGCACATATACATGTACATGTAGTCTTTTATTTCATTCAATGTCAGAAAAAACTTGACAAATAAATGTCAGATTCCAGCCCTGTTAAACAGCAAAGGGGTCCAGCTTTAAGCCAAGCATGTAGCCCTCCCAACTCTGTGTAAGTGAGCTGGCACATTATGATTGTGCATGGCTTGCATTCCAGTGGTCAGACTGGTTGCTTGTGTCGCCAACCTGCTGCCTGGTGGGGAGGCTCATTACCCTGGGATACTGGGAAGTTCCAGGGCTCTGGCATATACACCGTCCACTCTCAGAGAAAGCTGTCACTGCTGGTCTACTCAAGGCCTTCTGAGAACCCAAGCTGACCCTTTGCTCCAGAGCCCACCCCATTGAGCCTGGCCACAGAGCAGCACTACCTCTCAGGTGAACTCAATGCATTCCCTTCCCTCACTTGGGGAGTCCGGCCTTAGTCTGGTTGACTTCCAGTTGAGTTTCAGCAGTTACGCAAATTAGGTTTCTGACTGTGTCTGAAATTCCAGTGCATACAGGAACAGCAGGTTGCTTAATCTCTAAAGTCAGAGCCAATCCCTTTGCTAAATGCAGATGAGGCGCTGCCTGGCTCCCATGGTAGGTTAAAGGACCCATCCCTCCCAGCTCTGACAACCAGGCTCCTCAACAGTATGGACGCCATTTTGTTGTTCAGGGTCTACCTCCCATGAGGCACCATTCTTTTCATATTTTCACCCTTCCTCACTTGTTTTCATCTGTCAAGTTAAGCCCCTCCCTCATTCTTCTCTACTGACAACATCCAATTTCCAAACACAGGAGGATAGATGGCTAAAATGTCCTGGAGTAAATAATTTAACTTTAGCCACTTTATTCTCCATCTCAAACCACAGTCTCCTTGTGAGAAGCTTCCCTGTCTTTCTGCAACGGACAATAAGCTCCTTACAGAAGTCAGCTCTATATCCAGGCCTGCAGTTTTGATACAAGTTAAACATGAACAAGGTCACCAGATTTTCCTCTTCCCTTATTGGAAATGACATTAACAATGAAATACTGTGCTGGGTAGGGAACTGCATGTTCAGGGACAAGGTTGGCAAGACTACTGTAAGCTTTCTTAGAGAGCCATAAAGAAACATTGTTCTAAATATGAGAAAACATGATGTTCAGTTAACTTTCTATCCTTTTTTTTTTTTTTTTATAACAGAAAACATCTTTTTTTTTCAAAGTGACAATACCAAATACTCAGATTGTGGAAGTCTGGCCAGCATTCAGTCCACCAACAAGAGAAAGAGGGAAGTGAATGATTTTTGTGTCATGTTAGCAGAGTTTTGTTCTCCACTGGGCTCCCTCAGTGGGGCACACAGTTGGTGTCATGTGGGTTCACAAACCAGGGGACAGGGTGAAAATCCAGCACAGGCACACACTTCATCTGATTCTTCTTTACCACTGTTTGGACTCTGCTGAAAAATGTCAACATCCTGACTTCCATATCTAACCTTTTGGAGGCAATGGCATCATTTAATACAGACTGAGAGACCAAAAGCAGTTCCCCAAACCATAGCCTATTCAAACTGCTGGGGACCTTATGAAACCTGTCAACCCACTGTTCATACTACTCATGGCAAACATTTTTTCTGAAAGGTCAAATGACCAATAGTTTCTGCTTTATGGACCACATATGCCTCGATCTTATATTCTGCCTTGTTTCTTTAGCTTTTTAAAAAGTAAAACACATTATCAGCTCCTGGGCCATACAAAGCAGTCTGGGGCAGCTTGGATTTAGCCTTGGGCTAGTTTGCTGACCTCTGACTGCTGCCAGAATGGACCCTGAGAAGGATCCCGGCTCCCAGCTCAGCTTAATTTATCGCAGACAGTAGTGATCTGAGACAGCTCAGTCTGAAGGATGGGAGATGAAGAGTGGACACTAACAGGTGGACAGCAGGCAAGAGCAAGGGTGGGGACAGTGCGGGTCAGGGTGGAGGTTTCCTAAAAGACCACAAGAAGAGCTATTGCCTCTCCCCACGGAAGTTTAGCTGTGGAATGCTGAGAAATCATACAGAGGAAGAGAGAGCAGTAAGGTAGCTTGCCTTGACTGGGCACAGCCAACCTCTAGCTCTCTTGAACTAAAGTACAAAGCCCACAAACCTGGCCACTGCAGAACAAGGGTGATAGCTGGCTAGTAAGCACCAACCCAAACTCCCATATCTGCCTTGACAGACACAGCTCTGCGGCTAAGCAGGCCTTCCTCAAAGAGCTCAAATCAAAGAGCTCTATATCCAGGATGCAGTATTCTAACTGAAACACAGTTCTCCACCTACCTCTGATGTCCCCTTCCCCTGAACACTCCATTTCTAACCTGCCGCCCACCCCCATCAGCTCAATTCCACAGCACTCTGACCACGTCAGTGGAGGGGGAAGCATGTCAGATTCCCCCAGTGCCTGTGGGAAGTCGAGCTGGAAATGGTTCTGAACCTCAGGCTGAGATGGTCTTTATTCTGTTCTGCTTCTCTTATCACAAATGCCAAGCCTTGACTACAGAAAGTGTGCTCTGAGACTCAGCTATAATCACCAGAGCCACGAGTGGGTTTTTAAATTATCCTTATGTATGGCTGCAACCATGGTCTTCCCCGATTATTCTCTACTGCTGAGTGCAGTTACATCACTGTGATGATTTCCAACCCACTCTGTAACACATATTCAGTATCCACACTGTATTTTCTCCCTACTTTACAATTCCTTGACTTAGAGACTGGGCAGAGGCTGCCTGTCCTAATGGAGAAAACATTAATGCATTTCAGCTTCACTGTGGATTCCAGTCAATTTCTGGATATTTCACAGCTGCTAGACATCCGCCTCTTTTCTTACAAGAGCCAGCAAAAATTAGCGAGCCCCTCATTGGCTCTGAAATATGAAAATGTAGCAATAATCAAGTCAGAAAATCAGTTTCTGGTCAATTATCTTCAAAGTATTTGTTCTAAAACAGAATGTCTACGGTTCATTTATTATCTGCCAACTTAAAAAAATTGCTTTTAACTAAAATTCTGCATGATTTTGTGTGGTTTTCTTTTTAAAACAACCCTCAGAATATAAAACTGACATTTGGTTATCAAATTAGTGGCTGAGAAAAACTCTTGTTCAGGCAGATATCAGCACAATGCAGGCTACGTCTGTTTCTTATGTCAGTATTATCTGCTCATTTTCCATACACTTTTTTTTCTAAAAAAATAAACTTTCAGAAGGCAAAAGTTGTGTTTAGAGAGAAGATATGATTCACTATGCTGCGCATGTCTCTCCTACCTGCTTCATGAGCTGATCGGGTGAATGTCCTCCGCTGGGCTTCAGTAGCCACTTACATAGGACACACTCCAAAGTTTGTTGGGCTTTCTTTCCCTTCTCCATTCAGTTCTTTAAAGTGGTGGGTTATTAACTATCAACAAAAACGTGAGCCATGCCAGTGTGCGCTCTGACTTCCTGCCAGTGCCCCATGCTCTGCTGGGCTTACAACAGATTTTCTCTCTCCTCCTGCTTCACCTCCTGAGCTCCAGGGCCCCACCCACCCTCAGCACTCAGATCATTTTTCATTTATGAGTGCATCCAGCTAAACTGTGCATGTAAGAGAATGAAGCAACCCTTGCTTTGCCAGCCTACTGGATCTGTGCTGCTAAAAACAGCTTTAATTTACTGGGAGTACAGAGAAAAATAAAACCCTGGAAGAAATCACCCATGACCTCCTCCTACAGGTATCTGCAAATGAGCTCTTCCTCAGCAAAGAACGTGCACCTTGGCAATGGAATCACAACAGCTTTGTAATGCAGATACAGGCCAGGAGATGGACTGAAGATTTCAGATATGAGACAACTGAAAATATACCGAAGAGAATATTTCACATACACTAAGAAGGCGAAGTCAGGATGATGCCAAGAAACTTTCCACTCAGGCACCTGACACTTCACAATGAATTCAAAATATTTCACACCTATTAACAGGCCAGCTTTTTTTTTCCTATTGCATTCAAATGGGTATAAAAATGTAGAGTTTATTTTGTAACAAAATCCACGGGTAAATAAGAGCTACTTGTTGTCATGACACCAAATCTACAACTTTTCAAATCCAACTGAGCTCCTAACTTTTATCACAGACCACTACTAGCAAAACCAGAAATGATTTGTCAGCATGCGAGAACACTTAATCCTATCACAACGTCAACAATTACAGAGATGATCTGGTTTCTGTACGACTTTATCAAGAAGTAGACCATTAAAAATAATCCCAACATACATTTGGGAGGGACAAAAGAGACACCAATACCTTCTCCTTATCACAGCTATTCTCAAGTCATGCTTCCAGAAAACTCAGGACTACCAGATGTCTTTTTCAATCTATTTATTTATTTTGGAATTTTATCCAATACAGACTTTCCTTCTGTGAACTCCATATTGTCATAACCTAGCACCAATCACCCTCAAGTTCTTCCATTTCTTATTTATTAAAAAACCAATAGTTTAGTAACTGGACTTGTCCTTTTTTGGGGGTTGTTGTTATTAGATGATTAAAATATCTCCTAGGAAGAAACTGTTACACATTTTCACATATGCTCTGAATGGGTTCTAGTCGTCCTAACACCCCACACAACATCTTTGAAAAACAAAAACAAAAACAAACAAAAAACACGTGATTTACATTTTATGGAGAAGACAAGGAAGACACCAAGTCACAAGTATATGTGGTAGGGCAAAGAAAACTGACAGGAAGATGAGCACCTAGGCTCCAACCAAGCTGGGAACCCCAGATCCATCTGAATTTTCGCATGCAGCCCGGAGGCTGGAAAGTAGATAGTGTGAGGCAGTCGTGGGACTCCTCTTCCTAGTTCAGGGGAGAGTGGACTCTTGTTCTGAGTTAAAGGCAAGGAGAAGAAAGTCTGCTTTTTTAATTTTTTTTTTAAAGAAGTAGGGGAAAGTGGGGGGTTAAAATTTTCTTGGCCCATGACAAAACTACAGTCCTAGTGAGAGGTAAAATCTGCCTATAGAATATTCTCTTCCGTGTTAGTGTGACATCTGCCAAAAATCTATGGTAAAACCAGTTATTCCACTTCTCTTTGTCCCATTATCTCAACAAAGGGTGGATAATATAGAACATAAACTTTTGCTTTAAGGGGAACTGCTGCTGTTTACCCACACTAGCCACGTAGCGTGTGCTAGAATGCAGGGAGTGCACAAGCCAGCTCGCCACCTGAGGTTTCTGGTCAGCTGTCCATGGTAGCAGTCTGCAGCTCTGCCCTCTGATTGTCCCCCTTGGGTCCTAGGCTTAGGAGACCATAGTGTATGCACCTCTTTAAGCTGAGAGGGGTCTGGTGGTACTTAGTTCCACCTTCTCACTGTGTGGATATGGAAACAAGACCCTGAGATAGATGAGAACACTTGCCGAGGTCGCAGGGCACATGAGTGAAGTACTGAGGTTAGATCATGTTCTAACTTGCATGCTAAGGCTGGTACCGGGTGGATGAGATGTGAATCTTGTAGTCAAGAGCTACAGGCAGGAGCTCAGTTATGACTCTCCAGCTGGTCTCAAAGCCCAGCCCAGGGATACACCTAAGACTCTCCCACCAGCAAAACAATAGGTAACATGGGGAGCATGAGAAGGATAGGTAGCTAAAGAGCAATTCCAGCCATCCCCAGCAGGGAAGGGGGATGGACTAAACCACCAAAGCCAATGGACACTCTTGGGTGTATGCACAAGAACTGAGAGCAGGATTAAGGCTTTTGCACTTCCATGTTTACAGTAGCACTATTCAGAATAGCCAAACGGTGGCAGCAACCCAGGTTTTCCTTGATGGATGAGTGAATAAACAAACTGTGGTATAAACAACATACAAAGGAATATTATTTAGCTGTAAAAAGGGAATTGATACATGCTACAACATGGATGAACCATGAACAGACATGCTAAGACAATACGCTAGTCACAAAAGGACAAGTGTGGCATTACTCTACTCATGTGAAGTGCTTAGTCAAATTCATACAGACAGCGAGTAGAATGGCGGTTGCCAGGAGCGGGGTTGGAGTGGGGGACGTTACTAAGTAAAAAATTTCAGTCTTGAAAGAGGAAAAAAGTTCTAGAGAAGGATGGTGGTGATAGTTGGCACAGCAATGTGAATTGCACAATGCTGCACACTTAAAAATGGTCACAATGCTAATTTTGGTATTATGTATATTATTTTCTAAAAAGCCAATGGAACCTGGATTGTCTTTACAATTTCCCTTCAATAACCTCGATGGCTATCACGCTTTTCGTTTATTAAAGTTGCAAAATGTAAAGGCTATCATATGCCATAAAACTCCTAAATGACCTTGGAAATAAGAGGAAGCACAAAGGTTCCCCTCTCCCTTTTCCTCATTCCCCACTCAACACAACTCACAGAAAGTCCTAAAAGCAAATAGGGCACTCAGTTTGTGCTCCAGGTCTGTGATGGGAGATGATAATATCACCCTGTGGATTGTGCAAGCTAGGACAGCCCTGGCCAGCCAATGCAGAGAGTTCACAAACACCTCCGAGAGAGCTCTGTGCAGCTGTGGCCTGTTCCTCTCCTCCATGAAGTCCTCTTAGAGCTCGCAATGGCCCCTGCCTCACTCAGCATTGCCAGCATATGCTGATGCGTCGTGCTTTTTGGTTACTTAATTGTACACAGATCTGTCTCTTGGATGTTGAATCTGTCCAATTAGGCCACAAGCCTCTGGGGGACAGAGCTGCCTCCAGCTCTCTGACTAGCTCTTCCCAGCCTACTTCCCCTTGCCAGGCCAGGCAGGGATGCGAGCGGGCACCTGCTTCTCTCCCTCATCCTCTCTCTGTATTCTGGATTATTCCCTCTACTTCCATCGCTACAATAATCACGTAAGAGCCACCAACACTCAATCACCATTTCTCTCCAGAGCTTCAGACATAGACCTCTGCCTGTCCCCTGCCCAGCTCCTGCTGGATGTCCTGCAGACACCTCAAACGCAGCATGCCCCAAAATAAAGCCGATTATGCTCTCCCTGGAACATACTCCTCCTCCTGCACTTTCTCCTCCAATTAATTCCAGTCCCCAGTCATCCAAGCACCCTTGACTCCTCCTCCCTAAGAGGTCAGCTCTTGGACCGGAACAGAGGTCAGCTGTGTTCCCTCCCCTGTGTTGATTTCAGGGCTTTGATTGCTAACTATTCTCACTTCCTTGACTGTCTACTCTGTGCACCAAGGTTTCCCATGGCAAATACAGAAGATCTGCTTCAAGTGCTCTAGCAACATCTAGTAATGTCTTCTTGCCCCAAAGATAAAGCCTAAGCATCTCTGGATGGTTCTAAGACCATTTTTGATCCAGCCCCAGTGCCCCCCACCAGAAAACCCACTATGCACACACATGGTTGCTGCTTTTCTTCATGTATTTGCTTTCAGGTGAACCAGTGATCCTTACTGAGAAGTTCTGACGCCACAGCAGACACTTGCAATGTTTGCAGACATTTTTAGTTGTCACAATGGGGACAGATGGGAGTGGGGATTTGCTATAGCATCTAGTGGTAGAGGCCAGAGATGCTGTTAACACCTCTGCACAAGACAGGCCTCCACAGCCAAGAATCGTCTATAGCATGTACCAGGCGGGTTCTTAGAATGCCGCAGCATACTGGATTTATAATTACCATGACTGCTTTCTGCTCTAGGAGCTGCAAGCTTAGATGTTGGCAGGGTGCAGAAAATTAAATGAATGAGAGAAAAAGGTAAGGCAAGAGCAACAGGGAATGTTCGGGACGAACAGAATGCCCTTGCCAAAGCATTCAGTTTCAAAACTCTAAAAGCATTCAGCTCAATCATGCAGCAAGAGGACTTGTTTGTAGCTTGTACGGGGCCCTTGGGCAAGGATTGGGGATTGTTTTCCTCTCTGGCACACACTTTATTGGAAGTATCGGATCAATATTTATTGAAAAGTTCCCTCTTATATTTCCCATCAGTGCCCAGCATACTCCTAAGTTCTAGTAAATAAATGGAAAAAGTGAATGGGACCCTCTTCATCTCAGACCCTTTATATAGTTTTGCTGTCCTTTTGAATTTTCTTCTCAAGGTCTGTTTCTCTGTAGTTTTTCTAGTGACCTTAATCTAGTTCTTCTAAAAATACATCCCATAAAATATCATTTTGGGGAGATGCTCTACGGAAAAAGGACTCTGTGGTCAAATAAGTCATTTACTAGTTGTTCCTTCAACTGCCATGTCCAAGTCGTATTTTATTAGAGTTCCCACCTCTGCCTTTTGATAGTGTAATTTATTAATATTTGTGGAGCAAGCACTTTGAGGACTTTGAAAAATACTTTGAAGTATTCTCCTTGGCTTATTTGATTTCTTCTCCCTTTGCCACAGAGCGCTCTTGGTTTAAACTTCCATTTGTGTGCAAAAAAATTACCAGCTCTCTCCCTGTTGCTCAGTCCCCGTCCCTCCACCTCAGATCTGTTCTCTCCTCACCCGGAATCATCCGCCTGTCTCCCCTCCTCATGCAGGCATTTTGAAATTGCTCAATTTTCCTTGGGAAGGAGCCATCCAGCGTAAAGATGGAGGGAGCAGAGAGGGTCACTCTCGGCAAAGGGTATGTGGCTGAATAGAAGTAGTATAGTTAAGGTGCCCCAAAAAGCTGGGTCCTGGACAAAGATGTGTCTTTAGGACTATTGATCACCTTCAGCCAACTTTTCAGGATGAAGTTCCATTACTGAAGATTAGGTCAGTTTCATTTAAAAAAGTAAGCATATTTCTTCCAGACATAAATGGAGCAAAGAATCAATCACTTTTGGGAAAAGTTTAACTTCAGAGGGGCAGACAGTCCATGGGTCCTCTGAACATCTGCCTGCTACAGTCCACCAGAGAAAGCTGGACTGGCACAGCCTTTTGCCTCCTTGGCCCCCAGAGAAGCACAGACTGTTTAGTCCCACCAGTCAGTCATCCCAGTCAACAGAGAGCAGCTCGGTCCCCACTTGCCAGCCTAGCTAGTCAGTCCAGTCAGTCCTTTGAATTGGGGGTACCTTTTTTTCCTTCACAGAAATGGAGACAGTTTGGGTTTTAGAAACTAAATCCATCTCTACCAAGACTTGGACATACTCTTAGAAATCCTGTCATACACCTGATGGTCCCCAGGGATAGGCTCCAAGGTCAGTGAAAACTCATAATCAGGGGTGGAGGGGAATGAGTAATTTCCTGAGCCAAGGTCACCAGCCACCTTCAGGTACAGAATTCTCTCCAGTGCCTCTCAAGGCCCTGGGATCTATCTCTAAGAGGTCAGTTTTGTGAGCATCCCTATAGAGATATCCAT
>CM053405.1:22690678-22710784 GCA_028644305.1 Xerus rutilus | reverse complement strand
ACCAGAGTCACAATTGATTCCAGTGACCGGCTCTAGGATGCACTCATGGTGAAGGCCTTGTATTTTGCAAACATGGTGGTCTAAATCTACAGAGTGTCTAGGAGGGAGGCTAGACACTTTGCAAACAAAAAAAACCCCCAAACAAACAAAAAAAAGGAAAATGAAATTCTAGCATTGAAAAGCCCCAAACAGTTGTCTGCCCTTGATGGATTCAGGATTTAGACTTCATTAACATTTGTTGAATGCATAAGAAGCCCCATACCCCACGTGTTCTCTCCCACAGTCCCCCAAAACACCCATGTCCTGACAACCACAGCCCCTGCTGAATCGACCTCCAATAAATGCTCCCTCAAAAACAAAAGGCTCCACATGAAGGGTTTGTGAGCAAAGCTCTGGTCTGAGAGTGCACCAAAAAAAGGAAATCTTCCCCACTGAAGAATGGAAACAGGACAGGCTCGGAGAAAGAAGGGCCAAGTGCTCATTAACGTATCTGCACAAAAACCTATCTGAGAAGAAGAATATTTGTCTCTATACAGGATAAATGTTGAAATCACAAAACAACAAACAACTAACATACAGAATTCCCTTTCTATCACATCCCCACCCTTGGGCTCTCTGCAACTCTCTGGCCTGTAGATAGACCAAAAGGGTATCCTCAGTAGTTTTTGGGGTATTTCCAGACAAACCCAGAAATGGTCTTCTCTTGGGGGCAGAGTAAGTCTTTCTCCAGAGTTTGCCTACTTCCAGGCTGAACTGTCTGGATATAAAACAAAGATGGTTCCATTGGCCCACAGCCCAGGGGACCAGTAGCAGGGAGTATGGGAAACCCCAGGCCTCAGGTTCATTGCCTCTGTAGGAACACTGTCTGGCACAGGAGGTCTGTGACTGGCTAACCTGTGATCAGCACAGTCTAGGGGAGGACACGAGGTAAATCTGACCCAGTGAGGACCAAGGGTAGGTGACAGGGCATCACCGCTGCCTTTGCCTGGATATGACAGCAGTGATCTAATAGCAGCTGGTGAATGCAGGTGACAGACGTTTCCCCAGAGTATACAGGTCACAAGAGGATGGACATCAACTGTCCCCAATATTCCTATCACTGCAACATCCAACGTCCTCCTCCTTTTTTTTAAGAGAAGGTAAAGGTGTTGAATGAAGACCCCCTGCCTACCCCGCCCCCCCCCCCAGGTTCCAAAAGAGACAGCGGTGCATCTCAAAGACTGTGCCTCTTTTGGGGGCAGCGAGGTAAGTTTTCACCACTTCCGGCTTTGTCCACGCCCTACATTCCGCTGAACTCTACCTCTGGATGCACTCATCCCTGCCAGGCTTCCTGTAAATATTTCATGCTGCCTCCGCTTCCTACAAGCACAGTAATGTCAGAGTCAAGGAGGCTGCTAGACTGAAATCAGGTCTGCTTCACCAGCTTTCTGTGTCAGTTCTGGGGTTGGGAAGTGGCTGTGTGCACAGTGTAGCCTCGATTTCAACAGAACTCAGGCTGGAAAGAAAGAAGCCACCTCGCCATTGATTGCTGCCTCGGTTTCTTCATCTAAGGATAGGCAATGGCACCAGATGTCACCTTTCTCACATTTACATCTGTCCTCCAAAAGTTTCAAAGGTGTCCTCCAAGACTCGTACCACCGACTTGTAAAGTTTTCTTTTTCAACACAAGATCTTTGTGTTAGGAAGAGTCTTGAGGATGACTGACTGAGGAGGAGAATGCAATAAACTTTTGCTACTAGTAATTCTAAATCTGAAAAACTCTGAGCTTTGACTGTTTTGGAGCTGCATGGGCACGTGCCACTTGCTGAGAACTGTCCTAGCTTTTTAATTCTGGAATTGCGTGGCTTTGGAGAGGTTCATCAAGGCATTCTGTACTTGGGATGGCAGTCACTGTACAGTCACAGACATTTACATTCAAGTCACAGAGAGGCAGGGAGTGACATCTGGCACCAGCCCTCAGTAGTAGAGAGAGATGGTTTAGGGGAGGAGGGAGGAGAGAATGGAGAGTGACCCAATTAAAATGCAAATGACTTCACTCCTTGTTGCTGCTAAATGAACCCTGAAGGAAAATTCATATATATATTGCAAGCGCCAGGCAAAATCAAGACTGTAAGGTAATCGGGGAAAAAAAATGCCAACTATAATCCTTTCTAATGACTTTATTTCTAATATTGTATAAGCTCTGAACTCCAGTCATAATGAACAAGGATGTTAAAGAAACAGATGTGTTTTCTTCCTCTACCCATTTTTGAATTATTTAAACTTTGATCTGCTTATTCACCTGACGCTGCAAACTACCATGTAATTACCACCCTGAGAGAGACAGAAACCAGTGTCAGCAAGAAAAGCTAAGGTGGGAATGGCCCCAATCCAGGGGGATTGTGGTTTCTCAAAAGGTCAACAGGTTAATGTTATAAAATTATGCACTAGACACTGGCCAGAGTTTGAGCATTTAATTCTTATAGTAACTTTTAGGGTCTTGGCATCTCTATTTTTTTCCTATTTCAGAGAGCAGGTAATATGTCCGGTATGAATTTACTTGCCTGATGTCAACCCTGTCAACAGGCAGGCCATTGGCTGAATCTTAGGCTCATGCTTCTTTCTCTTTTTTCTATTCTTCTAATCAACATATTTCCTTCAAGTCCATTAGTTTCAAATCTTGGTTCTTGGTTTGGTTTTGATATGAGGTATCCTCTCAAATTTCCTATGTTATTGCAAAGGTGAAGTGATTATGAAAACTGTAACCTAATCAGTGGATTGATTCATTTGATGGATTGATAACTTTAAAAGATGACTGTACTGGGAGGTACTTGTACGCATGGCTAGAGGAAGTAGATCTTGGGGGTGTGCACTTAGGGATTTATATCTTGCCTTCCTGACTCCCCACACCCCTCTCTGCTTCCTGGCTACCATGAGGTGAACAGCTTCCTTCACTGTGCCCTTCCACCATGATGTTCCTCCTCACTTTGGGCCCAGAGCGATGAACTTGCCTTCCTGTGGACTGAGACTCATGAAACTGTGAGCCAAAATAAAACTTTCTTCCTCCAAGTTGTTCTTATCAGGTATTTTGGTTACAGCATAAAAAGCTGACTGATACCCTTCTCAAAAGCAACTGAAAAGCTAAAGGGTAAATGACTGTTTTTCTTATAAATAAGAAAGATGCTAAAATGTTGCTTACTTCTGACTTTTGCTTTTTGTGCTCAGGATGTGGCACCCAGAGTATAAAACTTCAGGAGAGAAATTTGGCAATGGAGAGTTATGTTCCTCATTGAATGGACTCCAATTTGTACACCAGGCTTCAGAAGAAAGGCTTCCTCCATTAAAACAAAATAGAACTCCAGGAAAAAAATATATATATATAACTTTAGAAAATACTGTCATGTTAGAGAGGAACCTCCATGGGGTGAGTTTCCTCTGAGTAGTTAAGTAATTTTCTAGGTAGGACCATCTGACATCTGACTGGCCTCACTGAGGCCTGCACCAGCTAGAGGAGGAGGAGGAGAGCAAGGAAGACCTTTACTTAGCACATAAATTGTGAGGTCTGGACACACAAACACACGGCACTCGGCAGTTCAGTATGGATCCACCAAGGACATCGAGGCACCACGCTACCCATTATCTGTAGTAGAATATTTGTGTCTCCCCCTCCTCCCAAAATCCAGATGTTGAAACTGTAAACCCCAGGAGATAGGAGACGGGCCTTTGACAGGTGATTCAGTCATCATGGTGGAGCCCTCATGAAGGGAGCTGGTGCCCTTACAGATAAGTCCCCTGGCTCCTCCACCATGTGAGGGCACAGCAGGAGGCACTGTCTCTGAAACAGGAAATGGGCCTCAACACCAAATCTGTTGGTGTCTTGATTGTGAACTTCCCAACCTCCAGAGCTCTGAGAAATTTCTCTCGTTTATAAATCACTGGGTTTATGGTAACTTGTCACAGCTGCTCAAATGAACTAAGACACCATTTGATTTCATGTGGTGGAGCCCAGGTTGGTGCTAGGACAGGGGTTCATTGTGGGAGACACTGAAAACTGTTTTACTCGATCTGCATTTAGTGGAAAATCTGAAAAACAAACAAAAAACCACACAACCCCACTTTCCCCATACTCCCTGTGGCCAGGATACAGATAAGTGAGCTCATATTCAGTCATGGATCCCAGCAGGGCCTGGACACAGAGGTGAGTGACAGGAGCAGACATGACCCAGACCTTCTGACAAGCACTGTGGATAAGAGGCACAGTTGTGGCATTTCTTCCCTGAAGACCCAAGCAGAGGTAGTATATATAAACATTTTTTTTTTTTTTTTTTGTGCTAGAACAGTGCCCCCAGTCTGACCTTGGGCTCTTTTCCTGGCTATGTAACAGTTGAGTCTGATTCTTGGCCTTTCCCAGAAATTCTGTGAGCCACCAAATTAATATCCTTTAACATACCCCTTTCTGCTTAAACTAGCTACGGGAATTTCTGCTGTTTGCAGCCAAAAGTCCTGGGCAGGCTCAGCAGGGAAGAAAGCAGAGAATGAAAAGAAGTAGGGCAGTGGACACCAGCTGGTGTGGGTAATGCAGTGCCCACATGCTGTAAGGCAGAGCTTCTAAACCCAGCGCTTTATGCCCAGGAGTCCATATGGTGTCCTCTGCAGAGCATGAGTTTCAGAGTTAGCTACACAAAGGCTGAAATCTCCATGCTGCTGTGCAAGCTCTAAAATCTGTACTGGGCAATTTTCTCTTACTCCGAGCTTGAATTTTCTCATCTACAAGACTGGGACAAGGCTACTTTCCTTACAGAGCATGGAGAAAATAAAGCCAGGTAATGTATGCGAATAACCTAATACAGTGCCTAGGGACCAGTAGTTGGTCCAGAAATAGTACAGCTGTCCTATGAAAGCTTCATCAATTGACTGTGCTTATATGCCATCACAGACAAAAGTCTAAGGTTATATATTTTCTTCTCTAAAATCATTTTCGTAAGAAAGGGATTATTTTATATTCGAATCTATACAAATTATACAATGAACCTCTCAATTAATTTGGATGATGAACTACTGTTTGGAGAAGACACAATTATCTCAGTCAATCAAATGCAACTTTTAGATGCATTTTAGTATTGGTTTAAAATAAAGGCAGGAAATGAATTTAATGTTAAATTTAACAATTACCGCTAGGGGAAATGATCTCATAATCTTAAGTGCTGGATTTCCTTGTGGCAGAGCAGCATGGTAGTTAAAAGCAGAAACACTGGAACTCCATATCTGTGTTTAAATCTTGGCTCTTTCATGAGCTGTGTCACTTGGGGCAAGTTTCTTGACCTCTCTGGACCTTAATTTCCTCAGTAGAATGGGACAATAAAGGAATCTTTCTCGTGAAGTTTTTTGAGGAGTAAATAAGTTGATGCATGAAAGGTATCTGTGGCAATGTTTGACACATAATATATACATAAATATATGTAAGCAATTTGCAATTATATGATGAAGGGATGGGGGGACCATGTCAGGGTTATGTGAATGGATACATGTGGCCTTGGATAAAAAGTCCAGTGGATAAGGACATAAAAACTGCTATCTTTCACATAATCAAGATGGAAGTGGAGGTGATATGCCTGGGAAAATGTACAAAATATAGCCCCAAGTTCGAGTAAATTTGTTTCATAGCCTACACGAGTAGGGAAAGAAATGTTAAAAATTAATTATGTTTAAATTTTAAATGTGACTTCATGCATGTATGTGAATTAAATTAATAAAACAAATATTAATAAATACAGACATGACTAGTTCATATATATATGTGTGTGTCATGTGTGTGTGGGACACCAGATTATATCCTATCTATATACTACATATACTATTTCACTTATATTTATGTTGGCCAAAACCTTTGTGTAGATCTTCTTGCTTAGGTATGGGGCTTATATTCCACTATATATGGTAAAAGAAAGTATTCTTATTCTCTTTTCAATCTGCATAGAAAAATCAAACTGGTATCAAGAAGCATCTCAAACCATATGCCTCTGCTCCTTAAATTAGCACTCTTACAACTCTCGTTTCTGATTTTTACTTAGATTTAAATGGTAATAAGGATCAAACCAAAGTAAACTAAAATGGAGAGAAATACAGAATATCTCAAATACATATCAATCTCCAAAAAGGCTGAAGATGTCACTCAATTGTATTTACCTGATACCTTTATTTTATGCCTTCAGTATTGTGAGTGGGGCAGGGATTAAATAATAAAATCCAACTAAATGAACACAACGTTCTTCATTCATAAAGCATGGAACATTAGACACAGAGAATATTATATTTCACAATATCTTATCTCATTTCTTCCTCACTGGAAATGGATGAGTCCAGCCTGATGTTCCATACCATGTGGCTTTGAGTAGGTTTCTTGAAGGAAATGAAGACGACCTTGGCAGGCACAGTGACTGCAGCACTGATAATATTTATGACAAGGCGAACCCAAAGGTAGCATTATGGACTGTGTCCCCCAAGTTGAAGCCCTGACCTCCAGAGTGATGGTATTTGGAGATGGGGGCCTTTAAGAAGTAACTATGGGGGGGCTGGGATTGTAGCTCAGCGGTAGAGCGTTTGCCTCGCATGTGTGAGGCCCTGGGTTCAATCCTCAGCACCACATACAAAGCAATAAAATAAAGACATTGTGTCCATCTACAACTAAAAAATATTTAAAAAAAAAAAAAGAAGAAGAAGTAACTAGGGTTAGATGAGGTCAGGAGGGTGGGGCCTCAGGATGGGATTCCTGCCTTGTAGGAACAGACTCTGGAGAGATGGTTTGCTCCCCCCCTCCCCCGGAGGACACAGTGAGAAGGTCTCCTCCACAGCCATGAAGAGAACCCATCAGAAACCAGCCATGCCGACATCTTGATCTTGGAACGCCCAGCTTCCAGATGGTCTATTGTTTCAGCATGCTTTCTGCACTATTTTGTTGGGGCAGCCAAAGCTAAGACAAGTAAGGACCAAGGCCACTTAAAATGTTAAGAAGTCATCGTCACCAAACTACCAACAATACAATCATCCATGGAAGCAAAATCATCCCTTTATGTTGATCTTGTCTCAGTTCTCTTTGTATGTGATCATAAACTTGCACTAACCCAAATTTCTGCCCAGAATCCGAGAGTTAGTACAACACTCAAGCTAGATTTAAGAACACAATATAATTCTTACTACATATTAGAGTATACAAATGTGGAAAAAGAGGTCCAAACATTCTTTTGTAGGTGGTTTTAAATTTTTTTTTTTGGTAGCAGGGCTTAAACAGTGAGCCACATCCCTAGCCCTTTTAATTATTATTATTATTTTTAATTTTATTTTGAGACAGGGTCTTGCTAAGTTGCTGAGGCTGGCTTTGAACTCCCAATCCTCCTGCCTCAGCCTCCTGAGCCTCTGGGATTACAGGTGTGTGCTACCACACCTGCCTCTGTTCTAGATATTGTAACTTCTCAATAGATTTCTGAAATCATTGGGAAAACCAAACTAATTAGACATTGGTAACATGAGGAATATTTGATGTGTTGAATCTTAGTAAAAATTACCTCAGTTTTAAAAACCAGGAAGAATCACTGGAGTTAGCCAAGAATTGACAAAGAGAATCTGATCTAAAATAGTGGGGTAAGGTATAACTGCACTCTCCTGAGTAAAGCTAATTATAGATAACAATAAGAAAACTTTCCCTACACTTCCCAAGTCCAGGGAGAAAGATTGTCAACCTGTAGCAGATGTGCCATGGCCTCTGGACACTAAATGCCTTGTTCCACACTTTTTAAATCATCTGAAATGTGACGGATCAATGCTACCACAAATCCACATCACAGAAGGTACCCTTCCTCTGCCTGGGAAGTTCTCAGCAGGAAGGCAAAACTCTGTCCTGATGAGATATTTTTTCTGAGATTTTTTCAGATATTTCTTCTGAGAAGAAAATGCAGATGGGCAGCGTGAAGCTATCTACACTGTATTTCATGGTGTCTGTCTAGCTGGGGGCTAGATTGGCAAATGCAAACGTCTTCCAGTGGTAGACTGGATTCAACCCCAGAGGAGGAAGATTCCATTAGCAGACTTAGAAGAAAGCAATCCCAGCGTCCTCTGGTTTTGGATAGAGAAGGGAAAAGAGATTACTAAACCACATAAGCTTACATGAGAACACTGCAAGGGAGTAATAGGTTTGCTCTGCATTGCTTTAACTATTAAAGACGGGAGAAAGGTATGCTGCCGTAAACACCAGACTGCCTCCTTAGGCAAAAGCAGACTCACTTGCATCATTTTATAGGCTAATTTGAAAGACAAGCAGCAACATTTAGATGGACTGCTTTTTTTCTAATGCCCAATTATAACTTCAGTCTTATTCTGGGTAATTGTTCCCAGAATTCCTTATCTGCACCTTTCCAATGATATACACCATCCAGACTTTGTGTTAAACTATCTGGACTCAAGTTTCCACATCTCACCTACTAGGTTCTGACAACAATAATATTTATTGTTTTCTCAGGTAATATATTGGCATGTTTACAAACACTGGTTCATTTTAAAGGCCCTAGGAAGATAGAAATCTATTTTATTTCCTTAGCATTAACCATGATCAACCTTGCCTATAGCAAGTACTCAATAAACGTTTGACTACTGACTAAATAAACTTTTGATTTTTAACATTTATGGCTGATTTCTTTAAATTGGCCCAGATGAATTTGTAATTTGTAGATACGGTAAATTCTTATTTACCTTATAAGAATGGCATATAAGCTTATAAGAAATGACATAACTGAATGATGAATCAATATACCATGATAAAGACTTATTGGTTATTACTTTGGTGCATTTTACTGATTTGATTTTATTGGCATTTGACTCATTAAAATACACACATTTAAATTGTATAATATTTAATTATTGAGTTGTAGGAATTTTCTCCCTCCAAATGCAAATTCCTAATCAGATAGGTGATTTGCAAATATTTTCTCCTATCCTTTTCACAAATATTGCTAGAACTACTAGAAATTCCCATGTAAAGGAATGAAACTGGACCCCTTTGTCACCATACACCATACACAAAAATTAACACAAAATGGATTGTACCTAAATATAAGAGCTAAACCTGTAAAACCTTTAGAAGAAAACATAAAGGTAAATCTTCATGACCTTAGGTTATGCAAAAGCCTCTTGGATGCAAAACCAAAACAGGTGACACAATAATAAGTTGGACCTCATCAAAATTAAAAACTTTTGTTCTTCAAGGGATATCATCAAGACAAAGGAAAAAGCAACCCAGAGTGTGGGAGAAAATATTTGCAAATCATATCTGATAAAGGAATCCCATCAAGAATATATTTAGCTGGGCACGGTGGCACATGCCTAAAATCCCAGCGGCTTGAGAGGCTGAGACAGGAGGCTCACAAGTTCAAAGCCAGCCTTAGCAATTTGGCAAGGCCCTAAGCAATTTAGTGAGACCCTGTCTCAAAATAAAAAATCAAAAGGGCTAGGGATGTGGCCCAGCGGGTAAGTGCTGCTGGGTTCAATCCCCAGTACCAAATATCTATATATCTAAACATATGTATCTGTATTATCTATATCTATATCAAAATGTACATATATTTAAAAACCCTAATTCCTCAATAATCAACATACAACCCCCCAAATAGGCTAAGGATTTAAATAGAGGTTTTTCCAAGGAGACAGAAAAATTGACAACAAGCACATGGAAAGATGCTCAACATTATTAGTCATTAGGAAAATACACACCAAAGCCCCAGAGACACCACTTCAGACCCACTAGGATCTCTACAATCTAAAAAGGTAGATTTTAAGAAGTGCTGGGGCAGATGTAGAGAAACTAAAACCCTTGTGTATTGCTGATGAGTATGAAAAATACACCCAAGAGAAACAAAAGCATATGTCCTCACAAAAACTTGTAAATGAATGTTCATAGCAGTATTATCCATAAGAGCCCCTAAGTCGAAACAACCCAAATACCCATCACTGATGAGGATATAAATAAAATGTGGTGCATTCAGACATTGGACTATTATTTGGTGATAAAAAGAAATGAAGTACTGATACATACTGCAGCATGGATAAATCTTAAAAACATGCCAAGTTAAAAAAGTCAGTCACAAAACACCACATATTGTATGATTTCATTTATATGAACTGTTCAGAAAAGGAAATAGCAACAGAAAGTAGATTAGTGGTTGCCAGGGATGGGAACGCTTAGGGAGAAATAAGGAATGCCTGTGCTACTGTCTGGATGTCAAATATCCCTGAAGGCCTGGGAATATAAAGGTTTGGCCCCCAGAGTGGGAGGTGGGGGCTTGTGGGAGGGCATTGGGTCACTGGGAACATGCCCCCAAAGGGAATTATGGGACATTTGTTGGTCCTGTCTCTGCCTCCTGGCTCATAATATGAGTGGTTTGCTCAGCAACATACTCCTGACATGATGTGCCACCTTGCTCAAATTAACAGGGCTGCCCAATTATACACTTGAGTCTCCAGAACCATGAGCCAAAATAAGCCTCTCATTACTCTGCAAGTGCCATCTCTTTTGTTATAGTGATGGAAAGCTAACTAATACATGCTACTAGTATACAGGATTTCTTTTGGGGGTGATATAAATTAGTAATGATGTTCGCATAACTGTGAAATTAAAAGGCATTTAATTATATACTTTCTGTGCATAAATTATATGTATAATAATTTTGTATCAACAAAGTTGTTAAAAAAAAATCCCAGGGGCTGGGGTTGTGGCTCAGTGGTAGAGCGCTTGCCTCGCATGCGTGAGTCACTGGGTTGGATCCTCAGCACCACATAAAAAATAAATAAATAAAGATATTGCGTCCATCTACAACTAAAAAAATTAAAAAAAAAAATCCCAGGAGGACAGATGTGAATTCTCTAACATTATCTGCTCCTTACTGAGTACTGAAAATTGATCAAGGAGAAATATTTACTTCTTGAATTTGAAACAGGCAAAAATCAAAATCCACTAACACTATCTCACTTCGAGCCACCCATTCCTATAGCTGTTGGCCTAAATGCATATTTAAAGGCTTGGCAAGAAGAAAGTTCTTAGGAAGGCCATTTCTTGTATTGCCTTCCTCTTTTCTAAACCAGCAACACAGAGTATTCAGACAAAACTAGGGGGATAAAACATTAATCTACATTTTAACAAGAATACTAAGTATCTGTTCAGATTTATGAAGATGTGTTTTAAAGAAAATCAATAAATAGAATAATCTAAGCATTCTTGCTGGGTAGTTCCTTTTCTTTCCCTCATGACCCCACACAAATCTTGGGGCCTGAAAACAAAAGACATTTTTGTTTCTTTATTCCAAGGAGTTGACACACAAGTCTATTACATAAACTACCAAAAAATTCAGAGAACTGTCACTTATCCATGCCTCAGGGTGATAAAAGAAAGATGGCTTCAGTACTGCCAGGGGCTCACATTCTTCTGCATCCCCCTCCCCCGGCATGAAATAACTAAACACATTTTACACTTGAGAGTCCCTCATTTTGATCTCCAGTCTCCTCATTTCCTCTTGCTTCCTCAGGCCAAGGCAGACAGATGCTCAACAGCAGGAATGGTGGGTGTTGATGTCTGGCCATAGAAGCCTGAGCCTGTTCCTTCCCCCTTCTCTAGAAGTACTAGCCTGGGGAAGCCTAGAGCTTACCTCCTTCCAGGCCCAAAGTCCTCTCCTCGTCCCCTTCTGATAAGGAAGGTGGTCTGAGTTTCATCTGAGTTTCTGTTCACAGGGAGATGACTTCCTCAGTAGTAAGGGTAAGAGGTGG
The DNA here is from genome assembly GCA_028644305.1 of Xerus rutilus. Lineage (NCBI taxonomy): Eukaryota > Metazoa > Chordata > Mammalia > Rodentia > Sciuridae > Xerus > Xerus rutilus. The sequence goes on along the minus strand of CM053405.1, from coordinate 22,699,000 downwards.
CACATCACACCTAAATTCAGCCAAGATCACACTTGTTCACGAGCTGTCCCTGACTGCCTAACCTAGCCCAAGACCAGGCGAGGTTGCAACACGGTGCTTTCTATGCCTTCTTGAAATCTGGAGTCAAGAGGAAGAGCCAGAGGGAACACGTGAGAAAGCCCACAACCACCGTCCCAGACGTCCCTCCTCAGTTGTTCCACCTGTGTGCCAGTCCACAGCCGTGTCCACAGCTTTATGTGCGTTCTTTCATTCTAGCCCACAATGTACCTGAGTGGGAGGCACGATCATTACTTTCAATTTATAGATAAACGTTGTGTTAATTTGTTCAGGCTACTGTAACAACACCAGAGGCAGGTTGGCCTATAAACAACAGATTTCTTTCTTTTAGTTCTGGGGGCTGGGAAGTCTAACATCACGGCATCAGCAGACTCAGTGCCTGGGAAGGGCCATTTTCTGGTTCATAGTTGGGACCTTGTAACTGTGTCCTTACATGGTGGAAGGCACAAATGAGCTCCCTCAAGTCACTCTAATGAGAGCACCAATTCCATTGATAAGGGTATTACCTCATGACCTCATCATCCTCCAAAAGGTCCACCTCCCAATACCATTACCTTGCGGGCAAGGATGGATTTCAATGTATGAATTTGGGGGCACATTCAGATCATAGCAAAAATACTGAGGGCATCTAACTAACTCACCTAAGGCTACACAGTTAGGACATGGTAGAACTATAATGTGATACCAGGACCTTGAAGCTAAAATATTCAGTCACATTAGGTGGGAGGTTCTAACCCTAAGACTGGAAAGTCAGTAGAAAGTTGATGTGCCACGACAATGCTAGAAGTCCAGTGCTTCTCCTCTCATGTAAAAGAGGTTCCATCCATCCCTGACCCTGAGGCCATCCTGGGTGACCTGCCCAGTGAGTTCCCACACATTTAAGGAAACATCATAGAGAGCTAGGAAAGGCTTGCTGGAGAAAGCTCTGAGCCCACCTGTGTGTGTGGACATCTTCTTCTGGGTGAGGGGACCATAATTTACACCACACATACCAGCGGTGTGAGTCTCTGAGGGCTGCCAAGAGCAGAGCTAACAGGCAGGCAGGGTGGAAGGTAAAAGCTTTCTGCACGGAATACACCAAGCCTCCACTCTCTGTCAACAGCTTGAATCAGAGTGCCCTGGGACTATCAGCATTTTACTTAACCCATCACTGTCCTCTGTCCCTGGCCATTGGCTGGAAGAGCCCAGTTTGCCACTGCTCCTTCCCAGAGCCTTGCCACAAAGGACTCACTGTCTGTCATCACTTGTATCATCGGTCATGTGTTAGGTAAAATTTCTTGATAAATTGATAGAAGCTGGTAAGGGCCAATGGATTTGAAGCAGGTCTGGATCTTACGAGACCCCATACTTTTCTGGGTATGATTCATTTTAGTGCATCAGTAAACAAAATGTTCATAATACACAGTCAACTCCAGGGAGGAAATGAATGATGAAGAGTGTCTGAAAGTGAAGACAAAACAGTGGTCAAGCAAAATGAGAACTGGCATGGCCTAAATGTTTCATGTGCAATTTTTCTGTACCTAGCTAGATGGTAACTTGCTGGTTGCTGGGAACTTTCTGCATACAACACTTCTCTACCTGCTTTGTTTTTGTGGCAATAGAAGGCACTCTCTTGCTGACACTGGGAAAGGAAAGGAGTGTCACAGTCATCACAGTTGGGATCTCTAATGCAACTTCAGCCAGTGATTCCTCTGGATGCACATCACTCTTGACTTATATCTGAAGACCAGACAAAGTAGAGGAGCGAGATCAGAGGTGTATACAACCTCTGAGGGCTGAGAGGACAGAGGGACCACACTGGGTAGCTGAGAAAGTGCCACAAAGAATAGAGAATGGCCCATGTGCCTACAATTCTTCCAAGGCAGGAACACAGCTTCCGTGTTGTGATGGGTCACCAAGGGCTCACTTTCTAGAAGCAGCTTTTCCATCAGCCAGTACAGTCCTGGGGCCTGAATTCAAAGATTCGAGTTCTTCCATGAGTTTATGTGCTATTTTAGAAATATGTTTCTGCAGGTGGAAAAATATTTTAACCCTATGTTTTTCACATGAGTAATGTATTGACTGTTTTATTTTAAAGAAGAAAGAAGAATTCTGGAAATTTGAACCCAGAGCCCTATGCATGCTAAACATGTGCTCTACCACTGAGCCACATCCCCATCTCATGATGCATTATAAAGAAAAAAGTCTTATCAGACCCTTACCATATATTCAGACTTCATTTTGAATAACACTGACTTAAGAAAATGAAGTCTTATTTTTTTGCTCTTTTCAGTTATAAATTACTGCTCTACAAGAGGAAGATATTTCTTAGGAATCAGTGATTTTTTAAAGAAATAACTAATAAGTACAATTTTAAAGTCTTTAGACATGCATAGGAATTTTTAATCTATTCAACTGTCTCTTATCAAACAGGGCTTGGTGCATGGGAGGTGCATTTTTTGAGCAGATAAATTCATTTGGGGAAAGGAACTGGGTCAAATCCAAAATATAACACATGGCCAAGGTGTGCAAGTTGCAGCAGGCATTGAACTGTGACTCCGAGCAGTTGGGTTTAAGAATCACATGAGAGTATCAAATAGGAATCTGATGAGGCAATCAAACACCTGGGATGGGCCAACTCTGCCAATGAATACCACCAGGAAACTAGCTGATGCACCCTATCAAGTCCCTTCTCTGCCTAGTAGATGACACTCTGCCAAATTCTGTGCCTAGAGTAGTAACATTTTTCCTTTCTGTCACAGTACCTGGGAGGTGTCAAAGAGGTCCAGAGGCAAGCATGGTCCAATGGAAAATGATGGGATTGAGAGAGCCAGTTATGGATTCTACCAGTACTGAATCTGTGTCCTTGGGCACATTTCTTCAAGTCCAACTTGCAGTCTCCTCATTAGTAAAATGGAACAAACAGCTATCTCACGGAGCTGCTGGAAGGGCTGAGGCAAGTGTATGCAGAAGCCCTTGATGCATGGTTGATGTTTAATAGCACTAGATGCTGGCAGAGGCAGGAAGATGGTGCTCATTATCCACAGTCAAGAACAGAGATGACAAAAACCTCTCGGCCAGTGCTTGCTGCTCAAGTATGAACACAGCAGTCCTTGGGAGGGGTGAGAGCAGACAGAGTGAGGAAAGGAAAAGGTAGAGGGGCCTTTGTGCCAGAGGTATGCTTATTTCATGGCTGAGTGATAAAGAGGAAGGGGATGTACAATATGTTCCTGTAAGGTTCCAGGTGGAATTAAGTCATTCATTCCCTTGACCCAGCCAAAACACAAGATTCTCTTTCTGACCAATCCCACAGAAGTGAGCTAAAAGTAACTTGGGGTCTTACTCTGTTTTGGTGGCTATAACAAAATGCCACAAGCGAGGTGGTTTACAAACAACTGAAATTTATTTATCACAGCTCTGGAGGCTGGGAAGTCCAAGATCAAGGTGCCAATGTACCTGGTAAGGGCCCTCTTCATACATGGCTGTCTTTTTGCATGTCCTCACACAGTAGAGGGGATGAGGACTCTCTCTTGGGCAGTTTTCATAAAGGCACTAATCTCATTAATGAGAGGTCCACCCTCATACCTAGTCACTCTAAAGGCCCCCACCTCCAAATACCATCACCTTCAGGGTAAGGATTTCAACATATGAATTTTAGGAGAATATAAACATACGTTCCATTGCACTTAGCAAAAGGAAAAAAAATAAAAGATCAGATGAGAAAATGAGACAATTAATTCCAGAAACACTCTCTAGAATTTGAGTAACCCATCAGTTCACTTTCTGGGATATCTGTCTCAATCATCATTAAGGATTCATTGGGATAAAGATAGGACCACACTTAGGACATTATCTTTCAATCTTTTGGGTCACACCAGCTCACCCCAAACTTAATCTCAGTTTATGGAAAAACCAGAAGAAAATAAAATCAGGACACACTATTTTATAACCACTTCTTAAAAGTGTGCATGCAGACAGAGGTCTGGAAAAGCTTGGAAGAACAAAAGACAGTTGATGTGCATTGAGTGGTAGGACTGAGAATTTCCTCTTAAAATATTTTTCAAATTATTATCTCAATACGGTAATATGTAAAAGCTGAAAAGTGAAAACACATCAAGTCAGGCCCAGCCCAATCCCATCCATGCCTCTTAGCCTTAGGAGCCTTTGGCCCAAGACTGCTATTGAAATCACACACACACTACACTATTCCTGGCGTTCAAACTAGTGAAGAACAGGCCAAATACAGCTGCAGCCCAGGGAGTCTAGAGCTTCCAGGAATGAAAGACCAAAGACTCAATTTCTTCTGGTCAAAACTTCAGTGCAAATTCCAATCATTTGGAACACCTTTAAAATGCTTATTTATCTCAAACTAGATCTGAGAATTTTTGGTCTAAATAAGTTCATTCCAACAAATGCATTAACCACTTTTTTCTAGCCAGACTGAAGTTTGTAGTAGCTGCAGCGCACAGATGAATACATACAGATGCACTTGCACCCCTGCTGCGGAACTAGACAGTCCTCAGTATAAGGAGGAGAAGAGACAAAGAACCTACATAACCTAACTTACACCATAAGACAGACTTCAGACAAAACTGACCACTGGAAAGTCATCTGCACTCTTTAAAATTCATTACTCACATATTTAGAGTATTCCCCTCCCTACAAACCACAGTTAATGTTGGATTGAACAGTAGTATGGGTCTAGAATGATCTCAAGGATAACTCTTGTTATATATGGTCTTCACCAACATGTGACTCAACCAAGTTCTACACAAATAACCCTGAAAAGGGCAAGGTTGAAAGGTCCCTCCTGAGCAGTAGATGCAAGTTTAATAGTCCCCAGGACAATTTGCCTCTGCTTCCCCTCTCCATTATCCTCTCACTCCACCATTTTGTTCAGACCCATTTTTTTCTTTTTCTTTTTGGTGGTGCTGGGGATTGAACCCAGGGCTTTGTGCATACTAGGCAAGCACTGAGCTATATCCTCAGCCCCAGGTCCATTTCTATACTCACCTGTAGCACTACCTGTGCTTACACAACTGTCTCGTCTCTACTACCATTTGTGAGCTTCTTAAGATGAAAAGCCTTGTGTGCCCGTGTGTCCCCAACTCAAGCACAGCCTAGCCCTCAGCAGAAGGTCACCTTGCCCTTTTATTCTTGGATCACCCTAGTTTAAACTGGTCATCCCAGTGTAATTACTGGTGCCTCCTTTCACTCTCAGAAGTGGCCTGCTATGTATGATAAATTCTATGACCACTCCATCAATAAATAGTGAATGAATACTGCTTTTGGTTTTATGAGATTTGTTTTTAAGGTCATGTCCCCATTACCTGATGTGGTTCTTGTAGACAGGTAGATAGATTGGTAGATAGACTCTGAGAATTAGTAATCCGGAATTTTGTTCAGAATTTGAAAGCATAATTGGTAACTGACTTCTCACAGCAGATTTCCCTTCCCTTTCCCAGATTATCTGGCCAATCCTTTAATAGCAGTATCAATCTTGCCTTGCTTTTGCTCCTCTGAGCACACTGGAGTAATCTGGGCAGTGAGTGAGGCTGGCAATGGTTAGCACGTGCTGGTGGCACTAGGGAAAACCAGTCCAGCATTAAATCTACACCAGGATTACTGAGAACCTGACAATGTTGGCAAGCATTCACTGTTCCAACCCAGATCTCTCTGCTCCATGGCTTAGTGTCCTGGCCACAGAGTCATCTTCTAAGGGGCTACAGGCGTCCGCCCCTTAGAAATGGAGAGACCTTTCAGCTTTTCTTATTGTCCCTAAGCATGAGATGGAACAGCAAAAATGAGAAAAGGCGAAGAAAGAGCTGGAGCCAATTAAAGCACTGGAGGTTGAGGGTTCTGGTTTTATATTGCTGCTAAAAGCACACTGATACATAGTCGCCAGAAGCACTGATAAAATCAGGATTATCTGAGTGTATGTCATTTGTCCTGGAGTCTGGCCTTTTTGCAGCAAATTAAGGATAGGAAACTAGGACCACAAGTCAACACAGGTCCTTCTCTGCTTGTAATTGCCACAGACAGGGCCATGTGAAAGAGGCCAGAGAGGAGGGGAGTTACTCCACCTGTCTGGCCCACTTCCTCTGGTTCCCCAGAAACCCCTCCTTGGATTTAAGGGCCCAGAGGGATTTCCCAACTCTCGCTGCTCATTAAGTCTGTTTGATTTTAAAACAGAAGATTAAATACATGGCCCTCAGCCAAGATTCCAGATGTTAAGCAAGCCTTCCTTTGTGATTGGGGTCCCCTGCTAAGTAGTACGTCTAATTAACATCTAAAGCCAGGCTCTGAAGACTGTAAGAGGTGGGAGTCAGGGCAGAAGGGGCCCTGGCTCTACTCCTGGCTCTGCTGTATAAATTAGTCCATGGTTTAAGCCATTCATTTGGCTTCTCTTGGTCTTGGTTTCTTCATTTTTTTCCCCTACTGGGAGCAGACTATCCACCAAACCTCCATCCCTCACCAGCAGTGTGAAAATCAAAGAGGATTAACTTAGAGTTCTTTAGAAAATGCATAAAGCTCTCCAGAACACACTGGCCAATCTGATACCCACTCACCACATGTGGCTATTTAAACTTAAAATTAAAAATTCAATTCTTGAGCTGTGGGTGTAGCTCGGTGGTAGAGCACTGGCCCAGCATGTTCAAGGCCCTAGATTCCATCACTATCACCACAGGAAAAGGAAAAGAAGAAATTCTACCATGGGGGTCACGTTCCACACAGGGCTTGTGGCCGCCATTTAGGTCACCTCAAAAAGAGAATTTTGCCACCATCCAGAAAGTTCTACTGAACAATGCCGCTCTAGAGCTTCCCTTGGATTCCTCTCTTCAAATACTTGAATGCTCCAGCCCTGTCAACGCTCAGGAGGCAATGCACCACATGTGTTTTAATAACTACAAAGAGAAAAGTCCTTCACAGTGACATGCCAGGGCCACAACCACGACCTCTTCCAAATTTTCAAAGAAAGCAGCAGTTTTTCTTCCCAACACATAAAATAGCATTGGCAAGTGAGGGGCTTTTCTCCCACGGCTCCTACAGCCTGTTCCACTCAGATCACCCTCTCAGACCCGATCTATAATTTATACAGTCCTACTTTTAAGGAAATGCATTTTGAGACATTCTCTGCATAGGAGCATCAGGTCTGTGCAAAGCCTGGGCCCAGGATGCCCCAATCACTTCCCTCCTGCTGGCCTGACAGGTCTTTCAGTGCAGCCCCCCAAAATGGTCAACTTGAACTATTTAACAAAAGAGCAAAATCCTCAATGGGCCAAGTGTTAAAAGCATTCCAAAAGAAAATGACCCCAAACAGAAGCTCCGCCCCTCCAATCTGTTCCTCATCTGTCCAAGGATTTATTGGCTCTTGCAGTAAATTAATCAATTGCCAAAAGAGAGTTAAAGCCCTGGTTCCAATGTAAATACTTGTTGGTAACAATCCCTCAGCGTGACACTTCAGATTTCAAGTGGCTGGGTGGCCTTCCAAACGCCTCATTAAATGGCAACTTTATAGCATTAAGAGGAAAAGGCTCTGGTATTTTTTGTACAGATGTATAAATCAATCTTTTTAAAGACAAACAATAGAACAACTTGTAAAATGTGTGCGATTGAGGGAGACAGGGAGGAGGGTCAAGCAAGCTGAAAAAGGAAAAATCGAGACCCACGCGGAGGCTGGGCTCAAGTTCTTCCTGGCTCAGTATGTTAGGGTATCTCCATTTTGAACATATCCACCCTGTCCAACACTTGTTTATCCACTGCTGAATGGGACCGCTCTCCCAAATGGTGAGATCCTAGGCGCCACATGTGCATCATCCCAGACTGACTTCCTACCTCTCCTGGTATTCGGCATAAGGATTTTTCTAAGTAGCCGGTAGTTAAACCCGGTCAAGCTCACTGGCTTCTCTCTGGGAGTGATTTAGTGTTGAGAAAAGCTGCATTGCCAACAGTTGGGTACCGGCTCCCCCCTGTGTGTGAGGCATTAAAGTAATGGTTGGATAAGCAGCCTTTCTGCCCTCCCACCCCCACATTAACTTAACATGAATTGTTGAGTATAAACCACCAAATTAACAGCTAAACCCACAAGGAGATCACTACCTTGCAAATCCTAGAATATAGTCCTGACCAACCCGACCCCACACTCTTGTTTAGAAAAGCTTCTCTGGGCATTATCTGCTCCAGGCAAATCCCACTGCTCTCAATGGGCCGAAACAACTGCACCCCTGGGACCCAAGCTTGTTCCTCTCTGACTGCCCCCAAATACCCAGTGTGTATTTGAAGTTA
>CM053405.1:22669539-22690178 GCA_028644305.1 Xerus rutilus | reverse complement strand
GTTGAGTGCCCCAAGTTCAATCGTCTACACTGTAAAAAATTAATTAATTAAAGACTTCATTAACATGGCTAGACTTCAAAACGATATAAAATATAAAAACCAAGATGTAATACAATAGTATTTACATCAATTAAAATATACATAAAATACATACATTTATCTGTAAGGAACATATAGTATTTATCCATCTAAAACCAGACTGGAAGGACATGCACTAAACTGGGGTGAAATGGAGCTGGGGTTCCCCAGGATTAAGAGACTTTAGTTAAAACATCTCTACTTAAATAAAACCTAAAAATAAACATGACAAAACACTAATGGTTACTAAATCCTAGTGGCCGGAATATGGATGTTTGCTAGATTATTTTTTGCATTTGTTTTAAGTTTTTAAAACAATTCTCAAAACACAATCAAATTGTGTTTCTCTATCAACTTCCCTATCAACCCACTGAGTATTTTCTTGATTATTTATAATCTCATTCTTACTTCAAAATATAAATTATAAACAGTGCAGATCCCAGCTGTGATACTTAATGTTATATGTCTTCATGGCTGGCTATGGTGATCAGCTGCTCCGCCAAACACCAGTCCAGATGTTGCCATCAAGGTAAATTTTAGATGTGATTAACATTTAAATCGCAGATTCTGAGTAAAACAAATCACCCTCTAAAATGTGTGTGGGCCTCATCTAAGTAGCTAAAGACCTTGAGAGACAAGATTAAGGTTTCCCAAAGGACACAGAATTGTCCTTGAGGCTTCAACACAGACACCCTGCCTGAGTTTCCAGTCTGCTGGCCTACCTTGTGAAATCCATTCAAGGTTGTCACATCAACTCTTCCCTTGATTTCTAGACTCTTGGCCTGTTCCATAGATACTGGAGTTACCAGCTCCCACAATCACACGTATAAGCCAGTTTCTTAAAAATAAATTTTAGTCTCTCTCCACATGTACACAATATACACATATATACATACCCTCTCAGTTCTGCTTTTTAGAGAACCCTAATACACCAATATTGCAAGTTTTGGGGTAGCCATGGTCTCTCAACAACTAAATAGCACACAATATTTGTAACGTTGACAAGGGTAGAAAAGCATGCTCTGTGGAAGGGAGGGCCAGTGATAGGCAGTTAACACTGACACATTGGGATTTAACACTATCTTGCATTTATTTTCTGGAAGAGTGTGTCTCATGAGAAGATAAAGTTCTTGGGAGAGGTGGCTTCTTGTTGGATATGTTTTTTTTTCTTTTTTTCCCCTGGTGGAAATTTTTATCTCTGCCTGTGATGACTTATTGGCAAGATTCCTTGTGGGGAGCAGAGATGTCCACACCCCCATGTGGGGATAAAGAAAAGCTGGAGAAGGGAGGTTCATCCTTCCTGTCCTTGGGAGGTTTCCTCAGGGGCATTCTCCATAGGTTGACATGCTGTCTCAGAATGATTACTTTCTACAGACAACTTCTACAGATGGCACTGTTTCACTTATACTGTTATCAAAAATGTCAAGTGCGTTGGCCACATACAACAGAAAATAATCTGCCTAATGCACCTCCAAATATCCTGAGTACAAAGTGACCCCCTGTGTTATTAGCTTTTTGTTGCTGTGATGAATACTTGAGAAAAACTTAGAAGTATTTATTTTGGCTCAGTTCCAAAGGTTTTCTTTCATAGTGGGCTGGTTCCATTACTTTGAGCCTAAGGTGAGACAGAACATCATGATGAATGTATGGAAGAGAAAAGCTTCTCAGCTCATGACAGCTGTGGGCATGGGGAGAGACAGACACACACACTAGTGACAAGAAATACCCTTCCAGGGGAGGCCTCCAGTGACCTTCCTTCTCCTGCTAGGTCCCACTGACTATATCCTCTACCATCTCCAAGTAGTCTATTCAACTATCAATGGATTAGTCCACTGATGAAGTCAGAGGCCTTATAATCCAATCATTTCCCAAAAGTCCCCACCTCTGAACACTGCATTGGGGACCAGGCCTTCAACACTTTGGGGGATATTTCAGGTCCAAACCATACCACCCCCAAATATAAGCTGGTACCCTTTTCCTAGCATAGAGTCCTTATTTATTTATTTAGGTACTGGGGATTGAACTCAGGGGCACCTGACCACTGAGCCACATCCCCAGCCCTATTTTGTAAATTATTTAGAGGCAGAGTCTCGCTGAGTTGCTTAGCATGCTGCTTTTGCTGAGGCTTGTTTTTGTTTTGTTTTGTTTTGGTGGTGCTGGGGATTGAACCCAGGGCCTTGTGCATGCAAGGCAGGCACTCTATCACAGAGCTATATCCCCAGCCCATGAGGCTGGTTTTAAAATCACAATTCTCTTGCCTCAGCCTCCTGGGCCACTGGGATTACAGGCATGTGCCACCGTGCCTACCTAGAGTCCTTATTGATTTCAGAAAAAAATATGTTTGAGTCATTTTAATTTTCTGCATTTCTGCTCATTTTCTTCTGTTTTTATTTGGCTCTTGCGAATCAAGAAAATCTCAAGTAAGACACAAGAATGGAGTTAATGAAGCAGTGATTCAAGGTGATAGTATGTCTCATGTAAATATTTGACACCAAATTTCACTTCCTGCATAATTAGGGTAAGTTAAAGACATCTTCATTGGATCATAAGGTGACTCCAAATATAAGTGATTGTCTACTGTCCCAAGCAGATGATAATGGAAAATGTTTTATGGACAATTTGATTAGACAAACATAAATGATATAAATGAAAGAATCTATTATTAGATATATTCTACTTAAGATATTAAAATATGCTACATTTGGGGCTGGGGTTATGGCGCAGTGGTAGCGTGCTCGCCTAGCATGCATGAGGCACTGGGTTCGATCCTCAGCACTACATAAAAATAAAATAAAGATATTCTGTCCACCTACAACTAAAAAATAAATATTTTTTAAAAATATGCTACATTTAAGATATTTACTTGAAGATCTCAAAATAGCAATATACAGAATTACATGTACAAATATTATATACACAAATAGTATGTCAACCTTACATAAGTTATTGCTGATTTAAAAGCTTTCTGGCTGCCTCTACCTCTGGCGCTCACACTTGAGGAGACATTTCTTTAGTTCTTCTGAGGAGACATTTCTTTAGTTCTTCAGTATCAATGGCAACGTTACACCTGTTTCTGTGATGACAACTTCATTCTGAATTTTCCAGAACGTGCCCTTTTAACTTTTTTAAAAAATTAAAAAATTTTTTTAGTTGTTTTTTTGTTGTTGATTGACCTTTAGTTGTTGATTGACCTTTATTCATTTATTTATATGTGGTGCTGAGGATCGAACCCAGTTCCTCCCACAGTTGAGGCAAGCGCTCTACCACTGAGCCACAATCCCAGCCTACCCTTTTCATTTTGTTCGAAGTTATTTGAATAAGGTTCTTAACTGGTTCCATTTATAAAGGATCTTTAAAAGTCTTGTTGACAAAGAAATCCAACACTTCTTACTGTGAGGTCAGATGCCCTGTAAAGTTACTAGATTTTTTTTTTTTTTAACATCCACCTCATTTTAAAATATGATTTCCTCAGTTGACCTTCATAAATAGCCAAAACCAGCACTAAGGTCATTTCAGGCTAATGGGTGTTCCCTAAATAAGACTCTGATGTCCAAAATAAAATAATTGTAAGATCTTCCCACAACATGACAGAATCTGTTAAGATTTAAATGTAAGGTATTTCTTGCCCCCTTCCCCATGGCTCCCCGCCCACCCTGTTAGTACTGGAGATTGAATCTAGGGCCTCACGCATGCCATGCCAGATAAGCACTCTACCGGGAGGCACATCCCCAGCCCCTTTAATTTCGAGACAGGGTCTCACTAAGTCATCCATACTGGCCTCAAACTTGTGATCCTCCTTCCTCAGCCTCCCAAGTAGCTGGGAGAATATGTGTATGCCATTGTGCCCAGCCAACTGTCCCGTTTCTGATAACTTTTTTGGGGTACCCTGCCTGATATCTGAGTATACAAAGTAAATTATAACTTAATTTCCCACATTTCTTCTCATTTGCTTCTTTTCCTGAGCAGGTAGCCATGGCAACATGGCACAAAATATAAGTGGACTTTCTCAGAGTAGATCTGGGAACTCCAGAGGAATCCAAAATTTTGGGTGCAGAAAATCCAGAAACAGGTGCCTCTTTCACAGTGCAGATGGGTACTGCCATCTGAAGCACATTGGAAGGGCCACTAGATTTCTGTCTCAACTTGTCTTTCTTCTTCTATTTAAAATAATTTGTGCAGTGTGGTAAGATGCCTTTAAGGATGGCAGGAGAGTATCCGCTGGGGGCAGGCTCCTGGGCAGCAGCTGTGTGGCCATAAATGCTCCCAGATGCCATCACTATTTTCTGAAGGGGCTAGACCCACCCTTCCTGCCCTCAGATGCCCTAGCCCACAGCATCAGAAGTGAGAATCTGAGCTCAGCTCAGCACTGCTAGAAGGCATTGCCAACAGCAACATGAGCCAGATGGGCTGTATGTAAGAGATATGGAGAATTTTCTGGAACATTCTCAAGAAGGGCCTGACTTTCTTGGGAGCTTCACTAGAGCCTCAGCCTATTACCTATGTCACCACTAACTGAAGTGGGAAGAAATAATGGATAGTATTCCAAGCTGTAAACAATGCTCACTACAACCAATAAATTTCTTCTCAAATGGAAGGGGAAGAGGAGGAAAAACAGAGACTGATAATAATGACAAATATCTTCATGAGAGTAAGTCATGAAGAAGAGAAAAGCAGCAAAAACTGAGGAGTGCCGGGCACAGTGGCCCACACCTGTAATCTCAGCCACTGAGGAGGCTGAGGCAGGAGGACTATATATTTGAGGCCAGCTTCAGCTATTTAGCAAGGCCCTAAGCAACTTCATGAGATTCTGTCTCAAAATAAAAAAATTAAAAGGCTGGGGACGTGGCTCCATGGTAAAGCACCCCTGGGTTCAATTCCTAGTACCAAAAAATAGATAACTAAAAATAAAAGAACTGAGTGCTGCTGGGATTTACCTAGTGCTATGATTTACATATAGTTTGTTTCCACCAAAATTATACGTGCAGGTTGGATTGCACTGGTGAGAGGGTGGGGCCTCATGGCAGGTGTTTGATTCAAGTAAGCGCCTCAGGAGTGGATCAATGATCAGTGCCCTTTTCATAGCAGTGAGTTGTCATTTTCACAGGACTATATTAGGTACAAGTGTGCATTTTTATAAAGTGATTTCTCCCCTCGTGTTCTTTCTCTCCTGCATGTGCCCATTTGCTTTCCCCCTTCTACCATGAGTTGAAGCAGCACAAGGCCCTTGCTCCATGTGGTTACCTGATTTTGGGCTTCCCTGCCTCTGGAACCATAAGCCAAATAAACTTCTTTTCTTTACAAATTATCCAATCTTGGGTATTCTGTTATAGCAGCGGAAAACAGACTGAGACAGCAGGAGACAGAAAGGGTTCCTGCAGGGCAACTGACGAAGTCTAGATTCTCACAGTAGACACGAATGAATTAATGTCCTGAAGTAACAAACAGACCAAGCACATCTGGAAATTTGATAATTATAACATGAAAAACACAATTTTGCTTAATTCTCCTTGGTGTTTTCTTCATTAGGAAAAGTGATCTTTAACCCAAGCTTCATTGTGGTGAACCTGATTCAGGGACCTTAACAGTTGGCTCCAAAGTGACAAGAACATTGGAGAAAGGAGAAGCAGAAAAGCTCAGCTCACGGGGTCCAGGAGTTACATTTTTAAAAAGCTTTCTGTGCAGTATCTCACTTAATACTTACCACTAATTTATGAGGGAGAGACAAACCTCATTCCCACCACCTCTAGCCACGCTCTACCTTCCTAGGTTACCACTCAGTTACTAACCCAATCATTTCTCCTCTAAACTTTCTTGCATCATCTCACTCATGAGTTTTGGGGGGACCCCTCCTATCTAAGCCATAACACCATCTTACACTCTCTGTGTAACTCTGTATGGCACAGTCCTTCTGGGCTTAAGGTCCAGGACTGCAAAATGAGGACATCACTGAGCTATCCAAGCATGAGATCCTTTAGTTAAAAACCTCAGCACAAAGCCTGACAAATAGCAGAGACTCAGGAAAGGCCACCAACCTGCTTTCCTTAATCTTCTGAACACACGTCTCACAGGTATGGGGTAACGATTCATCGGGACACATGAGAGATCAAGCCTGGAACACTCACTGGGCATTCATCACACAAAGACCTAATCTTGCTCTCAGCAGTCTATCTAATTTGCTTTGTTTCTGTTCATTAAGGAAAAGTTTTTTTCTCGTCCATCTTAAGCCAACTTTAAGCTGTCGATTAATGGAGACAGAGGTTTTTGGTTTTGTAGGGAACACCTTATACTCTGATCCTTGCGCTAAATGGACCCGTGAAAATCCATCATGTGAGGAGCAGCACTGATCCCTGCACAGCAACACGCTCCACCCCTGTCCCCCCCCCCGCCCAAGGCTCACCAGCAGCCCTGGCTGGCTTGAAGGAGAGAGACCACATCTGCAGATAAGAGCAACGCCTCTGGCTCCTCTAACCACAGAAACTCTAACAGACTTGTTCGACTCAACCCCAGCACCTCATACACCCACATAAAATGTTGCTCCAAGTTTAAAGCTGGTGGAGAGGCATGTCCAAGAGTGACTATGGGTTGCTCTGAATGTTTCCTCGCTGTCTACACTTGGGGCTAAAGTTGGAGCCTGGGTTGGAATCCACCGTCTGCATCCCATTAGGCCCTTTTATGAGCTCGGGGCATGACTGTCTGGTTTGCATTTATGGCACAGAGGGAAGCAGTAAGGGGCAGCAGGGGGGCTATTTAAAAGACACCTGGTGGAAGTTAGCTGCAGCAGAAGGCACCTAGAAGATGACCGGGCAGTGTGGTTGCAGGAGATGGGGAAAGAACCTTGGGAGGAGTCAGGACACCAGTTCTGGAGTTCTGGTATCATCCCTACCATCTACCAAATGTGCTCTAGATGAAGCCCTGAACTTCTCAGCCTGAACTTGACCTCAAGAGAGTGAAATTGGATTAGATGTGCTCTGAGATCCCTTCTAGCTTGAAAATGCAAGTAGTTTAGTCCTGTAACAGAGAGACCCCTTACTGATAAAACATGAACATTCATATCTAGCATAGCTTGTTGCCTCTCACTGGCACTTGGTAATTGCTCTCTGCATAAATGAATGAACCAGCGCTGATAAGGACATAAAGGAAGCCTATGAAAATTAACAGTCACAGATGCACGATACTCACACGCATACACATATCCCCATACATGTTATTTTACTTTAAGAGTTGCAAATTGTTATGACCTTGGTCAGGCAGTGTACTAGACATTGTGGGGAGAAGGCAGAATGATCTTCCTCACTTGCCACAGCAACCTGGGACTAGTAAACTAAGAAAAGGAAGAATAGATACAAGAATAAGATGACAAATCTCAGACAAGGTACAATTCCAATTCAAATGTGGTCAATATAACTAGCATCTTAGAGCCAGACTTGACAGTTAAGACTATAGATGAGAAAGAGATGGACATGGTGTGCTGTCAGTCAGGGTCTAGCAGGAATCCAAAGGCATGATCAGAAAGGTTTAATCAAAGGGGACTATTTACAGAAGTGTCAGGCAGGGCACAGCAGACAGAGGCCAGCAATCATGGAAAAGGGTTGCTACCTCTAGATCTGAAAGGCAAAGGAAGGAAGCATTGTTAATGGTCAGTGTGGGAGATGGAGCCCTGAAAGTGAGCTTCGAAGGAATCAGCCATTGTTAGAACCTCAGGCAGGCAGGGAGGATAGCGAGGGGAATGATAAATACCCTGACACTCTCTTCTCTTGCCTCCCATTGATGAAATGTGCTGGTTGAACCCAACCAGGAAGAGAAAGCATGAGAACCCAGATGCTGCAGGTCATAGAAGTGATCAACTTGGCACAGAGGAAGGCAGAGACTGAACTTGGGAACAGGGAGGAACAAGAATGTGCCCATAAGCCAGGTGCAGTGGCGCACACTAGTAATCCCAGCACTTAGGGAGGCGGAGACAGGAGAATCGCGAGTTCAAAGCCAGCCTGGGCAACGGCGAGGCACTAAGAAACTCAGTGAGACCCTGTCTCTACATAAAACACAAAATAGGGCTGTTCAGCGGTCTAGTACCCCTGATTTCAATCCCTGGTACCAAAATAAATAAATAAATAAAAGAACGTGCCCATAGTTGAAATGTATGGAGTACAAACATGTTGTTGACTTTGTTCTGCAAAATGGCTTCATCATAGGATTGATCTAAAGGGAAACATAAAGGTCTTTTAGCATATCTCAGATATACTTAATTTATTAAAATAGGAACTTCTTTACGTGCAAATAACTTCTTCAGACGTTTATATTGTTTAAGATACGTTGTATTTGTTTCCAAAGGGCCTAAAAAGTGAAATTGTCAGGAAGACAGCCCCCTAACCAGACAAAATTGGTTCCTAAGTATTCTTTTATCTATCCCTACGGCAGCCGGCCCCCTGTTCCCCTGCCAAATTTCCCAAAGATAAAACAAACTCCGAAGTTTGCATACTAATGCATTTTTCCATTTATATTTTTTATCGGTCGGCAATTGAAATAAGAATCTCAGAGGTCAGCCAAAAGTCTTAAATAACGAATGAAAGAGTCAGATATATTATCTCTTGATTCAAAAGTGTAATAAGACATGTTATGAGAAACCACCTGGAAAACGGCACTCGGCAGGCAGCATTTCAGGGATCTGACTTTCACACAGCAATTCTCTGCCAACTAATGCTTAACCTTTAACAGACACCCCTGGAAAAAGTTCTCAAAATATTAGTGTCTCCAAAATGCCATCTGCTTTTGTGCAGGGCTCTACTGATGGCAATGGGAATCTGGAACTGGGATTAGCACCTCTCCTAAGTGTGGAGGTTTAGGGGATGAAAGGTAACATGAGGGAGGAGAAGGAAAAGCTGAATTAAAAACAAAATGCTTCATGGTTGCCTCCCAATTAGTGACCATGTGTCTGAGATTTCTCAGGACAGTCTCAGCTCTTGTAGCCCATGCTACTTATGTGTCAGATCTGGAGGAAGCCTCATATTATGGTCCTTTGCCTCTGTAGGGAAATTCACTACCATTGCAATTAATGAGTGTGTGTAATAGCATGAAAAATCCTGGTGCTTATTCATTCACAATAACATCTGAATTCCTGTCATATACCACAGATGGTATAGAGGTGTTCAGGATAAAATGAAAAGTTACATAGTGAAAAGTGTATACATTATGTACTATTAAGTGAGCTCCAGAACCAGATTGCTGATTTTTTATTTTTTGTACCAGGGATTGAACCCACGGGAACTTAACCACTGAGCCACATCCCCAGCCTCCCTGCTCCCTTCCCTCTGCTTTAAAAAAATATTTTATTTAGAGACAGAGTCTCACTGAGTTGCTTAGGGCCTCACTAAATTGCTGAGGTTGGCTTTGAACTTGCAATCCTCCTGCCTCAGCCTCCTGGGCCACTGGGATTACACACCTAGGCCACCATGCCCAGTCAGACTGCTGATATTTGAATCTCTGCTCACAGAATCCTCATGAGGATGAGATAGGCTCATACATGTGATGCTGCTAACAGTACCTCGTAAGTAGTAAGTGCTCAATAAATTTTGGCTATCATATGAAAATCACATCCCTAAAATTTTGGTCTAGTAAGAGACAGATATAAACAGGAAAATTATGGTACAATGCTAAGTGCAATTAAGGACTTCCTTTCACACCCACATTCTAGCAGGAATGGAACAGCTCCCATGGGCTTTTCATTCATAAAGAGAGGGCATCGCTGCACTTGAGCCGAACCGGAAAACACAGAAATGAACAGTCTACTTTCTCCTGCATTCTGGTCTTCCTGACACCACAAGCACTTCCGGAGTTTATTTCATCTTCAAGGCTTCTCAAAAGCTAACATGCACAAAGGATGGAAGGCAGCGGAAACAATGGCCAGTGTGCAGGCAGCGTGAGTCAGAACCACTGGTTTTTCACTCCAGTAGAGCCGTGTCATTTTAAAAGTCTCCATTGCCAAGACAGCCCAGGATGTTCTCACATGGGGACTGGCTAGCAAGCTCCAAAGCAAAGAAACCCTTTTATCCCCAAAGGTCTCATAGTCATCCCTACCTTTGAAGTTGGAAGAGAGAGTAAAATTACTTTCATCTGCCTAGAAAACAGCAGAGTCGAGAGGAATCTTACATGGACTCAAAATAAGAATCAAATGAGGAATTGGACTGCTCAAATCAGAGAGAGCCCACGGTCTCCTTAACTCTTTTTGGAGATAAGGCAAGGCATAAATAAATCTCTACCTGTATCAGCCTGGCAGTTAATGATACCAAACCCTGACTCAAAATGGCTTAAACAGGGAGGAAATGAACCATCTTACAAGAAGGAAGTGGGGGTGGGTAGGGAGTAGGGAGGGGCTTGATGTGCTTCTCTGGGGCTTTCTACAGCCTGCTTTCTTCTGCAGGCTGTCTTCATCCCAAGGCTGGAAGCAAGACCTGGTAGCAGTTCAAGACGGCAACATGCAGAGGAAGCAAAGGGGCCACTGATTTTGTGTCTTTCTTAGGAATGAGGAAACCTTCCCCCAAAGCTCAACAGACTGGAGATCTTCACACCTCACTGCCAGGATTGTGAAGTCGGGCTCTTTCCTGCATTTGTCTCTGGGGTGTGGCATGGAGGCACCAGACCGGAATGGGCTAATCATCTCTGAGAACAATGCTCCAAGTTCAAGACCACTCCACCCACCAAGGGGCTGCTGGTGAGGACCAAGAGGGAAATGAACATGCCCCTAATTCAAAGAAGTTAACATTCTGTACAGCTATTCTCACACATGGAACCCTGATAAGCCACAGAATCAAATGCCTTTTGCCTGATACTTCATACATAAGCAGTGGCATAATGACCAAATGAAGAATTCTCAAGCATGTCAAAATAAATGCTCAATAACCACTTTTGTGGCAATTTTAAGCACCACTGGTTGAGATCAAAGTTTAACATGGTCTAGGCAGACACAGTGGCCCATATCTGTAATTCCAACTACTTGGAAGTCTGAGGCAGGAGGATTGAAAGTTCAAGGCTCTCCTGGACAATTTAGCAAGACTCTATCTCAAAATTAAAAAATAAAAATAAAAAGGGCTGGGGATGTAGCTCAGTGGGACAGTACCCCTGGGGTCAATCCCTCAGTATGAGGCAGGGGTGGGGTGGCCAATTTGCATAGTTATCCCATAGGGCACCTGTAGTATCAGGGTATAATGGTAGAAGGAAGAACTGAAAGGAGGGTTTCAAGTCAAAGCTGGGTGCCTCACGCAGGGAGACTCTTGCTAGTAAGCATGGTGGAGTACAAGATTTTTTAATAGTTTGGAGAATGGAAGAGCACCGTACTTTCAAAAATAAAGAGAACAGGAGAAAAAATGATTGCAACAAGATTTTGGCTGCTGGAAAGCACACAAACCAGTGATAACTGACTTTGTAGATGAGAGAAAGCCAAAACCTAGCCCAGCAGTGCAGGAAGTCTGGAAGTTGGCCGGGATTCACAGCCAGAGCTCCAGAGAGTCTCCGGAATCATGAGCACCATGCACTGAAGAGGCAGGAGACCCACCCTAAACCAGGAGGGCAGGCTGAAGATTTGAGTATGAAGCCATCAGACCTCCATATCATTCTTTTAATCATAGATCCCTGGTGAGGGCTTGCATTCTGCGACCTATTTGCTCTGCTGAGTCAGGACAGCTATGGATTGGAGACACCCACTATGTGGAAGGTGTACCACTCTCAATACTGCAGTATAAGAGAAAGTCTCCATACCAAATGGCTAGACTCCTGGTCTTCTTTCCATCTGGCTTCCAGAACACCACAACCAACCAACTCTCCTGTGTTTCGAAGACTCCTCTTCACCTGGGCAATTTCTCCAGACAAGATCCTCCCCTAATGAGATAGTCCAATGGAATCACTGGCGAGCTAATTCTACAGCAGAGGTCCTCTACACTAGCTGTGCATTCAAGTCACCTGCAGAGCTTTTAATAATCACCACCACCTGGGACCTAGCAAGATCACACGTCATTCCATTACTCTGCAAATGTTCATGGG
This sequence comes from Xerus rutilus, assembly GCA_028644305.1. Lineage (NCBI taxonomy): Eukaryota > Metazoa > Chordata > Mammalia > Rodentia > Sciuridae > Xerus > Xerus rutilus. Next base: position 22,678,070 of record CM053405.1, on the reverse strand, counting down.
AAGTTACTGTGTGCCAGACATTGTTCTGAATGAGATTTTCCTGGGTCTCCTTCTTGGAAAGGAGCTATTTCTGGGTGCAAGTTCCATCCTTGCAGACCTTCCAGTTAGGGTTTCAGTGATCAGTCAGGGATCATCGGACAAGTGAAGAAAGTCTACATGGAAGAGATTAAAAAACAAAAACAAAACTAAGAGGAAATCAGAGGAAACAGAAACAATGCAGGGAGGAGAGAAATACTTCAAAGAATCCGTAATGAGATCTGCAGAGCTGAGCAGCTTTTCATCCATGAAACAATAACAGGAGGCTGTAAGAAAATCACAGATCTTTAAGGAGCTCTTGGGAATTAGAAATTTGATGGCAGACATAAAAAAGGAATATATGGGTTGGAAGACTAAATGAAGAGATTTCCCAGAAAGTATTTCTGTACTTTTTTTTGTGTGTGTGGTACTGAGGATTGAACCCAGGGCCTCATACATGCTATGCAAATGCTCTACCACTATAAATAAGCTGTGTCCCCAACCCCTTTTAGAATATTATTTTGAGACAGGATCTTGTTGAGGGGGGGAAAAAATGCTGAATTGCCCAGGCTGGCCTTGAACTTGTGATCCTTCTGTCTCAGCCTCCTGAGTAGCTGAGATTACACTCATGCACCACCCTACACAGTTGGAAGTAGAATATTTTTTAAAGGAGGCAGAAAAATGTAATAGGGAAAAAAAGGGATTCAGTCCATGAGAGTTTCCTTCCAATTAATAGGTGTTACAAAAGAGAGGAATGGAAATTTTATTTTTTTGAAACTCTAGAAAACTGTTCAGAACTGAAGGGTAGAGCTTCCAGATTGAGAAACCCTTTTGGAAGCTCAGTAAAATGGGTAGAAAAAGAGTACCATCAAGATACAATGAACTTTCATTACAAACAGAAAGGAATATTACAAGGGACAAAGAGAAAATCCTAAAAACCTTCAGAGAAGGAGAAATACATTCAAAGCATCAGGACTTAGAATGACATCAGACATCTGAACAATATTAAATCTGGAAGAGCAGTGCTTCCCAAATTCAAAGGGAAAGGGATCCCCAATGTAGAATTCATATCCCATACAAACTATCCATTAACCTTGGAAGATCTCAAAAAAAAAAAAAACTACCTCACATGTGGTTTTCTCAGGACCTTCTGGAAGATGTGTATTTTAGAAAGTGAAATAAGAACATGAGGTTTAGAAGACAGTGGATGCCACAAGAGAAAGAGGCAAAATGACTCCCTCGAATGATACAGAAAGGACATCCCATGATAGTGTCTGTACAGACAGCCTCAGAAGGAGCAAATCCAGGGTGGAACCAGAGGACAGAATGCATTTGGCATTTAGAAATAAGTGCAAAAACTTGAAGAGTGACTGTCTCTGGGACACAGATGTTGAGGTTGGTGAGGGGTGGGGTAGGCAAGTGCTGTCCCTAGTTATAAGTCTTACAGAAATATTTCACTTTTAAAAGTATGTATATCTGTACTTTTGATACATAAGGAGGAAAGAAGAGAAGGTCACACTAGGAATTGGATTCAGATTGAGAGTAAGAATCAGAAAGAGATTCCAAGCAGCACCCTGGAGCTCCCACTCTCTAGAAGGCAAGCACAGGTGCCTGAGTAATGCCCGGGGAAATAGAAACAGGGCAGACTTGGTGAAGAAGATAGGCTGAGCAACATGGCAGCAGAGTAGACACCTGGAGATCCCAGGAGACAGGGTGGAGTGGAGTCCCTTCAAGGAAACAGTTCCCAAGTGTGACCTGCTGGAGCATATGGAATCAGCAGGAATGGGCTGAAAGGAAGCTCAACTCCATGCCAGGCATGGCATTGGATAATTTATGGAAGCAAGAAGGCAAACTGAAAGGCAGGGCTTAGTAATTCTAAGCCTTCTAATTCTAAGCCTTCTCCCTTTCATCCTGGATGGGGGATGCTGAATACACCTTCTGGACAGTTATGCCCAGCAGTGCAGCCTCAAAGCACAAGGCTGAGAGCAAGTGGAATGAGCCTTGGACCCTCAGTCCATGCTGGTTTTCTATGTCACTTTCTCTTCTGTGTCCTATTTCTATTTCTTCTGGTTGTGGCCCATCTGAGACTCTTCTTTCTACAGAACCTGACATAGACCTTCTTCCCCAAACCTCCTACTGTCATTTTGGAATCCTCCAGCTTCCCTAGTTTGACTGGAGAGGCTGAAAGCCTTGTATCTTTATCTATCTATCTATCTATCTTATCTATCTTATCTATCTATCTATCTATCTATCTAGTGCTGTGGATTGAACCCAGAGTGCTTAACCACTGAGCTACATCCTAACCGTTTTATTTTTTTATTTTGAGACAAGGTCTCACCAAGTTGCTTAGGACCAGCTTTGAACTTGTAATCCTCCTGCCTCAGTCTCCTGAGTTGATGGATTACAGGCGTGTACCACCGTGCCCAGCTATATTTTTAAAATTTTAACTATATTTTAAAAATTCATCTGTAAGGTGAATTTACACTTGCAAAAACTCCCGTAATGCTGTGCTTTGTATTTTAAGGTACTTCTGTATTAGAGTTTATGCTATCCCCTTATATCAAACTCAGCTTGACCTATTTTTATGAAAAGCATTTATTGTTTACATTAAAAAAAACTTTTCTCCCAGAATGACAGCTGAAGTTACCTCCTCCTTTCCCTTCATCTCAAGAGACAAAAATGACTTCATTTCACTCCTAGTATTTTATAAACTCTACAGTAGAGAGAAGCTACATGATAGAAAATGCCATTATCTTTCCAAACATCCTTCATTTTTAAAAGATCTTTTCATTAGTGCATACTCTCATCAAAACATTTTGTGAATCAGTGGCGGGGCTGTTGTCCAAGCAGAATGTTCAGTAGTTTGGGGCAAAGATCTGCCCCAAATGAGATTGTGACCCCTTGTGGGATCGTAAACACAGCTCCCTCCCATAGAGAACCCAGCGTTGCTCGGCTCCAGATTTGCTGGCCTGCTAGCCAAAGTGAGAACCAAGGGATAAGGACAGGTGCCTGGGCTGCCAGTCTCCTCACGGCCCCTCTTGCTTCATCAGCACTCTCACAAAAGGTGTTTGAAAGGACTGTGGCTGTGGAGCCCCTGGGGCTTCCTCCGGGTGCGCGCCCCCTCCCTGCCCATCACATACACACAGGGCGCCTCCTTCCGTCCAGTAATTGACAAACCAGCTCCAAATCACTCCTCCCGAGGAACACAACCCATCTCTAAACACAAGAATCCCCAGGTGGAAAACGAAACACTCAAGTGATCTGGGAGAAGAGTACGGCAGACGGTTAGGTGGCTTCTCGGTTTCGTGCATTCTGTGGCTAAATTCCCAGGCGGAGGGATTCAGCCTCCATTTGCACCGCAACCCAGATTAGACTGGGGAGCGCGAGGTTTTTCTAGGCAGATTCCTACCTCCAGTTCTGAAGTCACCTTTGGAGGCTTCCTCTCCGACCTCTTCGCGCAGCTTCCTTGGAGACTCTGTCCGGAGCAGCTGGCCTCCGGTAATCCGTTCGGGCCGGGCCGGGTTTAGCAACCCCCAGGGGCCGGTCATTAGCCTAATCACCTGCTGGCAGTCCCGAGGGGCGCACGAGAGCGGGGCAGGGCTGGTTCCCCGCCCCGGGCCGCCGCCCTCCCGAGGTCCCGACCGCTGCGGGCAGTCTTGGAGCAGGATCCCTGCAGGACTTCCCGAACGCTCCCCTCCGCTGGCCACAGATCTGTGGGAGGACCCCCTCCCTCCTCGGGCCCCGGTTGAGGAGGTTATGAAAAGACTGTAATGTAATCCTAACGCCGCTCGTCACTCCCGGGCTCACTTGTCAAAACTCCACAGCATTCCAGAATCCCTTCCCCGGTCACTCCCCTCCTCTCGCAGGCAAAAGGAAACCGCCCCGGGGAGGATTGCAAGGAGTTTGGGGTTTCTTATTCAGACACTTTTGTTTATGTCAAGTGCTCAGGAGCTTCCTGCTGTAAACTGGGAGCAGGATTGAAGGAGAAAACGCCCTCGCCTACCCCATACCCTCACCCAGCTCCGAAGTTCTCTCTCAGAGCCACCCTAAGAGGCTCCACCTCCCTAACATCATTCATTTCATAACCACTCCGTTTCATAATCAGCAGAAGCATGGGTTCTTATGGGGCGGGGGGCAGTGTACTAAAATCACAAAGGGCAGGATGTCAGGAACTTTCCAGAAATCACCAGTCAGATCCCTTCTGCTGGAGTAACCAAACTTACCACCCCCGAATTACAATTGCCCGTGACTGCACGACTCAAGCATTTCCTTATACCTTTGCCTGCTCGCCTGCCCCTCCCACTTACAGCGAGTTCAGTCAGCAAGTCAACCCCTTGAGAGGCCCAAACGGGCTTGGGCTGCACAACCATCTCTCCAGCTGCAAACTGATGAGGAAGCCCGACCCACGAGGCCCAATTGTTTACATCACACCCACTAAGGGCTTCCTGTCTTAAATTAATGGTAATACAAATAAGACAGGAAAAGAGTGTTTGCTTTTCTTAAAGGAGAGGGGCATGGGGGTGGGAGAAGCCACCCCACACCATTGCATTGCTTTTCAAAACTTCAATTGTATTTCATTCCATTTTTCCACTTCTAACACTTATTGTAAAGTAAAAGCACTGCTGCGCCAAACCTCAAACCATTAAGGAACTTCTGCTCAAAACACATTTTCACCTGGCTTGGGGAGAGCTCCAAGTTAGAGCTCCCAGGGGAAGCTGAGCTCGGGGTATAGAGAGAACCTGGGATTAAATGGCACAAATAAACTCACTCCAGCCCTGTGATTCCCTCCTGGGACTTGCACGGACAGGTACACACCCTCCCCTCTCCTTGGGGTTTGCACCAGAATCTCACCTTGGTTCCACCCTGCCCCTATGTCTCTAAGCTATTGTTCTTTTCCTAGGCATCTAGCAGCCTCTAAAAGTAAGTGAACTTTGCAATGGACAGATCTGGTGGAATTCAAATCAATTAATTAAAATGGAGGAGGCCAAAGAAGGCTTCAATTCCCAGTACCATTACTGCCACTGGAATGGGTAATTAGAGCCTAGGAGGGCCTAGCCCGTGTCAAGCCCAGGCTGGAAATCTGCCCACTCTGAGCAGCATCCCGAGAGCACATGGTAAATAATCATCATAATTGCCAGTCCTGGAACTACCTCCAGTTGCTTCATTCAGGCCAGGGCAAGAGGAAACCAGAAACAGGCAGGAGTGCCAGACTGTGGCATTCCTCCTTCAGAGGTACTGGGAGGAAACAAAACCTCAGGATAAAGTCTATCTCAAGAGGTGTGTGTACTGCAACCAACACCACCTCGTGGAATTGAGGAGAACACTATGCATGCCCAGGGAGACAAGCTTCGCGAGCTGGTCCTCAAAAGATGGCAATTCCTGGGTCAAGGCAAGTTAGGCTGATGATTTCAGAAAAAGCCAAATGTATCAGAGCACTCATGCAAAGTATCCGGCTTACAGATATTAAAATGAATGCTAGCTCCTCCTCCCTCGCCTTTTTCAGCTCTTTTGCCATGGAATGGAAATCCTAGCAGATTCATGAGCATCCTTTTATGTGGCAATTTAGTATTTGATAAGTTTTATGGGAACGAAGTTCAAATGGAATAATTTTTTAATAATTCCAGAAGTGCTCCTTTTCTTGCTTTCTGAGTGCCTTTTCCACTGATGATTCCCTAATGCTTTTGCTTCTTTATTCTTTCAATCCAGTATGCAATTTATGATGTGTAAATCAGTGCCGTTTAAAGTAAATCTAGGGCTTTAAGTAAAATGTAAATATATATCCTGCTCCCCCTCGCCCCATCTTCGTTGCTTAATATCACTTTAGTGTGTGTATTGCTGGGAATTAAAAATTTGGCCACATCTGCGTAATATCTTAGCTTCAGGAAGGCTTTAGAGAGCATATGTCATTCTCATCAGCAGGTCAGAAAGATAGGATCAGGTCTGTCTTTTCCCTACCTAGGCTTTGCTGCTGCCTGGAAAAGAAATCAATGGCTCAGTAAACAAAGTAGTGCTTAAAATGTACTCTAAGATTTCATCCTGGGTCTGGTTTAAATGCACACCCAGAGTCTGCAGATAATAGGAATTTGGGTTGGAACTACTAATATGTTAAGAGAATCCAAAGTGGCTTCAACACATTAAGGAATGGTTCATTAAAGACAGTTTAGAATTCAGCATGATGGCTGATTACAAAGTAGTTTCCTCGGGGGTGATAATCAGCAGGCCAGGCACAAATGAGGCTTAATGTCTATAGTCAAGAAAAACGGACAAAGTGGTGAGGATCATGGCAGATCATGCATGTAATGAGAATCTGCACACAGTATTGATAAGAAACAGGCAACTCAACACTGGGGTGTTCACACTGGTGACATGAAAGAGAAGTGCCCCACTGCTCGCTACCCTGTCATAAAGAATTTGGTAGCAGACAGAATCTTATGAGGAGGGATGTCTCTTCTGAGGTTCCTCATTTTAAGGAAGATGTGGAGACACTGGAAAGGTTCCAAAGGAGAACCTAAATGATTAAAGAGACAGAAAATAGAACCTATGAGGGAAGGTTAGAGGACTTGGAGTTGTTTAGTCTGGAGAGGAAAAAAAAACTAAAGTCAAACTCAGTCTTCTATTTGAAGAGTTAGTATAAAGAGGATACGGACCAGCTGTTCTTCATCTCTCCAGAGGACAGAAGAGGTAAGAGTCTGCAAAGACCACTTTTATCTGGGTCAGGTTTATCTTACTTGTCCTAATGGTAACTGACTTAACATCAGAATAGTCTCGTTTGCCATTCCTATGCAGTCTTCATGAAGGTAACATCTGGGTCTTACATGTTTAGGCAGAAGCTTTGCTAAAGAAAAACGTCCATCCTCTTCTAGAACAAGAGTTATGCCATCAATGTAGGAGCAGAGACCCTGAGTCTCTGTGTTCTAACTCAAAAACAAGGTGCCCCTTGAATGTAATGATCTCCAAACTGGGCCTTTGTCTTTATTGGAATGGGTATCTCTAAGAATATGTTCGGGCTCACATACTGGATGGATGGTAAGAATATTTCATAGATTCACTCTCATATTGTTTCAGTATACAGGAAGCATTGCTTTTTGTGTGGGCAAAGAATTATTAGTTGATGATAATGATAATAGCTATGAATTATTAAGCTCTTACTATAATTATGTTGGGCACAGTGCCCAATCTATTTTATGTAGACTACCTATCTCATTTTTTTTTTTGCAGTAGCCCTGTGAAGTGCAAATAATTATTAGCTTTATTCTAACACAAAGAAACTGAGTCACCGAGAGGTTAAGTAACACAGCTGGTAAATGTTGGGAGTCCTGATTCAAAACCATTTAGTCTGACTCAAAAGGGTGTGCTTAATTAAAACACTGCCTCCCACCATTAAGCATTTGTAGCTATTCAGAGGGAGGAAACACTGGGGAAAAAATTCGTGCTTCTTGGCCCAAATGGACTAAAAGTCAAGTCATCCACATGTTTATATTGCTGGAGGAACACAATCATCTTTATCCCAGTATAACAGAGGAAGAGAAGGATGGAATTGACCTTCTGATTCAGAGGGTGCATGGCTGTCTTCCACAGTGCAAAAATGCAAATGAGAGTCACGTCTATTTTAGAAAAATTTTAAAAATTAAATGTAGTAAAATATAGAAAAATTTATTCATTAATAATCTTACCTTGCATACTGTGGTTCTGTGACTGTTGAATTCATGAATACAAGTGTACTCTGACTGTGATGCTTAAAACAAACTGAGCTGAACTGAACTTCTCCAACATCCTGGTGGCCAAGGCCCTGGTCGATCATTTCCATGGGTCTCTATGGGTGTCCTCTAAGAATCTTAAAATTCAACTATTTCTTTTGATTAAGCTCTATGAGAAGGCATATGGATGAGTTACATATTTTCTCAGTGTCAACTACTTTTAGGTCAAGATGAGATTTTTTTTTTTTTTTGGTACTGGAGATTGAACTCAGGGGCACTCGACCACTGAGCCACATCCTCAGCCCTATTTTGTGTTTTATGTAGAGACAGGGTCTCACTGAGTTGTTTAGCGCCTCGCTTTTGCTGAGGCTGGCTTTGAACTCGCGATTCTCCTGTCTCAGCCTCCCTAAGTGCTGGGATTACAGGCTTGAGCCACCGCGCCTGGCTAAGATGAGATTTTTTAATGAGGTTTACTGAGTACTGTAATTTATCCAGAGTAGATGATTCATAAGTGAAACAGACATCAAAATGATTTTTAGAAGGGCAAATGAACCACACACAAACAAAAAATAAAAAGCCTTGATGTAAATTACTCCAAAGGATAGATATTTTCCCATTACGACAATTTATCTTGAGTCTATAAACAGAGAGGGACATAATTATACACGTGTTTGCTAACAGATCTGGACCTTATGTAACTATAAAAAGCTGGAGAGAGGAAGAAAGCGGAAATTCCCAGGAGAAGATTCCCAACCACATCCAGGCCCTTGGGTCTCCATACATACAAAGCCCAGCAGTGACATCAAGCAAAGCACGAAA